>JARQOC010000003.1:804173307-804884965 GCA_033576535.1 Allobates femoralis | reverse complement strand
TGGTTGGTTCCCTTTAAAGGTTTTAGAAGAATAAGCCATGTGCATGCATTTCTGATAGCAGCTTATCCCCAGTTGATCAAAACATTGGTCTATAAAAATGTAACATATCTGATCTTTTTTTCACCTAACATCATCTGTTAAAAGGAACGTCAGCTGTTATTACAGAGATCAGTGGAGCTTGGCTGATGTTCTCTCATGCATATGGCAACCAAGGCTACATTCACACTGTGCGTTTTTGCATTATTTTTGTGATCCGTTTTTTGCAATGCACTGCATAAAATGGATCAGTCAAATGAATTTCCAGCCAAGTCAATGGGTTTTTACTTTTGGACATTCAGACTGGGAATTCTTTGAGTGTTCCGTTTTTGCCTGCAAGAGTGAGCCGTCAAACTTAAATGCATGTTAGTTTCAATGGCGTTTTTCCCCTCCATTTTTCCCATAAGGCATATTATAAATGGGAAAAAAAATGCAGCCCAAAAAAGGCACCAAAAACGCATAGTCTGAATGGGTGGTAGGTTTTTTGAAAACAGATCGGTTCTCCAGCTAAAAGACAAACCAAAGCAGAAAAGAACAAAAACAATTTGTCTGATTGTAGCCTTAAATGAATTGTGGCATCGGGCCTGAAACACACAGATTCAGGGACTGGTTGGCAATTATTATCCTAGGGGGCAATCACATAGCACTGACCCATGAGCGGCCCATTCTTAGGATATTTACAACTATCATTAGAAGACGGTGACTGGTGGTGCCTTCATGTTGGGATTGCATAGGCAGGTATGTTCGCATATACACGATTTATCTGTTAGGGCATAATCACACACAGCCCATTACTGAAGAATCTTGTTTTCTAATCACCCCCCACTTGTTTTGCAGAACAATCCTCCCTTTCTACCAAAACACAGTTTATTAAGAAAATCTGGCAACCCTCGGTCTGGTTGCCACAATAGCATTGTCTCCCTTGGGGGACTATGCTGTTCTTGGAAACAAGGAAGGTACCCACACCAGGAGAACCCCACACACAACACCTTCCAACACCAGTCCAGAAGGGGGAGCTCGGAAACCCAAAATTTGGGTAGGTCCCCTCCTATAAATTCTGGTCTGGAGGCAGAGTTAGGCAGTTTAGTTCCTAGGAGAACTGTGAAGAAGTCCTGTGGACTGGAGCAGAGTGGGCTCATCCCAGGATGTAGACTAGCCAGCATGGGGGACCCCTAGAAGAGGGTCTGAGAAAGTGATGAAGTAGGTCTTGGGAGTGGAGCACAAGCCTGTACAAGCACAGGAGCGGACACCGGAGTCCAAGGTTGTGAGTGACTCTAGGCCCAGCAGCCATCATCAGAGGACAAGGGATTCCAAGTCGCTCGCTTACAACGAGGCCAAGGAGACACAGCAGCACCAGAGAGCTCAGGGAGAAGTAGTCAGTGGAGAGTAACCCAAGAAGGGCTCAAGCCGCCTGTCATACGGGCCAAAGACTGGACGCAGGAGAAGAGAGGGTCACAGCATAGCTACAGGCAGACAGGACCCGCCAAGAGCAACCAAGTAGGGTGGCCTCAGAACCCACCAGGTGTGGAAGACCCCAACTTGCTTCCCGGCTCCAGACCCTAACACCTTTTGTGGACAGTGCTCTGGATGAACCTGCTACTTCTACCAGTAAAGGTAATGGAGACTACCACCCCTGTGTCTTTTGATTATTACGCACACTACGTCCTGCACTCTCAACAACCTAGTCCCTCCATACACTCTAACGGTTGCCCTGGGGACCTGCTCCTCCCATGGTGAACTAAGCCACCACAGCTGTGACTCCATCATCCCCAGAGGTCCCACATAGCAGCAGCGACCCCATACCGGCCGCCTTCCATGGGTGGCGTCATGGCAAACTCTCTTTATGGCGGACCAGGTCACACCATCGTGACAGCATCCCACAGCCCCGACATCCAGAGGGCCCAGTTCCGAGTGTCCCATGGCCCCCGCTGGGGCGCATCAGCTTCTGGCATCACAAACAGGATATCGTGCCTGAAATTAACGGGTACTTTGTGCCTTAGACTGAATTGAACTTTGAACATTCGCCATTTTTCTTTTCACCCCCACGTGGTGCACGGGAAAGCGAGGGGGCATGTCGTCATGGGCTGGGCCGTAGAACGAAGACAAAGGCCCCACGCTCTGATGTTAGCCAACGCAATGCCAAAAGTCCTGCACTGGAAACTCTCTGCAGAAAGACTCAATGCAGGAAGGAGGCAGGGAAGGGGAGTGGCACACTCACTTGCTTCAATGGATCCTGGTCAAAGGCGGAATGGCTGGCATCCATGCAATATAATCATAAACAACAGAAGTTTGCATGAGACCGTTCTTCTATTTTTATCCTTTATTAGAAATTATTAAACCAAGTGGACAGGACTGAACGCTTTACACTTCTCTGCAGAAAGCCCTGCGCTGGAAATCCTACTGCAGGAAGGCCTAGACTGGAAGCCCCGCAACATGTGTTGAACCCTCTGCCGACCAAAATCCAAAGCCAGGATGCAGTTCACCAAGGGGGAGAACAATGATAGCCCCAGACGAAGAGCAGCCCACAGCAGAGCAGGCTGCAGCACCCAGCGATGCTACTGCTGGGGCCGCAGCCTCCAACCACTGCCATTCTGTCGTTCACCATGCCGTACCTCCTGGAAGTGCATGGTTCCCACAGTATTGCGGGGAGCCTGACACCCTCAGTGACTTCTGAGAACAGATGAAAAGTGTGTTGGGAGTGTACCCCATGACGGAAGAACAACAAGTGACTTTGTGATGGGACAGCTGATGGCGAGGCCCAGCGTGAAGTAAGAGATAAGCGGCCTGGAAAGCAGGAAGTCACCTTGGACAAGACAGTGACCCCGCCGTCAGCCTGGTCAAGAAACTGTTGCAGGAGGCAGACATGTACCCAGACATCCCAGCAGAGGCACAGCAACTGTGGAAGGAGCAGGGCAGACTGTTCATCTATGCAGGCAAACTGTGCAGGTGGCACATCAACCATAAGACCCACGAGCTAGTGTGGCAGACAGTGGTCCCGAAGAGAGATGCCCAAGGTCCTGGAAACCTACCACGGCGGGGCTGGGCACTTCAGGTGGAAGAAGCTGGAAGTACTACTGCGCGAGAGGTTCTACTGGGTCGGCATGAGGCAGCCATAGAGGCTTGGTGAAGGAATTGCAGCCCCTGCACAAGGGACCATGACAGCCAGCGGGCCTCGCTGCAACCATTTATCACGAAGCAGCCCCTAGAGCTAGTGGCGTTGGACCTCGTAAAGTTGACCCCAAGCAGGTCTGGCTATGTGTACACCCTCACAATAGTGGCCCACTACTTCAGGTTCCTTGTGGCGGTACCCGTGAAAGACCTGACAGCATGGACCACAGCACAAGCCCTCCAAACTCCCTCCACTTCTGCAGACCCCACGGCTACCCTGAATGGCTACTGACAGACTAAGGTCCAGCCTTTGAGGCTGAAGTATTCCAGGAGTTCTGCAGCTGTATGGGTGCAAGAAGATCAGAACCACGCCGCATCATCCCCAGACAAAATGTATGAAAAGATGAATCAAGTAGTGATGGATCTGCTGAAAACATTCTCACTAGAAGCGGGGAACATGCGGCCAGAGAAGCTTCCAGATCTAGTGGATCTGTACAACCACATCCCAGTGAACTCCAGCAACTTCAGCCCCGCCTACTTGATGAGAGCAAGACCTGGTAAACTGCCTATTGACCTAGAAATGGGGGCACTGACACCATAAGACAACCTACCAGAGACATACTGCGATGCAGAGTGCCAACAGAAGTACCGCCAGGTGCAAGAATCATAGAGAGGAACCTGTCCCAAGCCAGAGAGAGGCAGAAGAAAGCCTACAACCAGAATGCACCTGCAACCCCCTTAGCACTAGGTGAGCAGTTCCTAAAGAGAAAGAGGCGGACTCACAAATTGGATGACTAGTGGGAGGCAGAGCCTTACACCGTGATGCCTTCCCACTTTGACCCCACGAAGGTCTGCCTAATCAGCAAGAACATGGGGGAAACCTCTACCATTTTCTCCAGAGATGCCCCGAGCAGCTGAAGAGCCTAGAGAAGCCCCTGGCTATACCTTAACCCCGCCAGAGAGAGAAGAGATGATACACACTGTACTGGGGACTTCCCCAAGACATGGACCAGATCAATGGAGCCATTGTAGTCCCTGTACTGACCTTCCACCAAGTGGCAGCACCACCAACCTTACAAAACTCCATGAAGGATTGAATAACCAGCACCGGAGCCAGAGAGTCAGCCCCTTGCTGCTGGTGATCCTGTCAGCCCCATGGTGAGCCAGAGTGAAACTGCTGCAATACCCGAACCACTCAGATCCACACCCAGATCAGCAAGTAGTGCACACACACTACTAGTAGCAGACACTACAGACCAAATTAGCCCAACAGAGACACTTGTACTGCGTAGGTCCACACGTAGTAACATAGGTCAGGCTCCAGCCTGATACAGGGATGGCTAGCCAGAGAGATGGACAAGTGTAATAAGGGCTACAATGTAAATATGTTTTGTTTTCTTTAATGCAACTATGTGAATATGTATGTTTTCAAGTAACTAAGTAACAATGCAACCACCAAGCATACCGTGCCTACAGGACTTTCTTTATGAACTTTTCCAAATTCTTGAACTTTTAATTAAATATGGACCATTGGCCACTGTTTGTGGCAAAGACACTTTATTAAATAACTTTTCTTCAGCCATCGGTGGAAGGACTAAGCGCCATATGTACTAGTTTTTGTAATTTTTCATTTTTGAGACTGTCATTTTGATTTTTGTACTTTTTCCTTTTGAGACTTTGTTCAATATTTACGGTTATTGTCATTTTATGTTTTGTGTGCATAAAAGTGTTTCCTCAGTCCAGTACTGAATTTAACCAAGGGAAATGTGGCACCCCAGGGTTCGGTTGCCACAATAGCATTGTCTCCCCCTGGGGACTATGCTGTGCTTGGAAGCAATGGAAGGTACCCACACCAGGTGAACCACACACAACACCTTCCCTGGCCAGAAGGGGGAGCTTGGCATACTGACCTTTAGGGAGGTCACCGCATATAAATTCTCGATCTGGGGGTGGGATTAGGAAGTTCAGTTCCGAGGAGAACTGTGAAGAAGTCCCGTGGACTGGAGCAGAGTAACGCTCGTCCCAGGACATAGACTAGCCAGCTTGAGGGACCTCTGGGAGAGGGTCTGAGGAAGTGGAGAAGTAGGTCTGGGGAGTGGAGCCAGTGCTGGTTCGCCCCAGTACCTAGAGCAGGACGGACGCCAGTGTCCGAAATTGTGAGGGACTCTAGGCCCAGCAGCCAACACCAGTGGATGAGAGATTCCAAGTCGCTCGCCCACCACGAGGCCCAGGAGACACAGCAGCACCTGAGAGCTCAGGGAGAAGTAGCCAGTGGAGAGTAACCCAAGAAGGGCTCAAGCCACCTGTCATATGGGCCAGAGACAGCACAAAGGAGAGGGTCGCAGCACAGCTACAGGCAGCCAAGAGCAGTGCAGTAGGGAGGACTCAGAACTCGCCAGGTGTGGAGGACCCCAACTTGCTTCCTGGCTCCGGACCCCTAACACCTCTTGTGGACAGTGCCCTGAACGAACCTGCTACTTCTACCAGTAAAGGTAACGGAGACTACCACCCCTGTGTCTGTCGGTTATTCCGCGCGCGACGTGCTGCACCATCACCGGCCTACTCCCTCTATTCACTCTAATGGTTGCCCTAGGGACCCGCTCCTCCTATGAGGAGCTAAATCACCACAGCTGCAACTCCATCATCCCCAGAAGTCCCGCACAGCAGCAGTGGCCCCCTACTGGCCGCCTTCCACGGGTGGCACCACAACAAACTCTCTTTTATTTATTTTTATTCTTCCTTTTTACCCCTTTTTCAATTCTCGTTTTTACTGACTGCCCAATAGGGGACCACGGACCGGGTCACGCCTCCATGCAGCATCCCACAGCCTGGACATCCAGAGGGCCCGAATCCAAGTTTCCCACGGCTCCCATGGGGCAAGTCAAATTCCCATAACCAAAACCAATAATCCAGTCATAACATATACAAGTAAATTCCACAGAAAACCAATATTGCATTTAAAGGGGGTAACCTAAAGATGAGGTTCAGAGAAACCAATGTTTCACTTAGAGGATACGTTCACACTGGCGTATAGTCAGCGTATAACACAGCTGAGTGCTATCTGATGTGATATAGGATAGTGAATCGCCCGGGGTTGTATGTGAATTTGGGTATCTGGGCCCTGCTGTAGTTGGGATGTCACTGGTGGCCTGCCCAGACCCGTGTCCTTGGTGGTCAACTGAAAAGGGGGTTAGGGAATGGTGATGAAAAAATAAAAATTTTGTCGTGACACCACCTGTGGCTTCTGGTGATTGTACCAGGGATGATGTACGGGCAGCTAAGTGTTGAGTCCCCGAGGCTCTGGTAGTAAATGGTTAGGGACAGAAGCAGGGTATTGGACTTGCTGTCCGGCAGCTGGAATAGTCTCTATAAGAGGCAGGGTCAGGGGTAAAGGAATAGACACACACACCGAAGATTGTTTCTTTACCTTTTACTGGTGGAATTGCAGGTAAAAGTCCAGTACACTGCTGGCTGTTCAGGTAGCACTTCTGGGTCTCCACAATGAGTGGGTATACGGCCTCCTCGTCTCTTTTCCCTTGTGTGAAGCCCCTGCCCTGTATGGAACTTGGCTGGCCTCTCTGCCTTCCTCTCACCTGTGCCGTGTTGGGTAACCCTCGTTGGACTGCCGCTATAGACTCTCTTGCGGTGCCTGGCTCCCTTATTGGTGACTGCACAGATGCCCGGGAGACTGAAGTCTCCACAGAAAAACGGTATTCTCTGCTGGGCTAGGTTCTCTCCTGCAGACTCGGACTCCGTCCCCAGGTTGCTCGGTCCCCAGGCTGCTACTTCTCTGTTGTTCCTACAACTCGCCTTCGACCCCACTCTTAGGTCCCTGCAATAGCTAGACTCCTAGCTGTTCAGTTGTCTCTGGCTCAAGCCTAGTGCGGCTTCGACCATCAGGACGACTTCACAGTTCTCCTAACGACTGCACACTCTGTTAACTCCGCACCCAGCACCAGTATTTATAGGGAATCTTGCCTAAGGGCAGCAAGTTGAGCTCCCCCTACTGGGTTGAGGTGGAAGGTGTTGTTTGAACTTGTGTACCCACTGTGGAAAACCATGCATGCTGTGAGTCTGTGGTTACCTGTGTGATCAGGGTGCCACATTCTCCCCAAGGTAAGGTCAGTACTCCTGGACTGAGAAACATTTTTGATTAATAATGAATAACATTTATTAACACCAACAATGATTGGTAACATATGTACAGACTCTCAAAAATCTAAAATTTACAAAAACTGCTGTAAAATGGTAAAACAGGTCAGCCCATACGGCGCTAGTCCATTCGCCACAGGCTGAAAAGTAAGATTTTGTCACAACCAGTCCTGTGCCTATGGTCCTTTTTAATTGATGAAACGGGAAAAGCCAGGAAAAATGCCTTTGGAAAAGTCTTTACAGTATAGTCTCTGTAAGCTCGGGACAAAAAGGGGTTTAAAGTCTTCTAAAAAGTCATTATTATTATTATTTATTTATAGAGCACATCATTCATTCCATGAGAAAGGTAACATACAGACAAGTTAAAAATACAAATGAACAAAGTGACAGACTGATGCAGAGGGGAGAGAGGACCCTGCCCTTGCGGGTCTGCTCGGGTGGTGCTGGAGTGCCAGGTCCGATGGTGGTGGAGCACCGGGTCCAGTGGTGGTGAGGCGGCACTGTGGTATTGCAGGTTGTAGGCTGATCTGATGAGATGGGTGTTCAGGTTCGCTTGAATTTTCCCCGTGTAGGGGACAGTTGGACGTGATGGGGTGCAGAGTTCCAGAGGATGGGGGATGCTCAGGAGGTCTTAGGAGGATCGAAGATTACGAGTTGGATGATATGGGAGATTAGTTCAGAGATATATGGGGGGACAGATTGTGGACGTCTTTATAAGTCAATGTTAGTAGTTTGAATTGGATACACTGGTGAATTGGGAGCCAGTGGAGGCATTTGCAAAGGGGAGAAGTGCAGGAATAGCGAGGAGAGAGGTGGATTAGTCGGGCAGCAGAGTTAAGGACAGATTGAATTGGTGCAAGAGTGTTAGCAGGAAGGCCACAGAGAAGGAGGTTGCAGTAGTCGAGGTGGGGGATGATGGGGCATGCATTAGTAGTTTAGCAGATTGGGGGTTGAGGAAGGGACAGATTCTGGAAATATTTTTGAGTTGGAGGCGGCAGGAGGTGGCAAGGGCTTGGATGTGCAGTTTGAAGGACAAGGCAGAGTCAAGGGTTACTCCGAGGCAGCGGACTTCAGGTACAGGGCAAAGTGTGGTGTCATTTATCGTGATAGATAATCTGGTAAGGAAAGTGTGTGAGATGGAGGAAAGATGATGAGTTCGGTTTTGTCTACATTGAGTTTTAGGAAGTGGGAGTAGAAGAAGGAGGATATGGCTGATAGACACTCCGGGATTCTGGACAGCAGAGAGGTGATGTCTGAGCCAGAGAGGTAGATCTGGGTGTCATCGGCGTACAGGTGATACTGGAAGCCATGGGACTTTATGAGTTGTCCCAGACCAAGAGTATAGATTGAAAAAAGGAGGGGCCCGAGGACAGAGCCTTGAGGGACCACAACAGAGAGGGGATGGGGCGAGGAGGTCATGTGGGAGTGGGAGAAACTAAATGTGCGGTAGGAAAGGTAGGAGGAGATCCAGGAGAGGGCAAGGTCAGTGATACCAATAGAAGAGAGGATCTGTAATAAGAGTCAGTGGTCGACTGTGTCGAATGCAGAGGACAGGTCTAAAAGGAGGAGGACGGAGAACTGTTAGCTTTGGCCGTGAGTAAGTCGTTAGTCATTTTGGTCAGGGCAGTTTCAGTGGAGTGGTGAGGGCAGAAGCCGGATTGAAGGTTGTCATAGAGAGAGCTGGATGAGAGGTGGGATGAGAGTACCGTTGTGGACATGCTTTTTGAGAAGTTTGGAAGCGAACGGGAGCAGAGATATGGGCCGGTAGCTGATGTAGAAGTGGGGTCAAGGGATGGCTTCTTTAAGATAGGTGTAATTGTTGTGTGTTTGAAAGCAGAAGGAAAGGAACCAGAAGTTAGTGATAGGTTGAAAAGGTGGGTTAGGGCTGGGATAAGTGTTGTGGTGAAGTTGGGGAGGAGGTGGGATGGGATGGGGTCCAGTGCACAAGTGTTGAGTGCGATCTGGAGAGGAGGTGTAGTTCAACCAAGTTCAATAAAGTCCTTACAGGTAAAGTCTCTGTAGGCTTAAAAGTTCAAAATACACAACAAACTTACTATGGGTGCCTCGGCATAGGAGTCCTAGTACTGAAGGGGCCTCTATCGGTCATTAGCGCTGTAGGCCTCCTGGCCATGGGGTCACATATTGGCCAAGATTTTGTTCTCCCTAGACAGCTCCACTCACTTCTCTTTCTGATGTTGTGTACATGGTGTGACCTGTTTTGACCTACTCGTCACCCTTTTCGTACACTACTATTTACATTTTATGTACATAACTGTTTTCTGTTTACATGTTATACCTACTGCGCCCAATCTCCGTACCTGGCCTGGGGTTGACCTTGTGTGCTTCGAGTAGATCTACGCACTACTGGTGTGGATGCCTCAGGTAATGTACTGAATGTAGGTAAGTCAAGAAGCGTCTGCATGACCTTAGTCTCACTAAAGGATTAGCAGGTGCACCGATTGTAGGATCCTCTGGTTCTCTGACAACTGGTGTTTCTTTCTGAATTTCCGAAGTGGAGTCTTGAACTCTTGGTTCTTCTCGTGGTTGATAGAAATGTATTACTGGGACTATTACTGCTCCTCCATTTTGAGACCAATCTTCAGGGAAGTCTCTATGTATTGTACGAATGACTCTTTCTTTTGGTTATTTGTATTGAGTGAGAGGTTCATCGGACTCTTCTACTTCCTTTTCTCGAGATTCTTGGATTTTCAATGCTTCAGGGCAATTCTTTAAGTGGTCTCTTGATACTGTTTGGATTGTTTTTCATCCATCTTTACTGAGTAAGCATACTTTGAAGTTGTCAAAGTTGGAGTGCAACACAGTATATGGTTCTTGTTCCCACTGGTCATCAAGTTTGTGTCTTCTTCTTTTTCTTTATAGCACAATACTTTCTGGTAGTATAGATTCGTCTTGTGCACTTTTGTTGAAGTCTCTTCTTTTTATGTTGAGCTCTTTGGAGATTATCTTCAGTGCAGGCTTGGACTAATTTGTACTGTTCCAGATGATTGATGTTCCAGTCAGAATTGTGAGTATCTGCTTTTGGTTCGATGATTCCCATTTCCAAGTCTACTGGTAGTTTTCCAGAGGTACTCTCATGAGGTAAGCTGGTGTACAGTTAGTTGAACTCATAGGAATGTAGTTGTACATGTACATGAGATCAGGCAGTTTTTTTCCATTGGTTTCTTGCTTCTAGATGTAGTATCTTCAGCATGTCCATGACAATGTTATTCATCTTTTTGCATAAACCATTTGATTGTGGATGGTATGGCATGGTTCTTATCTTCTTACACCCATAAAGATGACAGAATTCTTGAAAGATTTCAGCTTCGAATGCAGAACCTCTATCAGTCAGAACTTGTTCTGGATAACCCAATGGTCTACAGTCATGGCCAAAAGTTGTGAGAATGATACAAATATTAATTTTTACAAAGTCTACTGCTTCAGTTTTTCTAATGGCAATTTGCATATACTCCAGAATGTCATAAAGAGTGATCAGCTTAAGAGCAATTACTTGCAAAGTCAATATTTGCCTAGAAAATGAATTTTAACCCCCAAAACACATTTCGACATCATTGTAGTCCTGCCTTAAAAGGAGCAGCTAACATCGTTTTAGTGATTGTTCCATTAACACAGGTGTGGGTGTTGATGAGGACAGGGCTGGCGATCAATTAGTCATGATTAAGTAAGAATGACACCAATGGACACTTTAAAAGGAGGATGGTGCTTGGTACCATTGTTTCTCTTCAGTTAACCATGGTTATCTCTAAAGAAACACATGCAGCCATCATTGCACTGCACAAAAATGGCCTAACAGGGAAGAGTATCACAGCTACAAAGATTGCACCTCAGTCAACAATCTATCGCATCATCAAGAACTTCAAGGAGAGAGCTTCCATTGTTGTCAAAAAGGCTCAAGGGCGCCCAAGAAAGACCAGCAAGCGCCAGGACCGTATCTTAAAACTGTTTCAGCTGTGGGATCGGACTACCAGCAGTGCCGAGCTTGCTCAGGAATGGCAGCAGGCTGGTGTGAGTGCTTCTGCACGCACTGTGAGGCGGAGACTCTTTGAACAAGGCCTGGTTTCAAGGAGGGCAGCAAAGAAGCCACTTCTCTCCAGAAAAAACTTCAGGGACCGACTGATATTCTGAAAAATGTACAGGGAGTGGACTGCTGAGGACTGGGGTAAAGTAATTTTCTCTGATGAATCTCCTTTTCGATTGTTTGGGACATCTGGAAAACAGCTTATTCGGAGAAGAGGTGAGCGCTACCACAAGTCTTGTCTCATGCCAACTGTAAAGCATCCTGAAACCATTCATGTGTGGGGTTGCTTCTCAGCCAAGGGAATCGGCTCACTCACAGTCTTGCCTAAAAACACAGCCATGAATAAAGAATGGTACCAGAATGTCCTCCAAGAGCAACTTCTCCCAACCGTCCAAGAACAGTTTGGCGCCCAACAATGCCTTTTCCAGCATGATGGAGCACCTTGCCATAAAGCAAAGGCGATAACTAAATGGCTCAGGGAACAAAACATAGAGATTTTGGGTCCATGGCCTGGAAACTCCCCAGATCTTAATCCCATTGAGAACTTGTGGTCAATCATCAAGAGACGGGTGGACAAGCAAAAACCAACAAATTCTGCCAAAATGCAAGCATTGATTATGCAAGAATGGAAGAATGGGCTGCTATCAGTCAGGATTTGGTCCAGAAGTTGATTGAGAGCAGCCAGGGAGAATTGCAGAGGTCCTGAAGAAGAAGGGTCAACACTGCAAATATTGACTTGCTGCATTAACGCATTCTAACTGTCAATATAACCTTTTGGTACTCATAATATGATTGCAATTATATTTCTGTATGTGATATAAACATCAGACAAACACAAATAAAAACCAGAGGGCAGCAGATCATGGGAAAATATCATTTTGGTGTCATTCTCAAAACTTTTGGCCATGACTGTACAAAATACGGTTTGAAAGGTCTTTGCAGCTGTTGCAGCGGTAAGGTCTTTTACTGAAGCTAGCATCAGGAATCTTGAATAATGGTCTACCATGGTTAATGCATAAGTATAGCCTGTTCTGCGCTTCACATGGTCCAAAGCTATTATGTGGAGTGGTTGCGTTGTTACAATTGATTGAAGTGATGCCCTTTGACTTTCTTGGTCTTTCCTCCTCAGGTTACATGGCCCACAGCATTTACACCATCTTTTTATGGATCCTCTCATGCCAACCCAATAGAATCTGTTTTGAGCATCATCTCCAACTTTTTCCATCTGAAGTGTCCTGTTTGATTGTGATAAGCAGTTAGCACCATCTGAATGTCTTTTTGGGGTACCACAATCTGCCAGACCATTTCATGAGTTCTGGGATTGATGTATTTTCTGCAGAGTTTATCCTGGTAGATGAATAGCTTACTCCTTTCGTTCCACATATTTCACTTCTGGTGGAGAATTTGAAGGTAATTTGGAGGACTCCTGAGTTATCAGTGCTTTGACCAAGTTGATAGCTGGATTGCTGTCTTGGGATTCCTTCCAATGTGGTAATGGGTTCACTATTCTCTCAGGGGTTTCTGTGCAGGTTTGTGGACACTGTGACACTCAGAGTTGATCAGGAATTTCAGGGAAGAAAGGTGTACTGCGGTCCGCGCTGCCAGAAACATCAAGGAAGACCCAAGACGAAGTTTTGATCCAAGCCTTCTTTATTCTCCTCCTACGCGTTTCAGTGCCCACCTGGCACCTTCATCAGGGATCAATGAATTCATCAGTGGACCGCAGTACACCTTTCTTCCCTGAAATTCCTGTTTAACCCCACGTGTGTGGAATCGGTGGAGGTCCAGCGGCAGCCATCAGGATACTATCCTACATGCGCACAAGCCAGTTGTGGGTCACACAACTGGAGTAGGTGAGTGAATTACGTTTTTCACCGCTGTAACCTAGTGTCTAGTGATAAGGGCACTATTGCGCCTCTTGTCCCCCTCCCCTCTCTCTTTTAACTCAGAGTTGATGGAAGATGGGTAGCTCTATCTCTTCAAGTTTCATCTTCTCCTATGCCCGCTAAGTGAGGCGTCCTATACAAGGCATCAGCGTTGGCATTGTTATGGCCAGCCTGGTACTTGATGGTAAACTGGTAATTTGACAATCTGGCCATCCAGCGTTGTTCCATGGCAAATAGTTTTACAGTTTCCAAGTGTGTTAAGGGATTATTATCTGTAAAGGCAGTAAACTTGCTAGATGCTAAGTAGTGTTTGAATCTCTCAGTGACAGCCAAGACCAAGGCCAGGAACTCCAGCTTAAATGAGCTGTAATTTTCAGGGTTCCTTTCTGAGGGGGGGCATTGCTTTCTACTAGCATAGGCAATCACTCTTTCTCTGCCCTCTTGCTTTTGAGAGAGTACTGCTCCCAACCCCACATTGCTGGCATCAGTGTACAGCAGGAATGGTAGGTTGTAGTCAGGGTAAGTCAGTATGTCTTCACCCGTCAGGGCCTCTTTCATCTGCTGGAAGGACTCTTCTTGTTCCTTGCCCCACTCGAATGGAGGTTCCCTGGTCTTGCCTTTCTTGGGTTGTCCTACTAGGAGGTTTTGTAAGGGAGCAGCCTTCTTCGTGTACTCCTTGATGAATCTCCTGTAGTATCCCACCAATCCCAGGAACTGACATACTTCCTTGAGGGTCTTTGGTTCTGGCCATTCTCTGATGATGATTACCTTGTCTGGGTCCAGTGCCACTCCCTCTGAGCTGACTATGTGTCCCAGGTACTGGACTCTTGGCTTTAACAGGTGGTATTTGGATGGTTTTAGCTTCATCCCATACGTGGACAATGCTTCAAATACCTCGGCTAGATGGGTTAGGTGTTCTTCATAGATTTTTAAATACACTATGACATCATCTAGATAAGCAGCACAGTCTCAAAGTTCTTATACCTCAGGCAACACTCCAATAGTCTTTGAAATGTTCCACTGGCATTGCATAGTCCGGAATGCTGTTAAATTCACATAGACCCATAGGGTTGTAAATGCCGTCTTGTGCGGTCTTACTCTGCAACGGAGACCAGCCAATACCCACTAGTGAGATCTAGGGTTGAAAAGTAATTAGCAGACTTCAATGCAGCAAGTGACTCTTCTATGCATGGCAATGGGTATCTATCTTATGTGTTATGCAAATTATCTGCTGTAAACTACAACTCATGTGCATCCTTCTTCGACTAGGTGTGAGTGCCAGGGTACAACTTCTTTATGACCTGCTTCTTCAGTCTGTAAATCTCTTGCTTTTGATAGTGTGCAGGTGGAATAGGCCTGTATCGCTCTTTGATTGGTGGATGTGTACCTGTGGGGATGTGATGGTGTACCCCTTTGATACTACCAAAGTCAAGTGGATGCTTACTGAATATTTGTGTGGCACCCCTACGGGGGATTGCCACAGGACCCATTGGTGCAGGGTGGGATATACACCTTGGTACACACAGCATGCAACACCTTCCACCCAAGACCTGGAGGGGGAGCCTCACTGGCTGTCCTTAAGCCAGATGCCCTATAAAAGATCCAGGCCTGAGGGGAGGAGTTCAGTTAGTTCCAGTCAGACAGAGAAGAGAGCAGTTGTAAGGAGCTGGTTGCTGGGACTATGCAGGCCCAGAACCAGGGGACACTGACTCAGCTACGTTAAGCCCTAGGGAGAGGGACGGAGGCCAGTGGGAGAAAGCAAGAAGAAGGGAACAGACTTGTAAACCCTTTAGTTACCCAGACACTGGAGTCCGGAACTGCTGATAAGATATAGTAGCAGGAATAGTCCAGACAGATCAGGAGGATCCAGTCCCCTGAATCAACAAATAGAAGAATCCAAACTTGACCAAGTAAAGGACGAGGGACCTAGCTGAGGATAGGAGTTCCACAGAGAGGTCCTCATTGTCTGTTGTGTAACGGCACCCTGAGAGGGAGAAGTAACGGCAGGTTCAGCTACAGGCAGAGCTTACCCCAAAAAGACGCACACACTAACAGAGGAGGCCTCACAACTCTCCAATGTGAATGCCCAAGCTGCATCGACACCTAGTTACCCTCCTGGACCGTGCCTGTTACCGGACAACCTATGGGGAGCTGTACTACCCAATGCTGCCTTCCATCACCTCAGCGGCCGGCCGCAGCACTGGTAACCCTATTACCTGGTACCACAGGTGGCATCACAATACCATTCCTTTCCCCCTCATCATCATCACCCCCATTCCCTATCATTGAGGGTCCAGGGCCGACGGAAACGACTAGCCGTTATTCCCCTATGTGCACCTTCCGGTCGAGTACCCTACCATGTCGACCGCTCACTGTCCATCTCAACTACCCGATAGACACCATGCTTTTTATGTGTAGGAATGGAATCAGTTTCAGCATGTAGCTGCTGACACCAGTCCTCTAGCTGTTCATTGTAGTTATTATCCTTTACCTCGTTGGGTGGAGGTAAGGGTCCCACTGCTTGTATCTCATTGTTATGCACAGTGTACAGCTTAGCAACAGTGGAATCCTGGGTAGATTTACCTCTTCACTCTCACAATTCAAAATGTGGACTGGCACTCTCCCTTTGTGTACATCAACTACCCCCTGGCTGTCAAGAGTGTAGGCCTGTGTTCTGAACTGATGGGCTCCACTACCACCTGATAGTCCAGCCCTCTTAGGCCTATAGCTGCTCGGCACCAGATCATCACTTCACTCATTGAGGGTATCACAGTAGGAAGTGGGGCTGTTACTCATGCACTACCAATTTCACCACCGGTCAGTTTTACCTGTTGTTGATGCAGGAGGGCTCTTATCTCTTCTGAAGAACCTTCCTCTGCCCGGTTTGGCTGTGTCCGCAATCTGTTGGAGTAGAACAACACTTCACCCAGACAAGTGCTGACAACATTTGTACCAAGAATGATGTAAGGATCTCGGTTATTTGGATTTTCTGCTACCACAATGATCCCCTGGTCTTGTAACTCATCCTCACCACTTTTATGGGTGCTTCTCTAACCCCCACGATAGTAAGTGGTTCACCATTACAAGCATAAATATTGAGGTTCATATCTGGTGGCTTAGGATTATACATCGGAGCAATCCGGTTACCGCATTGCGGATCACAGAACCGCTCCAAAAACTACAGCCTGCATGATTTTTCACGCAGGCTGCAGATCTGGAGCCGGTAACCAGATTGCATGTAAAGCAATCCGATTACCATATTGTGCTCCTATGGGGAGCGGTTCCTGATCCGGTTTTGAGCTTTTTGACAGCTCAAAACCGGATCAGGATTTCAAAATTTCGCCGCAAGTAGTGACCCCAGCCTAAATGTGAGGCTGCCCAATCTTTGAAGTTGGTGAAGCGAGGTGTTAGCCTTCGGCCATCGGGCCTCTCCTCTGCTTCTGAAATCAAATCTTTAATCAAAGTCTTCACTTATGTTAACACTGACAAATCATACATACTATTGACATTCCTTGTTCCCTGGCTCCTGTAATTTGCAGCGGCAGCCTCCTCTTCTATGGCAGTATCCTCAGCCCTCTCCTCTATGGGTCTTCAACACCATGGAATCGTCACCCCAGTCCAACATCCCCATCCTTTGATATTCTGGTGGCCACCACTAAGTGTGGTGCCCCAGATGGTGAAGCGTCACACCGAGGTATTACACCCATAAAAGCAATGTAATTTTCCCCAACTGTAGGTGGATGCTGAGGCAGGTGGGAGGGACCCAATCCCAGCACTCCCACACTCAATCCGGGGTAAGGTCACCCGGGGGGAGGGGGGAGAGTCGGGAGGACAGAACAGGAAAGTTGCAGACTGCACCTGGAGGAAGATGAAAGGGGGTCCTGAGGGGACCTTGAGAGAGGGTGCCTGACGCGTGAGTCTTGGCCCAAGAGAGAACGATGGAACCCCAGTGCAGAGCGACCATACTCCGGGGAGCTTCCCCAGTCCACCACGGAAAGCCGGATCCGAGGAAACGGCAGGAGTCCAGCTCTGAAGTCGTCAACCGGCTGCTGTGGTTTGTTTACTGGCCACAGCACCCTGCTGTTATGGAGCGGTCCACCCGAGATTCCATAGAGGTTGGGGATGAAGTTGGAGAGGCAGAAGGAAGGAGAGGAGCCCCAGGATTACCTCGAGGGAACAGGGAAAGGACTTATCCCAGGCAGGGAACACAGGGTTCATCAACTAAAGTATACCACGGGTACCTCCATACCGCTTTGCATCTACTTACAGCCACCCGGAAGGCTACCTGTTATACATCTGTACCAAACTGTGAACGCTGTATCAGTATATGCTTGTGTTTAGTAAAGTACCCAGGAGAGAACTTGTCTCTGTGTCTTTGTGCTACCGTCATTGAATCTCTATACTTCTACTCAACGCTGCCCCTGAGGCCCAGCTTTACCTGTAGAAAGCTATACCACCTAGCCGCAATACCAATGCCCTCCGGAGGACTGTGGCAGTGCTGGTGACCCCTCACCAGGCACTACAGGTGGCGTCACGGAATAACTTTTACCTCATCACCTTCAATTCACCCCCCCCCCCACTAGGAGCACCCCCCAGGTTCACGGGCTCAGGCATCGCCATCAGTGTTCCCCTGGACCTGAAACCCTAGTACCCGGCCCTGGGCACGACATAAGCCCATCAGGTCAATCTTTAAACTCCCGACTACGGGGACTGGCCCCAGGGCCTCCAGTGCAGGACTTCAGTCCCAAGCCCACATTCTCTCACTTCTCTGGCATAGCCATCACTGACAGAGTATCTGAAATGGCCACTTACTGCACCACTTAACTCCTTTCCACTAATATTCTTCAGCAGCTGCACTATATCGCCTGACCACTAGGTGTCACTATAAGAATAACAAGTATGGTAAAACTCTAACCACTTCACTTTTCTACACATAAACATTCAAGTTGCATTACACTGTACAATACACTTCATGTTAATATGTATTCTTTACTGTAGGAGGGGATTGTCACCCTCGTACACTGGCACCAAAGAAAGCAACATAATATAGGCGCCCCACTCCTCGTATGAGATGATAGATGCCTGTTTAGTGTGGTGGAAATCATTTACTGTTCCACTACTGGCTCTCCCTTCATTGTACCCGGTTTAGCATTTAAAGGGAAATAGTTGTTGTACCTTAGGGTATATCTAGGTAAATGTAGGGTGAAACACCACAAATGGGGGTGCCTATCTTATATTGCTTTCTAGGGGTGCCAACATCTACAGTTAGGTCAACTCACATTTAGGGACTAACAGGGAGAGTATACTGACTTATATTGATATTTGTCCATCTTGTATGACTACCATAAAGAGGAGGCCAACAGGCCAAAGTAAGTTTCATTCTAGAGCTAACTACACTATCTAACTCAATTCTACTTTTTATTTCTATTTGCTTTCTGATGACGCTTTGTCTGAGAATCCCAGTGCATGCTGGGATACTCAAATGATGGGTCACCCGGGGGCAGAGGCTGTGGTCACTGCCACAGCCTCTGCCCCTTCCCTGACATAAAGCATCATCAACTATGCTTTTTACCCCTATACACAGCATGAGCCCCAACATTGCCCCTATATACTGGCATTCATCCTATACATATATATATAGCTGTGGTCCCCGATGTTGCTTGGGATAGTAACTAACTGTACTTAGCTATAATAAAATAGAATATTTTAACAAAAACTTACAGTCTATTGCACACAATAGTCACAAAGTAAATAGGCTGTATACTAGGGGCTGCTATAGCGGCGCGGAGCTCACATCAAAGCCCCGACATCTCAGCTGATCTCATCAGCTGAGATGTGAGGGTAACAGCGCCGATCGGATCCGGGATACGATCAGTGCTGTTAACCCCTTGGATCCCGCTGTCAATCACTGACAGCGGGATCCAAGGCGGCCACGGCAGGCAACGCGCTGTTCCCCGCCTGCTCCGGAGATCCCACAATAGTATCGCGAGATCTCCAGCATTCACGTGACAGCCCGGGGTCCTGGCTAGACCCCAGATGCTGTCAGAGCGCAGTCTCCTGTTGTGGTTGGCAGGCGCTGCCAATCACAACACGTCCGCGATTCAGGGAGATACTGATGAGCTGCAGCTCATCTGTATCTCCCAGAAGCGATCGGACTGTGCAGCAAGGTGCCTCTTAAAGAGGCAGTGTAAAAATAAGAATGAATTGATAAAGTTTATAAAAACCTGTAAAAAAAAAAATATATAAAAGTTCAAATCACCCCCCTTTTCCCCAATCACAATAAAAGTATAAAAAAAATACACGTTTGGTATCGCCGCGTTCAGAATCGCCCGATCTATCATCCTATTAACCCCTTCATGACCCAGCCTATTTTGACCCTAAAGACCTTGGCCTTTTTTGCAATTCTGACCAGTGTCCCTTTATGAGGTTATAACTCAGGAACGCTTCAACCGATCCTAGCGATTCTGAGATTGTTTTTTTCGTGACATATTGGGCTTCATGCTAGTGTTAAATTTAAGTCGATAATTTTTGCGTTTATTTGTGAAAAAATCAAAATATGGCAAAAATTTTGAAAATTTCACAATTTTCACATTTTTAATTTTTTTTTCTGATAAACAAGAGAGATATGTGACAGAAAAAAGTTATTAAATATATTTCCCACATGTCTACTTCACATCAGCACAATTTTGGAAAAAAAAAAATTTTTTGTTAGGACGTTATAAGAGTTCAAAGTTCATGAGCAATTTTTCATTTTTCAACCAAAATTTACAAAACCATTTTTTTTAGTGACCACATCACATTTGAAGTCCTTTTGAGGGGTGTACATGACAGAAAACACCAAAAAGTGACACCATTCCAAAAACTGCACCCCTCAAGCTACTCAAAACTACATTCGAGAAGATTATTAACCCTTCAGGTGCTTCACAGGAACTAAAGCAAAGTGGAAACAAAAAATGGATATTTTAATTTTTTTATCAAAAATGTTCTTTTAGCCTCAATTCTTTCATTTTCACATGGGCAACAGGATAAAATGGATCTTAAAATGTGTTGTGCAAATTCTCCCGAGTACATCGATACCTCATATGTGGTCATAAACCACTGTTTGGGCGCACGGCAGGGCTCAGAAGTGAAGGAGCGCAATTTGACTTTTGGAGCTAATTTTACATTCAAAAAGTGAAATGTCGCTCCTTCCCTTCTGACCCCTGCCGTGCGCCCAAACAGTGGTTTATGACCACATATGAGGTATCGGTGTACTCAGGAGAAATTGCCCAACAAATTTTAGGATGAATTTTATGCTGTTGCCATGTGAAAACGAAAAAATTTAGGCTAAAAGAAAATTTTTGTGAAAAAAAAAGTACTATTTCATTTTCACAGATCAATTTGTAAAGCACCTGGGGGTTCAATATGCTCACTACCCATCTAGATATGTTCCCTGGGGGGTCTAGTTTCCAAAATGGGGTCACTTGTGGGGAGCTCCAATGTTTAGGCACGCAGGGGCTCTCCAAACGCGACATGGTGTCGCTAACAATTTGAATAAAAATCAGCTCAAATTGTTAGCTGTAACCATGTTGTGTTTAGTGAGCCCCTGTGTGCCTAAACATTGGGGCTCCCCCACAAGTGACCCCATTTTGGAAACTAGACCCCCCAAGGAACGTATCTAGATGCATAGTGAGCACTTTGAACCCCCAGGTGCTTCACAAATTCATCCATAAAAATGAAAAAGCACTTTTTTTTCCACAAAAAAATTCTTTTTTCATTATTATGGATGAATTTGTGAAGCACCTGGGGGTTGAAAGTGCTCACTATGCATCTAGATACGTTCCTTTGGGGGTCTAGTTTCCAAAATGGGGTCACTTGTGGGGGAGCTCCAATGTGGAGACGCACAGGGGCTCTCCAAACGCGACATGGTGTCCGCTAACAATTCGAATGCAAAATGAGCTCAAATTGTTAGCGGACACCATGTTGCGTTTGGAGAGCCCCTGTGCGTCTCCACATAGGAGCTCATCCACAAGTGACCCCATTTTGGAAACTAGACCCCAAGGGAACGTATCTAGATGCATAGTGAGCACTTTGAACCCCCAGGTGCTTCACAAATTAATCTGTAAAAATGAAAAAGTACTTTTTTTCCGCAAAAATCTTTTTTTTTCAATAATTTGTGAAGCACCTGGGGGTTCAATATGCTCACTACCCATCTAGATATGTTCCCTGGGGGGTCTAGTTTCCAAAATGGGGTCACTTGTGGGGGAGCTCCAATGTTTAGGCACACAGGGGCTCTCCAAAAGCGACATGGTGTCCGCTAACAATTTGAATAAAAATCAGCTCAAATTGTTAGCTGTCACCATGTTGCGTTTGGTGAGCCCCTGTGTGCCTAAACATTGGGGCTCCACAACAAGTGACCCCATTTTGGAAACTAGACCCCCCAGGGAACGTATCTAGATGCATAGTGAGTACTTTGAACCCCCAGGTGCTTCACAAATTCATCCATAAAAATGAAAAAGCCCTTTTTTTTCCACAAAAATTTCTTTTTTCATTATTACGGACCAATTTGTGAAGCACCTGGGGTTCAAAGTGCTCACTATGCAGCTAGATATGTTCCCTGGGGGGTCTAGTTTCCAAAATGGGGTCACTTGTGGGGGAGCTCCAATGTGGAGACGCACAGGGGCTCTCCAAACACGACATGGTGTCCGCTAACAATTTGAATGCAAAATGAGCTCAAATTGTTAGCGGACACCATGTTGCGTTTGGTGAGCCCCTGTGTGCCTAAATATTGGAGCTCCCCCACAAGTGACCCCATTTTGGAAACTAGACCCCCCAGGGAACGTATCTAGATGCATAGTGAGTACTTTGAACCCCAGGTGCTTCACAAATTCATCCATAAAAATGAAAAAAGCCCTTTTTTTTCCACAAAAATTTCTTTTTTCATTATTACGGACCAATTTTGTGAAGCACCTGGGGGTTCAAAGTGCTCACTATGCACCTAGATATGTTCCCTGGGGGGTCTAGTTTCCAAAATGGGGTCACTTGTGGGGGAGCTCCAATGTGGAGACGCATCGGGGCTCTCCAAACACGACATGGTGTCCGCTAACAATTTGAATGCAAAATGAGCTCAAATTGTTAGCGGACACCATGTCGCGTTTGGTGAGCCCCTGTGTGCCTAAACATTGGAGCTCCCCCACAAGTGACCCCATTTTGGAAACTAGACCCCCAGGGAACGTATCTAGATGCATAGTGAGCACTTTGAACCCCCAGGTGCTTCACAAATTGATCTGTAAACATGAAAAAGTACTTGTTTTCCGCAAAAAACAATTTTTTTCCATTAATTTGTGAAGCACCTGGGGGGTCAATATGCTCACTACCCATCTAGATAAGTTCCCTGGGGGGGTCTAGTTTCCAAAATGGGGTCACTTGTGGGGGAGCTCCAATGTTTAGGCACACAGGGGCTCTCCAAAAGCGACATGGTGTCCGCTAACAATTTGAATAAAAATCAGCTCAAATTGTTAGCTGTCACCATGTTGCGTTTGGTGAGCCCCTGTGTGCCTAAACATTGGGGCTCCGCAACAAGTGACCCCATTTTGGAAACTAGTCCCCCCAGGGAACGTATCTAGATGCATAGTGAGTACTTTGAACCCCCAGGTGCTTCACAAATTCATCCATAAAAATGAAAAAGCACTTTTTTTTCCACAAAAATTTCTTTTTTCATTATTACGGACCAATTTGTGAAGCACCTGGGGTTCAAAGTGCTCACTATGCAGCTAGATATGTTCCCTGGGGGGTTTAGTTTCCAAAATGGGGTCACTTGTGGGGGAGCTCCAATGTTTAGGCACACAGGGGCTCTCCATATGCGACATGGTGTCCGCTAACAATTGGAATTGTTAGCGGACACCATGTCACGTTTGGTGAGCCCCTGTGTGCCTAAACATTGGGGCTCCCCCACAAGTGACCCCATTTTGTAAACTAGACACCCCAAGGAATGTATCTAGATGCATAGTGTGCACTTTGAACCTCCAGGTGCTTCACAAATTGATCTGTAAAAATGAAAAAATAATTTTTTTGTGGAAAAAAAGTACTTTTTTATTTTTATGGATCAATTTGTGAAGCACTTGGGGGTTCAAAGTGCTCACTATGCATCTAGGTACGTTCCTTGGGGGGTCTAGTTTCCAAAATGGGGTCACTTGTGGGGGAGCTCCAATGTGTAGGCACACAGGGGCTCTCCATACGCAACCTGGTGTTTGCCAACAATTGGAATTGTTAGCGGACACCAGGTCGCGTATGGAGAGCCCCTGTGTGCCTAAACATTGGAGCTCCCCCACAAGTGACCCATTTTGGAAACTAGACCCCCCAGGGAACATATCTAGATGCACAGTGAGCACTTTGAACCACCATGTGCTTCACAAATTGAGACGTATAAATGAATAAAGAAACTTTATGTGAAAAACATACTAGTCTAGTAGTTGCAATTCGCAGCATAGGGGACCCATTGGGCTCTGTCATATTTTTGGTCCAGCCAGGTACAACTTGGCAGCTACGGACTGCCACCAGCCCCCAGCTGCTTCGTCATACCTGGCTGGAACCAAAAATACAACGAAGCCTATTTTTTATTTCTAGAATTATTTCTAGAAAAAAAATGACATAGGGCTCCGCCATATTTTTGGTCCAGCCAGGTACAACTTGGCAGCTACGGACTGCCACCAGGCCCCAGCTGCCTCGTCATACCTGGCTGGAACCAAAAATACAGCGAAGCCTATTTTTTTTTTATTTCTAGAATTATTTCTAGAAAAAAAATGACATAGGGCTCCGCCATATTTTTGGTCCAGCCAGGTACAACTTGGCAGCTACGGACTGCCACCAGCCCCCAGCTGCCTCGTCATACCTGGCTGGAACCAAAAATACAGCGAAGCCTATTTTTTTTTTTATTTCTAGAAATATTTCTAGAAAAAAAATGACATAGGGCTCCGCCATATTTTTGGTCCAGCCAGGTACAACTTGGCAGCTACGGACTGCCACCAGCCCCCAGCTGCCTCGTCATACCTGGCTGGAACCAAAAATACAGCGAAGCCTATTTTTTTTTTTATTTCTAGAAATATTTCTAGAAAAAAAATTACGTGGGGCTCTGCCATATTTTTGGTCCAGCCAGGTACAACTAGGCAGCTGGGGGCTGGAATCCTCAGCATAGAGAGGCCCAAGCGTTCTGGGCCCCCCATGCTGCGAATTGCAGCCCGCAGCCGCCCCAGAAAATGGCGCATTCATTGAAGCGCCATTTTCTGGCGCTGTACCCACGCTCTTCCAGTTGCCCTGGTGCCGGTGGCTAACTGGGTAATAAAGGGGTTAATGCCAGCTTTTTATTGGCAGCTGGCACTAAGCCCGAGATTCATAATATAGGGCCAATGTTAGACCCGCCATTAGAATCTCTAGTACAGTAAATAGTCAATAAATACACACAGAGAAAAATCTTTTTATTTGAAAAAAAAACAGACACAATTCGGACTCCATCTTTATTATAAAAAGATCCGACGTAGTCCACAACGAAGGTCCCACGACGCTCGATCGCTCCGACGTAGTCCATAACGAAGGTCCCACGACGTTTGTCTCCGACGTAGTCCACAACGAAGGTCCCACGACTCTCGATCACCTTTGCTTTCAGATCGCTACTCTGGAGCCCGATCCGCCAGCATGGTGATCGAGCTGCAGAAAGTGATCTGACACCCCGGGCGCAGTGACCCATTATGTGCATCACTGCGCCTGGGCTGCCAGATCACTTTCCGCAGCTCGATCCCCATGCATGGGGATCGAGCTGCGGAAAGCGATCTGGCAGCACAGGCGCATTGACCCACTATGTGCATCACTGCGTCCGGGCTGTCAGATTGCTTTCTGCAGCTCGATGCCCATGCAGGGAGATCGGGCTGCAGAGCAGCGATCTAAGAGCCTGGGCGCAGTGACCCACTATGTACATCACTGCGCCTGGGCTGCCAGATCGCTTTCCGCAGCTCGATCCCCATGCATGGGGATCGAGCTGCGGAAAGCGATCTGGCAGCACAGGCGCATTGACCCACTATGTGCATCACTGCGTCGGGCTGTCAGATTGCTTTCTGCAGTTCGATGCCCATGCAGGGAGATCGGGCTGCAGAGCAGCGATCTAAGAGCCTGGGCGCAGTGACCCACTATGTGCATCACTGCGCCTGGGCTGCCAGATCGCTTTCCGCAGCTCGATCCCCATGCATGGGGATCGAGCTGCGGAAAGCGATCTGGCAGCACAGGCGCATTGACCCACTATGTGCATCACTGCGTCCGGGCTGTCAGATTGCTTTCTGCAGCTCGATGCCCATGCAGGGAGATCGGGCTGCAGAGCAGCAATCTAAGAGCCTGGGCGCAGTGACCCACTATGTGCATCACTGCGCCCGGGCTGTTAGATAGCTTTCTGCAGCTCGATCCCCATGCATGGGGATCGAGCTGCGGAAAGCGATCTGGCAGCCCAGGCGCAGTGATGCACATAGTGGGTCACTGCGCCCGGGGTGTCAGATCACTTTCTGCAGCTAGATCCTCAGAATCCAGCTGTAGGAAGTGATCTGACAGATCCAGTACAGTGATCCACAGTGATCACATAATGGTCACTGTGGATCACTGTGCTGGATCTGTCAGATCACTTCCTACAGCTGGATCCTCAGGATCCAGCTGTAGAAAGTGATCTGACAGATCCAGTACAGTGATCCACAGTGATCACATAATGGTCACTGTAGATCACTGTGCTGGATCTGTCAGATCACTTCCTACAGCTGGATCCTCAGGATCCAGCTGTAGAAAGTGATCTGACAGATCCAGTACAGTGATCCACAGTGATCACATAATGGTCACTGTAGATCACTGTGCTGGATCTGTCAGATCACTTCCTACAGCTGGATCCTCAGGATCCAGCTGTAGAAAGTGATCTGACAGATCCAGTACAGTGATCCACAGTGATCACATAATGGTCACTGTAGATCACTGTGCTGGATCTGTCAGATCACTTCCTACAGCTGGATCCTCAGGATCCAGCTGTAGAAAGTGATCTGACAGATCCAGTACAGTGATCCACAGTGATCACATAATGGTCACTGTAGATCACTGTGCTGGATCTGTCAGATCACTTCCTACAGCTGGATCCTCAGGATCTAGCTGTAGAAGTCATCTGACAGCTCCAGCACAGAGCTGTCAGATGCGAGCGGCCGGAGAGAAGAGGAGGAGGAGCGGGACGCAGCCGTGCACCGGGTGCAGGATGGAGCGCGATCGCCGGAGGGGTGAGTGGGAGAAGCGATCGCCGCTCCGGTGGTCGGGGGGGGCAGGCAGGGGGAAGAGGGGGGGTGACAGGGCTTGGGGGGGCACTCACAGGAAGCGGGGGCAGGCAGGAGCAGGCGGGCGGCAGGAAGAGGAAGCCCGCGGTAGGGACAGGAAGCGGCCGCAGGGACAGGAAGCGGGGGGGGGGGGGGGTAAGAAAGATGAAGAGGGGGCAGGATAGAGAGGTGGGGGACAGGGGGGCACTTAGAGGATGCCAGGGTAGCAGATCGGAGGGTAGGGAGAGCAGGGGCAGGCAGGGAAGCATGACAGGCGCGGTGATTTTCACTTTCACTTTTGAGCGCCAATCACCGCGCCTGTAGCCGGGGGGGTGGGGGTGGGGGCAAATCGACCCCCCATGGGGTGTTGTACAACACCCCATGTACCTGCAGGCCGAATGACAGGTCAGTGAGACCCTCACTCGGCCTGCAGGAGCCCGATCAATCCATGGCCCACCCCCTGGGCCAAGGGTCGGGAACGAACTTGTTTCCATGGCCCAAACGGTGGGCCAAGGGTCGTGAAGGGGTTAAATCTGTTAATGAGAGCCGTAAACTCCGTAAAGGAAAAAATGGTCCAAACGCCAAAATTCCGTTTCTTTTGGTCGCCGCAACATTGCTATAAAATGCAATAACGGGCGATCAAAACTGCGGATACCCCAAAAATGGTATCATTAGAAACGATAGCTCAAGGCGCAAAAAATAAGCCGTCACCCAGCCCCAGATCCAGAAAAATGAGGACGCTACAGGTCGCAGAACATGGCGCAAAAAGTCCGTTTTGGTTTTTTTGCAAACTTCTGAATTTTTTTTCACCACCTAGATACCAATAAAGGTATACATGTTGGGTGTCTACGAACTCATACTGACCCGAGGCATGACCCCGTCATGTCGGTTTTACCATATAGTGAACATGGCGACTAAAATAAAAAACAAACATGTTATTGCACTTTTTTTGCAATTTCACTGCATTTAGAATTTTTTTGCCATTTCCCTGTACACTATATGGTAAAATAAATTATTGCATGTGAAAGTACAACTCGTCCTGCAAAAAACAAGCCGTCATATGTCTATATTGACAGAAAAATAAAAAAGTTATAGCTCTTGGAAGCAGGGGAGCAAGAAACAATCACCTTCGAGCTTCTTCACCCAATATCACCATTGCTCCGCTGGGCTCTGTCAAAAGGTGTCCTGCCCGTGTTTCATGGAGTGTACCGGAGGTCACAACTTAATACATCTCTATAGTAGCCACGTTCTGGCCTTGTTTTGGCTCTCATAGACTTGTATTGAGCTCCTATGATGTAACTTCTGCCTTCCAACCAGTCAGACGTTTTAGGCACAAGATGGCGCCGCAGGACTGGAGCAGTATTGGTAAAAGGTGAAACCACTGGATGGCGACAGTAAGAGAGGGAGCAGAGGGCTTACATTTAAAGCACCACTTTGTCCTTTTTTTATTTCAGCGCTGGAGTGGTGCTTTTAATGTAAGCCCCCTGACCTCCGACTTACACTCACCAACTGCCTGCTTCACCCGCTATCACCGTCAGACTGTTTGACTCCATCAGAAAGTGACCTGCCAGTGTTTCATGGAGTGTGTTGGAGGTCAGAACTCAATACATCTCTATGTGAGCCTCGTTCTGTCCTTGTTCAGGCTCACACAGAGTTGTATTGAGCTCTTGTGATGTAACCTGTGACTTCTGACCTGTCAGAAGTTATGGCCACAAGATGGCGGTAAAAGGTGAAGCCACTGGAAGGTGAGTGTAAGACTGTGGGTGGGGCCTGCATTTGTAGCACCACTCCATAGTTTTGTATTTGTAGTTCAGCACTGGAGTGGCGATTTAAATGTAATTCTCCTGACCCCTGTCTTACACTCACTATCCGGATGCTTCACCCGCTATCACCGTCGCTCCGTCGGGCTCCGTTGAAAAGGGACCTGTCAGTGTTTCATGGAATGCACAACTCAATACATCTCTATGACAGCCTTGCTTTGGCTTTCATAGAGATGCATTGAGAGCTTGTGATGTAACTTGTGACTTCTGAGCAGTCAGAAGTTACGGCCACAAGATGGCGCTGCAGTATGGTAAAAGGTGAAGCTGCAGGATAGTGAGTGTAAGACAAGGGGCTTACATTTAAAGGGCCACTCCACTTTCCTGCCCCCTCATCTCTGGGTTCCTGGATATTTTGGAATGTGGCATATAGCGAGGATGAAGGTTCCGTCAGAGCCGCGCTGGATGGAGACATCTGGCTGATATTGTAAGATAAACACGTCTTAGCTTCATACATTCTCACTCACCAGTACAGTAAAACAAAGCTTCCACTGCCAAGTGCGAATCTGTTCTTTTCAAAGGTCTTTGATGGCGTGTAATTCACCATATCTCTAATTATTGTAAATATTTAACTATCAGAACTGGGGACAGACAATAAAGATAATGGTGAGTGCTTTTTTTTTGCCTTCAGTTTATACTTATGCAGATTTCTCTATTCTAAGGGTAGTGAACCAGGCATCATCGCTTTACTGGCAAACGTTAACAACCGCCTCTCAATGGCTGTCGAACATAAAAAGCAAACAAACGTATCTAAGTGGCATTAAATATACGGGGGAGGCGAAAAAGGAACCTTTGAAATGCAAAATTAAATGTTTGTTTCATTTAATTAAAATAAAAAAAAAAAATCTTGTCAAATAGGTGTTTTGTCACCGCAGCTCCACCAAGGGACAGCATGAGACCGCGACAAAGCTCCAAGACGCGCAGCGCGCAGCGCCACGCTTCACCACTAGATGGCGCTCACATGATGATTTTTTTTTTTTTTTGGGGTGGGGAGGGGGGGTGTTTCTTCCCAGCTGGACTATTTTGAGATTTGCATTTTGCAATGAACATTTTAATAATGGCAAAGAAAGAAAAACAATAGAAGCTAGACGCCCAGCACCAGGTTTCCTTTTGCATAATTAAATTCTGGCTGTGCTATATTTAAACCCATAAACTAGAAGTGTAGTGTATCTAAACTAATACACCACTAGCTGATGGCTGATCAAATGCTCTCCATTCCTTATAATTCACACCAGAGGAGCTCCACATAGGAGAGGCTGCAATAGAAAGAATGCCAATAACCTCCAGACCAATGACATATCATAGATCCCAACAGAAGCAGGTAGATCCCAAGCTCTGATGGACACCTACCCTCTTATATATATATACACATAGCATCTAGTGGCAGATCTGGAACACTTTACACTCACATTGAATATATCTGATTTTTTTTTTGCAATGCAAAGGCTAAAAAACAGTGTTTAAATAAATTTTAATAAGCATTAGAGAGCCTTCTCCACATTAATCTGCTGTAATTAGGGATATAACACTTGGCAGTTCAACAATCACCATACAGGAAAGCTGTATGCAAATGGCTCTTCACATCTTCTCTCTTTGTGATGCTGTTTGGACTCAGGGTTTTTTTTTATTTTAATGATATGGTGCAATGGGTAACTTAAAATTAATTACAAGGTTCTTGACTAAAATGGGGGGAGGCAGCTCCATTAAAAGTGGTTAGGACTCAGAGAACCACCTGCGCTGGCACTAGTCAATGGTAGACTGCAATGTCTGAGGCTGGAGGAGACCTGTCTGTATGGGGACCTGTAACTACTGCACTACAGTCTATGGAGGAGAGCAAGGACCTGCAGGAGCAAGCACCAGCTGCTGGAAGGTACAGTATGCCACACTCAGGACAATGGGGGATAGTAGTAGTAGTGGTGGTAATGGCAATAATAGATTTGATCCTAAACTAGTGAAAAAATGTTTTTGACTATGATAAATATAGATAAATTATATATATAATATATATTTATATATATATATATATATATATACGTATATATATATATATAAGATAGATAGATAGATAGATAGATAGATGGACAGATAGATCTATTAGGGATGGACAGATAGATGATATATAGATAATTGATTATATATATATATATATTATACATATATATATATTTATTTATAAAGATGGATTATAAGATACAAGATTGATAGATTCTATGTAAATATATATAAAGTTAGATAATAGATAGATTCGATGAATAGATTAAAAGATACAGATAGATATATAATATCATTATTATGGATAGAAAATAGTTAGATTAGAGATAGACAGTATATATATATATATATATATATATATATATATATAGAGACAATAGACAGACAGATAGATGATGCATAGATAATTAGATAATATACTTACATATATTTATAACGATAGATAGTAAAATAATAGATTGTCAGATTGTATATAATTATATATAAAGTTAGATAATAGATGGATAGATTAATACATATAGATAGATAAAGAGATAGGTATGATATTATTACTATAGTAGAAAACAAATAAAACAGATAGTTAGATTGGAGATGGATAAGATAAATATATATATATATATTAGGTAAAGACAATAGACATATTGAAAGATGATATATAGATAATAGATGATACTATATATATATATATATATATATGTATATATATATATATATATATATATATATATATATATATATATAAAGATTGTAAGATAATAGATTAATAATATATGATATATTATATCTATCTGTGTTTATTAATATATAATATATACTGTATATATAATATATACATATATATGTGTATATCTAAAGCTAGGTAATAGAAGGATAGAGTAATAGCTAATCTATATAATAGATAATGATAAAGAATAGATGATAGATAGATAGATAGATATAGAAAATAAATAGAAATATAGATGGATAATAGACAGATAACAGAAAGACAAATAGATAAATAAATAAATAAAGAGATAAATGACATATACATAGAGAGATTGTAACATGCTGAATATCATATAAAAAAATAGAAAGCACTAACCCATTGACAAATATTGTTCACAATCTTTTACATGATTTTTACAAATATTAAATAAACTCAAAATATCCACATATTTGTATCAACAAGATTCCCTTATATATTTGTGTATTGAGTTTATTATTTTCCTCTTTCTTTCCTCGTTAGTGTCATAGCTCTGTACCTCTCTGCAGACTGTAGGAGCTTCTCATGTTGTAGATATGTCATAGCTCTGTACCTCTCTGCAGACTGTAGGAGCTTCTCATGTTGTAGATATGTCATAGCTCTGTACCTCTCTGCAGACTGTAGGAGCTTCTCATGTTGTAGATATGTCATAGGACCTCATGTAACTTCTCCTCTTTGCAGACTGTAGGAGCTTCTCATGTTGTAGATATGTCATAGCTCTGTACCTCTCTGCAGACGTAGGACTCTGTTGTAGTTGTCATAGCTCTGTACTCTCTGCAATGTAGGCTTTCGTTGTAGATATGTCATAGCTCTGTACCTCTCTAGCAGACTGTAGGAGCTTCTCATGTTGTAGATATGTCATAGCTCTGTACCTCTCTAGCAGACTGTAGGAGCTTCTTATGTTGCCTTCTCTTCTTTGTATTCTATTCTGTCTCTTATTTACTTTTCTTCTCAAAGCATCCATATCATGGCTAATACATTGGAATTTGGGACAATAAATATGTATAAATGTGGTATAAATGTAATACATGGCTAATAAACTGGAATATATGTATAAATACATTGATAAATATAGGTAAATAAATATATCGAAATAACAGAATATATGCCAGTTTATTACAGAGGTAATCATGTGCTGTATACAGAGGTGATCATGTGCTATATACAAGAGGTGATCATGTGCTGTATACAGAGGTGATCATGTGCTGTATACAGAGGTGATCATGTGCTGTATACAGAGGTTATCATGTGCTGTATACAGAGGTTATCATGTGCTGTATACAGAGGTGATCATGTGCTGTATACAGAGGTGATCATGTGCTGTATACAGAGGTGATCATGTGCTGTATACAGAGGTTATCATGTGCTGTATACAGAGGTGATCATGTGCTGTATACAGAGGTGATCATGTGCTGTATACAGAGGTGATCATGTGCTGTATACAGAGGTGTATCATGTGCTGTATACAGAGGTGATCATGTGCTGTATACAGAGGTGATCATGTGCTGTATACAGAGGTGATCATGTGCTGTATACAGAGGTTATCATGTGCTGTATACAGAGGTGATCATGTGCTGTATACAGAGGTGATCATGTGCTGTATACAGAGGTTATCATGTGCTGTATACAGAGGTTATCATGTGCTGTATACAGAGGTTATCATGTGCTGTATACAGAGGTTATCATGTGCTGTATACAGAGGTTATCATCTGCTGTATACAGAGGTGATCATGTGCTGTATACAGAGGTTATCATGTGCTGTATACAGAGGTGATCATGTGCTGTATACAGAGGTTATCATGTGCTGTATACAGAGGTGATCATGTGCTGTATACAGAGGTGATCATGTGCTGTATACAGAGGTGATCATGTGCTGTATACAGAGGTGATCATGTGCTGTATACAGAGGTGATCATGTGCTGTATACAGAGGTGATCATGTGCTGTATACAGAGGTTATCATGTGCTGTATACAGAGGTGATCATGTGCTGTATACAGAGGTGATCATGTGCTGTATACAGAGGTTATCATGTGCTGTATACAGAGGTTATCATGTGCTGTATACAGAGGTTATCATGTGCTGTATACAGAGGTTATCATGTGCTGTATACAGAGGTTATCATCTGCTGTATACAGAGGTGATCATGTGCTGTATACAGAGGTTATCATGTGCTGTATACAGAGGTGATCATGTGCTGTATACAGAGGTGATCATGTGCTGTATACAGAGGTGATCATGTGCTGTATACAGAGGTGATCATGTGCTGTATACAGAGGTGATCATGTGCTGTATACAGAGGTGATCATGTGCTGTATACAGAGGTGATCTTGTGCTGTATACAGAGGTTATCATGTGCTGTATACAGAGGTTATCATGCTCTGGAGCTGCAGTGGTCAGTTCATTGTACAGTGTCTCTATGGACAGGAGCAGGAGAGGACACAGGACAAAGCTTCACATGAATCCGGCTCCATCAGTGATTAATGTGCGGTAATTAGCCAATTCCAGATCTATTATGTCCAGCAGCTAAAGAAGGACAAGAGGAGCAATGCAGATCGCAGGGTCCACAAGCAAAAATAGATACTGGATTGTCTTATAGGTCACTACTTTATTACATAGAAACATAATGTGGTTATTTATTGTTTTTTAGCATATATACATGCATATATATATATACACTTCAATGTAACATACATGTGTGTGTATGTACATATATATATATATTAGTCTATCTCTCCTATCATCTATCTGTATCAGTCTACTATCTATTTATATATTATCTCTCTATAAATCTGTCTATCTATCTTTCTATATAACCTTTATCCTATCTATCTATCTATCTATCTATCTATCTATCTATCTATCTATCTATCATCTATCTATCTATAATAAGAATAGTTGTTATATTATCTATAATAAGCCTTCTCCCTCCCTGTGTCCTCTGACCTATTGATACATTGTTTTCTTCTCCACACTCCCAGTTTTCCTGTCCTTCTCTTTCTATGTTCTCCTCTATACAGTGGATTTGCCATTTGATGGTGTTTATTTCTTGTGACATCAGGGTAGATCTCTGCCTCTGCCTCTGGTGACACAAAGATCTCAATTAAAAATATAAAACGCTATTTACTAAGTTAAATATAAAAACCCTCCTATATTTCTATAAAAATGAAGCCTGGAGAATGGTCCTAATTGCCCTGATGAAGGCTGTCCTGTATGGGTGATCGCAGAGTCCGGGGTGGCCTCACTGCCCCCAGCCCCTCTACACTGAGGGGAGTGATCACAAACAAGAAGAGCTGCAGCGGCCTCTCATCCTCTCATTACCGCACTCACAAGTCAGTTCTCGATATTTAATGCTTGTCTTTTTGAAAGGAAAAAAAACCTATAAAACCTCTAATCTCTTAAGAATTTTACCGGAATATTATTTATAAATATATAAAAAAGGGGAAGATTTTCTCTCTCCTAAATTAATTGTGCCGTAAAGTCGCCGGATCTCTGACCGGGGGGAAATAGATGATTAATCTCTTCTTTATTCCATTGAAAAGACATAGATTAGGAATGTTATCAAGGATTATTATTTATGTCAAACAGATGGAGCTCTGCTGTAAAGAGACACTTTAGGTTTAGCTGCTCTCATTTTTAATATACATATATTATGTTTATTATTTTTTTTCCAGTTTTCTGCGACTCATTAATGTTACACTGGAAATAATGAAATACAATAGAGGAAACAAACTATTTATATATGTATGAAATGTGTGTGATCAGTGGGAACCTGCCAATTATTAGGCATTGCAAGTATTCCATATCTTCTTCTTTCTTTCTTCTTTCTCTTCTTTTTTCTTTCTTTTTTTTCTTTCTCTTACTTTCTTTCCGTGATCTATCTCTATTTTTCTTTCTTTATTATCTACTTATTATCTAATTATCCACCTCTCTATATATCCTTTAAATGTCTATCTATCAAGATTCAAGATTCAATCTATCTATCTATCTATCTATCTATCTATCTATCTATCTATGTTTCTATTATCTATCTATCTCTTTATCCTCTAATATCTATCTACTAATTATCTCTATATCTATCTATTATCCATCTATCTGTATATCCTCTATATGTTTATTCCTTATCTATGTATGAATCTATCTGTATTATCTATTCACCTATCAATATATGTAAATATACATATATATATACACTCTATGTATCCAGCCATGCATATATATATTATCTATTTCTCTTCTCTCTTTATATATATATATATATATATATATATTATATATATAGTATATATATATATATATACTCTATGTATCCATGTATGTATTTATTATCTATTTCTCTAACTCTCTCTCTATATATACTCTATCTATGTATACATGTATATATTTATTATCTAGTTCTCTCTCTCTCTCTTATATAGATATATATATATACTCTATCTATGTATACATGTATATATTTATTATCTAGTTCTCTCTCTCTCTATATATATACTCTATCTATGTATACATGTATATATTTATTATCTAGTTCTCTCTCTCTCTCTCTCTCCTCTCTCTATATATATATATAATATATACTCTACTATGTATACATGTATATATTTATTATCTAGTTCTCTCTCTCTCTCTCTATATAGATATATAATTACTCTATCTATGTATACATGTATATATTTATTATCTAGTTCTCTCTCTCTCTTATATATAACTCTATCTATGTATACATGTATATATTTATTATCTAGTTCTCTCTCTCTCTCTCTCTCTCTATATATATATATATATATATACTCTATCTATGTATACATGTATATATTTATTATCTAGTTCTCTCTCTCTATATATATATTATATATATATATATATACTCTATCTATGTATACATGTATATATTTATTATCTAGTTCTCTCTCTATTATATATATATACTCTATCAATGTATACATGTATATATTTATTATCTAGTTCTCTCTCTCTATATATATATACTCTATCTATGTATACATGTATATATTTATATCTAGTTCTCTCTCTATATATATATATACTCTATCTATTATACATGTATATATTTATTATCTAGTTCTCTCTCTCTCTCTCTCTCTATATATATATATATATATATATATATATATATACTCTATCTATGTATACATGTATATATTTATTATCTAGTTCTCTCTCTCTATATATATATACTCTATCTATGTATACATGTATATATTTATTATCTAGTTCTCTCTCTCTCTCTCTTATATATATATATATATATACTCTATGTATACATGTATATATTTATTATCTAGTTCTCTCTCTCTCTCTCTCTCTATATATATATATATATATATATATATATACTCTATGTGTCCATGTATGTATTTATTATCTATTTCACTCTCTCTCTTCTCTCTCTCTATATATATATATATATATATATATACTCTATCTATGTATCCATGTATATATTTATTATCTTGTTCTCTCTCTCTCTCTCTCTCTCTATATATATATATTATATATATATATATATATACTCTATCTATGTGTCCATGTATGTATTTATTATCTATTTCTCTGTCTCTCTCTCTCTATATATATATATATAAATATATTAATATATATATATATATATATATATATATGCTCTATGTATCTATTTATTATCTATTTCTCTCTCTCTCTCTATATAATATATATGTATATATATACTCTATCTATGTATCCATGTATATATTTACTATCTTGTTCTCTCTCTCTCTCTCTTATATATATATATATACTCTATCTATGTGTTCATGTATGTATTTATTATCTATTTCTCTCTCTATATAAACATATATGTATATACTCTATGTATCCATGCATATACCTACCTATCTCTAGCTGGCTGTCCATGTGTAGATAAATATACATATCTAGGTATACATACATACCTATGTGTAATATATATAATGTCATATAATAGAATACACATATATATATATATTATTCTCATTTGATAGTAAATAGGTGATGTCTGCAGTGACGTCACCCCCATGACGTCACTGGACTGCAGTGTGTTTGGTTTTGTCAAGCTGCTGAGTTGCAGGAATTTTGTCATTTATTTGAGGATATTGACACGAATATTAATGGTTTGTTTACCCAGGATCAGGCTGTACACACAGGACACAGGACACATTGTGCAGCATCAGATGCAGAACAGCCCGGTATCGATTGAAATAATAGACGCATTATTTTGATTTGTCCTGACATAATGGTTGACTTATAGATCTCCTCCACATTGATCCTGCTGCTGTCCAGCCACATGGAAATGAGAGAATTTCTCTTGTGTTATTCAGGAATGCTAGATTAACATTAGAAGGAAAATAGAGATGTTTAATTTATAACTAGGGCTGGATGGGGCTCCTGCAGCCTGGGGTGTGCTGGATGGGGCTCCTGCAGGCTGGTATGTGCTGGATGGGGCTCCTGCAGGCTGGTGTGTGCTGGATGGGGCTCCTGCAGCCTGGGGTGTGCTGGATGGGGCTCCTGCAGGCTGGTGTGTGCTGGATGGGGCTCCTGTAGGCTGGTGTGTGCTGGATGGGGCTCCTGCAGGATGGTGTGTGCTGGATGGGGCTCCTGCAGGCTGGTGTGTGCTGGATGGGGCTCCTGCAGGCTGGTGTGTGCTGGATGGGGCTCCTGCAGGCTGGTGAGTGCTGGATGGGGCTCCTGCAGGCTGGTGGTGTGCTGGATGGGGCTCCTGCAGCTGGTGTGCTGATGGGGCTCTGAGGCTGGTGTGTGCTGGATGGGGCCTGCAGGCTGGGTGTGCTGGATGGGGCTCCTGCAGGCTGGTGTGTGCTGGATGGGGCCCCTGCAGGCTGGTGTTGCTGGATGGGGCTCCTGCAGGCTGGTGTGTGCTGGATGGGGCCCTGCAGGCTGGTGATGCTGGATGGGGCTCCTGCAGGCTGGTGTGTGCTGGATGGGCTCCTGCAGGCTGGTGTGTGCTGGATGGGCTCCTGCAGGCTGGTGTGTGCTGGATGGGGCCCTGCAGGCTGGGTGTGCTGGATGGGGCTCCTGCAGGCTGGTGTGTGCTGGATGGGGCTCCTGCAGGCTGGTGTGTGCTGGATGGGGCTCCTGCAGGCTGGTGTGTGCTGGATGGGGCTCCTGCAGGCTGGGTGTGCTGGATGGGGCCCTGCAGGCTGGTGTGTGCTGGATGGGCTCCTGCAGGCTGGGTGTGCTGGATGGGGCTCCTGCAGGCTGGTGTGTGCTGGATGGGGCCCTGCAGGCTGGTGTGTGCTGGATGGGCTCCTGCAGGCTGGTGTGTGCTGGATGGGGCTCCTGCAGGCTGGGTGTGCTGGATGGGGCCCTGCAGGCTGGTGTGTGCTGGATGGGGCTCCTGCAGGCTGGTGTGTGCTGGATGGGGCTCCTGCAGGCTGGTGTGTGCTGGATGAGGCCCTGCAGGCTGGTGTGTGCTGGATGGGGCTCCTGCAGGCTGGTGTGTGCTGGATGGGGCCCTGCAGCTGGGTGATGCTGGATGGGGTCCTGCAGCTGGTGTGTGCTGGATGGGGCTCCTGCAGGCTGGTGTGTGCTGGATGGGCTCCTGCAGGCTGGTGTGTGCTGGATGGGGCCCTGCAGGCTGGTGTGTGCTGGATGGGGCCCCTGCAGGCTGGTGGTGTGCTGGATGGGGCCCTGCAGGCTGGTGTGTGCTGGATGGGGCTCCTGCACCTGGGTGTGCTGGATGGGGCCCTGCAGGCTGGTGTGTGCTATGGGCCGCAGGCTGGTGGTGCTGGATGGGCCTGCAGGCTGGTGTGTGCTGATGGGGCTCCTGCAGGCTGGGTGTGTGGATGGGGCCCTGAGGTGTGTGTGCTGGATGGGGCCCTGAGGTGTGTGTGCTGGATGGGGCCCTGCAGGTGTGTGCTGATGGGGCCTGCAGGCTGGTGTGTGCTGGATGGGCCCTGAGGCTGGTGTGTGCTGGATGGGCCTGCAGGTGTGTTGCTGGATGGGGCTCCTGCAGGCTGGTGTGTGCTGGATGGGGCTCCTGCAGGCTGGTGTGTGCTGGATGGGGCCCTGCAGGCTGGTGTTGCTGATGGGCCTGCAGGCTGGGTGTGCTGGATGGGCTCCTGCAGGCTGGTGTGTGCTGGATGGGCCCTGCAGGCTGGTGTGTGCTGATGGGCCTGCAGGCTGGGTGTGCGGATGGGGCCCTGCAGGCTGGGTGTGCTGGATGGGGCTCCTGCAGGCTGGTGGTGTGCTGGATGGGGCTCCTGCTGGCTGGTGTGTGCTGATGGGGCTCCTGCAGGCTGGTGTGTGCTGGATGGGGCTCCTGCAGGCTGGGTGTGCTGGATGGGGCCCTGCAGGCTGGTGTGTGCTGGTATGGGGCTCCTGCAGGCTGGTGTGTGCTGGATGGGGCTCCTGCAGGCTGGTGTGTGCTGGATGGGGCCCTGCAGGCTGGTGTGTGCTGGATGGGGCTCCTGCAGGCTGAGTGGTGCTGGATGGGGCTCCTGCAGGCTGGTGTGTGTGCTGAGGGGCTGAGGGGTCTCGTGGTGGCAGGCTGGGGTGTGCTGGAGGGGCTCCTGCAGGCTGGGGTCGGGGGGTTGAGTGGGGTGCTGGATGGGGCTCCTGCAGGTGGGTGTGCTGGATGGGGCTCCTGCAGGCTGGGGTGTGCTGGAGGGGCTCCTGCAGGCTGGTGTGTGCTGGATGGGGCTCCTGCAGGTGGGTGTGCTGGATGGGGCTCCTGCAGGCTGGTGTGTGCTGGATGGGGCTCCTGCAGGCTGGTGTGTGTTGGATGGGGCTCCTGCAGGCTGGTGTGTGCTGGATGGGGCTCCTGCAGGCTGGTGTGTGCTGGATGGGCTCCTGCAGGCTGGTGTGTGCTGGATGGGGCTCCTGCAGGCTGGTGTGTGCTGGATGGGGCTCCTGCAGGCTGGTGTGTGCTGGATGGGGCTCCTGCAGGCTGGTGTGTGTGCTGGATGGGGCTCCTGCAGGCTGGGTGTGCTGGATGGGGCTCCTGCAGGCTGGTGTGTGCTGGATGGGGCTCCTGCAGGCTGGTGTGTGCTGGATGGGGCCCTGCAGGCTGGTGTGTGCTGGATGGGGCTTCCTGCAGGCTGGTGTGTGCTGGATGGGGCTCCTGCAGGGCTGAGGTGGTGCGGATGGGGTCCTGCAGGCTGGGTGTGCCGGATGGGGCTCCTGCAGGCTGGTGTGTGCTGGATGGGGCTCCTGCAGGCTGAGGTGTGCTGCGGATGGGGCTCCTGCAGGCTGGGTGTGCTGGATGGGGCTCCTGCAGGCTGGTGTGTGCCGGATGGGGCTCCTGCAGGCTGAGGTGTGCGGATGGGGCTCCTGCAGGCTGAGGTGTGCTGGATGGGGCTCCTGCAGGCTGGTGTGTGTGCTGGATGGGGCTCCTGCAGGCTGGTGTGTGCTGGATGGGGCTCCTGCAGGCTGGTGGGTGTGCCTGGATGGGGGCTCCTGCAGGCTGGTGGTGTGTGGTGAGGCTCCTGCAGGCTGGGGTGTGCTGGATGGGGCTCCGTGCAGGTGGGGTGTGCTGGATGGGGCTCCTGCAGGCTGGTGTGTGCTGGATGGGGCTCCTGCAGGCTGGTGTGTGCTGGATGGGGCTCCTGCAGGCTGGTGGGTGTGCTGGATGGGGCTCCTGCAGGCTGGTGTGTGCTGGATGGGGCTCCTGCAGGCTGGTGTGTGCTGGATGGGGCTCCTGCAGGGGCTGGTGTGTGCTGGATGGGGCTCCTGCAGGCTGGTGTGTGTTGGATGGGGCCCTGCGGGCTGGTGTGTGCTGGATGGGGGCTCTGCGGCTGGTGTGTGCTGGATGGGGCTCCTGCAGGCTGGTGTGTGCTGGATGGGGCTCCTGCAGGCTGGTGGTGCTGGATGGGGCTCCTGCAGGCTGGTGGTGTGCTGGATGGGGCTCCTGCAGGCTGGTGTGTGCTGGATGGGGCTCCTGCAGGCTGGTGTGTGCTGGATGGGGCTCCTGCAGGCTGGGTGTGCTGGATGGGGCTCCTGCAGGCTGGGTGTGCTGGATGGGGCTCCTGCAGGCTGGTGTGTGCTGGATGGGGCTCCTGCAGGCTGGTGTGTGCTGGATGGGGCTCCTGCAGGCTGGTGTGTGCTGGATGGGGCCCTGAGGCTGGTGTGTGCTGGATGGGGCTCCTGCAGGTGGTGTGTGCTGGATGGGGCCCCTGCAGGTGTGTGTGCTGGATGGGGCCCTGCAGGCTGGTGTGTGCTGGATGGGGCTCCTCGCGTGTGTGCTGATGGGCCTGGGTGGTGTGTGCTGGATGGGGCTCCTGCAGGCTGGTGTGTGCTGGATGGGCTCCTGCAGGCTTGGGTGTGCTGGATGGGGCTCCTGCAGGCTGGTGTGTGCTGGATGGGGCCCTGCAGGCTGGGGTGTGCTGGATGGGGCTCCTGCAGGCTGGTGTGTGCTGGATGGGGCCCTGCAGGCTGGTGTGTGCTGGATGGGGCTCCTGCAGGCTGGGTGTGTGCTGGATGGGGCCCTGCAGGCTGGTGTGTGCTGGATGGGGCTCCTGCAGGCTGGTGTGTGCTGGATGGGCTCCTGCAGGCTGGGGTGTGCTGGATGGGGCCCTGCAGGCTGGGTGTGCTGGATGGGGCTCCTGCAGGCTGGAGTGTGCTGGATGGGGCTCCTGCAGGCTGGGTGTGCTGGATGGGGCCTGCAGGCTGGTGGTGCTGGATGGGGCTCCTGCAGGCTGGTGTGTGCTGGATGGGGCTCCTGCAGGCTGGTGGTGCTGGATGGGGCCCTGCAGGCTGGTGTGTGCTGGATGGGGCTCCTGCAGGCTGGTGTGTGCTGGATGGGGCTCCTGCAGGCTGGTGTGTGCTGGATGGGGCCCTGCAGGCTGGGTGTGCTGGATGGGGCTCCTGCAGGCTGGTGTGTGCTGGATGGGGCTCCTGCAGGCTGGGTGTGCTGGATGGGGCTCCTGCAGGCTGGGTGTGCTGGATGGGGCTCCTGCAGGCTGGGTGTGCTGGATGGGGCCTGCAGGTGAGGTGTGCTGGTGAGCTGTGTGAGGCTTGGTGTGTGCGATGGGGCTCCTGCAGGCTGGGTGTGCTGGATGGGGTCCTGCAGGCTGGTGTGCTGGATGGGGCTCCTGCAGGCTGTGTGTGCTGGATGGGGCTCCTGCAGGCTGGTGTGTGCTGGATGGGGCTCCTGCAGGCTGGGTGTGCTGGATGGGGCTCCTGCAGGCTGGTGTGTGCTGGATGGAGGCCCTGCAGGCTGGTGTGTTGCTGGATGGGGCTCCTGCAGGCTGGTGTGTGCTGGATGGGGCTCCTGCAGGCTGGGTGTGCTGGATGGGGCCCTGCAGGCTGGGTGTGTGCTGGATGGGGCTCCTGCAGGCTGGGTGTGCTGGATGGGCTCCTGCAGGCTGGTGTGTGCTGGATGGGGCTCCTGCAGGCTGGTGTGTGCTGGATGGGGCTCCTGCAGGCTGGGTGTGCTGGATGGGGCTCCTGCAGGCTGGTGTGTGCTGAATGGGGCTTCTGCAGGCTGGTGGTGCTGGATGGGGTCCCTGCAGGCTGGTGTATGCTGGATGGGGCCTGCAGGCTGGTGTGTGCTGTATGGGGCCCTGCAGGCTGGTGTGTGCTGGATGGGGCTCCTGCAGGCTGGTGAGTGCTGGATGGGGCCCTGCAGGCTGGTGTGTGCTGGATGGGGCCCTGCAGGCTGGTGTTGCTGGATGGGGCTCCTGCAGGCTGGTGTGTGCTGGATGGGGCTCCTGCAGGCTGGGTGTGCTGGATCGGGGCTCCTGCAGGCTGGTGTGTGCTGGATGGGGCTCCCTGCAGGCTGGGGTGTGCTGGATGGGGCTCCTGCAGGCTGGGTGTGCTGGATGGGGCTCCTGCAGGCTGGTGTGTGCTGGTTTGGGGCTCCTGCAGGCTGGTGTGTGCTGGATGGGGCTCCTGCAGGCTGGTGTGTGCTGGATGGGGCTCCTGCAGGCTGGTGGTGTGGATGGGGCTCCTGCAGGCTGGTGTGTGCTGGATGGGGCTCCTGCAGGCTGGTGTGTGCTGGATGGGGCTCCTGCAGGCTGGTGGTGGCTGGATGGGGCTCCTGCAGGCTGGTGTGTGCTGGATGGGGCTCCTGCAGGCTGGTGTGTGCTGGATGGGGCTCCTGCAGGCTGGTGTGTGCTGGATGGGGCTCCTGCAGGCTGGGTGTGCTGGATGGGGCTCCTGCAGGCTGGTGTGTGCTGGATGGGGCTCCTGCAGGCTGGTGTGTGCTGGATGGGGCCCTGCAGGCTGTGTGGTGCTGGATGGGGCTCCTGCAGGCTGGTGTGTGCCTGGATGGGGCTCCTGCAGGCTGAGGTGTGCTGGATGGGGCTCCTGCAGGCTGGGTGTGCTGGATGGGCTCCTGCAGGCTGGTGTGTGCTGGATGGGGCTCCTGCAGGCTGGTGTGTGCTGGATGGGGCTCCTGCAGGCTGGTGTGTGCTGGATGGGGCTCCTGCAGGCTGGTGTGTGCTGGATGGGGCTCCTGCAGGCTGAGGTGTGCGGATGGGGCTCCTGCAGGCTGAGGTGTGCGGATGGGGCTCCTGCAGGCTGGTGTGTGCTGGATGGGGCTCCTGCAGGCTGAGTGTGTGCTGGATGGGGCTCCTGCAGGCTGGTGTGTGCTGGATGGGGCTCCTGCAGGCTGGAGGTGTGCTGGATGGGGCTCCTGCAGGCTGGTGGTGCTGGATGGGGCTCCTGCAGGCTGGTGTGTGCTGGATGGGGCTCCTGCAGGCTGGGGTGTGCTGGATGGGGCTCCTGCAGGCTGGTGTGTGCTGGATGGGGCTCCTGCAGGCTGGTGTGTGCTGGATGGGGCTCCTGCAGGCTGGTGGTGCTGGATGGGGCTCCTGCAGGCTGGTGTGTGCTGGATGGGGCTCCTGCAGGCTGGTGTGTGCTGGATGGGGCTCCTGCAGGCTGGTGTGTGCTGGATGGGGCTCCTGCAGGCTGGTGTGTGCTGGATGGGGCTCCTGCAGGCTGGTGTGTGCTGGATGGGGCTCCTGCAGGCTGGTGTGTCTGGATGGGGCTCCTGCAGGCTGGTGTGTGCTGGATGGGGCCCTGCAGGCTGAGTGTGTGCTGGATGGGGCTCCTGCAGGCTGAGGTGTGCTGGATGGGGCTCCTGCAGGCTGGTGTGTGCTGTGATGGGGCTCCTGCAGGCTGAGTGTGTGCTGGATGGGAGCTCCTGCAGGCTGGTGTGTGCTGGATGGGGCTCCTGCAGGCTGAGGTGTGCTGGATGGGGCTCCTGCAGGCTGGTGTGTGCTGGATGGGGCTCCTGCAGGCTGGTGTGTGCTGGATGGGGCTCCTGCAGGCTGAGGTGTGCTGGATGGGGCTCCTGCAGGCTGGTGTGATGGATGGGGCTCCTGCAGGCTGGTGTGTGCTGGATGGGGCTCCTGCAGGCTGGGTGTGCTGGATGGGGCTCCTGCAGGCTGGTGTTGCTGGATGGGGCTCCTGCAGGCTGGTGTGTGCTGGATGGGGCTCCTGCAGGCTGGGTGTGCTGGATGGGGCTCCTGCAGGCTGGGTGTGCTGGATGGGGCTCCTGCAGGCTGGGTGTGCTGGATGGGGCTCCTGCAGGCTGAGGTGTGCTGGATGGGGCTCCTGCAGGCTGGGGTGTGCTGGATGGGGCTCCTGCAGGCTGAGTGTGGCTGGATGGGGCTCCTGCAGGCTGGGGTGTGATGGATGGGGTCTCCTGCAGGCTGAGTGTGTGCTGGATGGGGCTCCTGCAGGCTGGTGTGTGCTGGATGGGGCTCCTGCAGGCTGGTGTGTGCCTGGATGGGGCTCCTGCAGGCTGGTGAGTGCTGGATGGGGCTCCTGCAGGCTGGTGATGGGCTGGATGGGGCTCCTGCAGGCTGGTGTGTGCTGGATGGGGCTCCTGCAGGCTGGTGTGTGCTGGATGGGGCTCCTGCAGGCTGGTGTGTGCTGGATGGGGCTGGTGCAGGCTGGTGTGTGCCGGATGGGGTCCCTGCAGGCTGGGGTGTGCTGGATGGGGTCCCTGCAGGCTGGGTGTGATGGATGGGGCTCCTGCAGGCTGAGGTGTGCTGGATGGGGCTCCTGCAGGCTGGTGTGTGCTGGATGGGGCCCCTGCAGGCTGGTGTGTGCTGGATGGGGCTCCTGCAGGCTGGTGTGTGCTGGATGGGGCTCCTGCAGGCTGGTGTGTGCTGGATGGGGCTGGTGCATGTGTTTCCACTTTTTACATTGGAGAAACTGTAGGAGACAATAGTGCCAGAGACATCTGGAAATATAAGGAGACAGAGGAGCAGATGGGATTCATTTTTGTGAGTTACACAGAGAAGGGAAAGAAGAGAGGAGAACTGAGGGGACATATACACAACAGTCAGTGCAAGGCCTGAAGGATAGACTAAAGGAAGAAGATCCACCTCAAGGAGACACAGAGTGGACTGAGCTCACTAAGAACCGTGGATGGACAACAGGGGGCGCTAAAGAGGCGGGGACCTGCCCTCAGGTGAGTGCAGCGCTGGGTCCTATGGAGATGTGAGGACATTGTGCCTGCCCCAGTCTGAGTGTAGGTAAGTGCTGATGTCAGGTGCCTGCCCCACACAGCCCCAGGTCCTGCCTGACTCCTTCATTACAGGCACAGATGGACCTGCTCCCTCTCATTCGTTCTATCTACTTCATTTCTTCCTAAACATTTCTCATACCCCACATTTTCTTTCTTTCTTTTCTTTTTCTTTCATTTCTAATTCCTTTTCATTTTTCTCTTTCCTTATTTCTCATTTTTTCTTTCTCTTTTCTTCCTTCTCTTCTTTCATTTTCTTTCTTACATCCTTTCAATTCTTTTCTCCTCTTGTTTATCTTTCTTTTTTCTCTTTCCTATTTTCCCTTGTTTTCTCTTTTCTTTTTTTTCCTTCTTTTGTTCTTTTTCTTTCTTTTCTTTCTTCCTTTTCTTTCTTTTTTTTTCTTTTCTTCTTTTTTTCTCTTTCCTTTTATTCTTTGTTCTTTTTTTTTTCTTCTTACTCTTCTTTTTATTTTCTTTCTCTTTCTTTTTCTTTCTTTCTTTCTTTCTTTTTCTTTCTTTTTCTCTTTCTTTCGTCTATTTTCCTAATTCATCATTTCATCACTCATTCTCTTCTCCAGTGCTATAACTTGAAGCTCATGGGCCCCCAATATATGCAAACGGTTATCAGCAATAGTCTTCTTCTATAGTCCAAAGAGACTTTTGGGGCCCCCTAAGCTTCAGGGCCCCTGCACTCATTGTAGTTGCACCCCTGCTCTGCTCTCTATCTCATTCTCCACTAGCCTCTTCTCTCTCTCAGTCTACACTCCTCTCTCTCCATATCCCTCTATATCTTGTGTGCCCTCCTTTCTTCCCTCTCACATTTCTTCTATCTTCCCCTTGTTTCTCAGTCATTCTTCTCTCTAGCTTCCCATTGTTTCTCACTCATTCTCTCTAGCTTCCCCTTGTTTCTCACTCATTCTTCTCTCTAGCTTCCCCTTGTTTCTCACTCATTCTTCTCTCTATCTTCCTCTTCTTTCTCACTCATTCTTCTCTCTATCTTCCCCTTGTTTCTCACTCATTCTTCTCTCTATCTTCCCCTTGTTTCTCACTCATTCTTCTCTCTATCTTCCCCTTCTTTCTCACTCATTCTTCTCTCTATCTTCCCCTTGTTTCTCACTCATTCTTCTCTCTATCTTCCCCTTCTTTCTCACTCATTCTTCTCTCTATCTTCCCCTTGTTTCTCACTCATTCTTCTCTCTAGCTTCCCCTTGTTTCTCACTCATTCTTCTCTCTAGCTTCCCCTTGTTTCTCACTCATTCTTCTCTCTATCTTCCTCTTCTTTCTCAGTCATTCTTCTCTCTATCTTCACCTTGTTTCTCACTCATTCTTCTCTCTATCTTCCCCTTGTTTCTCACTCATTCTTCTCTCTATCTTCCTCTTCTTTCTCACTCATTCTTCTCTCTATCTTCCCCTTGTTTCTCACTCATTCTTCTCTCTATCTTCCTATTGTTTCTCAGGCTGGCTTCACATTTGCGTATGGAGCGCTGCATACCAAATGCAGCCAAACGCTTGCGCACATGCGTTCCTATGTTTAACATGGGAACGCATGTGCCTGCGTATGGCTGCGTTTGGCAGCATTTGCATTCGGATGCGCATAATTTATGCGCCCTCCGACCGCGCTCCAAACGCAGCTTGCAGCATTTTTATGTGCGTTCGCGGCGCCTGTTCTATCCGCAAGCGCCTGCAAACGCACAAAAAATGCATTGATCTCAATGGGTCCGCAGTGTCCTCTGCATGACACCGCAGGAGAACGCTGCGGATCACATTGAGATCTCTCCCGGTGGCCGCCGGTGATGTCACAGGAGATCACCGACAGCCACCGGGAGATCAGCTCAGCCTCTGCTGAATTCCTCCTCCCCGCCGCCGGTGATCTGCTAGCGTTGTCGGCGGGGAGAAACAGCTGATTTGACAGCTGTTTGAATCTTCCCGCGCCGACATCTCCTCTCGGTGTCGGCGCGAGAGATTCAAACAGCTGTCAAATCAGCTGTTTCTCCCCGCTGACACGTCCCGGGGCTTACCGGCGGCGGGGAGGAGGAGATCTCCGGCACTGATCTCCGCCTCCGGCCCGCCCCCGGACACCTCCGATTGGCTGGCCGGGCTGCACAGTGATGTGTCCGCAGGCGGACATTATCCGCTGCGGACACATCATTAGACCCCGCTTTTGACTGCGTTTGTGTCTGCATGCCATCAGCATGCAGACACAAACGCTAATGTGAAGCCAGCCTCACTCATTCTTCTCTCTATATTCTTCTTGTTTCTCACTCATTCTTCTCTCTACCTTCCCCTTATTTCTCACTCATTCTTCTCTCTATCTTCCCCTTATTTCTCACTCATTCTTCTCTCTATCTTCCCCTTTTTTCTCAGTCATTATCTCTATCTTCCCCTTATTTCTCACTCATTCTTCTCTCTATCTTCCCCTTGCTTCTCACCAGGGGCGTAACTACAATAGGTGCAGGGGTTGCGATCGCACCCGGGCCCCGCAGCCTAGGGGGGCCCCAAAAGTCCCTTTGGCCTATAGAAAAAGACTAATGCTACTAAAGATTTGCAATAATTGGGGGCCCCGTTGGAGCTTTCGCATCGGGGCCCCGAGGCCTGAAGTTACGCCACTGCTTCTCACTCATTCTTCTCTCTATCTTCCCCTTGTTTCTCACTCATTCTTCTCTCTATCTTCACCTTATTTCTCACTCATTCTTCTCTCTATCTTCACCTTGTTTCTCACTCATTCTTCTCTCTATCTTCCCCTTGTTTCTCACTCATTCTTCTCTCTACCTTCCCCTTATTTCTCACTCATTCTTCTCTCTATCTTCCTCTTGTTTCTCACTCATTCTTCTCTCTATCTTCCCCTTGTTTCTCAGTCATTCTTCTCTCTATCTTCCCCTTATTTCTCACTCATTCTCTCTATCTTCCCCTTGTTTCTCACTCATTCTTCTCTCTTTCTTCCTCTTCTTTCTCACTCATTCTTCTCTCTAGCTTCCCCTTGTTTCTCACTCATTCTTCTCTCTATCTTCCTCTTGTTTCTCAGTCATTCTCTCTATCTTCCCCTTGTTTCTCACTCATTCTCTCTATCTTCCCCTTGTTTCTCACTCATTCTTCTCTCTTTCTTCCTCTTCTTTCTCACTCATTCTTCTCTCTAGCTTCCCCTTGTTTCTCACTCATTCTTCTCTCTATCTTCCTCTTGTTTCTCAGTCATTCTCTCTATCTTCCCCTTGTTTCTCACTCATTCTTCTCTCTATCTTCCCCTTGTTTCTCACTCATTCTTCTCTCTATCTTCCCCTTGTTTCTCACTCATTCTTCTCTCTATATTCTTCTTGTTTCTCACCCATTCGCTCTATATTCTTCTTGTTTCTCACTCATTCTTCTCTCTATCTTCCCCTTGTTTCTCACTCATTCTTCTCTCTATCTTCCCCTTGTTTCTCAGTCATTCTTCTCTCTATCTTCCTCTTGTTTCTCACTCATTCTTCTCTCTATCTTCCCCTTGTTTCTCACTCATTCTTCTCTCTATCTTCCCCTTTTTTCTCAGTCATTCTTCTCTCTATCTTCCCCTTGTTTCTCAGTCATTCTTCTCTCTATCTTCCCCTTGTTTCTCACTCATTCTTCTCTCTATCTTCCCTTGTTTCTCAGTCATTCTTCTCTCTATCTTCCCCTTGTTTCTCAGTCATTCTTCTCTCTATCTTCCCCTTGTTTCTCAGTCATTCTTCTCTCTATCTTCCCCTTGTTTCTCAGTCATTCTTCTCTCTATCTTCCCCTTGTTTCTCAGTCATTCTTCTCTCTATCTTCCCCTTGTTTCTCAGTCATTCTTCTCTCTATCTTCCCCTTGTTTCTCAGTCATTCTTCTCTCTATCTTCCTCTTGTTTTCCAGCCATTCTCTATCTTTCCCTTGTTTCTCAGTCCTTTGTTTCTGCTTACTTTCTGTCTCTCCTAATGAACGTCTCACCAGCCAGCACTAAGGGCAGAGTATTATACACAGCTGAAGCTTTCTTTGCAGTGTTTTCAAGGGCGTCCTCCTGAGTCCCATATGCCAAGTACAGAACATGGTCTACACTCTGCCAGATTGCTGGAAAAGTAAAAGGGGAGGATTGTGGATTTAATAGCAGTGAAAGTATTAAGGGGGATCAGAATGAGAGGTACAGAAGGAAGGAGAGACACTCTGAGCATCTGTCTAATGCAGCCAATACAAATGACATTAGTGATATTGAAGAGAGGGAGCTTGGGCTGTGTGAGCCGGATTACAGGGCAGACACAATCCGATTAGACACTGCTCCTCTAATGCCAGACACAGAGGAGCAAGAGAAGAACTGGAGGACGGGGGACTGCTCACACCTATATACAGGATCTATCTGTCTGTCTGTCTATCTAATGTACAAAAACTACAGCCGCACACTGCTAAAACCAACACATGCAGTTCAGAGTGTCAAATAAAATACAAAAGTTTTTTGTCTGAGAAAAATAAAAACTAAAAAAGTTTTTTCAAAAAAACTCAGATGAAAATTTATTCTTTTTTGAAAAATATAATTTTTATAAGGTTCTTAGTGCATGTATTGGCCAATAAATGCCTGCCCATCAACCGCGGCAAGGTGACCTTAATTCTGATGATGCGGTTGATGGGCAGGCATTTATTGGCCAATACATGTGCTAAGAACCTTATAATAATTGTATTTTTTTTTTTTTTTTAATTATTTTCATCTGAGTTTTTTGAAAAATCTTTTTTAGTTTTTATTTTTTCTCAGACAAAAAGCATAATGTATTCTATTTGACACTCTCAATTACATATGTTGGTTTTAGCAGTGTGCTGCTGTAGTTTCTGTGCATTATGTAATTCAGTGTTACAGCTCTGCACCTGTGTCTTAATCCCCTGGGAAGTGCTGTCTGTTTTTTTTTCGTCTGTCTGTCTATCTACTATCTATCTATCTATCTATCTATCTATCTATCTATCTATCTATCTATCTGTCTATCTTTATACTTTTTCTTTCTTTCTTTCTTTCTTTCTTTCTTTCTTTCTTTTTCTTTCTTTCTTTCTTTCTTTCTTTCTTTCGTCTGTGTCTATCTCATTGCTTCTTTATCTACCCGTATATACTCGAGTATAAGCCGACCGAGTATAAGCCGAGGCCACTAATTTACCCCAAAAAACTGTGAAAATCTGTTGACTCGAGTATAAGCCTAGGGTTGGAAATGCAGCACCCCCCTATCCTGACATATGAACCCCTCATCATGTAGATAGCCCCTCATAATGGTGTATATACACTGTATATAGCCCCTCATAATATTCTGCCTCCATGACTGGTATATAGTGCCCCCATCACTAGTACATAGCGCTTCCATCACTGGTACATAGCGCCCCATCCCTGACACATAGAGCCCCATGGCTGGTACATAGCGCCCCCATCCCTGGTACATATCCCCCCCATCCCTGGTGCACAGCCCCCCATCCCTGCTACATAGCGTACCCATCCCTGGTACAGGAGCCCCCCATCCCTGGTACAAGAGCCCCCCCATCCCTGGAACAAGAGCCCCCCCATCCCTGGTACAAAAGCCCCCCCATCCCTGGTACAAGAGCCCCTCATCCCTGGTACAAGAGAACCCCCCCAAACCCTGGTACATAGCCCCCCCATCCCTGGTACAAGAGCCCCCCCCCCCCCCCTTCCCTGGTACAAGAACTCCCCCATCCCTGGTACAAGAACCCGCCATCCCTGGTACAAGAGCCTCCATCCCCTGGTACATGAGCCCCAATCCCCTGGTTCATGAGCCCAATCCCTGCTATATGGGCCCCATGCTGGTGCTCACCATAAAATAACAAACTTCTTTCTCACCTTCTGATGCTCCTCTGCACTGTCTGCGGGCTCCATGCATCCTCCCACCGGTTTGCTGACTTCTTATCATGTGACCACGGCGCAGCAGCGATGACATTACTGAAGCGCCGGTCACATGATTAGAAGCCGGCAGACTGGAGGAGGATGCATGGAGCCCGCAGACACTGCAGAGGAGCATCAGGTTAGTAAGAAGTTTGTTATTTTATGGTGAGCGCCAGCATGGGGCACATTTAGCAGCGATGGGGGAGGGCGAGTAGTGCAATGTAATATGCACCGCTCCCCCTGTCGCTGATTCACAGGGGGATGCAGTGCATATTGCATTGCACTAATGAGAGGCCCACATTACATCTCGCTCCTACTACAGCCTCCACCCGCCTCCTCCAGCCCTCGATCACTGCCCCCCCACTCACCCTGTACACCGTGACTTGAGTATAAGCCAAGGGCGCACTTTTCAGCACAAAAATTGTGCTGAAAAATTCGGCTCATACTCGAGTATATACAGTTTTTCTATCTCTTTGCTTTTTGTTTTCTTTCTTTCTCTCGTTCTTTCTATCTATCGATCTGTCTAGTTGTTTGTCTTTCTTTTTTTTCTTTCTTTGGCTACCAGTTTTCTATCAATTGTAAATCTATTTTACCTAGCAATAAATTATTGTGAATGCTATCTATCTATCTATCTATCTATCTATCTATCTATCTAAAATAGAAAAAATTAATGAGCAGCGGTTCTTTTCCAGCAATATGACAGGTGCTTATCAGTCCTTAGGATGGGGATCAACCACCAACTTCAGACAATATAGTTGCAAAATAAAGTCTGCAGTACTCAGGATTAAGAATGATTCTTATCCTTTAATGGCCTTCAGGCAATGGTACAGCGACATTTCGGTCAGCCTGTGACCTTCTTCCATATAAAAATAATCATATTATCTATCTATCTATCTATCTATCTATCTATCTATCTATCTATCTATCTATCTATCTATACAGAAAAAACTGCCAGCACTCACAGACTAATGTGAACTGGTGCCAAGCTGGGACACTGAGTTAAACAAATAGAAAAAATTATCTGCAGCACTCAGCTACTACCAGTGATGTACATATGCTGACAAGCTATACATGGCACCAGTTCACATTTTGTCTGTGAGTGCTGCGCAGTTTTTTTCTCTTTTGTATCATATGGAGTGGCTGGCTCCATGCTGCAATTTGCACCCTCATCACCTACAGGTGATCTAGGGTCGAGATGGTGTCCGCCCACTGAGAAGTGGTATAGGGAGGAAAAGGAGGGCAGGATTCACTAGACTCATCAGACCTGGGGTCACCTTGTCGCAGTTGATGAGCAAACAGACATTGGCCAATGTATGTACCAAAACTTCAGAAATAAAAAAAAAGAATTTTGAGTTTTTTTTAAAAAAACGTAAGTTTTTAAACTTTTTTCTGCAAATATATATATAGCTTGCTAGCATTTGTACATCATTGGTAGTAGCTGAGTGCTGCAGATAATTTTTTATCTATCTATCTATCTACTATCTATCTATCTGTCCATAATCTATTCATTTTTCTCTTCCTGCTTGACAAAGACCATACAGGTCGAAACGTTGCGCCTCTAAGGGCTGGATTAAAGGATGTCCACTTTTTTCTGATTTGGGGTGCTATCTATTTATCTATCATTTTTCTCTTCCTTGTATTTCCTCCTCTTTCAGACAGTAGGTAGTACAGCATATATGGCTGATCCTTGTATATACAGTATATAAGGCTTCCCCCTGTATATACACTATATATGGCTGGTACCTGTATATACAGTATATATGGATGTCCCCTGTATATATAAACTACCTATATAAACCTGCCTATGACAATGAAATGACTTCTAAAATTGACCTGTGCAGAACAGGAACTGTCAAGTTACTTTAAGGCTCAGTGGTCGGTGTGAAAACTTCAAAATATCAGGATTGTTTTAATATTGAGATTTTTCTTATGAAATACAAATTAACAAACAAACGTCAAATGTTCTTTAACTGTTTCTGGTCCACTGATGGACTTTAAACATCTAGGCTGTCCACTCTTATCCCTGCAATTATGTTCTAAACCCTATGTGTAGTATCAGCAGATTGTGAAGCTGTGTTGATAAGGAGTTGCAGTCACAACCAGCCAGAATACCTACAGGGAAGACTTACTTGGTTTATTACCATGTTTCCCCATCGTGATATCTATATACATCAGTATTGAACCAGCGCTGTGTATGTAGATTGAGAATCAATAGCACTGACAGTGCTTCCTCCTCCGGACCCAGAGAGCATGTGATCACTGAGTACAGGGAGGGAATAGGAGCTGCTGGGTCCTAGAAAACCCAGACAGTTTAGTTGAAAATTTTCCTGCATTTAGGTTAATATACCTGCCCTAATTATAAGAGAAATCATCAAGTAAAGGAATTTATGGATATGTTAAAATGCCTCGCCCCACACCCCCAAGGTATTTTAAGATTTCATAGGGGACACAATGCATAAAATGAATGAGAAGTAAATAAAAAAAAGCAAAAATAAAATAGAAGAAAAAGTATAAATAATTAAAAAAATAAATAAAAAAGAGACACTGTCAGTCTAAACCACTCATCCTAGTCGAACCCCCATAGTATGTATAAATAATTTTTATGGAAAGGGGAGTGCAATTTAAAATGTTTGTAGTGGTTAGTGGTCCTTTATGGTCATAAAAAAAATGTGAAATCTAGATGTAGATTCCTTATTTTTATTTTTCTTAGGTAACAGAAAAGAGCGGAATATAAAAATGGCATGAAAACTAAACTTGATATGTGGCGACAAAAAATGGAAAATCTGAAAAATACAGCCACTGATATTGCAAATACTGTATAATAAAATTTAATATAATATTAGATAAAAATACAATTGTGGAGCCCACTGGGACCGAGGAGTATCACGGGGTTATCACAGCGGTCTTGGTCCGGCCGTGTCCTGAGCCCACAAGTAAAAGGGGTTATTTACATGGATAGTCGTGACGCCACCCACGGGTTGTGGTCAATGAGGACCACCGCTGCTGCTTGCTTCTGCCAGGAGGATGGATGGTGCTGCAGCCGGATGGATGAGCTTGCCGTGGGTCGGGCTGCTCCTGACCGGGTATATAACAGTTTAACATGCAAGGAAGCAAACACTGGAGACTCTGGCAGGGTTCACCGGGTTTTACTTAAGTTCTTCACAACTTTCTCAGTACAGTTCACAATTCAGCTGGTTCACAAAGCTGTTTCAGTTTCTAACAATTAAACTCCAAACTTTCAATTAGCTCTACTGCAACCAGGTTTCTGTCTTAAGCCCTTCTCTATCTGTATACCATTCAGGCCCTTCTTTACTTCTCCTTCCCTTATGTGTAGTATGGTAGGTCACTCGGGCTCTTGTACAGCTTCTTCCTGTGTGTGGGTAAATAAGCTCTGAGCCCTATATGCCACTGTACCTTCCACACTTGTGTTAGGAAAGCAGACATGGAATCTGCATCTCCCCGCCGGAATGTCTGTGATCCTGCTTGTAGCTGCGGTCACCTCAGAGTCGACTCTCTGGTCCGGCCTAGCCTTCCAATGTCCCTATATTTCAGGAGATCACCAGGCTCCTTCCAACCCGTGTGACTACGGCGTACATAGGGGATCCTTTCCTCAGTCGTCCTCTGGCACCGCTGCTGATTTCCTCGCTGGCCCAGCTGTACTGGTCTAGGCCTGGTCTTACTACTTCCTGGTTTTCCCCTTATCCGTCACTTTGCTTACTTCCCACCCACTATGACTGGCCCTACCACCCCTTGCAATCCTAGAGTCCCGGGCTCTGGGTCACGTCTTGTGTCTGTGGGTGTGTTTGTGAAGGTGTTTGTATAAAACAGTCTCCACCTCCTGGCTGCAGTTCTTACCTGTGGCCACCCTGGTCGCAGAGGCGCCACATTCCCCCGGAGTTAAACCGGCGTGTCCCCACGCCGACTGGCATGGTTCCCTCTGAAAACATTTTTATTTTACAATAACATCAAGCAGTTCTTCTCTTCCAGTTATGGAGGCACAGTTCTTAAACGTTGCTTAATCATAAATTAACTATATAAATGTCAAAACACAGGGTTCACGTTTTCTGCTGGCTAAAAGTGCAGAGGCCTCCAGGCCCTCGGGTCACCAACTTGTGGTCAAGGTGTTACTCTCCATACCGGCATCTTATACCACAATTTCTTTAACCCCTTGAGGACACGCGTTACATATTTTACTGTTCAAGTCACAAGAGTCCTGTGGTATAACTATACCGGGTCTCTAATTTTCTAAGCACACCTGTTAAGTGCTAAACTTCAGACATTTAAGTATAAAAGTCACATTACTTACCTAAAAGTATAAAAGACTCCAATAGTAGGCAAAAGTGTTTAAAAACTTCAAAAAAACACGTTCAGCAGCCTCAGGTCCCTATATTTCAGGGGATCACCAGGCTCCTTGCTACCCGTGTGACTACGGCGTACATAGGGGATCCTTTCCTTCAGTCGTCCTCTGGCACCGCTGCTGTTTTCCTCGATGGCCCAGCTATACTGGCCTAGTCCTGGTCTTTACTGCTCGGCACACTCTGGCCTACTACTTACTACCTGGTTTTCCCCTTATGTACCCGGTCCGTCACCTTGCCTACGTCCCACCCACTGTGACTGTCCCTACCACCCCTTGCCCGCCTAGAGTCTCGGGCTCCGGGTTGGGTCTTATGTCTGTGGGTGTGTTTGTGAAGGTGTTTGCAGAAAACTATCTCCACCTCCTGCCACCCTGGTCTCAGGGTCGCCACACAATAAAATCTAATATATTATTAGATACAAATACAATAAAATCATGAACTGGTTTGAAAAAAGGAATAACATAGAAAAACATGATTAAAACAACAGGTCATTTTCACAATCCATTCATAAACTCTGAGAATGCGGAGAGTCAATCCCAGGGCAGAACTTGTAATAACTCTACAGAGGAGGATGATAGAGGATCTGACCCAGGATATTTTGAATTTAGTGACAAATTACATCTTTATTTCATTTTAGTGGTTCCAGATGCAAAAGATAATTCTGCTAACCGGAGTTGGAGGCTTCACCGCTCTGGGAACATTCTGGTTGTAGAGATGAACACAGACGATTAATAACAAAAAATGTATCACAGAATTCTAGAAAAAGTTTTTTTTAATATGTTTATGTATTTTCTGCTCCAAATAAATCATTGTGATTCTATAAAAGTCTTCATGTGTGATTAAGCAATTTCAGACAACCATGAATGGAAAGTGGTTACTGTATGAGTAGAATCTGTGAAAAGTATTTGCATGTATAGAAGTGTCTATATTGTGCGTATATAGTTTTTTTGTATGATGTGTATATATGTATGTATGGTTGGTATGTAAGGATGATGAGCATGTTTGGCTACTGTATGATTTATTTATGTGTGGTGTATTTGTTTATATGTACGTGAGATGTGAGGTTGTGGGGTATGGTGTGAAAGTGAGTGCATGTGTGCATAGTCAGAATGTGCATACATGACAGTGTGCATGTGTGGCATGTAAGTATAGTGTGTGTATATGTATACATGTGTGGAATAAGTATAGTGAATATGTATACATGGCGTATAATTATGGTATACGTATAATGCATTTGTCTATATGTATGTGTGCTCTGTGCTATGGTTATGAGTGGCTATGGAATATATATATATATATATTATGCATATGCTCTGTATGCAATGTTTATATATGCACATGCAAGAGTGATAGTGTGTATGCATGTGCAATACATGCATGTGTAGTGTGTATATACAGAATACTAGCTGTAGAGCCTGGCATTGCCTGGGCATAGTAACTGACTGTTCTTAGTTATAATAGAATAGGATGATTATTGTTCACATAAATTTCTGCCTCTGGATCCTCCCCTTCAATAGAAGGTTGACTGGTTCTGTGAGGAGGTGGCTAACTGGAGTGGATGTGGCTATGTGGAGTGGGTGGGGCTTGATACATACATGCACATACATACACTTAGGTTTACATATATAATATATATATATACACACACACACTTGATCAAAATTGTTGGTACCCCTTGTTTAATGAAAGAGAAACCCACAATGGTCATAGAACTAATTTGAATGTGACAAAAGTAATAATAATTAAAAAATTTTATGAAAATAAATGAACAAATGAGGGTTACTTTTCAGCCCTGCTTCCACAGAATTTCTTAAAAATTTTAACTCATGAAACAGGCCTGGACAGAAATGATGGCACCCATGAACATAATGTGACAAAAGGGACATGTTAAATCAAGGTGTATCCACTAATTAGCTTCACAGGTTTCTGCAATCTTGTAATCAGTCAGTGGGCCTGTATATAGGGTATAGATACTCAATGTGCTGTTTGGTGACATGGTGTGTACAACACTCAAAATGGACCAGAGGAAGCAATGGAAAGAGTTGTCTCAGGAGATTAGAAAGGAAATTATAGATAAGCATGTTAAAGGTGAGGGTTACAAGACCATCTCCAAGCAGCTTTGATGTTCCTGTGACTACAGTTGCACATATTATTCAGAAATCTAAGATCCATGGGACTGTAGCCAACCTCCCTGAACGTGGCCTCAGGAGGAACATTGATGATAAATCAAAGAGATGGATAATACGAATTGTAAACAAGAGCCCAGAAAAATGTCTAAAGAGATTAAAGGTGAACTTCAAGCTCAAGGAACATCAGTGTCAGATCTCACCTTCCGTCGTTATTTGAGCTAAAGTGGACTTCATGGGAAATGACCAAAGAGGACACTATTATTGATTAAAAAAATCATAAAAAAGGCAGACTGGAACATTCCAAACTACATGTTGACAAGCCACAAAGCTTCTGGGAGAATGTCCCATGACAGATAAGACACAAATGGAACTTTTTGGCAAGGCACATCAGCTCTATGTTCACAGATGGAAAAATGAAGCATATCAAGAAAAGAATACTATCCCTACTATGAAGCATGGAGGAGGCTCTGTTATGTTCTGGGGCTGCTTTGATGCATCTGGTACAGAGTGTCTTGAATCTGTGCAGGATATAATGAAATCTCAAGACTACAAGGGATTCTAGAGAGAAATGTGCTGCCCAGTGTCAGAAAGCTTGGTCATCAATCGCAGGTTATGGGTCTTGCAATAGGATAATGATCCAAAACACACAGCTAAAAACACCCAAGAATGGCTAAGAAGAAAACATTGGACTATTCTGAAGTGGCTTCTATGAGCCCTGACCTAAATCCTACTGAGCATCTTTAGAAAGAGCTGAAATATGCCGTCTGGAAAAGCAACCTTCAAACTCGAGACAATTGGAGCAGTTTGCTCTTGAGAAGTCGCCAAAATACCTTTCGAGGAGTGCAGAAGTCTCATTGACACTTACAGGAATTATTTGATTGCAGTGATTGTCTCAAAAGGTTGTGCAACATAATATTAAGTTAAGGACCATCATTTCTATCCAGGCTTATTTAATGGTTTAATTTTTTTTAAATTATGAGGAAACAGGGCTGAAAAGCAATGTCTGACTTTTATTCGATCATTTTCATAGATTTTTTTTATTCATTATTACTTTTGCCAGAGTCAAGTTATTTCTGTGACCATTGTGGGCTTTTCTTTCATTACCAACAATTTTGACCCGTGTGTATACCATAGGAGATCCATAGAATGGTGGAGTTGGAAGGGACCTCCTGGGTCACCTGGTCCAACCCCCTGCTCAGAGCAGGATTCACTAAATCATCACAGACAGACCGATGTCTGTACAGCTTCTGCATGAAGACTGCCATTGAAGGAGAACTTTCCACCTCTCGTGCCAGCCTATTCCACCCATTGATCACCCTGACTGTCAAAAAGATTTTTCTAATATCTAATCTGTATCTTCTCCTTTTCAGTTTCATCCCAGTGCTTCTAGTGTTTCCTTGTGTAAATGAGAATAAAGCTGATCCCTCTACAGTATGACAGCCCTTCAGATATTTGTAGACAGTTAATCTCTCAGTCTTCTTTTTTGCAAGCTGAACCTTCTCAAATCTTGTAACCGTTCCTCATAGGACATGGTTTGCAGACTGGTCACCATTTTGATTGCTCTTCTCTGAACTTGCTCCAGTTTGTTGATGTCTGTTTTAAAATGTGGTGCCCAGACACTGTATCCAGATGAGGCCTAACCAAAGAGGAGTAGAGGGGGAATAATGACTTCACATGATCTAGACTGTTTGCTTCTGTTAATACATCACAGAATTGTGTTTTCCTTTTTGCTGCTGCATCACACTGTTGACTCATGGTCAGTCTGTGATCTTTTAGTATACCCAAGTCTTTTTCACATGTGCTGTTGATTAACCCTATTCCTCCCATTCAGTAGATGCTTTCTTGCCTAGTTGTAGGACTTTGCATTTCTCCCTGTCATAAACCATTCTGTTAGTTGTTGTCCACTGTTCTAGTTTGTTTAGATCTCTTTGAATCCTCTCTCTCTCTCCCTTCTCTATGTGTTACATATTTATATTGGAGTATGTAAGGTGTGCATGTGCTCTTTTTTGTGCATTTTCTTATTTGAAAAATAATAGGTTTTCACAGTGCTCTACAAACTGTAACCCAATGCCGAATGTCATTTTCTCAATGCTTTATGCATGGACATGGCATATACCGGAAATACACTCTGCCGACCAAGCCATAATTATTAGAAGAAAATGTCTCCTTTTACCAGCACGTCTAACCCTGGAATTCTCTGCTGGAAATGCTGCATACTGTACATTCTGACGCACTGGACATTAGATCCGAAATCTGGGAAGGAGTTTGCAAAAAAGAGATTTACTCTTATTATAGCACAATATCTCAGAAGTTACAGTTAACACCAGAAGTTTCCATACACTATATAAAAAGACACATATGCATGTTTTTCTCACTAGCTGACATGAAATCAGAAAAAAAACTTTCCTGTTTTTGGTCAATTAGGATTCCCATAATTATTAATATTTGCCGAATGCCAGAATAAGGGGAGAATGTTTTAAGGCATAAGGCACAAGTTTACATACACCAAGATTGCTATGCCTTTAAACAATTTGGGACTGCCCATATGATGATGTCATGTGTTTGGAAGATTCTGATAGGTTTATTGGCAACATCTGAGTTAATTAGAGAAACACTTGTGGATGTATTTTAATGCACACCTGAAACACAATGATTCTTTGTGTAGCATCATTGGAACGTCTAAAGAAATCAGCCAAGATACCAGGAAGAGCATTGTTGACTTGCACAAGTCTGGTTCATCTTTGGGGCAATTTTCACATACCTGAAGGTGACTTGTTCATCTATACCTGGGGTGGGGAACTCCAGTCCTCGAGGGCCGCAATCAGTGCAGGTTTTCACGATTTCCTTAGTATCGCACAGGGATTGGAATCATCACCAGTGCAAGTGATTATGTTATCACCTGTGCAAAACTAAGGAAATCCTGAAAACCTGCACTGATTGCGGCCCTCGAGGACTGGAGTTCCCCACCCGTGATCTATACAAACAATTACACACAAGTACAAACAAGATGGGAATGTCCAGCCATAATACCGCTCAGGAAGGAGATGGGTTCTGTTTCCCAGAGATGAACGTGCTTTGGCCCGACATGTGCATACCAACCCAAGAACAAAAGCAAAAGACCTTGTGAACATGCTGAGGGAAGCTGGTAAAATTGTGCCATTATCCACAGTGAAAAAGAGTACTGTATCAACATGGGCTATAAGGCCATTCTGCTAGGAAGAAGAAGCCATTACTCTAAAAGAAACATAAAAAAACAGATTAATATTTGCAAATGCACACATTAACAAATACCTACATTTTTGGAGACATGTCCTATGGTCTGACGAAACTAACATTGAACTGTCTGACCATAATGACCATTATTACATTAGGAGGCACAAGGGAGAAGCTTGGTTGCCTAAGAACACCATCCCAACTGTGAAACACGGCGGTGGCAGCATCATGTTGTGGGGTTGGTTTGCTGCAGGAGAGACTGGTGCACTTCACAAAATAGATGGCATCATGAGGAAAGAAGATTATGTGTCAATACTGAAGCAACATCTCAAGACATCAATCAGGACGTTAAAGCTTGGGTGGAAATGGGACTTCTAAATGGACAATTACCCAAAGCATACTGCCAATCTGGTTACAAAGTGGATTAAGGATAACAAAGCCTATGTTTTGGAGTGGCCATCACAAAGCCCTGATCTCAATCAAATTGAAAATTTATGGCAGGTGCAAGCAAGGTAACCTATAAACATGGCTCAGTTACACCAGTTCTGTCAGTAGGAATGGGCCCAAATTCCTACCAACTATTGTAAGAAGCTTGTGGAAGGATTTCCAAAATGTTTGAGCCAATTCATACAGTTTTGGAGCAATGGTGCCAAATACTAATGAAATTTAAGTAAACTTGTGACTTTGCAGAAAGTAATAAAAATGGCATAAAAACATTCTCTTTCTCTCATTATTCTTGCATTTGCCAAATATTAATAATTATGGTAATCCTAGTTGACCTAAAATGGGAAAGGTTTATTCTGATTTCATTTTAAGATAATGAGAAAAACATGCAAATGTGTCTTTTTATATAGTGTATGTAAACTTCTGGTTTCAACTGTATACATAAACATGTTTCCATTAATAAATATCTATCGTACGTAACAAACTTAAATTCTTTGTAGACATACTGTCTGCTAAATGAAATCCAGTACATTCATTTTGACAACTACCATAGCGAAAGCACAGAAGAAACTCGAAAAAACTAAGAAACAATGGATAATAAACGGCTAACACTATCATCTGACTAATGGTAATTAGGAAAAAGAAACTGTTTCCCAAAGGATACATCGACGACTACGCCATAAACTTTTATAAGAACATTACATAAAATTTAGCAGAGTTATTGTTGTTTATTTTATTATATTAGATTTTTTGGGTTTCATGGTTTTAAATGTCTTTGTTAATCTAGCTATTACACTATAATACAGTGGTTAGAAAAAAAATAAAAATTCATAACGACCTAAGAGGTGAAAAATTCTTAGCAAATGTTTGACCAGAGCACATATTAGTATCTAGTTAAAAAAGCGTCAGAAAAATAAAGCATTTGTTATGTGATAATAATAATAAAAATTCCTCCATCCGAATGAGAATTTGTGATGTTGGATGGAGCTCAAGTTTGAGACGCCAACTTTATATTTGCTTTTATTCTTTTCATTTCTGGAATTACAAGACAGGCTTATCGGTGACCTTAATAGTTTGTACATCTCTCTCCTGTGCAGTTTTACTCCTCAGTTTGCAGTTCTTGATGACAATGCATTTTACATTTATGGTAATTTAAAGTGTAAGTGTCATTTCATTGAAAAAAAAAACCCACAATACTGTACTGGTTGTTAATGATGGGTCAAATAGAAGCTGTGATCATGCTTTTTTGTGCCTTATGACTTAATTTCTCACATTCTCTGTGCTCTTTTAAAAACTTCATTGTATGGTTGTGTGGGCATGGTCAGCTTCTTCCAGCACTGTGTGTATTTCCACAGCTTCTGAGAACAGGCTGATAGTGAGTTGTGTGAGGAGCCAGCAGACAAGGGGTTAACCGTGATCGTGTCTGAGCTGTGTGGAGCCAGATGACAGATCAGAAGCTTGTGCAAAGAAACTTCATTTTATGGTTGTGTGGGCATGGTCAGCTTCTTCCAGCACTATGTGTGTATTTCCACAGCTTCTGAGAACAGGCTGATAGTGAGTTGTGTGAGGAGCCAGCAGACAAGGGGTTAACCGTGATCGTGTCTGAGCTGTGTGGAGCCAGATGACAGATCAGAAGCTTGTGCAAAGAAAAGAGGATCCTGACATGCTGACATTGCTCAGCAACTGTGATAAAATCTGATACACTGTTTCCTCACCGGATGCCGTCAGCAGTGTAGGCCCCTCCCCCCTTATATGGTTACATGCCCCGTATTCACTGAAGATGGCTCTGACTAAGAATGAACATTTATCTACTTCACACACAGTCTAGTGGGGACACCTTGTGGAAGGTTTATGAATGGTTTTCAACCAGCATTTTCTAGCAAAGAATATTTGAAAGTTTATTAAAATCATTTGCTCTACATTATTATTAAATATAAATGTTACACTTTAAAATAAATAGACATTACATGAAAAAAAATCAGAGATTCATCCGTATACCAGGCATACTTTCAAGCCATGGACAGGATTTCCCTGCCCCTCATCTTCTTTCTCTTCACACATGTGTCCCCCCAACCTTTCCCTTCAACCTTCCATACCCTTACCTGATTTCCCCTGTTGTACCACCTTTACAAAACAAATGTTTAGACTGCACTATTATCTTGAATGGATGTTGTTGTATTTATTGTTCTGCAACATTCTAAATAAAGATTATATACAATAGATATCAGAATCTGCGTATCTTACTCCTTATCTTCAGTCATCTTCAAGCACTGAACTCATACGAGGTTACAGTACTGTACTGCCACAGAAAACTAATGTCTAAGAGGTAGATCTTATTTTCCAATCTATGCTGCTTCTGTACAATCACAAACTATTCAGCTATATACTAAACTGTCCTATACAGGAACAGAAGGTCACGTCTACGACATTATGTTCCACCATGGTAATGCACTTTAGTCTAGAGTATGTTCACAAAAGGTGTTTTTGCTGCATTTTTGCAGCCATTAGTGTCATGAAAATCCATGCTAATAAAAAAACTACTTTTTAGGCTATGTGCCGATGCAGGTTTTTTTGGTGCAAACATTTTCTGTAGCAAAAACTCAGCTAAACTGCACTCTGTGGCTGGAAAACGCACCAGAAAACGCATGCTTTTTTTGGCGCAGATTGTGGTCTTATGTTTTTGTTAGTATAGTCAATGGCTGGGAAGGCTACAAAACACAGCAGAAAACTTGACCACAAACTATATCTAAACAGCAAGGAAAAATGTAAGCCTTGTGGACAAAACACTTTGGAATTCTCATAGACTTTGATGGGGTAAGAATAGGCTACAGTTTACTGACAAAAGGTTACTTGAAAAACATCCGCTGCACACCAACACCAAAAACTTTAACAAGGAAAAAGCATAATAGCTAACATGTATTACTGCACAGTGTGAACTGGAGCAAAAGGCACAGTAGAAAACTATTCAAAGTTTATGTAAGGAAAAACATGAGAACTTAGCTGATGTGATGGCCATGACATCCGAGCCCCGTAACCGCGGCAAGGTCTCTCATTCTACCGGGTCCTACTCTAATCGCCTTATGTCTGCAGTGTGAACTTGTGTGTATATGTCACTAAATGCAATTAAAACCTGCCTATGGAGGGCGTGTCCGGGACAAGTCCGGGACAAGTCTCATTGCGGCTACAAGGCTGGGGAAGGGTGCACAGTCCAAAAAATAACTATATGTATATATTAAAGTTGGCTGGCACACCTGTGTGATGGGTGCTAGCTGGAAAGGTCTGACTGCTTTGCTTTGGCTTTGCCACCAAGTACAGTGCTGTGCAAATTAATTGGGACAAAGCATTTTTTAAGTAAAATCGTAAGTTGGGGTTACCAGTCAGTGATTCAAACCAGTTTTAACTGCTTTGAACAGGTGTGAGTGTACAACCTTGAGTAACAAAATGAGGTGTGACTGGTTTTAGTCAGAAAATAACAGCTAGCTGCCCCCTCAGCTTCAGTTGAGAGCTTGTTTCTGTGAGGAGTGGTTTACTGTACTTTTTCTCTGTGTGATTCGTGCCTGTAAAAATGGATGTTACTCCACGGAAGAGGTCTAGAATTATTACTCTTAATGAACATACAAGTCTGACTATAAGAGAAATCGCTTCCACTGTTGGTATTGGAAAATCTACCGTTTCATGAATAATTCGCACACAATGAAACTGGATCGTTTTCTCCAAAACGAAAAGGGAAATGTGGAAGAAAAAGGAAAACAACACCAAGAACTGATAAAACACTTATCAGAAATAGTAAAATTAATGCAAGAAAAACAAGTAAAGTCTTGCTTTGTCCCAATTAATTTGCACAGCGCTGTATTAAGTCTTGTTTGCCAGAGGGATCAAATACTTATTTCTCTCTACAAAATGCAAATACATTTCTATAATTTACACAATGTGATTTTCTGGATTTTATTTTTGATATTCTATCTCTCAGGGTACCTTTACACGCCGCGACGGCAGGCTGGATACATCGCGCTACAAGCTACAATTGTAGCTTGTAGCGTCCATATCGCCTGTAGTAGCGGCGTCTGAAGAGGCGACGCTACAGCCGGCGACAGATACATCTGTTTATGGTCTCTGCTCATAAACTTAAGGCAACATCGCCGATTGTAGCGAGCTGTATCGGCGTGTAAAGAAGCAACGGAAGGCAACTCTGGACACCCGGCGATGTGGCTGCCATGTATCTAAGGCGTGACACAGTCGCCATGTTACCGCGCCCCATCTGCGATCATTGGAGGTCGCTCCTGCTTTATGATTGGTAGTCGCAGCATAGGGCGGGATATTTAAGGAGCTGACCAGTCACACTACACAATTACTCGAGCGTGCTGTATTAATCAGCCTACTGCGATGCCTGGCCAATCCTGATGATATTGCGCTGTCCTATCATCGTACGGACGGCTCGTAATCCAAGATTGTTGCACGCCTATGTGCTATCCCTGCTGCACCGGGTCCGCCCATAGTAGCTTGTTGGAGCGGTGTGTAAACATGGTACGCTACGCTACAGCTGGCTACTTGAGACACCCGGCGATGTTGCTAGCTATAGATGTAGCGTGGCGTAGCGCACCTTATGGCGGCGTGTAAAGAGAGTGCGTTGACCGTTTGTAGCCGTTCGGCCGTGCTCGTGCACGTGAAGTAGCGCGATGTATCCAGCCTGCCGTCGCGGCGTGTAAAGGTACCATTAATGTTAAAATTAACCTACCCTTACAGTTATACACTGTTCATGTCTTTGTCAGTGGGCAAACTTACAAAATCTTATATTAATGGTATAACACTGGAGCTAGCGTATGGGTGACCACTATCTCTATAGTTGTTAATGTTTTGCTGCTGGAAGCCTTGGCAAAGTACCGTGTTAAACTTCACCCGTTCTGAACTTTGTTATTGTTAATAATGATATAAGGCTCAGTGCAACATTGTCCTACAGTAAAGGTCACAGATTTAATATAACTGTACGCAGGTCTAATACTGTATTTAAATATCTTAGGACTTATGTATTGTTGTTCTAATGTTCCAGTGGTCCCTACACCAGTCACCAGGAGTATGTAGGAACAACTGGAACAACAATACATAAGTGAGTCCTAAGATATTTAAAGACAGTATTAGGCTGTCTTCACATTTGCGTTTGGAGCGCAGCGTACCAAACGCAGCCAAACGCTTGCGCACATGCGTTCCTATGTTTAACATGGGAATGCATGCGCCTGCGTATGGCTGCGTTTGGCCGCATTTGTGTTCGGATGTGCATAATTTATGCGCCCTCCGACCGCACTCCAAATGCAGCATGCAGCATTTTATGGTGCGTTAATGGCGCTTGTTCTATCCGCCAGCGCCCGCAAGCGCACAAAAAATGCATGGATCTCAATGGATCCGCAGTGTCCTCTGCATGACACCGCAGGAGAACGCTGCGGATCTCATTGAAATCTCTCCCGGTGTATACCGGGAGATCATGCAGAGCTACAGCTTATCTCCCGCTGGTGTCAGCGGGGAGATACAGCTGAACTGACAGCTGTTTAAATCTCCCACGCTGACACAGAAGAAGTGATGTCGGCGCGGGAGATTTGAAGCAGCGATCAGCTGTTTCTTATCTCCCAAGCTGATATCACCCTATCCGGTGTCAGCGCAGGAGATTTAAACAGCTGTCAGATCATCTGTATCTCCCCGCTGACACCGGCGGGAGATCAGCTGTGCCGGGAGGAGGAAATCTCTGCCGCTGATCTCCTCCTCCCGGCCGCCCCAGAGACAGATGATTGGCTGCCGGGGCACCAAAGTAATGTGAACGCATGCAGATGGGCTGCTTTTGCCTGCGTTTGCGTCTGCATGCCATTAGCATGCAGACACAAACGCAAGTGTGAAGGCAGCCTTAGACCTGAGTGCAGATAGAAAACAAGCGGTGTCAGAGGTTTGGAGCGCTAAAGAAACCACGGATTGGTGATTAAATTACCAATAATTTATTGCACGAACAGCAGGGGTCCAGTAAGCCACAGTATTAGACCTGAGTGCAGTTATACTAAATCTGTGACCTTTACTGCAGGACAATCTTGTAACAAGGACTATAGCAATACATGTAGGACTTATTGATGGTACTGAGAGCAGAGGATGGTATTACAGCATTGAATTAATGTAAGTTGCGGGGAACATATAATGACCAACAGCCCCATGATATTGTACTAATAGATGCTCGCTTACATTATAACAATGTGTAACCAATAGAAAGGATCACCATCGAAGGTACACAACAATCAAAGAACCTATAACCAAAGCCGGCAAAGACCTCACACAGGTACCATTACACAAAACCAAACCTCAAAAGGAAGGTAAGCCAGTAGTTCATGAGGTGATTATAATACACCGATTTCTTCACCTATTTAGGAGATTTGCAAGTCACCAACACTCAAATACTTGATAAGAAGATATTACTGCTAAAGGTTAAGATAAAATCACCTCATATAGTGAGAATTCAAAGCTTTTCAGAGGGACTAGATGAACATTTCCTCAATTATCTGTTTTTTGGATGTACAGGAGAATACCCTCCATTGAGTAAGAGAGGACAAATGCCAAGCACCCTATTCAGGACCAGTAATTGGTGATAACCATTAGAGGGTAAGAAACTAGCTTCAGGATAACCACCCATAAAAGATAAGACCCTTGAGTATATAAGGCCGGCTTCACATTTGCGCTCCTCGCCGCTGCGTATTGCAGTGGGGAAGCACAAGCCGAGCACAGACAGCGCGCGTCCCTATGTTTAAAATTGCCCACCATGTGTGATTTGTACGCATGTGGATGCTTGCGTACAAATCACACATTCTCATCCGCACCATGGATGCGGCATGTCGCATTCATGGTGCGGACGAGAATGTGTGATTTGTACGCAAGCATCCGCATGCGTACAAATCACATACGGAAGTCTATCAGTTTGTACGGCCATGCGCAGCCGAGCGCATCACTGTGCGTCCCCATGATAAACATAGGGACGCACGGTGTCTGCGCTTGCCTTGCGCTTCCCTGCCGCAATACGCAGCGGTGGGGAGCGCAAGTCTGAAGGGAACCTAATTTGGCTATTTGTGTTTACAGGCTATACAAGAATACTATAAGAAAAAGAGGGCCCACACCACAACAACCATCAGAGTATAAAGTGGGACTCCTGGACTACCATTGTATTATCCACTGTGTAACCCCCCTTTTTTAAAACTTGTATAGTGATATTTTATATTGTTCTACGAACACTTCCTAAAATTTTAATAAACATCCCAAAAAAGGGTTCCACCAGACAGGTTGTAGTGCCTATCCTTATAAATAGATATAGCGTTGAGCCTTAAACTTTCAAAATCAGCAGGGGATCAAATACTTATTTTCTTCACTGTATATACAATGCTCTGTTCCATACTTTGCTCCACTCCATACATTGCTTCACTTCATACATTGCTCCTTTCCATAAATTGTGTCATTTCATACATTGCTCCATTCCATATATTGCTCTGTTCCATAAATTGCTTCACTTAATACATTGCTTTGTTCCATATACTGCATCCTTCCATACATTGCTGCATTCCATACATTGGTACATTACATACATTGCTTTGTTCCAAACATTGCTCATCTCCATACATTGCACCGTTCCATACATTGCACTGTTCCATACATTGCACTGTTCCATACATTGCACCGTTCCATACATTGCACTGTTCCATACATTGCTCCACTCCATACATTACTCTGCTTAATACATTGCACCAGGGGCGTAACTACAACAGGTGCAGGGGTTGCGATCGCACCCGGGCCCTGGAGCCTAGGGGGGCCCCTTTGGCCAATAGAAAAAGACTAATATTATTAAAGATTTGCAATAATTGGGGGCCCCGTTGGAGCTTTCGCATCGGGGCCCCTGGACCTGAAGTTACGCCACTGCGTTGCACTGTTCCATACATTGATAATTTCCATATTTTGCTCTGTTCCATGCATTGCTTTTCATACAATGCTCTTTTCCATACATTGCTCTGCTCCATACATTGCTCCGTTCCATACATTGCTCCGTTCCATACATTGCACTGTGTTCCATACATTGCTCCGTTCCATACATTGCACTGTTCCATACATTGCACTGTTCCATACATTGCTCCACTCCATACATTATGTTCTACTTGCCTTTCATAAGTTCCAGTAATTGCTGCCTCTGTCACATGCTTCTTCATTCAATTGCTCTTCTTTGCTCTCCTCAATGCATTGCTTCATGAACTCTTTTCCATACATTGCACTGCTCCATACATTTCTCTGTTATGTGCAGTTTACGCCAGCACGAGTAGATGATGGTGCAGACCCCCTTGCCGCTGATTCCTGTAGATATTTCTATAGCCCCCTCTTGCTGTGTACACACATGTACACATATCACTGTCTCTCTCTGTCTTGGAGCACACCCTTGCTCCTCTGTCTTTCATTTTTCCATCATTCTCTCTCGCTTTACTCCACTGTATCTCATTATTTTCCCTGAAAACTCTGATAAACATTCCTTTTTGTTCTTGCAAGCAGAGCAGTGACAACCTGGCAATATTGGTAGATCTCGTCCTGAGGTCTGAGCATCGATGATGTATTTATTGCCTCAGTATTAGTATACACAATCTATCATTTAAAATAATCCTTATACTTTAGCTATGAGATATATTTACATAGAATTACCTTTCTTCTAGCCCAAAACAAAAAGTTTAACACAATTCTGAAAACATAAACTTATGAAAGCTATAGTATCCTTTGACATTTTATAGTGATATACTATATTATGCTAGACATTTTACTTATATAGCCCCATCATATTGCACAGGGCATTACAGACTCTCATCATCACTGTCCCCATTCCCTATCAGTATGTCTTTAGAGTGTGGGAGGTTGTAGCAGGGGCGTATCTAGGGGGTTGCAGCAGGACCTTTTGCACCGGGCGCGACTCTGCGGGGGGGCGCCGCCGCCATCATCAGGTCGGGCATCCGGCGGTGGCACTACAGCGCCGGCACTAATCTCCTCCGCGCCGCCCTGCACGTGCGCAGCCCCTGCTGCTTATCCGCCCCCTGGCAGCAGTTCCAACCCCCCCCTCCCGTGTCACGTCGCGGCCGCGCTGCGGCCGACGTAACCCGGCGGCCGCAAACAGTGAGCGCGCGCCGCGCGTACAGTGGGACACAGAAGAGGAGCTGCTGCTGCAGCAGCCTGCCTGCCTCCCTCCCTCCTCCTTCCTGAGTCGTTGGTCTGTCCTGACTAGTAGGTACTACTCTACTAGAGTAATTCAATTGTAGTAAAGTAACCCAGGCGCGGGGGGGGGGGGGGAAAGTTATGAGGTGTATATATAATATAAGTACACATCAGGCGCAGGCACCCACTATGAGGTACTATACCTCATAGTATGTGCCTGCCTGGTGATGTATACATATATACACCTCATAGTGTGCCTGCCTGATGTATACATATATATACCTGAGGCACACACTATGAGGTGTAATAACCCCCCCCCCTGGCAGCACCGACACTTCCCCCCCCCGCTCCTCACCTTCCCCGGGGGGGGGGGGCGCCGAAATAGAGCTGTGCCCCGGGCGCCATGAACCCTAGTTACACCTCTGGGTTGTAGACTGTGAGCCCTCGTGGACAGGGTCCCGGCCCCTCCTGTACCTGTACGTCCTGATCGCCTAGATTTAGTGTACTTGTTCTTGTCTCCCTTATCCTCATGTAAAGCGCCATGGAACCTAATGGCGCTATATAAATATATAATAATAACAATAATAATAATAATAATAACTGGTTTACCTGGAGGACACCCACGCAAATGCAGGGACAACATACAAACTCCTTGCAGATGTTGTCCTTGGTCTGATTTAAACCCAATACTCCAAGGTTAACCACTGTGCCACCGTGATATCTAGCAATCAGAGCTGATTCCATGTGTGGACAGGCAGCTCTTGGCTCTCTAAATAACTCCAGGGAAGTTTGTTATGAGATTGTTCTCATTCATTCAATGCAGTGGTTGTTGTGTTGGATCTTCTAAGAACTGTATCAGAACCAGATCAGTTTTGCAGTAGAAACTAGTAAAAAAGTGACTGATATCAGTTGTCATGAGTTGAGGTATAAAAAAAATGGTTCTGATTGTCAGGATATGTCCAAACCCAACCTAAAATTGCTTTATGCTTACCTCTGTATGGAGATACTGGGGAGCCTTCCATGTAAGGGTTGCATGGGCGATGTGTTCTGTTCTGACCCCAGGCACCAGCAAGATGGGTTCCTCTGGCTGTGTTTAGGATGGTATTCCATCCAGGTATTTCCCACTCAAGTCACACACACGAAAAAGACACAGGAACCGAAGATGTGAAATGATTGCAAGGAAGGACTCAGTCCAGTTTATAAAAATGAAGTGATATTTACTGTTGGAGCTGGTGTAACATATATAAAGTAGCTTACTTGCATATTTTGTTTTACTCAGACATCGGTTTCATGTGGCAGCATATCAATAATTAACCACATTTCAGCAATTCTTTTACTCCTTCGCTAACCATAGCCTACTTCCATAACATGCCTGTGCTCTGGCCTAGCAAGTCAAGTATTTCTTCACTAAGACTCTGAGGTCCAGCCTACATGCTGCCTCTTCAGCCACAATTCACCTATCAGGGCTACCACAACCCACAGCTCTACTTCCTTGGGCTCCTGGCCATACCTGCTGGAAATTAGCTTTCCTCAAGGCTGTGCCACTTCCTAAGACCCAGGATATTCTGGCATTTGTAAGATGCAGACTGCCACCTTTCCAGTACAGTTTCAGGGCTTGATACATTCTAAGATCTCTGTGCACACTGTGGCAATTTGCTCACTGAGCAAGGTGGGGAAACACTAAAATGGTAGTAGGATTGAGGCAAACCGGCACATTTCTCCAGTAAAATAAAGTCCAGCAGTTTATTAAGACATCATAAACTGCACACAGTGCACAGTTCAATTACCTCAACGGAACATTAGTGACATACCAGTCTGATCCAATGGCGGATATGCCCAATCGGCAGTATTTACATAGTCCCTTTTAGACACATGGTTACCTTACAGGAGATATTCCTAGCCCCATTCACTGACTCCTGCCAGTCCATCATTCAGGAAACTGCCTCTCTAGGATCACCAACAGTAGTCAGTTCCAGTTCCACAGCAGGATTGTAGATTCCTAAATAACCCTGTGGTCTCCTCATCGCTTACCTTCCAGGGTGCTGACCATTTCCACGATCCATACCAGGTGCGTTCCAGGACAATGGTCATTCCAAGCACTGAGAGTGAGCCCTCACAGGTTCCTTTTAGGGCACCAGCTGTGCACAAGCAAGAGAGGGGTCCAATGGCCCATGAACGGTGGCCATAATGTCTGCTGCCTGCTCCTAAGCATGAGATATGGCCTCCTGGCCATACGTCTTTCAGGACAGCTCCTGCTCCCCAAATGCACATAGACATGTGATACCATTAACACAGAGATTATATTTCTTCAGACATCCAGATGTGTGAGAAATCAGCTTTAGGCTAGGGTCACACTTAAGGCTGACGCAAGTGCTAAAAGCGTTGAAATTCAGCAGCAGGGCATAGTGTTAACGCTATGCGCTGCCAGTGCAACGCTGCCCCATAGAAACCCGCTGTTTACCTTAGTAGTGGCCTCACACAAAGCTGCAGCACATGTGCTTTAGCTGAGCGCACAGGAAAACGCTGCAGACTGCATTTCCTATGTGCTGTGATAAAGCGCACGTCCTGCAGCTTTGTGTGGGGCCACTACTAAGGTAAACAGCGGGTTTCTATGGGGCAGCGTTGCACTGGCAGCGCATAGCGTTAACACTATGTGCTGCTGCTGAATTTCAAAGTTTTTAGCGCTTCCGTCAGCCTTAAGTGTTACCCTAGCCTTAGCCAGACACGGCCCTGCCTTGTGGCTCCCTTGCAGTCTAGCACATATAATGCATTACCTAAACCTGTGGAACCTCAAATCCCAGCAAAATGCATTACTTAAACTTGCTGAACTACAAGTCCCAGCATACATATTGCAATGCAACAAGCCATTGCATCACAACACACACAAACACACACACACACACACACACACCCAGTATGTGGCCTACTCTGCACTTCATTCATGACTGCTGACTGACTATAACAAGGAAGCAGGTCTCCTTTTATTCCAAATCCTCCTCCTCTCTGTTTTTCTGACTTTTTACTCTTCCTGAGTCTGGCATCTACACAATACCTCCATTTCTTCAACACAAGTGAATTATTTTTGCCTTTGCAGATCATAATAATCTTATGAACAATTGCATGAAACATCACATATAGAAAATGCAGCAATGTAACACATTAGAGTCATCATGAAATCTTCTGAAGGTGCTTCTTCTTCTTCAAGTAGTTTCTAAAAGTTTCATTTCTTATTATTTTTTCAGTAGTTAAAAACACTTTAACTTTATTGTATCTGTTTTATTTTCTGTCCCCGATTTTGGCAGCGGCTATCTCGGCTGACTATTTGTTAACTACATTAATAAATATGCTTTACCGCAACCATATGGTCCATAGACAGCAATTGACAGGACTATTTTTGGATGATGTGCGATGGCTACCTGAGGATGAGTAATACCATTTCATGTCTTCTCGATCGGTAAGACGTCTGATGTTTGCCTGAGGCTCTCCAATAGAACAGCTTGAATCTGTTCTCTGCCTTCGCGATTCATACATTGCACATTACTCATCACTATTGTTTTATTCGATGTCGTCTTCCTTCTTTGATTTTGTTTTTTTTCCTTGTTGAAATAACTTTGCAGGTCTCGGTTTATTTTCAAGTCAATGACAATGGACATAGCACCATTCAAAACAGTGCTACAATCAAAGCATCTGTGGAAAGTATACAATTTATTCCTGGGCCCAAAGCCCAAGTAAATCAAGTCATTTGCCCACAGTCATAAGTAATGCTGACACTTTCAGTACGTGTGAGCTGTCCCGGTCAGCTTTCCAAAGTGATTATTCTGCAGTTCTTTATATAGTACATTTTCTAGCTTATCCTGAACGTTGATTATTTATTACAGCCGGTGCATCGGGTCCTCAGGAAAGCCGGGACCTGTAACAGGCTTAGTCATTTCTGAATGGATGGGGGCTAACAGAGCAGATTTTGGGGGCTTTACTGACATGTTCTACATCCTCCAAATAGCTGCATGGCTTAGAGTCTCTAAAGTTTCATTATTTTTAAATATTAGTGAAAATAAGGAATAAAGAATGGACAAATTGCATATACCGTATATACTCGTGTATAAGCCAAGTTTTTCAGCCCAAAAATTGGGCAGAAAAGTCCCCCCCTCGGCTTATACGCGAGTCATAAGGTCGCCCGCCCCCCATCGGTATACAGGCGCCCCCCCCATCGGTATACAGGGCCCCCCCTTGCTGCCGCAAACCTGTAAAGTAATAGATCATTATACTTATCCCTGTCGCCGCCGTCCCTGCTCTGCACTGTGCTCCTCCGGGTCTTCATGCTTCTTCCGGCTTCCTCCTCCGGCGCACAGACAATGACGTCATTGCCTGCGCCTACCGGAGGAAGAAGCCGGAAGAAGCATGAAGACCCGGAGGAGCGCGGTGCAGAGCGGGGTCGGCGGCGACAGGGATAAGTGTAATGACTATTACTTTACAGGTTTGCGGCAGCGAGGGGGGGCCCTGTATACCGATGGGGGGGCGCCTGTATACCACTGGGGCTGCTGCTGTATATACCACTGGGGCTGCTGCTGTATATACCACTGGGGCTGCTGCTGTATATACCACTGGGGAGGCTGCTGTAACACTGCTGGGGACTGTATATACCACTGGGGAGGCTGCTGTATACCACACTGCTGGGGGCTGTATACCTGTGCTGGGGTCCACCCTCGGCTTATACACGAGCCAATAGGTTTTTCCAGGGTTTGGGGGCAAAAGTAGGGGGGTCGACTTATACACGGGTCGGCTTATACACGAGTATATACGGGTACTCAATTTTTATCCTCTTTAGTAGAGATGAGCGGACCTGTGGAGGTTCTGAGGGCTCAGCCGGACTTTTTTAAAGTTCTGTTTTGGACCCAAACTTGACCCAAATCTAATTGAAAATTACTGATTGGGAAACACATCCGGGGGAGGGCGGGTTTTGCATTTTTTTTTTACAAATTGTATCCAATAATAGTAAACGGGAAAGGGTGTAGGAATGGGTGTAGGAATACTCCATCCTTCTCCTCCTCGACCTCTCAAATTCTAGAATCCCTTGGCATCACTGATCTGGCCCTCTCCTGGATCTCCTTGTACCTAACAGACCGGACCTTCAGCGTCATCCACTCCCACACCTTCTCCTCACCCTACCCCTATCTGTTGGAGCTCCCCAAGGTGCAGTCCTGGGACCCTTACTCTTCTCCATCTACACCCTCGGCCTAGGCCAACTCACGCCCACGGCCTCTAATACCACCTCTACGCCGACAACACCCATCTCTACCTCTTCGGCCCACACATTACCTCCCTGCTATCCAAAATCCCACACTGCCTGTCCGCCATCTCATCCTTCCTCTCCGCTTGTTTCCTCAAACTCAACATGGACAAAACCGAGTTCATCGTCTTCCCCCCAAGTCGCTCTTCCCCCCTACCTGACCTAACCATCACTGTCAACGACTGCACACTCTCACCCGTCCCCCACGCCAAGTGCCTCTGTGTAATCCTCGACTCTGCCCTCTCCTTCAAGTCACACATTAAGGCCCTTGCCACCTCCTGCCACCTCCAGCTTAAAAACATCTCACGGATCCGCTCCTTCCTTGACCATGACACTGCCAAAAAGCTTGTCCACGCCCTCATTATCTCCCGTCTCGACTACTGCAACCTCCTGTTCACCGGCCTCCCAGCTTCCTACCTTGCACCCCTCCGAACCATCCTCAACTCCACTGCCCGACTCATCTACCTGTCGCCCCATTACTCCCCCGTCTCCCCCCTCTGCCAAGCCCTCCACTGGCTCCCAATTTTCCAAAGATCTCAGTTCAAAACCCTAATCTGTCCCCTACATACATCTCTGACTTGGTCTCCTGATACCACCCCTCATGCAATCTGCGCTCCTCTCAAGAACTCCTTCTCTTCTCCCCCCGCATCTCCACCTCCCACAACCGCATACAAGTCTTCTCTCATGCATCCGCCATACTCTGAAACAATCTTCCACACCACATCAGACACTCCCCTACCCTGGGAACCTTCAAGAAAAACCTGAAGACCCACCTCTTCCTTCAAGCCTATAACCCACACTGAGACCTAATCCGCTGCACCATCTCACCTCTCCCCTCCTACTGTCTCCCACCCATCCCCTATAGACTGTGAGCCCTTGTGGACAGGATCTCTGCCCTAATGTACCTGTATGATTTATTCATCGTTATTTATGTTCTCGTCCTTGTTCTGCCCTTACACATGTAAAGCGCCATGGAACCAATGGCGCTATATAAATAAATAATAATAATAATGGTGCTCTTAACTGGAATCACCTGAAGCCGTTAGTGCCAGGATAGGGATTTCTGTAGTCCAATCAATTCATGAAATAAAAGAAAGAAATTCTGGCACCGGAGTGGTTTCTTCTTTTGGATACATTTTTTATTCGTACGCTGGCCGCGTTTCAGACAACGTCCTTTGTCAACAGCATATATTATAATTGTTCCCCCTTAACCCTCTTAAATACACCTTTACAAAGTACTGCCCAATAGCACACACGTGACGTATAATTACATATTAACCCAATGTAGCACAGGTTGAAAAATATAACCTGTTATTCAAACACTCGTTAGTTGTGCATGCCAACCATTAATCATACAAACAGGCAAGGAATCAAGAATAAAGTATACATTACTGAACTCACATATAATTTTTACTTTATACACCAACATAGGCCAATATTTTACAAGACGAGCTTAATTGCAAAAGGCTCGTTATGTATTGTCTTTCCTGCAGCGGGTAAAAAAAAAATTAAGAGCGATGGGGGGAGCAAATTATATATGCTGTTGACAAAGGATATTGTCTGAAACGTGTCCAGCATTGCAGGACTGTGTTTCCCCTGTATGATGTTTTTATGCTGATGGGGCACGAAAAAAGAATTTATCAAGAAGAAGAAATTAGTCTGGTGCCGGAATTTCTTTCTTTTGTTTCATATATCCAACAATGCTGATCTTACCCTCAGTACGAGCCATTCAAACACTGCAAGTGGCTCTTACTGTACTGGGCATGGCGAAGCTCGCTTCAGTGTTTTGCATACGTAAAGCACTCGAACTCCATACCCAAACATTGAAATTTTTAGTAAAGTCTTATGGTGGGTTTACACGTCCCGATATCGGCGTCCAACTCCGACCAAAAGTCACGTGGTTCGGGAGTTGGACCCGATATCGGGCGCGCGTTGTACGGTTTTGAACGTACAACGCGATCTTGGAACGATGCCAAAACGATATCGGGGGTTGAATGAGCGTGCTATTCAACCGCCCGATATCGCATGGCCGTTGTAGCAGCATCGTAGCGTGTAACAGCACAACTACGATGTGTACTCGCAACTCACCCATTAACTCCCATGTTAAATGGTCGTTACTGGGTTGGTGGGCGTACACATCGTAGTGACGTTGTTTCCCGATATCGCAGCGTGTAAACCACCGATGCGATATCGGGAAAAGTGTCAAAAAATGCGCGCTCTCGCGCCGTTGTATACCGATATCGTCCCGATATCGGGACGTGTAAACCCACCATTACTTTACTTTAAAGTTCAGTGTGCTTGTCTCTACCCCTTAGATTTAGAAATGCCATACAAAGGAAAATGTACTCTAATTTAAACAAAAGGTCCCCTAGCTCTAAGTGTATGAATGCTAGTATGAAGGCCTCAGATTAACATTACCATCCACTGGTGACAGGGATACCACACATGTTAGTTTGGGTGTAGTACCCCTTTAGTGGCACACTGACCATAACAATGGTGGATCCTGATGATAGAGAGCCAGGTAGGGGATACCTCCTGCAGTGGCCTGAAGTTGTACCCTAAGCTCTATATCAACCCTGTTTCAGATTTTTCACCCCGTCACCGAGTAGGATACTCAGTCACTCACTATCTCTGACCTCACCTATACTAGTAAAATGGCCAGTTAGAGCACTACCATAGTTCCACAGCTGCACTAATAAAACACCAAGAATAGGGGAATACGCCAAAAGGATATAACACTAACGTCTCCCAGAAAGGTAATTGCCAACAACAGGGGTTAAGCAGCAGCAGCAAGACTCCAGAGCAACCTTCCTCTTCTGTGGCTAGTAACGAAATGTGGACTCCCTATCACCGATGCCCTCTGCTAATACAAGGGACTATTTAAAGGTGATCGGCGTTGTCACCAGCCGGGAGCACCTGAGGAGCACTAATCAATGCTGCTAGCAGCAAAAATGACATTAACACTAGCAGCACCAAATGAAAGGAAAGTATGTTTAATGAGAAGAGTCTCACCAAGGGAATGAGACTCAGGTTCTATACCTGTCACAAGTGTCAGAGGTGAGACCACTGTGACACCCTGTCAATGAAATAAGGAAGATGGTAATTGTGGGGACAGACGAAGTACAGAGAACAGGGATGCCCCCCAGACCGACCGATTAGCATATGTCAATTATAAAAGTAATTTTCCCAGGTACGAGGGCAGCTGTGATTATGAAGATGTTGCAGGAGGACTTTGAAAAGTGACGGAAAGGTACTGGACATAGCTTATACAGGGTCAACTTTGTGACAGGTTCCCTTTGATGAAAAACACCTTAATAACTCCTATTCTTCAAAATATATTTTGCTGTCAGTCACATCTTAAGTCAGACTCCACAATACGAACTACATACAGTACATTAATATATTTCTTGCATCTGATGAAGCTGTCGTACTTACTATAAAATGTCAGTGTGGCGCCCCTGCGACCAGGGTGGCCACATGAGGGAACTGCAGCCAGGCAGGTAGGAGACAAGTGCTACACACACACCTTGAGCATATACACACCCACTGGAGCACAACACCCAACCCGGAGTCCGGGACTCTAGCCGGGCAAGGGGTGGGGGGTTTAAAGGAAAGTGAGTGGGAAGGAAGGTCAGGTGGTAGACCAGTACAAAAGGAGAAAAAGAGGAGGAAGGAGTAAGTAGGCCATAGTGAGCTGACCAGAACAGACAAGAACAGCAGACTGAAAGTGACACTTCCCGGAGGGATAGGGCTTCCTGGAGACGCAGAATCCACAGAGACACAGATCCATGGAGAGAAAGCTAGTCCATAGCCTGCAGCCCAAGGGAAAGTGAGCACAGAGACCGGACCGTTGCCACCGTGTCCGAGGAGTACGGCAGAGTTGACCGACTACAGGCGGGAAAGGTTTCTCTTGTTGTATCTGGAAGTCACACGGGTTGGAAAGAGGCCGGTAATCCCTTGAAAGACAGGGTTACCAAGCCTAGGCGGAGACCAGATGTCGGCTCTGAGGGGGACTGCAGCTATATGCCGTCTCCCCAGACAAACTGACGGGGAACACTGATTCCAAGTGAGTTTTCCTACTACACGGGTTGGAGGCTCAGCAACATTATAGGACCCGCTTGCTGTCCACACACATAGGGGAAAGCCACACAAAAGGGACCGAGTTGCCGCCATACAGCCCACAGGGAAAAGAGCAGTCTGCATGCAGACGGCAGCCCCTATGTTTATAATGGAGCGCACGGCGGTCTGCAGATGCTTGCAGACCGCCGTGCGCACCCATTCACTCCTATATGTGATCTGTGCGCAGGCGGATGCCTGCGCACAAATCACACACTCTCGCCCGCACCAGGGACGCAACATGTCGCGTCCCTGGTGCGGCCGAGAGTGTGTGATCTGTACGCAGGCATGCGCACAGATCACATATAGGAGTGAATGGGTGCGCACGGCGGTCTGCAAGCATCTGCAGACCGCCGTGCGCTCCATTATAAACATAGGGGCCGCAGTCTGCATGCAGATGCTTGCAGATGCCTCCGCAAAACGCTGCGGAGGCATCTGCAAATCTGAAGGCAGCCTTACAGCAATTGTTTCTCAACAGAAACTTCTCTATACAGTCTGTCTGTTCTCCATGTGTCCCTCACAGACCTTCTCATCAGATTGCTTGTCATGGACCGCACTCCCTTTACCCAGCACTCCCTCCGATGCTCTTGGATCTATATCTGTAGGTTCTGAATCTTCTGTCAGATCATCAATTTCTGCATGGTCCAATGATTCTTCTAACCCTAGATTCCCATCTATATCTTCAGCAACTGGTGTTTGATCACCACATCGGAAATGGACCTCAGTTGGGTTTCTTGGTTAAAACTCTGGAGCTTCCCAGCTTAGTTCACTTTCAAGAGTATGGTAGTTTCCATTTCTCTTCGGCCTGGTAAGTAAAAAAGTCTGATCTTCATCTGAACTCTCACTGTAATTGCCTCATGTAGACCGGTTATCAGCTGCTTACCCATAGCCATATACAGTCATATGAAAAAGTTTGGGCACCCCTCTTAATCTTACTAATTTTTTTTTGTTTAAAATTGGGTTTTTGCAACAGCTATTTCAGTGTGATATATGTAATAACTGATGGACACAGTAATATTTCAGGATTGAAATGAGGTTTATTGTACTAACCGAAAATGTGAAATATGCATTATTTCAAAAATCGACAGGTTAATATTTAGTGGATCCACCTTTTGCAAAAATAACAGCCTCTACTCACTTCCTGTAGCTGTTAATGAGTTCCTGGATCCTGGATGAAGGTATTTTTGACCATTCCTCTTTACAAAACAATTCCAGTTCAGTTAAGTTTGATGGTCGCCGAGCATGGACAGCCCGCTTCAAAACATCCCACAGATGTTCAACAGATGTTCAATGATGTTCAATGATATTCAGGTCTGGGGACTGGGATGGCCATTCCAGAACATTGTAATTGTTCCTCTGCATGAATGCCTGAGTAGATTTGGAGCGGTGTTTTGGATCATTGTCTTGCTGAAAGATCCATCCCCGGCGTAACTTCAACTTCAACTTCAACTAACCGAGTCCAGGACTTCTCCTGGGCATCTGCCTTACTCTGGAACTCCCTACCCGAACACGTCAGACACTCTCCTACCCTGAGTACCTTCAAGTGTCAACTGAAGACTCACCTGTTCCGTCAAGTCTACAACCTGCCATGAGACCCAGGAGACCGCCCCATACCTGACATTCCCCCATCCTACTGTATCCTAACGCGCCTCTCATATACTGTGTGCCCTCGTGGACAGGGCCCCTGCCCCTCCTGTACCTGTACGTCCTGATCGCCTAGATTTAGTGTACTTGTTCTTGTCTCCCTTATCCTCATGTAAAGCACCATGGAACCTAATGGCGCTATATAAATAAATAATAATTATAATAATAATAATAATAAATAATAATAATAATAATAATAACTTTGACACTGATTCTTGAACATTATTCTCAAGAATCTGCTGATACTGAGTGGAATCCATGCGACCCTCAACTTTAACAAGATTTCCGGTGCCGTCATTGGCCACACAGCCCAAAGCATGATGGACCCTCCCACAAATTTGACAGTGGGTAGCAAGTGTTTTTCTTGGAATGCTGTGTTTTTGTGGCGCCATGCATAACGCCTTGTTATATGACCAAACAACTCAATCTTTGTTTCATCAGTCCACAGGACCTTCTTCTAAAATGAAACTGGCTTGTCCAAATGTGCTTTTGCATACCTCAGGCGACTCTGTTTGTGGCGTGCATGCAGAAACGGCTTCTTTTGCATCACTCTCCCATACAGCTTCTCCTTGTGCAGTGTGCGTTGTATTGTTGGCCGATGCACAGTGACACCATCTGCAGCAAGATGATGCTGCAGGGCTTTGGAGGTGGTCTGTGGATTGTTCTTGACTGTTCTCACCATTCTTCTTCTCTGCCTTTCTGATATTTTTGTTGGCCTGCCACTTCTGGCCTTTACAAGAACTGTCCCTGTGGTCTTCCATTTCCTTACTATGTTCCTCACAGTGGAAACTGACAGGTTAAATCTCTGAGACAACTTTTTGTATCCTTCCCCTGAACAGCTATGTTGAACAATCTTTTTTTTCAGATCATTTAAGAGCTGTTTTGAGGAGCCCATGATGCCACTCCTCAGAGAAGATGCAACTAGGAGAACAACTTGCAAGTGGACATCTGAAATAGCTTTTCTCATGATTGGATACACCAGGCTATGAAGTACAAAGCTCAATGAGGTTACCAAACCAATTTAGTGCTTCAGTAAGTCAGTAAAAAGTAATTAGGAGTATTCAAATCATGAAAATAAGAAGGGTGCCCATACTTTTACACCTGTCAAATTTTGAAATAATGCATATTTCACATTTTTGGTTAGTGCAATAAACCTCATTTCAATCTTGAAATATTACTGTGTCCATCAGTTATTACATATATCACACTGAAATAGCTGTTGCAAAAACCCAATTTTAAACCAAAAAAATGAGTAAGATTAAGAAGGGTGCCCAAACTTTTTCATATGACTGTATGTGAAGGTCACTTTGACATGACTAAGGTTATATTTGCGTTACAGAAACTGAAGAAGGTTGGATACAGCCCTAGGAGACCTCAAAGTGTCACAAATGTATTTTCTGGGCAATTGGAAGAGTTTGCAGTACTTTCAATTTGCAGCAAATTGATTAATCAATTGTCTGCAAATCTGGCAAATTTGAATTTGAAAAGATTTGCACAATTTGTAGCTAAAACATTTAAATTGGGTTAAGGTGACTTTCAACCCTGTCTGTAGAAGCTTAGTTAATGTAAATGAAATTTAGTTAACATGTTTCTTCAAAATGTACTTGAACTCTAGCGCCACCTATTGGAAGTAGCAATCCCAAAAGTCATTACCTACCCTTTAACAAGCCTCTTCATATGACTAAGGATATGAGCCAAACCATAATCTCAATTTGCAGACACAGTGTTTCGGAGTATTGCCACTCGTCAGCGCAAAGTATGAGATCTGATTTGGCTTGGTTAAAGGCTAAGACTGGGGCTCTAAGGTATAATGTTTCTCCTTATAGAGAGTGACATGCCAGGTCTGGAGACGAGCTGTGACAAGACAGCACAACCTCAGACAGAACATTTTCCATTGAACGACTTAATAAGATTATAGTAAATTCATATTGTTTAGCTATCCCCGAGTGGCTGCCCATAAGTAAGGATTTTCCAGGTGGTTACTTATAGCAAAGTTTCCAATAGTATTCAGAACACGATCTGACTTCTTGATTTTATTTAAACATTACCTTTATGAAGACATTCTCCCCTATTACAATAAATACCCGTCCTTCACTTCCTAGTTGAGATTCATAACACAGAGAGATAAATCCTTCAGTGTTATACAAGCGAGTGACGGGAGGATTATGTGTGGCAACCCAGGGTTCATGTGCCACAGTAACACCACAAAGGGTTAACTTCCCACACAACACTACACTAGCGCCTCCAGGCCAGAAGGGGGAGCTAAAGCTGCTTCCCTATATATTCTGGTGTGGAGAGGAAGTGGCAGTTAGTTCAGTCAGTTAGTTCAGTGCAGAGCAGCACTGAGGGAAGAAAGGATCTGGGTGTAAAAGAGCTGTGTTACGCTCACCCCACGGTACACTGTCCAATTCAAGGCCGAGTCAGGGTCTGAGGGAAAGTAGAAGCAGAGGAACCCTCCCGGGACACTGAGTTACCCTAAACTCACCCCAGAGGAGTGCACAGAACGGATACTGTATCCGATGCTGTGCCTGACACAAACAGCACAGTGAACACCGGATGAGTGAAGATCCCACATCTTCACTGTACTACAGCAAAGCAACACGGCGAGGTCAGGAACATAAAGATAAGACTCAAGTTGCCTAGCAAGTTGGTACCCGTGAGGGGAGACAGTGCCGGCAGCCTAGCTAAAGCAGCAGCAGGGCCACACACACATAGCGCAGGAGTAGGAAGCCAAGGACCCGGACAGAGTGGGAAGCAACCCGGCCCCGATACAGACTCCATGGACAGTAATCTGCTGAATGTCATCTAAAGACTTGGAAAACTACAAAACTGTGAGTCTATGTCATCCTTGCGCTTGAGCCATACTCTCCCTCACAAACTGTTATCATCACTACTGCCCTGGGGACCAGGCTCTGCCCGTAGAGAGCCGTCACATCACAGGCTGCCATCCATCATCCCTGGAAGTTCTGCAGCAGCGGTAGTCACCCTGACCACATACCACGGGTGGCGTCACGACTTTCTCCCTTGTAAATAACCCCCAACATTTACTTGTGGGCTCGGGACACGGTCCGGACCAAGGACCGCCGTGATAACCCCCGTGATACCCCGGTCCGGCACCGAGTTCCCCGTCCCAGTGGGCTCCACATATGTCTTCCATGATCCTGTACAGCTGAAAAGAAAGAATGCCCATCTCAATCTCACACTTGTTTTAGGCAACATATTGGGTACAGTTTAGAGCATGTAAGGTTAGGCATGACCAAGCATATCATATATGCAAACTGCACGGTTACATGGTACCCCAATTGGCATGGAAGAGTCCTCTCCAAAATCTTGTGTTGATTATATACCATTTAATGGCATAACTTGAAGCCATGGATTCACAGGACAAAGTCTGTAATATGGCTTCCTTCCTACTGGTGTCATCTTACATAGCAGAGGGGCCCCTTTCAAGCTCCAACACTTGCACCCCCTATAGAGTGCCTTGAAAAGCTATTTTACCATGTGAACTTTTCCAGTTTTTTTTAGTTAGCCTCACAAACTTAGAGTAAATTTATCTTAGTTGGATTTTAAGTAATATACCAACACAAATTACCAAGTGTTTGTGACTTGCATTTGGTCTCAACTGACCAGAGCACCCTCTTCCACGTGCTAGATAGCCTAAACAGCAAGAATGTGGAAGAAAGTTATAAAAGATCAAAGTAGAAGTTTTTGAGCTAAATGCAAAATGCTATGTGTGTTGGAAAACCAGCACTACACATCACTGTGAAAACACCATCCTCAGAGTCATACATGGTGGTGGCAGCATCGTGCTGTGGGGAGACTTTTCTTCAGCAGGGACGGGGAAGCTGCTCAGAGTTGATAGGAATATGGATCGAGCTAAATGTAGAGCGATCCTGGAGTAAAACCTGCTAGAGGCTACAAAAGACTTGAGGCTATGGTGTATTTGTGGCGCCCCAGGGTCCGGTTGCCACAATACTGCGCTTGAGAGCAAGGAAAGGTACCCACATCAGGTGAAACACAAACACCCACAACACCTCCCCAACTCTAGGCCAGAAGGGGGAGCTCTAAAACCCGAGTTCAGGGAAGGTCCCCTATAAATTCTGGTCTGGGGGCGGGGTTAGGCAGTTCAGTTCCTAGGAGGACTGTGGAAGACATTCTACGGACGGGAGCCATGCTAGGCTCATCCTAGGACACTAATTAGCCAGTGTGAGTGACCCGTGGTGAGAGTCTGAGGAAGTGGAGGAGTAGGTGTGGGGAGTCGAGCAGTGCCAGCTCGCCCCAACACCGAGCTCAGGACAGACACCGGAGTCTAAGGTCACAAGGGACTTTATGCCCAGCAGCCAACACTGGAGGGTGGGTGATTCCAAATTGCTCCCCCATCAAAAGGCCAGGAGACACAGCCACACCAAAGACCTCAGGGAGCTGCAGTGGGAAGAAAGTAATGTAAATAGAGCTCAAGCCGCCTGTCATACGGCCAGTACAGTACGGGAGAGGAGAGGGTCACAGCATAGCTTCAAGCAGTCAGGGCCCACAGGGAGTAACGCAGTAGGGAGGCCTCAGAACTCTCCAGTTGTGGAAAACCTCAATTTGCTTCCTGGCTCCAGACCCCTAACACTACTTGTGGACAGTGCCCTGGACACCCCTGCTACATTCTTCAGTAAAGATAAAGGAGACTGTCACCCCTGTGTCTGTCAGTTATTCCGTACACTAAGTCCTGCACCTCCAACGAGACTATCACCTCCATAGACTATTCGGTTGTCCTGGGGACCCGCTCTTTCCGTGGAGAGCTAAACCATCGGAGCTGTTATTCCCATCATCCCCAGAGGTCCCAACTGCAGCAGCGGCTATACCGGCCGCATACCATGGGTGGCGTCACGTCAAAAACTTTTATTTTATTTATCTATTTTTCTTTATCCCTTTTTCAATTTCCCCTTTTAAACTGGTCACCCGAAGAGGGGATCACGGCCTGTGTCACGCCACCGTGACATTCCGCAGCCAGACGACGACGAGAGGGCCCGGTTCCGAGTACACACAGTCCCCGCCCGGGGCGAGTCATATGTTCACCTACCAGGAGGACAACAAACCTAAACATACTGCCAGATCTACTGTGGAGGGTTTGGATTAGAGAATATTCCTGTGTGTCAATGGCCCAGTCACAGTCCAGACCTGAATCCCATTGAGAATCTGTGACAAGACTTGATCATTTCTGTTCACAGACATCTCTATCCAATCTCACTGAGCGAGGAGCGAGTACACAAAGAGGACTGGGAAAAAAATTACCCCCAGATGTGAAAATCTGGTAGAGACATACCCCAAAAGATTTACAGCAGTAATTTTAGTGTAAGGTGATCCTATACAGGGGGTGGGGGGGACTGAATACAAATACAGGCCATAGTTTTCTAATTATTACTTTTTAAATACTTAGAAAACCATGTATCATTTCCTTTACACATCACAAATACTTGCTACTTTGTGTTGGGATATCACATAAAATCCCAATAAAATACAGTTTGTGGATGTAATGCGGAAAAATGTTGAAAAGTTCATGAAGTATGAATACTTTAAGGCGCTGTAGCTACAGTCATGCCAGTGACATAACATTCTCTTATGTATATATGTTAAATAGTTATTTTTTCAGGTGGAAAACATTTGGCAAAAACCAAGGCATATTGGACTGTAACCACTGAGTTAAACATGCAAAACTTTGATAGACCGACCCAGGATGATCCTCGCATAGGCGCACCCAAGGGGGGGGACCTACGTGTCTGGACCCCCCCCTTTGACGGCCCTGAGAAGTGGTGCAGTACACAAGGAGCTGGGCCCCTATGTCAGGAGACAGGAACAATTACACAGCACCCAAGGGCCCACAAAAGAGGCTGCTTTTAGGGGGCTTCACTCCCCAAACCCCCCACTGGGGCTTTGCCCCTCAGAACCCCGCTGGGGGGTGACACCCCCTTTCAGGGCCGGTGTGTATTTCTTGGACCCCTACCTTGGGAAATTTCTGGGTGCGCCACTGGATCCTCGTATTACTCTCAGAGACATTGCAAGCATAATCTGTTTGTTTAGACTGGTTGCGGAAACAGATCTCTTCTGTAATGGCTTCAAAAACGTGTTCATCATTGGCAGTGTATCCAATTGCCTGGTGGAAAAGTGAATATCTGTAATTAAAGAGCACATTCCAAGGATCATTTTTGTGTTTGAGTTATTAAAATATTCAAATCGAAGTCCATGTTACGAAGGTGGAGGCATTACTTTTCATTCAACCCTCGCGCACCCACCTACACACACACACACACACATATGAGAATATATATATACATATATATATACAGGTGCATCTCGGTGAATTAGTACAGTTGTGGCCAAAAGTATTGACACCCCTACAATTCTGTCAGAAAATACTCAGTTTCTTCCTGAAAATGATTGCAATCACAAATTCTTTGGTATTATTATCTTCATTTAATTTGTCTTCAATGAAAAAACACAAAAGAGAATGAAGCAAAAAGCAAAACATTGATCATTTCACACAAAACTCCAAAAATGGGTCAGACAAAGGTATTGGCATCAATGAGTTTCTTACAATGCTCTGGAATTTTAGACCATTCTTCTTTGGCAAACTTCTCCAGGTCCTGATATTTGAAGGGTGCCTTCTCCAAACTGCCATTTTTACATCTCTCCACAGGTGTTCTATGGGATACAGGTCTGGACTCATTGCTGGCCACCTTAGAAGTCTCCAGTGCTTTCTCTCAAACCATTTTCTAGTGCTTTTTGAAGTGTGTTTTGGGTCATTGTCCTGCTGGAAGACCCATGACCTCTGAGGGAGACCCAGCTTTCTCACACTGGGCCCTACATTATGCTGCAAAATTTGTTGGTAGTCTTCAGACTTCATAATGCCATGCACACGGTCAAGCAGTCCAGTGCCAGAGGCAGCAAAGCAACCCCAAAACATCAGGGAACCTCCGCCATGTTTGACTGTAGGGACCGTGTTCTATTCTTTGAATGCCTCTTTTTTTCTCCTGTAAACTCTATGTTGATGCCTTTGCCCAAAAAGCTCTACTTTTGTCTCATCTGACCAGAGAACATTCTTCCAAAACGTTTTAGGCTTTCTCAGGTAAGTTTTGGAAACTCCAGGCTTTTTTATGTCTCCGAGGGGACTATGGGATGTCTTTAAAATCTCAATTCTTTATTAAAGAGCTTTAAAAAAGCATAACAATGCAAATTTAATTACAACTATAACGAAAGTCAATACAGTTATTCACTGAGGAAACATGATAAACATCAATCTAAGAAGATCAAAAAACCTTTCCTGCACTGAGTACATGTTCAAGTGTGGAAGTGTTTACGAAAATGGTTACAGCGGATGTAGAGAGACTTGCTGAAAGGAAGAACTGGGGCCATAACTTAACCAGTGAAAAGAGAGGAGCTCTAAAAGAACTTAGAGAGTGGGAAGATGTGGTATACAAACCAGCTGACAAAGGGGGAAACGTGGTGGTTTGGCCTAAAGACATGTATGTAAAACAAGTTCATAAATTGTTGAAGAACATAGACTGTTATAGGAAACTACCATATAACCCCCTGGTGCAATTTAAGGAGGCTCTTATGAAGATATTGATGAATGCGTGTGAAGCAAAAATCAAACCTAAGACGATGGTGAAGAAGTTTAAGGAAATGAAACCGAGGATGCCGACGTTTTACATACTCCCGAAAGTTCATAAGAACATCTTGGACCCCCCTGGGAAACCAATTGTCTCGGGGAATGATGGACTTTGTGATCTTGTCTGTAAGGTAATTGATGAATATTTAAAACCATTAGCCTCTGCATTACCTTCGTACATTAGAGATTCCACAGACGCACTTAAGAGATTGGAGGGCATACAGATGTCGGAAACGGCTCTCTTTGTGACGGCGGACGTGGAAGCACTATATACCTCCATAAGGCATAATGACGGTATAGCTGCTACACGGTGGTTCCTACAAGGAAGCGACATAGAGCCACAGATGGCGGAATTGTTTCTGGTCTTGCTCAAGTTCGTACTCACACACAACTGCTTCGTCTTTGATGGCCAGGTGTTCCTGCAGCTTCAAGGCACCGCAATGGGGGCCTCCTGTGCACCCTCGTATGCAAATTTATTCTTGGGCGCATGGGAGAGGGAAGTGTTTACCAACAACCCCATTGCTGGAAGTGAGAAGATGCAGGGATGGATGCGTTTCATAGACGATGCTTTGTTTGTGTGGGAGGGGACGAGTGGTGAGCTAGATAATCTCATGGAAAACCTCAACAACAACGAGAGAAATATCAAATTGACGTATCAGAGTGGCCGGAAAATCAATTTTCTGGATATATCAATTGAGACCATGATCGACGGTGGGTTGAGAACGGATATCTATAGGAAAGAAACTTCTACGAACTCGGTCCTTAGAGCAGATTCCTCACACCTGCCCTCGACAATTAGAGGGATTCCAGTTGGTCAGTATATTCGAGCCAGGCGGATTTGTTCGGATGAACAATCGTTTGAACTTCAGGCTATGGATTTGAAGAGCAGATTTCAGGAGAGGGGATACGGCTGGAAAACCATCAATAATGGATACAATAGAGCGAAATCCTACGAGCGAGTGGATCTCCTTCATAATATGAGGAAGAAAGAGAGTGACTTGGAACAACATCCTCGTCTAATCATGTCATATAATAAGCAATGTAAGGAGTTAACACGGGTGATGGATAAGCATTGGAACATTTTGATGAGTGACCCGATCCTGAAATGGTGTAGACCAGAAAAACCGCTGATTACTGCCCGACGATCTCAGAACCTGAAGGACATACTGGTGAGGAGCCATTTTGTACGTGAAAAACCTAAAGGAACTCAATGGTTGGATGTGAGGGGATGCTACCCTTGCCTGAATTGTGTAACATGTCCGAATATAAAAAAGAGCAAGACCTTTCATAACAGTCATAATACCAGGACATATGACATCCGTCACCATATTACGTGTGGTACTAAAGGGGTCATTTACATGGCTGAATGCCCTTGTAGCAAAATATATGTTGGTATGACGACAAGGGAACTACGTGTACGTATACATGAGCACGTACTTGACATTGAAAAAGGAGCGGCAGCAGAAGACCCGTCAGCCTTGAAGACCATTCCCAGGCACTTCTATCTTAAGCACCAAAGCAACTCCAGCTTACTGCAGGCAGTGGGGATTGATAGGATCAACATGGGACAGAGAGGAGGCAAGATGGGTAAATTGTTGGGGAGGATAGAAAGTAAATGGATCTATAGATTAAATTGTGTGACACCTAATGGGTTGAACGAAAACTTTGGGTTTGGAGCGTTTTTGTAGGTACATGAATCTAAGATACTCTCTGTGTTTAATGTACTCTTGACACCTCTCTCTCAGGAGGCGGTCATTTAATTGTTTAAGTCTTTTAGTAATTGATTTTAACTGTGTTTTTTATTCTTTACAGTTATTTCACATCGTTATGTTGCATCTTATGACTTTGTGTCCTGCTCTGGACTTGAACTGAGGCTGGAAGATCGGAGGATGTGCGTGGCGTCCTATTGACTGGATGGACTGTAGGGGCGGATAGTTTTATTTTCACTGAAATCTATGCAATTATTAGTAATTAATGTAATATATCATCACATGTGGTAGTATAATATTTGTATGCAATTTTATGCTTTTTATTTAGGTTATATTATGCTCCTATAACAAAAGTTCTCTATGCACAGCACAATGCACTTTATATTAACTTAAACTATATACTTTGCACTTTGATATATATATATATGATAAGGTACTTATTTGATGTATAGTCCTAGTGATATGCACTATTCACTTCTGATCTGCCTGCTTGATTCATTTAGGAATCATAGATGACGTAGCGTTCTCCTGTGGCATAGCCCCCAATCTGCTCATGTTGCCCATCACAGGTGATTACTCTCCGGCCCCGCCCGCTCCCGGTGCATCGATCGCTGGAGACGGTGGCGCGCAACTGCGCGTCACTTCCGCTTGCGTTCCAAAGACCGGAAGTGGCCAGGTGCACGTGATCGGATGTTGTCACGTGACGCGGAAACAGTGATGGCGCGGATGGGCGGCGATGCACACCGGTTTCAGAGCAAGCTAATAGAGCTCTCTATATAAGACCGCCAGGGGAGCCTTAATACTGGCGCACTGACCCCCTGAAGAAGTCTTACCAGACGAAACGCCGTCGGGGTGTTTGGAGCTCTAACCACTTAGGTTGGTACTACTCTGCTGGGAGATATGTGAGAAAATTGTCCTTTTATTTATTCTATGCTGGCATCTGAGCTAATAATGGGTAAGGAGTAGACATATCATTACTATGGATGGCTATTGTGATTGAGCACAGTATACCTACTGAAGGAACCATTTTGCTATTACTTGTGCCAGTTTAGCATACAGGTAGTGACAGTGGTCATATGTAGGTGGCCACTAGGCTTGTATTTGCATATTGATGCTGAAAATAGAAAAGGCTCAGGCAAGGCTATCTTTGCAGGTGTTGGTAATGTCTATAATAGGGCTGAATACCAGATGCTAAGTATATATTAAAAGGAGTCACTAATCATTAGGGATGGGCGAATCTACTCGCTAGGACTCGTTACTCGGCGAGTAGTAAGGGACTCGCAGGACTCGGTACTCTGCGAGTTTCCCAGTGATTACTCGCACGAGTCCAATGCAAATCAATATCAATCCTAGTTTTGTCAGAAACGCTGACAAAACTAGGATTGCCATTGTTTGCATTAGACTCGGCTACTGTGCCAGTGATAGCAGGGAGACTAGCAAAGTAACTGCTGTTTCTTTGCGAGCCGAGTCCAGCTGTCTTCTCTGTGCAGCTCCAGGGTCCTAGAGCCCACCTGCTCACAGACATGATGTAGCAGTGCTGAGATTGTTCTCAGTCTGCTCATTCCCTGTGCATAGACATCTATCTATTCACAGGGATGAGCAGAGAGGACGTCGCGTTTTGGACTACATCGGACGGAAGAGGATTTTTTTAATTAAAGATGGAGTCCCTAATGGCTTTTTTTTTATTTCAAATAAAAAATTTTCTCTGTGTTTTTTTAACCCTTTATTGGAGATTCTTAGTGGCTGGGTCAAATGTGGCCTGACATTAAGAATCTCGGGCTTAATACCAGCTTGTATAACAAAGCTGGTATTAACCCCTTTATTACCCAGGGTGCTACCGCCACCAGGGCCGCTGGAAGAGCGGGGTTCAGCGCCAGAGGATGGCGCTTCAATGAACGCGCCATCTTCTGGGGCGGCTGCGGGCTGCAATTTGCAGTGGGGGGTGCCCAGAAAGCTTGGGCATCCCTGCGCTGCGGATTCCAGCCCCCAGCTGCTTAGCTGTACCTGGCTAGACATAGAAATTGCGCGGAGCCCCACGCATTTTTTTAAAATTATTTCATGAATTTCAGAGTCAGAGTCTCAGAGTCAGAGTCAGAATCTCAGAATTTCATGAAATAATTTAAAAAAAATGCGTGGGGCTCCGCGCAATTTCTATGTCTAGCCAGGTACAGCTAAGCAGCTGGGGGCTGGAATCCGCAGCGCAGGGATGCCCAAGCTTTCTGGGCACCCCCCGCTGCAAATTGCAGCCCGCAGCCGCCCCAGAAGATGGCGCGTTCATTGAAGCGCCATCCTCTGGCGCTGAACCCCGCTCTTCCAGCGGCCCTGGTAGCGGTGGCACGCTGGGTAATAAAGGGGTTAGGGCCAGCTTTGTATTATCAGCTGGCCCTAAGCCCGAAATTTATGGCGGTCACGCCAATATTAGACATGACCGCCATGAATTTCTATTAAATTGTTTTAAAAAAACACAACACAAAGAAAATTTTTTATTAGAAATAAAAAAAAAAGCCATTAGGGACTCCATCTTTAATTAAAAAAATCCTCTTCCGTCCGACGCAATCCAAAACGCGATGTCCTCTCTGCTACATCCCCTGTGCATATATATAGATCTCTATGCACAGGGAATGAGCAGACTGAGAACAATCTCAGCTCTGCTACATCATCTCTGTGCACAGACATTCATGTCTGTACACAGGGAATGAGCAGACTGAGAACAATCTCAGCACTGCTACATCAGGCAGCAGGCAGGCTCTAGGACCCTGGAGCTGGGGCAGCCAGAACACAGAGAAGACAGGATCTTATCTGTGCGAGTCAGCGATTACTTACAAAGTAAACGAGCAATGCAAATAAATGACAAAACTCGGATTGCTTCAGGCTGAAGCTTCCGAGACACATCTGCGATTTGTAAATCTCACACTACTCGCTATTACTCGCTTCCCCATTCATTAACATTGGACTCGCTAGTCTCGCAACGAGTAGCGAGTCCTGGGCTCGGACTCGCTAGAGTCAAGCGATTCCGAGTAATTTAGGATTCGCCCATCACTACTAATCATCCCAGTGTAACTTAGTATGGTTATCTCCTTTGTGAGCCCGGAGGTACCTAATACAATATTCTGACCTCTTTTTTGATATTCTTAGATTGATGTTTATCCTGTTTCCTCAGTGAAAAACTGTATTGACTTTCGTTATAGTTGTAATTAAATTTGCATTGTTATGCTTTTTTAAAGCTCTTTAATAAAGAATTGAGATTTTAAAGACATCCCATAGTTCCCTCGGGGTCTTTTTTGATAGTATGTTTAAATAGGGAATGCATTTGAGAAATGAGATTGTGATTTGAATTTTTTATGTCTCGGGGTAAGAAGTGCGGTCTTCCTGGGTCTCCTACCATACAGTCCCTTTTCATTCAGACGCCGACGGATAGTACGGGTTGACACTGATGTCCCCCTGGACTGCAGGGCAGCTTGAACTTGTTTGGATGTTAGTCGAGGTTCTTTATCCACCATCCGCAGAATCTTGCGTTGAAATCTGTCGTCAATTTTTCTTTTCCGTCCACATCTAGGGAGGTTAGCCACAGTGCCATGAGCTTTAAACTTATTGATGACACTGCGCATGGTAGACACAGGAACATTCAGGTCTTTGGAGATGGACTTGTAGCCTTGAGATTGCTCATGGTTCCTCACAATTTGGTTTCTCAAGTCCTCAGACAGTTCTTTGGTCTTCTTTCTTTTCTCCATGCTCAATGTGGTACACACAAGGACACAGGACAGACGTTGAGTCAACTTTAATCCATGTTAACTGGCTGCAAGTGTGATTTAGTTATTGCCAACACCTGTTAGGTGCCACAGGTAAGTTACAGGTGCTGTTAATTACACAAATTAGAGAAGCATCACATGATTTTTCTAAGGGTGTCAATACTTTTGTCCACCCCTTTTTTATGTTTGGTGTGGAATTAGATCCAATTTGGCTTTAGGACAATTCTTTTTGTGTTTTTTCATTGAAGACAAATTAAATGAAGATAATAATACCAAAGAATTTGTGATTGCAATCATTTTCAGGAAGAAACTGAGTATTATCTGACAGAATTGCAGGGGTGTCAATACTTTTGGCCACAACTGTATATTATTAAATAGTTAATTTATTTCAGTAATTCAATATTTAAAGTAAAACACATATTATATAGAGTCATTACAAACAGAGTGATCTATTTAATTTGGTTACTTCCGTTAATGTTGATGATTAATGAAATCCCAAAGGTCATTATCTCAGAGAATTCAAGTAGAATGAAGGGTCTGAGAGATAGAATATGACCTAAAAAGGTATCAGAGGCTTCACCTTGTGTGGTTGTGATAGCCACAACCACTATAAAAGCATATCATGGCTGCTGCAATCCCCAGCGTGGTGCATATAGAGTAGGGAAGGTGAAGGGTTAAAAACCACGCTGCCGTATTCCATAAGACATCAAGGGGTGAATATGATATTGATTTATTAGTCAACGCGTTTCAGCAATCCCTGGCCCCTTCCTCACGGCAAATCAATATCTCATTGCCTTGTTTCAGGGTTTTTCAGGTTGCCCTGAAAGGTGTTGACTATTATTATATTCACCCTTTGATGTCTAGTGGAATATGGCAGCACAGTTTTTAACCCTTCATCCTTTATACTTCAATTTTCTGAGATAATGACCTTTCATTGGCTGTAAGTGCAGCGCCCCTGTGACTAGGCGCCACAGAATGGTATTGCATTTATTATTTATGTATAATATTATTTTGTAAGTTGCTGGTTTAGGATTTCAATCTTATGGAGTCTATTTTTACACTCACTTAGGACAGGGCCGGCTCCAGGTTTCTGTGGGCCCCGGGCAAAAAAGTCTCAGTGGGCCCCCTTTAGTACATATCGCAGACTATAATTATATATATATATATCTATATCCGCACACTTACCGCAAGCCCCATAGACAATGCATGGGGCTTGCCGCAAATGTGAAGCAAGTGCAGCTGCTAGACAGAAAATGCGGCAGATGCTGTTTTTTTTTTTACCGCAACTGCCACATTTTAAAAAAAACGCCTATGTGAAGGCAGCCTTACAGGAACAGTGACTGCCGAAACCAGCAAGAGCTTTTCCTGACAGTGAGTATATTACACATTGTTAGGAGCGGGCTAAAATGCGTTTGCATTTCCTTGCGCTTTTTAAAAATACCCTTCAAATGCAAAATGTTGCATTTTTGTGCGTCTGAGGATGCTTGGTATATACACAAGCATCCTCAAGCACACAAATAATGCAAGCAATGGAGCCGCACTGCCATATGGGTGGCACCACAGCCAAGCTGAGTGTCTGTCCGTCTGGATCTCTCTTTCTCCTCACCTTTCTTCTCGCCGCTCCGGTCTCCTCCGGTCGCTCTGCACATATCAGCACAGTGATGACAACATCGTGCCCCGCCATGCTGAGCTGCAGAATGCAGACAGCGGCAGAAGAGACTCTGGAGAAGAATGCTGCTGGCAAAGGTGGCTGAGACTATAAGAGCGGAATCCGCGGGGGGCTACCACTGGTACACACACCTCGTACGCACGCGGCTCCGCTCCATACACCTCATACACATGCGGTTCTGCTCCATACACCTCGTACACACGCGGCTCTGCACCGTACACCTCATACACACGCGGTTCTGCTCCATACACCTCATACACACGCGGCTTTGCTCCATACACCTCGTACGCACGCAGCTCTTCTCCATACACCTCGTACACACTCAGCTCTGTTCCATACACCTCGTACGCACGCGGCTGTGCTCCATACACCTCGTACACACTCAGCTCTGCTCCATACACCTCGTACACACTCAGCTCTGCTCCATACACCTCGTACGCACTCAGCTCTGCTCCATACACCTCGTACGCACTCAGCTCTGCTCCATACACCTAGTACGCACTCAGCTCTGCTCCATACACCTCGCACGCATTCAGCTCTGCTCCATACACCTCGTACGCACTCAGCTCTGCTCCATACACCTCGTACGCACGCGGCTCTGCTCCATACACCTCATACGCACGCGGCTCTGCTCCATACACCGCTCCATACACCTAGTACCCACTCGGCTCCGTTCCATACACCTAGTACACACTCGCCTCTGCTCTGCTGAACTAGATGGCACGCATTGCGTGACATATGACGGAGAGGTGAGGATCTTTTTTTTTTATTTTTTAACCCTTGCTTCACTCCCGCAATGTATGTATATACATTACGGGAGTGAAAGTGCCCTGCTTTCCTGTGCTTTGCAAGCTCTGGCTTTTCTGTGTCCGGATCTGTGAAAATCACGGACCCGGACACAGAAATGGCATCCAGAGGCCACATCCGATCCGGTCCTTTCCTGTCTGTGGGGTTTTGCAAAAAACAGGATCCCCACAGACAGGAAAAAATCGCAATGTGAAACCAGCCTAAGCAATGTTGTGGTCAATGGACTGGATTGTTCGATTCATTCTGTACCAACTCAAGGATTTTACCATTATTATTTACTGCGGTTAGTTGACTTTAATAGATGTTGTGGTGCCATTATTTAACAAAAAGAAAAAGCAAGTACGGTAATTTTATTTTTCATGTATTCTTTTAATTATTTCTTAAATGTATTTTCACAATTTTTTTAGCCTTTTTTTAGCCACAGAGGGGACTTAGAGGGAACCTCTCACCTAGTTTATGGCCCCAAACCTATCACTACCTGTCCCTGTGGCTTCCTAGTACATCCCTAACCATTCCTATCTGATCTAAATGTGTCTTGTAATCACTGTGTAAAATGATTTGATCACTTACATTCTATGGGAATTATCATGGTGTTATCCAGACAGTAGACACTGTGAGCGTTCTCTCATCCTCCATCTCTCCCCTTGCTCTGTGTATCACGTCCCAGTGGGCGTGATATCCTGCTTCCCATGCACGCTCCCAGTGATCGTAATAGGTGCGCTTGTATGATGCGATAGCCGCGTTATTTCTTCTCATGCACATTCTTGTTATCTATGTGGTGTATTGAGTGGCTTCAAAGTGCACACTGCGCATGCTCTGAAGCCCTAAATCTGGAGGCATGCAGACTGAGGGCTTCAGAGCATACACAGTGCCTACTTTGAACTGCTCAGTACTCCACCTAGATAACAAGAAAGCGCAAGACTGGAAATGACCGGAAATACCGGAGAAATGTGTGGATTACGAACGCGGGGAGCGCGCATGGGAAGGAGGATATCATGCCCGCCGGGGTGTGATACACGGAGTAAGGGGTGAGATGGAGGATGAGAGAACGAACACAGTGTCTACAGTCTGGATAACACCATGATATATCCCATAGAAGGATGTAAGTGATCAAATCATTTTACACAGCAATTAGAGTACACATTAAGATCAAACAGGGATGGTTAGAGATGTACTAGGATGCTGCAGGGTCTAGGAAGGTTTGGGGCCATAAACTAGGTGACAGGTTCCCTTTAAACCTGTAATTATTAGATCATTGTGCAAAACAGCAAAATTCTGCAACAGCAGTCGTAGGGGCCATTAGCCTGCAATGAACACCCTTCGAGGCCTTAAGGTGACAGGAGCCCCCATTGACTGCCCAGATGTCACAGCTGCTATAGACATCTAAAGAGTAAACTACCAAGGTCAGGTGCACTGTCCATATTGACAATGTTGGAAGCATGGGTAAGCTTCCAATATTGATGCCCCAGGAATGTCTTTTGTAATAAATCTTGACAACATTTACAAAATTAATCAGCACCATCTTTATAATTTAAAGTCTTATATCTAAATATTAAAATGATGTAAATACCCAAGACAGTCCCTGTAATGCTGAGCGGGTAGCGGATTCTGAATGTAGCTCTCATAGAAGAGTCCCCGAGTCATTAACCCTTAAACCGAAACCTTTTCCAGAATGATTTCCTTAAAGGAAACATTCATCTAGCGGCATTTGGCTTGACTCATGAAATAACAAACAATGTCTCCCAATAATACTCATTCACTTCATTCAGAGCTCATGCGATTTATTTAGTTTTCCGTTCTGGAAATAGTTTATTTATGAATGACATAACCCAATATACAGAAGTTCTGTTCTTTAAAAATCTTTGACTGATATTATCGAACATTCACTCAAGCACTCCGGTCCATGAGGTCACGACAAATATTATCTGATGAATATATCAATGTAGTAAGAAGTGTAATAGACTGCTCGTTGTGACCTTATCATATGTCACTGCCGGCATTTCTGAGCTTGGAGGATAAAATGAGCTTGCTTCTACAGGAGCAATATTCAGAAACAGTTGGATTTACTGGTTGTTCTGAGTGTAATATATATTCTCAATAAATAATTGCAAAATTGAAGTATTAATTTAGTGCATGCGGAAAGAAAGTTGTCTACTCTTACTATGGCCATATATAGAGATGTTTGAATGGCATCTACCAGAAGATGTTGGCAAGGTGCTCGAAGGTTTCATTGACCTCTATAGTTGTTCAAAGAGATATGAACATGGCACTGGCCTGTACACGCATGTAACCTGTCAAGCTTTGTATTACAGACACGTAGGCACTCTGTAGTTTTCTTCTCGTGGATTTTCACAGAATTCATAGGAAGACTTCTTCTAAATGGAATGGGCAGCACAGTGGCTCAGTGAATCTATGAAAACTAATAGTATGGTCTACAATTTTCCATAGGTTCCTTGTAAAGCTATAAGATTTGTGTGAACCGACAGGACCTCAGGTAGTCCATTACGGGTGGTCCAGAGCAATGGACATTTCCTACTACCTATGGCTCCTCTCCTGATTTATTGCAACCAAGAGTGCTTCTGCATTCGAAATGCATTGACATGGGTCACGTTCACTGTGCAGACTATATCCTGTAATACACCGTCATCAATTTTAATTGAAAAGAAATTATTTTTGCTACATGTTTGAGCTGGATTAGAATCTCATTATGCATCTTACAATGTCAATACATTGAAATGCAATGCACTCATGACATTGCACCGGGACTACTCATCAGAAAAGCTGGAGGTTCATGGGGACTAGTGATGGGCGAATCCTAAATTACTCGGAATCGCTTGACTTTAGCGAGTCCGAGCACAGGACTCGCTACTCGTTGCGAGTCTAGCGAGTCCAATGTTAATGAATGGGGAAGCGAGTAATAGCGAGTAGTGTGAGATTTACAAATCGCAGATGTGTCTCGGAAGCTTCAGCCTGAAGCAATCCTAGTTTTGTCATTTATTTGCATTGGACTCGTTTACTTTGCAACTGTAATCGCTGGGAAACTCGCACAGATACAGAGTCCTGTCTTCTCTGTGTGCTGGCTGCCGCAGCTCCAGGGTCCTAGAGCCCGCCTGCTGCCTGATGTAGCAGTGCTGAGATTGTTCTCAGTCTGCTCATTCCCTGTGTACAGACATGAATGTCTGTGCACAGAGATGATGTAGCAGAGCTGAGATTGTTCTCAGTCTGCTCATTCCCTGTGCATATACATCTATATCTATGCACAGGGATGAGCAGAGAGGACATCGCGTTTTGGACTGCGTCGGACGGAAGAGGATTTTTTTAATTAAAGATGGAGTCCCTAATGGCTTTTTTTTTTTTTTATTTCTAATAAAAATTTCTTTGTGTTGTGTTTTTTTTTAAAAACAATTTAATAGAAATTCATGGCGGTCATGTCAAATATTGGCGTGACTGCCATAAATCTCAGGCTTAGGGCCAGCTGATAATACAAAGCTGGCCCTAACCTCTATTACCCAGCGTGCCACCGCCACCAGGGCCGCTGGAAGAGCGTCTCGGAGTCGGAGTCGTCTCGGAGTCGGAGTCGTCTCGGAGTCGGAGTCGTCTCGGAGTCGAGTCGGAGTCAGAGTCGGAGTCGTGTCGGAGTCGTCTTGGAGTCGGAGTCAAAAAAATGCGTGGGGCTCCGCGTGGGGCTCCGCGCAATTTCTATGTCTAGCCAGGTACAGCTAAGCAGCTGGGGGCTGGAATCCGCAGCGCAGGGATGCCCAAGCTTTCTGGGCACCCCCCGCTGCAAATTGCAGCCCACAGCAGCCCCAGAAGATGGCGCGTTCATTGAAGCGCCATCCTCTGGCGCTGAACCCCGCTCTTCCAGCGTCCCTGGTGGCAGTGGCACGCTGGGTAGTAAACTATCTGACCAACACAATCAGGTTAGAAGATAAGTAAATTAGGTCAGGTCACATTACATCACTCACATGTACTGCCCATGACAGGCATTTCGGCATCAGTTTCCGGCCTCAGATTGACTGGTGGCATGTATTGCAATGCAGGGAGCTGGCAGGTCTCTGCAATGTAATACATTTAAACTTAATTTTGAGATTTGATTCACAATTCTCAATAAAACCCTTGTGCTGGCATCAGAGTGCAAACTACCATCATTTTGTGATGACGCATGGGCCTCCCCATAATTACTCACAGCTATAACATTTTATGGATTATTATACTTTGTCCAATAGTGGTCAGTACTGGGGCCATCACTGGTCAATGGTTCCCAGTGGAGCACAGTTGTTTTACATCTCCACAGTCACTGGGTAAGTCTGTCTATCATGTAGAGTGTAATCTCTTGTGTTAGTTGGGGTCCCCTCTATTTCTCTCTCTCTTGTAGAGTGTAAGCTCTTGGTGTCGACAGGGTATTCTCTTTCACTCCTGTAGAGTATAAACTCATGTGGTCATCAAGGTGCTCTCTCTCTCTCTTTCAATTAACACACATGTATTTCCCAAATAATTACTAGTTTTCCAGTATTGAGATTTAACAAATGTATTTCAAAACACATTTTTTTAAAACATTCGGTGAAGCCAACAAATTCAAATTTCAAGGATCCACTCATCTCTAATGTTCACCCTTAGACATCTCTTCTCAAGACTAAAATTTAATATGTTTAATCTTTCCTCACAACTAATATCTTCTATGCCCTTTATCAATAATTTGCTTTTCTTTGTATCTTTTCTCACTCCAGGACATCCAACATTCCAAGTTATCTGCTATGTATAGGAGAGGTGATAATTTGTTTAAGGTGGTTTCACACTTGCACTTTTCTATCCAGTGTCCTAATCCAGCTGACACCTGATGGCACCAGATTAGGCCTGTCTTCATTGACGATTGGGATACAGGCACATGTGGTGGCATAAGATTTCTGCCGGATCCTAACAAATTAGTTTTTTTTTTATTTTCCCCGTACGGACAAAGTTGCAATTTTGTGGCTCGCTAAAAAACCTGATGTTACTAGATGAGGCGCTCTGCAGCTAAAAATACAATGGGCTTTAATGGGGCCATATCCCGCCAGACTGGATCTGGATTACACACTAAACATGCTCAGAGAGCTTTTTCAGCCCCTCCCAAAACCCTCCCACTAGGCGTTTCCTATGAAGATGTTCAACTTTCTGACGGATCAGGCAAAAAATGGATGCAAAGTATGCAACCACAGCAGCACTATGCCTGATCCAAGTGTCTGATGAGACAAAAAACGTTGGGGTTTCATACTGTTGCACAATCAAACCCGGATGCGGTTGGACGCGTCTTCAGCCTGAACGTAAGTATAAAACCAGCCATACTGGGGAAGATCTGGCTGCTGGAAACCACTCTATGGCCAGGGTCACACATACAATCGGTTTTTAAGCCCTTAGAAAAACAGATTTTGTCTTTCTAAGGGCGTCAATAGTGTCCCCTGAGGTCCTGGACGTTTTTAGTAATTTTTGGGACTTACTTATTTTTTCTCAAAAACCGCTTGCGTTAACGCATGCCGCCTATATGTGCCATGCGTTAACGCATGCGTCTCCCATAGGACCCCATGTTAAAAAAATGCATGAGTTTTTGTAACGGACCCCAAAAACGTTGCTAGCACCGTTTTGGGGCTGCTGTATAAAAACGCCTGCGTTTTTTGAAAAACGTATATGCACATGCGTTAACTGATATCTGTTTTTGGACTTTGAAAAAAAATGTCTACAATGTTCCCTAAAACAGATTTAGCCCAAAAAAGGATGGTATGTGTGACCCTGGCCTATTTCTATTGCCTCTGAAAGATCTAAAAGACTGCTTAAAAAAAACCCAATCACTGTATTCTGAATTTTCGGGAGGTGTATTTTTTTTTATCAGACAGAAAAAATAAGGCAGGTCCTTGGCCTTGGACTTCCATCCTACCATTCTCTATCTGCTATGGCACACATACTATATCTAGTGCAATAGACATCACAAATTTGTTCACTTTCTTAGTATTTTTGTTTTTAATATTGGTTTCCTTTTCAGCAGTAATAATATCTATCAAGAGATGTTTGAAAAATATAGCTTAGGTAATCACATTCCTTAAAATTGCTAAGTAACAAATGGCTGCTTTCTCAATTTGAAGCATGCTATATTTAATGATCTGAGAAGTGCTTTGAATTATGTTCTGTGTTTTATTTTCTGTGATTATGTTGATTTTCCAGACTGTGTTTTATTTCCTTCCATCCTACATAATGTATGTGTAAGACAAGTAATTCATAATCCAGCTTTATTTCGGAATATACACAGCCTTTTAACACGGTGTGTAGGTTAAATATGGTTCATGGCTCTTAAAGGAAAATGATGCAGTTAAACTTTGTTCTCTGTAGACAGATTGGGGACTCTTCATAGAAGATTAGAGGAGGTCAAGCAGAATAATTACTGATGTTGCTGGAATTGTGGGTTGGAAATGTCAATGGTAATCCCCAAGTTAGTGAGTTAGCAGGTATTCACAATATAGATGATGATATGTTGCTCATTGCTCAGGGTTTAATCTCTAGGACTAAGACCATTTCCAAGATTGGGATTCCGATGGTGGAGTGGATGTGTCACGTGCTTAGATGGCCCAGACATTGTTGGATGCTGCTGTGTATGTGGTTTGTCTTTAAGAGCTGCATGGTTGATGGTTGTGCAGGTCTTGCCTCCTGTGGGGTGCTCCAGAACTGCAGTCACTATTATGTTCAATTGCTGGTTCAGGAGTTAATGTGTGACTCACCTGGAATACCCTCCTCCTGACTTTAAATAGCCTTCCCTCTCCTCTTTCCGGTGCTGCTGATAGCTATGTGCTCTAGGTCTTGGTGCTGTGCTGATGCTTAGCTGCTGGGCTAAAGTCTTTCCTGGGGAGAAGCTGTGATTCCTGACCCGTGGGTGGAGGTAGGGGTCCCTCAGCCTAGGGCTAATCAGGAGTTTTAGGGTACATGGTGGCGGCTTGGAACTCCTAACCATCAGAGGTACCTCCGAGATCAGGGTGAGCCAGAGACCCCAGCATCAGGGTCAAATTAGGCTCTCCTGACCCCCTTTTGCCTAATTCACCTACCTGTTACCTGATTCCCTTACCTCCCAAGCATGACAGGTTGTCACCTGATCAATGGACTGTGGAATTGATTAGAGTACTGCAGGGTCATGACTGATGAAGTGGTTTGGAAACCTACAAGATATATCATTTGGCTATCTTCCTCAGTCCCATAGACTAGGGGACTAGGGATAGAGAAATCCAGGCCTCGAGAGCCGCTAACAGTGCACGTTTTCAGGATTTCCTTAGCATTGCACAGTGATTAGAATCATCACCTGTGCAATACTAAGGTAATTCTGAAAACCTGCACTGTTGGCGGCCCTCGAGGCCTGGCGTTCCCTACCCCTTCCTAGACAATAAATGGAGCAGCTCTGCAGTCCCAAACAGTGGCCACTAACAGTGCAATGAAGCACACTGTTTACATTAATCCATTCATAATGTCTAACTAAGAACTTCGGATTAAGCTTTGCGAGTGTTTGTTTAGCCACAAGAGATCAATAAATAAGGTTTGGATATGCAGACTTTTTTTTTTTCCACACCGTTGGTATATTGTATGGTCTGTGCCCTCTTTTTGTTTAACATGGTACAAGCTCTCATCCCTAGATGTTTTTGATTATTAGGAAACATCAAGGGTTCCACCTATTTTTTGTAAGCTTAAAGTCTAAGACCATGCGGAAAGGCTAAGTTCAGCTTTGCGTTTGGGAGGGATGCGCAGGGACGCGCACTGTGCGCATATGCAGTCCCAGTGCCAAAAGCAGACACTTTTATGTAAACGCAGCGAAGATTGTCTGCATGTGTTCACCTTAAAGTGTCCATAGGAAAACACATTACAAGCAGCCCCGGGTATACTAATGAGAGAGAAAGAGAACGCCAGGACAGGATTTACCTAGAGATGACCTCGAATTACATCATCTTTCCCTGTGTTTGTGAAAATGCCTGCAGATGGCACTGCTCACAGATTGACTCCTATTCATTATTTGTGCGCGGCTGTCTGCTTGCGTATAAAGCAAGCACACAGCCACGCATAGGAAAAACAACATTTTGCGTTTGGCATGCGCACAAATTATGCGCAGCCAAACGCAAACGCAACCAAATGCAGCCAAACACAGGCACTATGCGTTCCCATGTTAAATATAGGAGTGTGCAGTGTGCATGCATTTTGCTTCATTCAGTTACGCTGCGTTCACAACACAAATGTGAACCCATCCTTAGTGAGCTATTTAGATGTATTCACTAGGTGGTAATGCTGCTTGGTGGTCATTGGTGCCGTGAGGCTATGCTTGTAGGGCGTTATGACCTGGAGCCATGAGGGCTCTGACATGCAGCATGAATGCTATGGGGCACCAGGCCACTCCTTCTGCTGGTGTACTATTGCTTTAGGGCTGGTTAGTGGATGGCGCCACACCTTTAAGGTCAAAGACCCACAAAGACATTTGCCATGACATGGCTGACGACTTCATACATTCTGATCAGAATGGTAAACTAGAACCCTCATGTTCAATTTTATAAATTTTTGCTTAGCCTTAGTAGAACAATGTAAGTTTTGGATGTGCATTCCATGTCTTTTTCTACAGCCATGTTATATCCGACCATAGAGCTGCCAGGAGTCGATTAGTGGTTGTGTCGTACCCTCATTGATCTGTGGCGATATATATTGTCGCAAGAGCAGTATATTATATAAATAAGCTGTATATTGTAATGTGGAATTTTTGAGAAAATATTTGAGCAACTCTTGTTATTTAGGTACTATTTGGTAGTATTACTTGTGCTCTGTTTTGTAGTATTTTTTTGCCTCATCAATATTAATGTTATGGCCACTTTACACGCAGCTACAGGTAACAGGTTTTCCACAGGTAACTTACTGCCTGCAGTGAAATCATGGAGACATAGTTCCATTTGTACACAGCAACAAGATAGAACCATGTCTCCATGATTTCACTGCAGCCAGTAAGTTACCTGTGGAAAACCTGTCACCTGTAGCTGCGTGTAAAGGGGCCATCATTGAACATCTAATCAAACTAGGCCACATCTTGAGTCCAATCTAAGTGTAGCGACGTGGATAGAGGCAAAACTATGTTCACCTCATGAGCATCTAGGCTTCTTTTAATTAATTCATTTACTTTATTGGCCTTAACAGCAGCTGCCTGACACTGGCCACTAAATGTGAGTTTGTCATCAACCCATACTCCCAAGTATTTTGCAGTGACAGTTTTACCCAGTATTTTACATTTAAGTATATAATTATACATTTTATTTCCTCTGCCCAGATGCATGACCTTACATTTATCCACATTATACCTCAATTGAAATTTCTCAGCCCAAACCTCCAGTTACATAAATAATTCTGTAATATTAAATTACCCTCCTCTGTATTGATTACCCTGCAGAGTTTATCATTATCTAGACTACAGATATTGAAATTCTACTCTGCATACCCCATACAAGGTCATTACTTAATAATTTTAAAAGAAGAGGTCCCAATACTGACTCCTGTGATACTCCACAATTAACTATGACCCAGTCTGAGTTAGTTCCATTAATTACCACCCTTTGTTTCCTATTAATGAGCCAGTCTGTAACCCAGTAACACATTTTCCCCTCTTCCCATTATTCTAATTTTATGTACCAACTTTTTTTGCCTTACTGTATCAAACACCTTTAAAAAGTCCCCATATGCAACATACACTGCATTTCCCTGGTCTAGTCGGGAACTTACCTCCTCATGAAAGCTGATCAAATTAGTTTGACAGGACCGATCTCTCATAAACTTATGTTGATACTATGTCAAGAAGTTGTTCTTCTTGAGATACTCCAGGACTGCATCTCTTAGGAAAACCTCAAGAATTTTACCCACAGTAGAGATTTAATTTACTGGCCTATAATTTCCAGGCTCAGTTTTTGTCCCCTTTTTGAATATTGGCACCACATTTGCCATGCACCAGTCTTGTTGTACAGACCCTCTTATTATGGAATCTTTAAAGATTAAAAATAATGGTCTGTCTATAATGGTACTTAATTCCTGCAATACTCTGGGGAGTCATACATCCTGCTTGGTTAATCAGGTGACATTTAATGGAGAAATTTATAGTAAAAACTGTAGAGGAAAAGGCATACGGCAGATTGTCCTTTCCCTCATCCTCTTCCACAATTTCACCCAGACTATTTTTAAGGGGGCCAACAGTATAATTTTTGATTTTCTTACTCTTGATGTAGTTGAAGAATATTTTTGGATTATTTTTACTTTCTATGGCAATGAGTTCTCTTTGTCTATATCTTTGCTACCTTGACTTGCTTTTGGCAGAATTTATTTATTTTCTATAATTATTTAATGCCTCATCACTAATTAATTGCTTTAATTCTCTAAATACTTTTCTTTTTGTTACTTATTGAGCCCATTACATCTCTATTTAGCTTAGCGGCTTCTTCCTTTTTTAGCTTGTTTATTCCCATAAGGTATATATTGTGTACAGGTCGTATTCAGGATGCTTATAAATGTGTCCCATTTGCTTTGTGTACTTTAATATCTCAGGACACTTTCCCAGTTTATGGCATTAACCCCTTCATGACCTTGCCATTTTTTGCAATTCTGACCAGTGTCCCTTTATGAGGTTATAACTCGGGAACGCTTCAACGGATCCTAGCGATTCTGAGATTGTTTTTTTGTGACATATTGGGCTTCATGTTAGTATTAAATTTAGGTCGATAATTTTTGCGTTTATTTGTGAAAAAATCAAAAATATGGCAAAAATTTTGAAAATTTTGCAATTTTCAAATTTTGAATTTTTCTTCTGGTAAACCAGAGAGTTATGTGACACAAAATAGTTATGAAATAATATTTCCCACATGTCTACTTTACATCAGCACAATTTTGGAAAAAAAAAAAATTTTGTTAGGAAGTTATAAGGGTTTTTTCATTTCTCCACCAAAATATACAAAACCATTTTTTTTAGTGACCACATCACATTTGAAGTCCCTTTGAGGGATGTACATGACAGAAAACACCCAAAAGTGACACCATTCCAAAAACTGCACCCCTCAAGCTACTCAAAACTATATTCAAGAAGATTATTAACCCTTCAGGTGCTTCACAGGAACTAAGCAAATTGGAAACAAAAAAATGGATATTTTAATTTTTCTAACACAAATGTTCTTTTATCCTCAATTTTTTCATTTTCACATGGGCAAAAAGATAAAATGGATCCTAAAATTTGTTGGGCAATTTCTCCTGAGTACACCGATACCTCATATGTGATCATAAACCACGGTTTGGGCGCACGGCAGGGCTCTTAAGGGAAAGAGAGCAATTTGACTTTTGGAGCTAATTTTCCATTCAAAAAGTAATATGGCGCGCCTTCACTTCTGAGCCCTGCCGCGCGTCAAAACAGTGGTTTATGACCACATATGAGGTATCGATGTACTCAGGAGAAATTGGCCAACAAATTTTAGGATGAATTTTATCCTGTTACCCATGTGAAAATGAAAGAATTGAGGCTAAAAGAACATTTTTGTGAAAAAAAAGTACTTTTTCCATATTCACAGATCAATTTGTAAAGCATGTGGGGGTTCAATATGCTCACCACCCATCTAGATATGTTCCCTGGGGGTCTAGTTTCCAAAATGGTGTCACTTGTGGGGGAGCTCCAAAGTTTAGGCACACAGGGGCTCTCCAAACGCGACATGGTGTCCACTAACAATTTGAATGGAAAATCACCTCAAATTGTTAGCGGACACCATATCGCATTTGGAGAGCCCCTGTGTGCCTAAACATTGGGGCTCCACCACAAGTGACCCGATTTTGGAAACTAGACCTCCCAGGGAACATATCTAGATGCATAGTGAGCACTTTGAACCCCCAGGTGCTTCACAAATTGATCCGTACAAATTAAAAAAGAAAATTTGTGTGAAAAAAAAGTATTTTTACCTTATTATGGATCAGTTTGTGAAGCACCTGGGGATTCAAAGTGCTCACTATGCATCTAGATAGGTTCCTTGGGGGGGTCTAGTTTCCAAAATGGGGTCACTTGTGGGGAGCTCCAATGTTTAGGCACACAGGGGCTCTCCATACACAACCTGGTGTTTGCCAACAATTGGAATTGTTAGCGGACACCAGGTCGCATATGGAGAGCCCCTGTGTGCCTAAACATTTGAGCTCCCCCACAAGTGACCCCATTTTGGAAACTAGACTTCCCAGGGAACATATCTAGATGCACAGTGAGCACTTTGAACCCCCATGTGCTTCACAAATTGAGACGTAAAAATGAATAAAGAAACTTTTTGTGAAAAAACATACTAGTCTAGTAGTTACAATTCGCAGCATAGGGGACCCTATACATTTGGGTCTCTCCATGCTGAGGATTCCAGCCCCCTAGCTGCCAAGTTGTACCTGGCTGGCAACCAAAAATACGGCAAAGCTCCATGTCATTTTATTTGTAGAATTTAAAAAATAAATTACATGGGGCTCTGCCATATTTTTGGTCCAGCCAGGTACAACTTGGCAGCTACGGACTGCCACCAGCCCCCAGCTGCCTCCATTGTACTTGGCTGGAACCAAAAATACAGCGAAGCCCTTTTTTAATTTCTAGAACTAATTCTAGAAAAAAAATTAAGTGGGGCTCCGCCATATTTTTGGTCCAGCCAGGTACAACTAGGCAGCTGGGGGCTGGAATCCTCAGCATAGAGAGGCCCAAGCGTTCTGGGCCCCCCATGCTGCGAATTGCAGCCCGCAGCCACCCCAGAAAATGGCGCATTCATTGAAGTGCCATTTTCTGGCGCTGTACCCACGCTCTTCCAGTTGCCCTGGTGCCGGTGGCTAACTGGGTAATAAAGGGGTTAATGCCAGCTTATTATTGGCAGCTGGCACTAAGCCCGAGATTCATAATATAGGGCCAATGTTAGACCTGCCATTAGGAATCTCTAGTATGGTAAATAGTCAATAAATACACACAGAGAAAAATCTTTTTATTTGAAAAAAAAAAACACAGACACAATTCGGACTCCATCTTTATTATGAAAAGATCCGACGTAGTCCACAACGAAGGTCCCACGACGCTCGATCGCTCCAACGTAGTCCATAACGAAGGTCCCACGATCACTTCCTGCAGCTAGATCCTCAGGATCCAGCTGTAGAAAGTGATTTGACAGATCCAGCACAGTGATCACATAATGGTCACTGTGGATCACTGTGCTGGAGCTGTCAGATCATTTCCTGCAGCTAGATCCTCAGGATCCAGCTGTAGAAAGTGATCTGACAGATCCAGCACAGTGATCCACAGTGATCACATAATGGTCACTGTGAATCACTGTGCTGGAGCTGTCAGATCACTTCCTGCAGCTCAGGATTCAGCTGCAGAAAGTGATCTGACAGATCCAGCACAGTGATCCACAGTGATCACATAATGGTCACTGTGGATCACTATGCTGGAGCTGTCAGATCACTTTCTACAGCTGGATCTTCAGGATCTAGCTGTAGAAAGTGATCTGGCAGCTCCAGCACAGAGCTGTCAGATCCGGAGGCGGTGAAGAGGATGAGGAGGAGCGGGACCCAGTGGAGACAGAGCGGCCGCCGGAGGGGTGAGTGGGAGAGGCGATCGCCGCTCCGGTGATCGGGGGGCAGGAAGGGGGAAGAGGGGGGTGACAGGAGAAGTAGGGGGGCACTTAGGAGGAAGCGGGGGCAGGCAGGAGGAAGCGGGCAGCAGGAAGAAGAAGCGGGCGGCAGGGACAGGAAGCAGGTGGCAGGAAAAGGAAGCGGGGGGTAAGAAAGATGAAGAGGGGGCAGGAAAAATAGGTGGGGGACAGGGGGGCAGTTAGAGAATGACAAGGGAGAAGATTGGAGGGTAGGGATAGCAGCGGCAGGCAGGGAAGCATTACAGGCGCGGTGATTTTCACTTTCACTTTTGAGTGCCAATCACGCGCCTGTAGCCGGGGGGTGGGGGTGGGGGCAAATCGACCCCCCCTGGGGTTTGTACAACTCCCCATGTACATGCAGGCCGAGTGACAGGTCAGTGACACACTCACTCGACCTGCAGGAGCCTGATCATTCCATGGCCCAGGGGGTGGGCCAAGGGTCTGGAAGGGGTTTGTGATGTAAAGCAGAAAGAAAAAAATTTTCTACGAAATTGCAAAAAAATGCAGCTCTGCAATTATTTTTTGGGTTTTGTAACATTCATGATATGGTAAAAATGACCTGGCAATATGATTTTCCAGGTCAGTACCATTACTGCAATACCAAACATGACTACTAATTTCTTTATTTAAGTGGTGAAATATTTTTTGGAAATTTGTAAACAATAAATTTGCTTATTTTCTGAGACCTGTAACATTTCCAGTCTTCAGTTGATGGAGCTGTGTGATGGCTCTTTTTTGTGTCATGAGCTGATATTTTTAATGACACCATTTTTGGGTAGGCATGTTTTGATTGTATGTTTTTTAGGTGTTGTGGCTGCACAAAAAATGCAATTCTGGTGTTTACATTTTTTCCTTATGAAGCCCCTTTACCAATAAAGTTACATAATTTCATATTTTGAAAGATCATCCTTTACAGACATATCAAGACAATATATATATACTAGATGCGGGCCCAATACTATCGCATCGGGAGGGCGGTGACATCACGATGGGGGCAGTTCTGTGGCGTGGGGGTGGCAGCTGTATTTTTGCCCCTCCCCTACCATGCTCTCTCCCAATGTATGTAAGTAAATGTATTTTTTGTTAAAAACTTGCTTCTGTGGGGGGAGGGGTTTAATAATAAAGTGTTAATCTGGCAATCTATTTAATTTCCTGGTAAAAAATGTGTAGGGCTTCACTGTATTTTAGCCTGCCAGCACAGGGAAACCAAGCAGCTACTGGCTGCCAACCCCCGCTGTCTGGTGTTACCTTCGCTGGCAATGAAAAATACAGGGAAGCCTTTTTTTTTTTAGTTATTTAAATAAATAACTAAAAAAAATTGGCTTGGGTTTCGCCATATTTTCTATTGCCAGCCAAAGTAACCCAGATAGCTGGGGGCTGGAATTTCAGGTGGTGAGGACCAAGCTTTCTGGGCCCCCCACGCTGAAATTGCAGCAGCAGCCCCCAAAATTGGCGTCTCTATGAGAGACGCCAAAACTGGCGGTTAGTCCACTCTTCCAGCTGCCATGTAGCAGTGACAGACTGGGTAATAAAGTTGTTGATATCAGCTTTTTTTTGCAGGTGATATCAAGCCATATTGCTAATGACAGCCAGCCATTAGCAATACTTTCAGTAAAGGGAAAAAAAACGCACACAATGAAATGTCTTATTACATAGAAAATAGACAGATGCACCTCATTATCCACTTTTTTAGTTCCCACCTGGTTCCCCTCTAACGTAATCCTGTAATCTTGCAGTGGGGCAGTGTTATGTGTCATGCAGCCACCATCTTTGTATACCTTAGTGTCCAAAGATGGCGACCGCGTCTGTATGCATGTGTGTGTATGCGTATGTGTGCATGTATGCCTGTATGTATTCTGCATATGTGTGTATGCGCATGTGGGTGCGTGTATGTATGCACATGTATATGTATGCATATGTGTGCATGTGTGTTCGTGTATGTGTCTGTATGTTTGTGTATGTGCGTTTGCGTGTTTGTATGTGCATGTGTATGTAAAGTATGTATGTGTTTATGTGTATCTGTGTGTTTGTGTGTATGTGCATATTTGTATGTATGTGCGTATATGTGTGCGTGTGAAGACATTATACTCTGTGTATGTATGAGTATGTGTATACACGTTCATATGCGTGTATGTGTATGCTTACATGTGTATGTGCATCTGTGTATCTGTGTGTGTGTGGGGACATTATACTGTGTTATGTGTCTGTGTATGTTCGTGCGCATGCGTGTTTGTATGTTCATGCTTGCATGTGTGTATGTGCATGCATGTGTATGAGTGGCATTATACTGTGTGCATATGTGTGCAAATGCATGTTTGTGAGTACGTGTGTATCTGCGTGTGTGATGCATGGGCATGTGTGTTTGTGTGTATGTGCATGCATTGTATGGGGATATTATACTGTGTGTATGTGCGTGCATATGCGTGTTTGTGTGTATGTCTGTGCGTGTATGTGTGTATCTGCATGTGTGTATGTATGTGCATGTGTGTATCTGTGTGTGTATGCACAGGCGTGTATGTGCTTGCGTGTATATGTGTGTATGTGCTTGCATGTGTATGTGTATGATTGCTTGTGTGTATATGTGCATGCATGTGCATGTGTGTATGAGCATGTGTGTCTGTGGGGACATTATACTGTGTATGTATGTGTGTTTTCATGTATGTGCATGCTTGCATGTGTGTATGTGCATGCATGTGCATGTAGGAACATTATAATGTGTGTACATGCGTGTTTGTATGTGCATGTGTGTATCTACATGTGTATATCTGCGTGTGTGTATGCACAGGTGTGTGTGTGGGGGCCATTATACAGTGTGTCTATGTGTGTGCGTATGCTCGTGTGTATGTGCATACTTCCATGTGTACATGTGTTTGCACGTTTATGTGTGTGTGGGGACATTATACTGTGTGTGTATGCGTATTTGTGTGTATGTGCATATGTATGTATCTGCATGTGTATATCTGCATGTGTGCATGCATATCGTATATGCATGCATGTGTGTGTATGTGGGGACATTATTCTCTAGTATGTGTATGTTTATGCATGCATTTGTGTGTAATTGCATGCATGTGTAAGTACATGTGGGTGGGGACATTATACTGTGCGTCTATGTATGCATGTCTATGTGTCCAAATATGTGAGTACATGTATGTATGTGTGTGTGTACATTCATATCTGGAGTGAGTGTGTGTGGTGTGTGCATGCCCCGCCGGTGCCTGCCCACCCACCTCTGTGCAGTCACAGTTGCCAGGAAAGACCGTGGTTTGCGGCCTGTGCTGGAGATGGGGTGCAGCGCCGCCAGAGGGTGCCCACACCCCATCTCCAGCACAGGCCACAAGCCACAGTCTTTCCTGGCAGCTGTGGCTCCACGAAAGGGCGGAGGGCAAGCATCCGGCGGGATCTGGCACGTGTTGTGAGATAGCAGTGAGTCCTAGTGGGGGTCCTGCAGCGGGTCCTAGCAGGGGTCCGGCAGCGGGTCCTGGTGGGGGTTCGGTAGTGGGTCCTGGCAGGGGTCTGGCAGCGGATCCTGGCGGGGGTCCAGCGGTGACGGTGGGGTGTCCCAGCATGGTAGTCCGGCGTGGGTGTCCCGGTGGAGGGTCCGAGTGGTGTCCTGCTGGTGGTACTGTGCAAGGGGCTGCTACCACCAGCGGGTGCCATATTGGAACATCCGTCACTTGGATGTTCCAATATGGTGGTCGGTGTACTTCCGATGTGGCGCGGTGCATTGTGGGATTCGGGGACGTCTGGATGGAAGTGGAATGATGGACTATTTTAGGTAAGTATATGTATGTATGTTCTTAATTGTTTATTCATTTTTACTTGGGGAAAAATGGGTGAAAGATTAGTATTGGCATGGTGGTAAAACATGTCCTCTGGCAATGCGGTAGTGTTTATGTATATAGAATAGTCTATGTTACATTGGCAATCAGAGGGAAATGAGGAGAATATCTAGTAGATGAGGAGCTTGTAGGAATAGTTAGTGCTAACCGTGGCATCATGAATGTACAATTGGTGATTGTGGTGTATAAAACTAATCTAGTGACGATCATGGGCCAGACGGGAAGAGTATCATGGCCAGAGCCATTCTAGATGGACAATGTACTGGGATGACATGCTGTTATGGCAATGGTTATAGTTATGGACATAGCAATACAACATATCCGTATATTCTTAATTTTTTTCTTTATTTTTCATTGGGTGAAAATTGGTGAGGGTTTAGTATTGGCATTGTGGCAAAACAAGCCCAGCAGCAATACCATAATGTATAAGTATATAGAATAGTCTACGGTACACCGGCTATCAGAGGAGAATGAGATGATTACCTGGTAGATGAGGAGGTTGTAGGTATAATTAGCACTGATGGCACTGTGGCACAGTAAGAGAGCAGTTGGTGATTGTACTGTATAATTCTAATCTGGTGGCGATCATAAACCAGACCAGAAGTGCATCATGGCCAGAGCCATGCCAGATAGACTATATGCTGTTATGACATGCTGTTATGGCAATACTTGTCATCCGACACATAAAAGTGAAAAGAAAATGAAGATGAAATAGACAGATCATGTGCTCTGACATATCTCTGGGAGAGCAAAGCAATCTGAAGTCTGAAATCAGACATGGCTGATTGGACATCTTCTTCTAGAATGAGATACATGGTGCTGTATACACATTAGAGAAGCCAACATTACTCTGCTGTGTATGGGGGTTGGAAAGGGGCTTAAAAAAGATGGTGAAACCCCTATTGGTCCAGAACTGAAATGAGCCACAGCACTGTAGTAGTGCCCATATTAACATTCATTCAGAAAAAAACTGCGGCACTCAATCCATTAAGTGTGCACAGGTGCATTGCCAAACACAATAATTACAAAAGTAAAAAAGTGGCACTCTGCCATGACAAGTATACAATTTTCTTCTTGACATTCATTATGTTGCATCCCAGGAGTCCGGTTGCCACAGTGGCATTGCCTACCTCACTGGGGGTGATATCATGCCTGAAAGCAAGAAGGGGTCCCCTAATCAGGTAACACCAGCATTCAACACTTGTCCTGACTCCAGACCAGAAGGGGGAGCTCTGAACCCAGATTCAGGGGAGCTTCCCTATAATTGTGGCCTGGGGCGGGGTTAGAGAGAACAGTTGAGAATGTCTTAGGAGAAAGTCAGAGAACGGGAAGAGTGCAGACGTCCTGGGGACTGGAGCCAGTGGAGCTCGTCCCAGGACAGAGGAAGGTTAGTGAACCAGAGGAGTTGAGGAGAACCTGGGGAGTGGAGCCATGACTGGGCTCACGAATGAGGAGAGGGCTAGGAACCGGACGTCGGAGTCTGTGGTTATTCGGGTACTGAAGTGAGGCAGTCAAATCCGGAGGGCAGAAGACTGCAAGTCCCCTAGCCCTGTTAAACACCCGACGACACAGCAGCATCAGCAGCATACAGAGCCCGGAGCCACCACAGAGGAGCGACATCTGGAAAAGGCTTGAGCTGCCTGCAATATTGGGTAAAGGATTAGACACGCAGGGAGAGGGCCGCAGTCCAGCTTTAGGCAGCGAGGTCCAAGTAACACCACGCAGAAGGAAGGCCTCTACAACCACCTGTCTAGGTGGATCCCCAATTGCTTCCTGGCTGCCTGGACCTTCATTACCATCTGTAAAAAGTGTCCTGGACTGCACCTGCCACCACCAAGTAAAGGTGTGTCCTGCATTCATTTATTGTGCCCTCAGTCCTGCACCCCACTGTATCTTATTCCCAGTATAGACTGTGTAAACTGCCCAGGGCCCTTGCTCTGCCTGTGGAGAGCAGAACCACCTCAGCTGCATTACCAAGGGCCCCAGTGAATCTGATTGCAGCGTCGGCCATCCATCCCCGTTGCTGAAACCCAAGGGTGGTGTCACGTTAATTCTCATACAATATTCCCCTTTTACTGACACAACCAGGGCCACGGAACTGGGTCACGATCCATGACCTCCCCAAAGAACTCCCGACTCGATTCCGAGTACCCCACGGTCCTGATGTGGTGTGTCAATGACTGTATACTGAAAAACATTACAATAGTGTGCTGACCACTTCTTATTCAGGGGGTTGCAGGTCTCAGAGGTTGATTGATATGTTGATATTCAACTTTTGTTTTCTGTTTATTTTTCTTTTTAGAAAAGAATAAACCTTAAAAATCACATTTTTTAATAACGTCTTAGATGCCTATAGTCCTCCTATTAAGGGATAGCTCACCTATTCAAGCATGTGTACACAGGCTAAATGACTATTTAAAGGTGACATTTGCAGAAAAGTGTGACATTGCACTTAAATCCCCATTGTTATAATGATTTTGTATGTAAGCTTAAAACCTACCTCTGATCTCCGGAGGGTATGAATTGAAGCTCATGTGAAGTGCATTTAGAAACACAGCAACATTCTTGTTGTCTCTCGCGGCCACATCTAATGCAAGAAACGTGTTAATCAAATTGCTTATATATTGTAGTGATATGTTTGCTAGAGGCTGGCATCATTTCTGGATGAGCAGAGACACTTATCATAGGTAAAAACGCAAAAAACTGCTTTTTGGAAGAATGGTCAACATCAATAAAATTTATTTATGTGGTTTATTGCTGTTTTTTTCTGGGTCATGCAGTTTCCTAAAATTACAGGACTGACAAACATGTATTAAATTTAAGATATATTTTGTGCAATCCTTTGAACAAAATACAGGTTTTTGCTGCTCCTGTGCTTTGTATTGCCTTCAGGCTGTACACCCTCTTAGCACTGACAGCGATTTGTGCCGTCTACCCAGATGCTAAAACTACCTCTCGCGAGCGGTGGAATTTTAACTCATCATTACGTTGACTTGTCCTATTAAGGATTTTACTGCCCTGTATTATTTACCCAAATAAAAATTCACTATGGAAGATACGGGCCGCAATACATTTCAGTTCAGATAGAAAGAACTGTAACTGCACTTAATTGAAAATCTTAAGCAAATGTTAGAAATCTTGGTTTAGGTTCCTTTTCCTGCCCGTATTTTTGGTTTCTGGGAAAACCGGGACAAGGATAAATGTCTGCCAGTTAAATTTGCACTTCTATGTCTTACTAAACAATATTCACACTTCTTAAGTTCATTTAATTACTTTTCCGGAGTCTGCTGGGATAAAGAGTAAATGTAATTGAATTAGAGGGGCCATATTTTCAGTAGTGTTTCCAATTTACAAAATACAGTCTGTAATTTGGGATTTTTGATAATGCGAAGAAACGCAATATTTAGGAGAAAATAAATAATAACATATTAACATGAAAAATTACTCTTGTTGGTCTATCATAGTAGTCCCATTCGTTGGACTGGCCTACTGAAAGGTCAGAAAATTCCGACTGGGATTATCCTGGGACACAATAATTAGCCCCAATGTTTTAGTATGAATTTGGAGAACATTGGAGCCAATCACTTACCAGGAAAAAAGGTATCAGCAGCACTCAGTTCCCGATATTAAAACGTCCAACTTTATTTAGAACAAGATTAAAACCACATCAGGGAGAGGTGTGGGATCTAAGGGATGACAAGCTTGTTTCGCATCACCTGGTGGACGGGTGTCGCTGAAGCATCAGGTGCTGCGAAACCTGAAGCACCAGGTGATGTGAAGCAAGCTTGCCCCATACTTCTCCCTGATGTGGTTTTAATCCTGCTATAAATAAAGTTGGACGTTTTCAGATGGAACCTGACTGCTGCTGATACCTCTTTTCCTGGATTGTGGACACCACTATACATATTTTTCTCTAGCGGGCACCTGATGTGATTTAACCCCTTCACCACCTGGGAATTTTTTTTTGCTACCCTGCTTCCAAGAGCCATAACCTTTTTATTTTTACACCAATACAGACATAGAGGGTTTGTTTTTTGCAGGATGAGTTGTACTTTCAGATGCAATCATTAATTTACATATAGTGTACAGGAAACTGGGAAAAAAATTTCACATGCGGTGAAATTGCAAAAAGAGTGCAATTACATGTTTGTTTTTTGGGTTTTTTATTCGCCATGTTCACTATATGGTAAAACTGACATAACGGTGTGATACCTCAGGTCAGTACGTGTCCGTAGATACCAAACATGTATACTTTTACTGGTATCTAAGTGGTGAAAAAAATTCAGAAGTTTGAAAAAAAAAATCACACTTTTTGCACCATGTTGTGGGACTTTTAGCGTCCTCATTTTTTGGTATTTAGGGCTCTGTGATGGCTTATTTTTTTGCCCTTGAGCTGACGTTTCTAGTGATACCAATTTTGGGTGGATGCGCGTTTTGATTGGCCAATATTGCATGTTATAGCAATGTTGTGGGGACCAAAAAAACGTAATTTGGCGTTTGGACCTTTTTTCCGTTACCAGTTTACGGCTCTCATTAATTGATTTTATATCTTGATAGATTGGGCATTTCTGAATGCAGCGATACCAAATATGTGTATTTTTTTTTTTATACTTTTATTTTGAATGGGGGAAAAGGGGGGTGATTTGAACTTTTAGTTTTTTTTTTCTCATACTTTTAAAAACTTTATTATTACATTTTTTGTTTTTACACAGCCCCATAGGGCACCACAGTAAAGCAGTGGCTGATCACTTGTGACAGATCCGATGAGCAGCAGCACATCGGGATCTGTCAGAATTGCATACTGTGAGTGGTTGGCAGTACATTCCAACCACTCACAGGAAGTGATCAGTAATAGTTTCCAGGGTCAAGCCAGGATCTCCGATGCAGGCAGGGAACAACGCGTTCTCTGCTGCTGCACCCTTGGATACCATTATCAGTGATTGACAGTGGGATCCAAAGGGTTTATAAGCACCAAGCGGATCCCGGATCCGATCGGTGCTGGAAGCCCAACATCTCGGCTAATGAGATCAGCTGGGATGTCAGGGAGCTCCGTGCCAGAGCTCACATCAAATCCTGGTAACCGGCCCATGATGTCCTCCAATATGTCAGCAGGGGTTAAGGAACTCCACTTCAGATCCAAGGAATTCCTCTGCAGAAAACTGTGAGACGTGCCAGAGTGCTTCTATATTTGTTGAGCCAATCACTTACCACTAGGGTCTATTCCTTATGGGTTGACTGAAAAATTAAGTTAAAGCATAGAGATTATCGAATCTTTTAAATTTGCATTTGCCCGCATTGGCACATTTCCCCCCCAAATTTTTTCCTAGTGAATCAAATCACCTTGAATTGTAAGTTCTTATTTGTTCTATATAGACTTGTGTGACTTTCTAAGGTCTCCTAGGACTATATATAACTTCTTTCAAGCTCTTTAATGCAAACACAGATTTAGTTACATCAAAGTGACCTTCACACAAGTAGATAGGTAAACCGATGGCAACTGTTCTTGATTGCTGTTTTTTCACACAAATTATCTGTACAGTATATTTATTATTCAGCTTTTTTCCCAAAACTGTGAGGTATGACGTCGCTTCACTAAATAGATTCACCCTGAAAAGGTTGTTGCACTGCATTCCCTGCCTCAGCTTTTATACAGCCTAGGATATGTGATGTGCTATATTATATAATGGCTGTTTGATGCCATGTGATGGGATAGCTGCAATGCATTATGGGAGATCTTATCCAGTCATATGAGTCTTTTCTGTCAGATCTAATCTTATGCATTATGGAACATACTGGCAGGCATTTTTGGCAATATACATAAATCGTATTGCATATTGTTCAAATTTGCAACCTCCAGGAAATTTTCCAAAATTTTACATTAAAGGGGTATTCCCATCTCCAATATCCTATCCCAGTATAAGTAAAATGTAATAATATTATTAGAAAATCCCTCTAATTAGAAATGTAGTATCACTGTCCTGATTAGCTATATCTGATACCTCATGTGCAGGGCATTGCAGCTTAGGTATCCATCGTCATACCCATGAGCAACTAACTGTCTACCCTACAGGGGTTGGACAAAATAATGGAAACACCGGGAAAAATCAACAAAAGTTAGTTTAATATGGTGTAGGTCCACCTTTTGCGGCGATTACAGCCTGAATTCTCTGAGGTATGGGTTCATACTAGGTGATATCATTGGCCCATCGGATCTCCACAAAATAGCACCCCAGATCATCACAGAACATCCGCCATGTTTTACGGTTGGCAGAAGGCAGTCTGGATGGAATGCTTCTTTCAGCTGTCTCCAAATGTACACTGGGCCGGAGGTTGGAAAATGGGGTAAACGATGATTGGTCTGAGAATATCACATGTTTCCACTGCTCGAGGGACCAATTCTGGAGGTTTCTACACCACTCTAAACGCTTGGAAACATTTGTCATTGAGAGCAGCAGTTTTCTAATTGCAGCTCTTCCGTGGAATCCAGATTTGTGCAGCTCCCGATGAACAGTTTTCGTGGAAACTGGGTTCTGTAGGTGTTCATTGAGCTCAGCAGTGATTTTCGGAGCCGTGGTCTTGCGATCCTCTCTCACAATTCGCTTTAGAGTCTGACGGTCTCTCTCAGTCAACTTCGACTTTCAGCCGGACCTGTGCTTTGCTGCGGACGTTTTTCCTTCTCGTTCAAACTCAGTCATTACTTTGGAGACAGGACCTCTTGACACGCCAAGCATTCGGGCACTTTCTGCTACACTCGCGCCTGCCATACGAGCACCAACAAATTGACCTTTTTGAAAATCCGAAAGGTCTGCCATTGGTATCAGGTTCTCATCAATGTTCTTACAATTCGGCAAAACAAACAGTTAATTTACATACACATATGACTTATAACTCAAATAATCAACTACAAAACATTAACATATGTCACGGTTTGCATGTTTATAACATGTTCGAAGATTATGATGCCAAAACGTTAGGTGTTTCCATTATTTTGTCCAACCCCTGTATATGAGTGGTCATAACCATGAATACCTAAGATGCAATGCCCTGCACAAGACATAAGAGGCAGCTAATCAGGAGAACTATACTACATTTCTGATTGGAGGGATTTGCTAATATTATATTTTTACACCCACTACATATTGGGATAGAATCTTGGAGATGGGAATACTTCCTAAATTCAATTTAACTTTAATCCATTAGTTTACCTCTAGGAATGCATAGTATAAGTATAATCCCTTTGACTGAATGGGTCTGGATTAAGGCTGTCACCTCTGGTTCTTTTTTTTTTAATGAATTTTTTTTTACCATATAAGGAAATGCAAGAACAAGCAAAGGCTAGCTGAAGGATTGTGTAGCCTTAACCTCTGAGTTGTGTGCATCCAGGGATTTATCCTGACCGCTTACGCTTTAGCTCCTCTTTTTTAGTGTATAACTTTGCGTATTGTAACGGAATCCAGTTAAGGTCTATGTCCTGAAAATAAAAAATATAGTCTTTAGTGTATATCATGTAAACTTTATTAGACCTCTTATTATAGAAATAGAGAACTGTGGTAGAGGATTATATTTGGAATGACATAAAAAAATGCGTAACACTCACTATTCTATCATTGTATTATGTATGTGAAACATAAAGAAACAAAAAAGAAGGAAAAGTATGAGATGCCATAGCATTAGTCATCGATAAATCTACCATCTCACACATGATGATCAGCCAACACTACAAACAACATATCAAAATGTTTAATTTGTCCATTCTACACTGCATGGATTAAAACAACAAAAAAGTACATTATTTATTAAAAAAAGAGTGTCATTTTGTCTATAAACCACTTTTTGCATTAAGTTGATAGTGCATCATCTCAGGCCCCTACAGCTATGGGAACCTGTTATTTTGCACATACAATCCTATGTATGAATATGTTACAGCGCAGAAGTTGAAAGGATGTGTGTAAATACAGTATATATGTATATGTACACCTATACATATTTACACATACATACCTATATATACATGCATGCACATACACATACTTTCCATACATGTATGTGTATAGTTTTGCAGGAGGATATACATTTATTTATTTTACACTTCTTCCCTATCTATGCTTAGGAGTCCAGAGGGCATTACTACTGTTCTCCAGGCAGAGCTGTCATTCACTGAATGCAGCCACCTACTGGACCCCTAATCATAAAAAAATCAGCAAATGAAACAAGAGTCTACAGATTTTTTTCCTCCTCAAATCTTTACATCCGCTGTTTCTTATTCTCTGTAAGGCTGTGGTCACAGTACCATTTTTCACATGCATTTTTGGAGACCTGCGTTTTCAAAAACGCATGTAAAAAACGCACCCATAGGCCCCCATGTTAAAAAACGCATGCCCTAATAGCCAAAAAGCATGTGTGACTGTCCCATGCGTTTTTGGAGCATATCCAAAAACGCATGCGTTTTTTAATAAGGGGCCTTATGGAAAACGCATGCAAAAACGCATGTACAATTAGTGCCATTCAAAAACGCATGCCTTTCCCATAGGAGCCCATGTTAAAAAAAAACGCATGCGTTTGCGGAAACGCATGCGTTTTTTTAACATGGGCTCCTATGGGAAACGCATGCGTTTTTGAATGGCACTAAAAGGTACTAATTGTACATGCGTTTTTTCATGCGTTTCCCATAGGAACCCATGTTATAAAAACGCATGCGTGTTCTACAAAAACGCATGCGTTTTTCAAAACGCTCAAAAAAATACTACAAGCACTATTTTTAGGTGCAGATTCAAAAAACGCACCCAAAAACGCAGGGAGCCATCACACACCTTACAAAACTCATGCTGACATGAAAAAATGCATGAGTTTTGTAAAATCACTAACAAAAACGCATGGCAACTGTGACCACAGCCTAATATGCTATGCCAAGGTCAGACACAATTTTCAACCTGACATGTTGCCTTTAATGTCCTGTATACTATGTGATTACTGCACACAGTCATGTAGATGCCCTTATAGAATAGGAGATGGATTTTATTCTATTTGTTCATCGCTTTCAGTTGACTTTGTTCCCATAACTCCAGTCAAGTCTTCATCCACTCCAGCAAAAATCCCACATTTCATTGGATGTTTCATGCTACCTTGGCAGTGCATAAGTATATACATATATATTCCTTTCCAATGCAATATTTGCAGACATCATCTTCCAGGTATATTTACTGCCTCTTGGCTGGGGCTAAGTGTCTCCCCGGTGCAGGATTTTGACTGTTGTGTGGGAGTAAACATACTCCGCCAACTGAAAACATTAATCAACACATAACATGGATGTTTTCCAGGCTAAAAGCCTGCAGCTTCCTTAAGCTCACACTGTAGGTTTAGAAATACGGTTGGCTTTGCGTTCACCTCCTTCTTCTCCTCCTTTCAGTGCTTGATTAGTCACAGGATTACTAAAAAGTGACATCATAATTGTAGGTAGAAGAAAGATCTCTATTTCAAATGCTTCTGAATAAAAATGTATGGCCTCTTGATAAATACATTATGCCGTAGAGTAAATACCCTCTGGATCTTTGGCAACAAAGTGAAGTGTACCCACATGAGATCACTGCTTTCTTCAGAGGGAAAAGTCACTTATCTGCAAAAAAAAAAAGAAATAGGATCTTCATTGTTACCGCACAGTCTATAGTAAGTTCAGGCTACACGCCTGCGTCTTCAGACACAAAAAGGAACACTTCTCCGACTTCTGGGGTAATATTGACAATACAGTCTGCTGCCATTTTATAACCCGTGGGTGCCTGGTGATGACGGACACCTACTTGACCCTTTGATAGGATATACGTAATACCTTCAGGTATAGAAAATGATAGCAGACGTTTCTTTACATAGGATTATTTATTACAGAACTCCACTCAACTCTAAGATTAATGTCTACACTGTGCAAAGAAATTGAGGTCATTAATGCCGACATCTCAATTTAGGAACAAATGCTCCTCTACTTGTCCTTTAAAAAAAATAGTTTCTGGCGTCTGTAAAAGTATAGAAAGGCTTTTCATCTTCAATCTTTGCTTGGAGGATATGGAAACCTTTGGCAGGGGGCAACACTTTTTTTTTTACTTAAAGGGGTTGTAGCATGAACAATGGTACATTTTAATCAATAGATCTTAGAATAAAAATAAGATCCACAATTGGATGTGTCAAACCAAAATGTTCCTGTCCCGAGATATTGTTATCTTACCTGCTCCTCCTGTTCCTCCTTCCACTAAGGAGATGGTAGAGGTTCTACTGCTTGGTTTTTACCCTCCTACAGCCCCCTCCATGTCCCCTGGTGTACTGGCCTGTCTTCTGGTATCTGCTCCATGCTCTGGACACTGTGCTGACATACAGCTACCCTTCTTGCCACAGCTCGCATTGATGTGCCATCCTGGATGAGCTTCACTACCTGAGCAACATCTGTGGATTCTAGACACCATCTTATGCTACCTCTAGGGGTGAGGGCAATAACAAAATGCAAAAGTGACCAAAACAACAGCCAAAAAGGGCGAGAACAGAGAAATAGTCTGTGGCAGGGGCGTAACTATAATATGTGCAGGGGTTGTGATCGCACCCAGGCCCTGCAGCCTAGGGGGTCCCAAAAGTCCCTTTGGCCCATAAAAAAATACTAATATTAATACAGATTTGCAATAATTGGGGGCCCTCTTGGAGCCTTTGCATCGGGGCCCCTGGGCCTGAAGTTACGCCACTGGTCTGTGGTCACCACCTGCAGAACCACTCCTTTATAAGGGGTGTCTTGCTATCATTTCCATCTGCTGTCTACTTCATTTGCACAACAGCAGGAGAAATTGATTTGCAAGCAGTGTTGCTTCATAACTGGAAAGGTGGATATCACAGAAGTGTGTTTGACGTCGGGATGCATTGCGTTGTTTAAGTGTTCCCTGTAATTTTCTTAGCAGTGTATATATATATATATAACCCCTTTCCCGTTGTAGATTGTAAGCTCTTTTGAGCAGGGTCACCTTCATTTATTGCTTTATTTATTGTATTTTTTTTCACATTGATTTTATACCTATTGTTTTGTATCCAATTATTTGTACTTTATTTGTTCTCTATTGTAATTACTTACTGTATTTTCTGTACTCTAACCCTACATTGTAAAGCGCTGCGGAATATGTTGGCGCTATATAAATAAAGTATTATTATTATTATTATTATATATATATAGGCCTTGTTCACACATACCATCATTTTGGCATTCTCTGCGTTTTTTAGCTGTTAATAAAAAACGCACATGCGATAACGCACGGTGCACTTAAGTATAGCTGCGTTTTGTAACAACACATGCGTTTTTTTCACCATTCCAAAAAACATTGCATGCAGCGTTTTTTTAACATTGGGCCCCATGGGAAACGCATGCGTTAATGCATGGCACATATAGGCACCTGCGTTAATGTATGCGTTAACGCATATGCGTTTTTAATGAAAAAATGACTAAGTCCAAAAACTTGCCAAAAACGTTCAGAACCTCAGGGGACACTATTTGGCAACCTTAGAAAAACGGATCTGTTTCACCGGAGATGCTAGAATGTATGGGCTGTTTCCAGGTTACTGCACTGGTTCCAGCAGTCATTCACAGATGCCCCCTCTCTGTAACAGTGTCTGTGATTGGCTGTTGCGCCTCTGACTCATTGTGTGATTGTTGCCATATGCAACAAACCTGACGTCATAGCAATATAAAAATAAATAATGCTGAAAACAAATGACGTAGATTTTCACTGTATTTTTAATTCTCAGCGCAGATAAATGGTCTATGTGCTGCCATCCCCAGCGGCCTGGCTTTACCTTGGCTGGCAATCAAAATACAAGGAAGCCCATTATTTTTTTAAATTATTTAAATAAATAATTAAAAAGAAAAATTTGTGGGCTTCACCCAATTTTTGATCACCAACCAAGGTAAAACCCAGGCAGCTGCGGGCTGGTGTCCTTAGTGTGGTGAGGCCCATAGTTCTTGTGCCCCCCAAGTCTAAAGAACAGTAGGTCCCATACCTCCTGATTCCCCCCCCCCCCCCCCGCACTGGCGATGTTTTCAGATGTCTCTGACACTTTTGAAAATAAAGAGACCCTGAAGATCATCTCAACTGTGAGTGCCTCTTCATTTCTACTTGCTCTTACTGTTAAAGAATAGCAGAATGCAGCTGCCCCAGAAATTCGTTAGACGCTCCAATTGTTGGTGCTTTACCCGACTCTTCCCAATGCCCTGGTGCCATAACATCAGGGTGATAAAAGGGGTTAAATAAAGCTGAGTGTTGACAGCTTGTCATTAAGCCCAGATTGTTAATGTTCAGGCTCCTATGAGACCCGCCCATTATCAATCCTGTGAGGAGATAGTTTTCATTTAAATAATTTAAAAAAAATTGGCTTCCCTGTATTTTGATTGCCAGCCAAGGTAAAGCAGGCAGCTTGGGGTGGCAGCCTGCAGCTTTCCACTTTATCTGCACTGAGAATTAAAAATACAGCAAAACTCTACTTAATTTTTTAAAATTATTTATTTATTTTTACATTACTATGTCAGGTTCATTGCCTATGACAACAATCACACACTGAGTAAGGGGCACAACAACCAATCACAGATGCTGTCACAGAGAGTGGGGATCTGTGATTGGCTGTTGGAGCCAGTGCAGTAACGTGGAAACAGCCCATAAATTGTAGTATCTACCGTGCAGGTCAGGGTGCACCTCACCTCAGGTTCACAATGGCCTGGTCTAATATTGGCTTGACATTATGAACCTTGGGCTTAGTGCCAGCTGGTAATACATAGTTGGCATTAACATTATTATCCTATCTGCCAACCTCACAGGACACCTGGAAGAGCCGGGTAGCTCCTAAAAATGGTGCTTGTAATGAATGTGCAATTTTCTGGGGCGGCTGCAATTTGACGTGTAGGGGGCCCAGAATGCTTGGCTTTCCCCATGCTGAGGATTCAAGCCCCCAGCTGCCTGGTTGTACCTGGCTGGAAACCAAGAATACAGCAAACTTCCAGATAATTTTTTTCAATTATTTCAAGAAATAATTAAAAAAAGGGCTACCATGTATTGTGATTACCAGCCTTGTAAAACTAAGCAGCTGGGGATGATTGGCAGCTCATACTTGCCTGCTGTACCTGTGGTGGTGACCAAAAATACAGCAGAGACCCATCGGCGCAAAATAATGGACATAGGCTATTTTTATATGAATTGCTAGCAGATAACTGTAGAAGAGGTGGCATTGCATGCTCCTGACCGTCTACAATAATAAAGGTTTGCTAACCTTACAGTTAGGAGTGTTCTCAGCCTTCCATCTACTATCTTGTGCCAAGCTGTAGAATTTTTTAGAGCTTTAAAATATTTTTCTTTTAAAATGTCCTGGCGTTTGCTGGTGTTTTTGACACCTGAAGGGTGTGAATTTTAGAAACAGTTCCAGATGTGGCAGCAGCTGTGAAAACCATGAACCTTCCAATGTCCCTAAAACATTTGTATAAAAGAGTTTAATATATGTTATTGGAATAGTATATTTATTTTAGTTTATTATTATTATTATGTTTGTTTTGCAGGGGAAACCTTTAGTGTTGCAGAGGGTCAGCAGCATGCACGGCCATCTCTTCTACATGTATTATTATTATTATTATTTATTTATAGAGCACCATTCATTCCATGGTGCTTACATGAGAAAGGGTTGCATACAGACAAGTTACAAATATAATGAACAAAGTGACAGACTGATACAGAGGGGAGAGAGGACCCTACCCTTGCGGGCTTACATTCTACAGGGCAGTGGGGAGGGAGACAGTAGGTTGGGTCTGCTCGGGTGGTGCTGGATTGCCAGGTCCAGTGGTGGTGGAGCACCTGGTCCAGTGGTGTTGAGGCGGCACTGTGCTCATTGCAGGTTGTAGGCTGTTCTGAAGAGATGGGTTTTCAGGTTCCGCTTGAAGGTTCTGAGTGTAGGGGACAGTCGGACGTGATGGGGTGCAGAGTTCCAGAGGATGGGGGATTCTCGGGCGAAAGTCTTGCAGGCGGTTAGATGAGGAACGTACAAGTGTGGAGGAAAGAAGGAAGGTCTTGGATGGATCGAAGATTACGAGTTGGATGATATCAGGAGATTAGTTCAGGATATATGGGGGGGACAGATTGTGGATGGCTTTGTAAGTCAATGTTAGTAGTTTGAATTGGATACGCTGGTGAATTGGGAGCCAGTGGAGGGATTTGCAGAGGGGAGATGTGGAGGAATAGCGAGGGAGAGGTGGATTAGTCAGGCAGCAGAGTTAAGGACAGATAAAAGTGGTGCAAGAGTGTTAGCAGGAAGGCCACAGGGTATGAGGTTGCAGTAGTCAAGGCGGGAGATGATGAGAACATGCATAAGTAGTTTAGCAGAGTGGGAGTTGAGGAAGGGACGGATTCTTGCAATGTTTTTGAGTTGGAGACGGCAGTAGGTGGCAAGGGCTTGGATGTGCGGTTTGAAGGACAATGCAGAGTCAAGTGTTACTCCGAGGCAGCGGACTTCAGGTACAGGGCAAAGTGTGATGTTATTTATTGTGATAGATAAGTCTGGCAAGTAAGGTGTGTGAGATGGAGGAAGAGGAGAGGATGAGTTCGGTTTTGTCTACATGAGTTTTAAGGGAAGCGGGAGCATAGAAGGACTATGGCTGTAGACACTCTGGGTATATGGACAGCAAGAGGTGAATCTGGGCCCAGAGGGGTAGATCTGAGTGCCACACAGTACAGGGATACTGGGAGGACAGTCATGAAAAAAATACTGCGGGCTGGCTAAAAGCGCTAATCACAGTGAAGCCAAGGCATTGCCTCCTGGGAATAGGATATGTAATAGAGCTGTGGGCTCGGTTAGAGTCTCAACACTCCTAACAGCAGGAAACAGGAGGAGGACGGAGAACTGTTTGTTAGCTTTGGTCGTGAGCAAGTCGTTAGTAATTTTTTGTCAGGGCAGTTTCAGTAGAGTGGTGAGGGCGGAAGCCGGATTGAAGGACATCAAAGAGAGAGTTGGATGAGAGGTGGATGAGAGTACCGTGTGGACATGCTTTTCAAGAAGTTTGGAAGTGAACGGGAGCAGAGATATGGGCCGGTAGCTGGATGTAGAAGCGGGGTCGAGGGATGGCTTCTTTAAGATAGGTGTAATTGTTGCATGTTTGTGATAGCAACTCATATAAAAATAGCATATAGCCATTATATGCTTCACATAGATTGTCTTATAGGTCTGTTGACATTAATGAAACACCATACTATGGATATGCTTCTCAAAAATGTGACACTATATTTCATTTAATTTCATATGTTTAGAATACAGGTTTTTGGCATGTGCACAAATGCATTATATGTATCATTATATTGAACTTGTCTGGGTATTGCTGTCCACTAGCCTTATTCAACATTCCAGATGAATTAATGACTGATTAAACTTATTTGTTTTCCTTATTTCTCCTCCAAATATGATAGGCTTCAATAATGACTCCACCCAACCAGTGACAAAACGTCAGGCCCTGGGGCCCCGATGCGAAAGCTCCCCAATTATTGCAAATTTTTAATAGTATTAGTCTTTTTCTATAGGCCAAAGGGACTTTTGGGGCCCCCCTACACTGCAGGGCTCGGTGCACCTATTGTAGTTATGCCCCTGCACCCAACTGCAAGCTCAGGTGTTACCTGTGGCATAGGGAATGGGATTTGGCAAAGCAAAGTGGTGTCTCCATGGAGCTTGACATCAACTTGGCAGTGCAGCACAACTCAGCTACACTGTGGTGCACTTTACTACTGCTTTGCATTTGGCTTCATATGCAGTGAGGGCAGGATCCAGTGCTGGCCTTGGATGCTAGAGGAGGTACTGAGGAGTTCACATTCAGGGGTAAGCCATTCCCCATGCCAGCCCAGGAGCAGCAGATGTCACACTCAAGAGAATCTTGCAGAATGCCTGGTGCTATTACACCTGCAGCCGGTGCCACAGCCGCTGGATCGGCACATCCAGGAGCATGATGAGGAGGATGAGGATGAGTAAAAGAAGGAGGTAGAAGAGGCAGAAAGCCCTGTTGCTCAACCTTGTATAGCACCCCCGCCAGTGGCCTTTGACTAGAAAAAAGACGTGTTTTTTTAGTTCACTCCTTGTGTGCTGGACTATTTCTGCGCCACTGTTACTGAGTACCGGCAGATGATAAAACGAAACACGGTACAGTTTTGTTTGCAGGGTGTTGTTGCCAGCTCAGGGTTCCCCTTATGGAGTCTCAAGATGTTCTCTGTCTTTGTCTTTCAGGGTCTCCTTTTTTTCCTCACTTCTACCACCCTCGCAGAACTCCCCCCGTCAGTCCCCTGATCTCCCACAGTGGGGCACGGGTATCCTTTCCCGGATTTAAGAGGAGTCTGTACTCTCCCCCGACGTCGGTACTTGGGCCGTCACCCCTGCGGTCTAGGATCTATTGTGGTCCTGAGGGGAGAGGTACCTTGTGGCGCTGTCAGAAACCAGGTTCCTATGGGCCTGCAGCTCATCAGTCTGCGGTTAGGGCTAAACTCCTGGCTGCCTCAGCTTCCTGCGTTGCCGGAGTTCCCTCAACGTGACCAGCCGGCTCCAACCAGTCCTGGTCCATTGCCTGCTGTCCAGGGCCCCCACTTAAAGATGGGGTTCCCTCCTCTCAGCTGGGCTCACTACCATTTCTAACATATTAACATTTTTACCATGTATAAACAATAAGATCGCTTCTGTTCTTCCCTTGCGGGAGGTGCATTGCTTTTAACGTTGCATTAAACAGTGACTATAATCTAGTCCATACTGGCCCAACTGGGGCCAGGTAGAAAATCTCAGGATTATTGTCCATCAAGTGCTGCAAAGAAAACAAGGCTATGCAGAAACACACATTTAAAGGCACAGTTTTCATTTTTCCAAACAGTGCAATACCGGGTTAACTCCTTACTGCTCAACCTTACTGACCCGATTGCAAACCACCTGCGGGGACCTGCGTGGCGTTCGAGGTAATCACATCCCCACGTACAGGTCCCGGTCCGGGTGGCCCTGGGGATCTGCAGAGAGAGGCACTCTCCTCTCTCCAGTCGCTGCTACTGATGCCGAAACCCTCCATAGCTCACGGGGCCCGGCCTCCTGCATACCACTGATGGATCCTTCCTCCTTCAGACTCGCAGCTTCCTCCCCGACACTGACCTGGCCGCTCATATTTGCAATCGGCTCCTCCTCCATCAGCTCGGGCTCCTTCGGGATTTGGATGAAGTCCTCCGCCTCGGTGATATCCCCTTGGTTCAAAGGGGTACGAAACGTTCCCATGAATCAGAGCGGACTGCCATTGCCTCACAGCCAGTTCCAGGAACGAGTCCGAAGCTCATCAGGTATATCGAGTCATCCTGGCGCATCCTGCTTAGTCGTTAGTCAAACCGTGTGGCTGGCACTCGGACCGCCCCCTTGGTGGGATTGAGAACAAGAGAAGGAGGTAGACTTTGGTGCCTCTGGATACCCTGGATGCTGAAGGCCTGCCTGCCCCGAGCCAGCACATAGTCTCTTACATTGTAGACGCCATTGAACCTCACCTCAGCTCTTTTCCATTCACTGTGGCCAGTGATTCAGTATGGCGGACTGCAGTTTAAAACTTAAAGTCATTGCGCACTTCACTGGTTTCACCAGGCCGGTTCTACTTTCATAGACTCCAGACAAACGGCAGGGTAAGGGGTTGTTCCGTCACCGGGTCTGATGAATAGGAGTCACGGTGATGATTCCAGTGCCGTCCTGGTGATCATTTGAGAGTTCTGATGGGAAGGTATTTACAGGGTCGTACCACCCTCGCAGAGCTCCCCCCCAGTCCCCTGATCTCCCATGGTGGGGCACGGGTATCCTTTCCCAGATTTAAGAGGTATCTGTACTCTCCCCCGACTCGGTACTTGGGCCGTACCCTTGCGGTCTAGGATCTATTGTGGTCCTGAGGGGAGAGGTACCTTGTGGCGCTGTCAGCAACCCAGTTCCTATCGGCCTGCAGCTTTCAGTCTGCGGTCAGGGCTAAACTCCGGGCCGCCTCGGCTTCCTGCGTTGCCGGAGTTCCCTCAACGTGCCAGCTGGCTCCAACCAGTCCTGGTCCGTTGCCTGCTGTCTGGCCCCTACTTAAAGATGGGGTTCCCTCCTCTCAGCTGGGCTGTCAGGCCTGACCTTCCTGCCTGCCTTCCATCACCGTCTGACTAAACTAAGCTTTCCTCTCTCTCCTCTATCCTAGGCTCCACCCCCACCCTCCTGGGACCTACTAAATTACCGGCTCCCTATTCTAAGTGGTGTTCCTAAGTGGGTGTAAGTACAGACTCCATAAGGTTTAACCCGAACGACAACTTTACAGGGAAAAGAAAACACAATATATTAAAGTGCAATCACTACCCTGTGGCGCCTAGCCGTAGGGGCGCCACATTGACACATCATACAAAGAGAGCGGTCACTGGAGAAGGAAATTGTGATTAGAAGAACAGAAGGAACAAGGCGAAGAGGAAGGTGGATGACTTGATACTGTCAAGATAACAGTGGAGAAGAACCATGGTTGATTACACAAGATCAATCTTTCTACAGACCATTGATCCATCAAATCACCATGGCTCACAATCAAGCTGAAGGCCATTAATAATAAATAAATAGGATATAAGCCAGAAACGGTGACACCACATGTATCTGTGTAAATGCTGTGCTATCCAAGATTGTGTGTATACCAGGAAACCACCCCCTTCATGTAGGGTGGGTTTGTAAGTGGTTGTTTCATCAGTATTTTGCACCTGTGCCACCCCTGTCTTTATCATGAGGGTCTGCTCCATTTTCCCATGCCTTTTTGTTTATATTGTCATCTGGTGTTGGCAAGTCAAGTATGGTTGCCTTTTTTTCTTTTTTCTTTTTTTGGATTTATGTCCCTTTTTTAGTGAAGTGAAATAACAGAGGCAACTAAATATAAAGTTCTCAGAAAAGTTGCTACAGAATTATTTCAGGATTATTATTTTATATAATACAACTATTTACTACAACAGACAAAGAAGACAGTTCCGTATTTATGACAAATGATTTAATGGCCTTCAAGAGTTGCAGAAAATGTCACCTCCAAGTCCCGTAGAGCCATTTCTTTGTTAGTCTAAATAAAGTCATTGGCGACTATATTTTATTATTTTTTTATCTCCAGGTACCAATAGCTTCAGGGACAGCTGAACAAATCCTTCAATGTCTGGGTCATGGGAAGGGGAGTTGGATATTGAGCTTAGCTTCGGTCAAACCTTCAATCCAATGCGTAGATTTGCCCTAAACATCTAAGGTTCATTTTTTCTACTGTGTATACAGTCTGAAAGTCAATGAAGGTCTCCATGACTAAAACTCAGTACAGTATTCAATCATGGTGATAATACCTTTTTACTTATTTTTTATTTGTAATAGAACATTTCCCTAATAGATCTTATTCTGCACAGACTAAACTCGGTCAAGGTAGTTTACGTTTGTTAAAGTAAATTCAACTGTAATCGACTGTACTAGTAATTACAACTTGAGAGAAAACATTGGTCCCCATAGAACCATGATGTTTTTTCACATCCTACATAGGATATACAGTCATGGCCAAAAGTTTTTGCACCCTTGAAATTGTTCTAGAAAATGAAGTACCATATTTTTCACTTTATAAGATGCACCTGATTATAAGACGCACCCCCAAATTTGGCGAAGGAAAAGATAAAAAAACACTTTTTTTATGTTAAATGGGGTCCATCTTATAATGCCAGTGTCCATCTAAGAAATCATATAGGGTATATGACTTTCATAGCCCCCAAATCCTAAAATTAGCCCCCTTAATCTGGATATGGCCCCATTATATTGGATATACGTCCCTCAGTGATGTCACATCACTGTGATGACACATGACCCCCATTGATAGCACACGTCCTCCTGTGCTGGCACACATGCACTATTGATGGCACACATCCCCTATTGCTGGCACGCGTCCCCTATTGCTGGAACACGTCCCCTACAGCTGGCATACATCCCCTACAGCAGGCAAACATCCCCTACAGCAGGCACATGTCCCCTACAGCACACGTCTCCTACGGATGCCACTCGTCCCTATAGCTGGCACATGTCCCCTATAACTGCACACATCCCCTACAGCTGGCACACATCTCCTACAGCTGGCACAGGTCTCCTATGGATGGCACACGGCCCCTGTTCCTGGCTATGGCCCCCTATGGATAGCACATGGTCTCCCTGTGCTGGCTATGGCCCCCTATGGATCGCACATGATCCCCCTATTCTGGCTATATCCCTCTATGGATGGCACATGGTCCCCTTGTCCTGGCTATGGCCCCCTATGGAAGGCACATGGTCCTGGCTATGGCCCCCATGCTGCTGCCCCCCTGTCCTGGCTATTCCCCCCATACTGCTGCCCCCCTGTCCTGACTATGACCCCCATGCTGCTGCCCCCCCATTTCTGGATATGGCCCCATATGGATGGCACAAGGTCCCCCTGTCCTGGCTATGGCCCCCATGCTGCTGCCCATAGTAAAATAAAAAACTCTTTACTTACCTCCTCCAGCGCTGATCTCCCGGTGTCTCCCTCCGTGCTGCTGAGCTCCTCCACTTCCTGCTTCTCGGTGTCAGTGATGTGATCGACACAGCAGAGTAACATCATCTCTACGTGCCTGATCACAGCGGGAAGCAGGCAGACCGGGGAGACACTGGGAGATCAGCGCTGGAGGAGGTAAGTAAAGAGTTTTTTATTGTTCTATGGGCAGAAGCATAGGGGCCATATTGAACACAGGGGGGGCATGTGCCATCACTGAGGGGGCACAGGCACATATAATATGCGCCGCTCCCCCAGCCCATCACCGTGGTGCGGTTTCAGCACCACGGTGATGGAGAATGACAGTGCATATTATATGAGTGGGAGCAGGAGACCTCACGCTGGCTCAGCAGCCCACAGCCAGCCCACCCCAGCTCCGAGCACCACTCCAGAGCTGCCCCCACCTCCCCTGGGCCCTGCAATATATAATCTGTATTTTCGTACTATAAGACGCACCCCCCACTTTCCCCCAAGATTTGGGGGAACAAAAGTTTGCCCTTATAATGCGGAAAATACATTATTTCTCACAGAAATTATTGCAATTACATAGTTTTGTTATACATGTTTATTTCTTTTGTGTGTAATGGAACAATACTAAAAAAACTGAAAAAAAGTAAAATTGGACATAATTTCTCACAAAACCCCAATTGACAGGACAAAATTAATGGCACCTTTCCAAAATTGTAGGTAAGTAACTTTGTTACAAGCATGTGATGCTCATTCAAACAAAATTTTGGTAAGTAACAGGTGGGGGCACTATGGAAATCACACCTAAAACCAGATAAAAAGGGGAGAACGTAACTCACTCTTTGTTTTGAGTGTCTGTATGTGCTACACTAAGAATGGAAAACAGCAAGAGAAGAGAACTGTCTGTGGACTTGAAGACCCAACATTTTTGAAACAAATCAACAATCTCCAGGCTACAAGTCCATCTCCACAGTTCTTGAAGTTCCTTTGTCCACATTGTGCAAAATAATAAAAAAATTTACAGATGGCACTGTAGCCAACCTCCCTAGACGTGGACAGCAGAGAAAATTTGCTAAAAGGTTAAAGAATAGTTTAGATCAGGGGCCTCAAACTCACGGCCCCCGGGCCGCATGCGGCCCGCCATGCTCCCCAGTGCGGCCCGGGGCACCATGAAAAAAAAAAGCATGCCCCGGGCCATTATACATGGAGCCGCCGCGGTACCGCTTTACTGTGACTATGACAGGTACCGCCGGCTCAAACAAGCGCCTTCGCGCCTGTACATTCACGCAAACAGGCGGCCGGTGGACCAATCAGAAGCCTCCTGTGACGTCACAGGAGGCTTCTGATTGGTTCGCCGGCCGCCTGCTTTCATGAATGTACAGGCGCGAAGGCGCTTGATTGAGCTGAGCCGGCGGTACCCGGAAGTCACAGTAAAGCGGTACCGCGGCGGCTCCATGTATAATGAGCCCGGGGCATTAATGAATTGGGCTGGCCAGGCTCTCAGTTTGCAGCCGCAGCCACTGCCCTGTGACAGAGCGGGGGCACAGCAGTGAGTGAGCGCCGGAGCTGACAGCACCAAGCCCCCCCCCCTGCCCCCGCTCCTCACCCGGCCAGAGCTGACAGTAACCGCCCCCCCCCACAGCTCTCGACCCAGCCGGAGCTGACAACAGCACATCCGCCCCCACCCTGCTCCTCACCCGGCTTGCAAAAAGTCCCCCACCCCAAATCCCCCCCTGCTCCTCACCTGCCACCTCAGGGCTGACAGGGTCATGCCACCTCCCGGATTAAGTTCAGTGAGTGTTAGAGAGAGAGAGTGTGTGTATGTGTGAGTGTATTTGTGTGTATATGTGAGTGTGTGTATGTGTGAGTGTATTTGTGTGTATATGTGAGTGTGTGTATGTGTGAGTGTATTTGTGTGTATATGTGAGTGTGTGTATGTGTATAATAGTGAGTGTATTTGTGTGTATATGTGAGTGAGTGTGTGTGTGTGAGTATTTGTGCGTTTATGTGAGTGTGTGTGTGTATGGGAGTGAGTGTGTATGTGTGTATATGTGTGAATATTTGTGTGTATATGTGAGTGAGTGTGTATAATAGTGAGTGTATTTGTGTGTATATGTGAGTGAGTGTATTTGTGTGTATATGTGTGAGTATTGTTGTGTATATGTGAGTGAGTGTGTGTGTGTATGTGAGGAAGAAGCTGCCGGAATGAGAAGAGTGGAGTCAGGTAAGGCGCTGTTACAGCCGAAGATAGCAGCCTGGGGGGGAGGGTGAACGTGACCGCTGAAAGTGCCTAGGGCGGCAGGAACTCCAAATATGGCCCTATGTAAGTGTGTCAATGTGTGAGTGTGTATGTGTTTGTGTGAATATGTCTGAAGATGTATGTGTGTATGTATGTGAGTGTGTGTGAATGTGCCGGTGTGTATATATGGGCTTGTCCACACACCTGCACTCTCAGTATTTAGCGCTTCTGCGCTAAATGCTTAGGCTTTGACAGAGAAGCGCAGGTGCGTGTATGCGGACGCTTTCAGCAGACGCTGTCCCTGGTTACCCGATGTGTATAGTGGTAACCAGTTCATACAGCAGCCTGCATAGTGTGCGCTTATCCAGAGCGCACAGGGAAACGCTGCAAAGCCTAAGTATTTAGCGCAGAAGCGCTAAATACTGAGAGTGCAGGTGTGTGGACAAGCCCTATGTGAGTGTGTGAGAAAGCGAGAGAACAAAAAGATCAGAGACCAGGACATTACTACAAGATGACAAGGGAGGGAACATTACTTCAAGAAGGGGACCAGGATGGGGACATTACTACAAGACGGGGACCAGTTTGGGGGACATTAATGTACAATGGGGACCAGTATGGGGACATTACTACATAAAGGAGATTAGGGTGGGGACACTACTACAAGAAGATCATAATTTGTACTTTACTAGATTGAGCAAAAAATTCTGCTATTGCTAAAATGTCTCTTAGGGTACCGTTACACGTCGCAACATTGCATGCAGTTTCACAGGCAATTTGCTGGTTGCAGTGAAATCATGGACACATTGTTCCATTTTGTTGCCGTGTACAAATAACAATGTGTCCATGATTTCACTGCAACCAGCAAATTGCCTGTGAAATTGCATGCAATGTTACGACGTGTAACGGTACCCTTAGTCCTACAAGCAATGCGGCCCCCGGATATCAATTTTTTTCTACGTGCGGCCCACCAACCCAACCGAGTTTGAGACCACTGGTTTAGATGATGGAGAAACAGGATAGTTTTGAAAAGCAGCCCCATTCAAGTTCCAAAGATATTCAAACTGTCCAGCAGGCTCAGGGTGCACAAGTATCAGAACAAATTATCCGTCAACATTTGACTGAAATAAAATACTAAAGCAGGAGACCTAGGAGGCCCCACTTGTGACAAAGAGACATATAAAATATAGACTGCAGTTTGGCAAAATGTATGTGAGTAAGCCAAAATCCTCCTGGGAAAGTATCTTGTGGACAGATGAGACCAAGACAGAGCATTTGGTAAAGTACATCATTCTACAGTTTAATGAAAATGGAATGAGGCCTTCAAAGAAAAGAACACAGGACCTACAGTCAAATATGGTGGAGGTTCAAAGATGATTTTTTTTCTTGCTGCCTGTGTACTGGGTGCTTTCACTGCATGCATGGTATTATAAATTCAGATTACTAAAGGATTTTGGGTTACAATTGAATGCCCAGTGTCAGAAAGCTGGGTTTGCATCCTAGGTCATGGGTCTCCCAGCAGAGCGATGACCCCAAATATACTTCAAGAAGCCACAAAAATGGATGGAAACAAATCACTGGAGAGTTCTGAAGTGGCAGCAATGAATCGGGATCTAAATCCCATTGGTCACCTGTGGAGAGATCTGCAAATTTCTCTTGGGAGAAGGTGCCTTCAAATATGAAAGACCTGGAGCAGTTTATAAAGAAGAATCCAAAATTCTAGTTGAGAGATATAAGAAGCTTGCTGATGATTATAAGAAGTGATTAATTGCAGTTCTATATTCCAAAGGCTGTGCAACTAAATATTAAGTTGAAGGTGTCAACAATTTGGTCCGGCCCATTTTTGGAAATTTGTGTGAAGTTACCATATGTCCCATTTGCCTTTTTTTCCTAGTTTTTTCGTGATATTCCAATATACAAAGAAAATAAACTTGTGTAACAAAACAAATGTAACACAAATAATTTTTTTTAGAGAAATACCGTACCTCATTTTCTGGAATAATTGCAAGGGTGCCAACATTTTTTGCTGTTACTTTATGTCAGCCCAGAATCCTCCAGAGATTACAGTGTGAGCGAGCTGGAAACTTGAACGTTTAGGTGAATATAAGACATTTCAATAATGTTTTGACTATTTTCATGGCCTTTTATAGTGCAGAAAAATGACAATCAATGGCCGAATCTAAGAGGAAATAAATTACATAAAATTTGCAATTTTGATGGATTTGGATTTTTGTAAAATTTGGGCAGAATTGAATTCTACTGACCTATAACGTGGTTGCCATGGGGAGCTTATGCATAAAAGGAGGAAAGGAACCTGGGTCCCTGAACTGTCCCTCAGGCTACGGGAACCCTAACTATTCTTAACTCAGGGTTACCCTTGATGGTAGGGAAGCCTGAGTCTCCGACCTGTCCCTATCTCCTGACCCACCCTGAGCTGAACCCTCAACCCCCACCCCCAAGAGGTGAACCGTTATGGAACCAACAGATATAGACAGACAGAGATAAAGCAAACATAACCACAAAGCAAACAATATGTGTGTAGGGAGAACACAAATACAAATAGGGAATGGAAAAACAACAAGGTATACTTCACCAGACACCAAGCATTGATTAGAGTTTCAACAGCAACTCCAACACAGGCAGGTATGCAAGAGGCACGCAAATGCTATAGTTGGCATCCAGGAATGTTCTGAGCCTTACTTAAAGGGATAAGGCGTTCCAGCAGACTCAACCTTCACTTGACACTAAGCAAAAAGTTAACTCCTGCAAAGCTGAACATCAGTGAACAAACCACTGCCAACGTCCTAATTCTAGCTGAGTAACAAAGAGATCTAAGGCTGCACATCAGACTCCCCAGTGTGAACAGAGTCTGAAACTGGCATGACAGTGGGTAAGCATTAATTAGGATTTTTTTAGACATGTATTTTTTCTTAAATGATGAAGGTATATTCTATCTATGATTATAGTTATTACTATTTTGCTGTCCTGTTTTTGATTTTCATAGAACTATCATTAAGTCGGCAACGATATCAATATTTTCGCATCGTCCGTACGATGTGTAAAATCGACCGCCAGCACGTTACACTCACAGACATCGCTAAATCAACTCAACGATGCCTGGTTTCCGCGGTCGTGTGGACGACCTAGATATCGTGTGTACACATCGGTATAACGCAGTCACACACAAGCCTCGTTAACGAGTCAGTGGTAAATGTGGGCGTGCCTGTTTGTCAATTTGAGCAGATAGGCGTGCTACATGGCATTTAATCCGCGCCCCTTTCTCCATTATTGGTGGCCACTACTGCATTCCCATTGGTCAGATGTGCCTGCAAACAGGGCCCTATGTGTTTCCTCTTGTCCTGACAATTTGACCTTTAATACTTTGAAATACTGATCCTGTGTGATGCATAAAGCATCCCCTAGCTGAACACACTCCACCATGTCCCAAGTGCTTATTCCGTGTCTCAATTCCAGCCCCACTACCGTCGCGTCTCCACCATCCGGCGTGTGCGCTGTGCACAATCTGAACACTATTGTATTGGGCAATGGTTGTCATTTGTGGGCGCCCTGTGAAGAGAGAACCAATCGTAATGCAGGAGCTTCCACCAATAATAGCTGATGTGGCGCCAGCCAATCGGAACGCATGAGGGTTAACAAATCACAACTGAGGAGGCGAGACACAGATGAATACCCGGCACGCCTACGTGCTAGTGATGGGCGAATCCTAAATTACTCGGAATCGCTTGACTCTAGCGAGTCCGAGCACAGGACTCGCTACTTGTTGCGAGTCTAGCGAGTCCAATGTTAATGAATGGGGAAGCGAGTAATAGCGAGTAGTGTGAGATTTACAAATCGCAGATGTGTCTCGGAAGCTTCAGCCTGAAGCAATCCTAGTTTTGTCATTTATTTGCATTGGACTCGTTTACTTTGCAACTGTAATCGCTGGCTGGGAAACTCGCACAGATAAGAGTCCTGCTTTCTCCTCTCTGCTGGCTGCCAGCTCCAGGGTCCTAGAGCCTGCCTGCTGCCTGATGTAGCAGTGCTGAGATTGTTCTCAGTCTGCTCATTCCCTGTGTACAGACATGAATGTCTGTGCACAGAGATGATGTAGCAGAGCTGAGATTGTTCTCAGTCTGCTTATTCCCTGTGCATAGACATCTATATTTATGCACAGGGGATGTAGCAGAGAGGACATTTTTTTAATTAAAGATGGAGTCCCTAATGGCTTTTTTTTTTATTTCTAATAAAAAATTTTCCTTGTGTTGTGTTTTTTTTAAAACAATTTAATAGAAATTCATGGCGGTCATGTCTAATATTGGCGTGACCGCCATAAATTTCCTCTGGCGCTGAACCCCGCTCTTCCAGCGGCCCTGGTAGCGGTGGCACGCTGGGTAATAAAGAGGTTAGGGCCAGCTTTGTATTATCAGCTGGCCCTAAGCCCGAAATTTATGGCGGTCACGCCAATATTAGACATGACCGCCATGAATTTCTATTAAATTGTTTTAAAAAAAACACAACACAAGGAAAATTTTTTATTAGAAATAAAAAAAAAAGCCATTAGGGACTCCATCTTTAATTAAAAAAATCCTCTTCCGTCCGACGCAGTCCAAAACGCGATGTCCTCTCTGCTACATCTCCTGTGCATAAATATAGATGTCTATGCACAGGGAATAAGCAGACTGAGAACAATCTCAGCTCTGCTACATCATCTCTGTGCACAGACATTCATGTCTGTACACAGGGAATGAGCAGACTGAAAACAATCTCAGCTCTGCTGCATCATCTCTGTGCACAGACATTCATGTCTGTACACAGGGAATGAGCAGACTGAGAACAATCTCAGCACTGCTACATCATCTCTGTGCACAGACATTCATGTCTGTACACAGGGAATGAGCAGACTGAGAACAATCTCAGCACTGCTACATCAGGCAGCAGGCGGGCTCTAGGACCCTGGAGCTGCACAGAGAAGACAGCTGGACTCGGCTCGCAAAGAAACAGCAGTTATCTGCGAGTTTCCCTGCTATCACTGGCACAGTAGCCAGTGATTACTCGCACGAGTCTAATGCAAACAATGGCAATCCTAGTTTTGTCAGCGTTTCTGACAAAACTAGGATTGATATTGATTTGCATTGGACTCGTGCGAGTAATCACTGGGAAACTCGCAGAGTACCGAGTCCTGCGAGTCCCTTACTACTCGCCGAGTAACGAGTCCTAGCGAGTAGATTCGCCCATCCCTACTACGTGCTAGATTTCGCCATCGCTCAATTCACAGCTTCTAAACGATATCGTTCATTTAGACACGTCGATTGTGCTTATCCACTGAGCCGACATCGTGTGATATGAGGTCCCGACCTCATATCTGGATATAACGATCTGATCATTTCTCGTTGGTCGTGTCGTGCCGTCACACGCATAGACATCGCCGGAGCGATGCCTAATCAGGCAAGTTCAAGCGATATCTATCCATATATCGTAGCGTGTGACGGTCGCCTAAGACGAGTATATTGTTGTTGTCATTTTGAGATATTTTAGCCCTTCTGTTCTTCATTAGGGAATTTTAGAGTTATATGAGTGCTTAGCAGATGTTGACTGGGGGCTGCTGTTTGTGCAATTTTTAGGGTGGCAAACTCTGTGGGTTACAATGGGCTATCTAGATTTAGAATTATTTATTTTACTCACTTATACAGCGCTATTAATTACAAAACTCTTTACAGATATGACCATTGCCATCCCTGTTGAGGCTCATAATCTAAATCCCCTGTCAGTATGTCTTTGGAGTGTGGGAGGAAACCAGAGAACTTGGAGGAAAGCCACATAAACACGGGAGAACATGCAAACTCCTTGCAGAAGAAGTATCAGAATACTGTAGGTGTCTAGCACTGTCTTAGGCTGGGTTCACATTTGTGCACCATGTGCGCTGTGAATGCAGCATCCTGAGCGCAGCAAAATGCAGGCACTATGCACTCCTATGTTTAACATGGGAACACATAGTGTCTGTGTGTGGCTGCATTCAGGTGCGTTTGCGTTTGGCTGCGCATAATTTATGCACATGCCGAACGCAAAATGTTTTTTTCGTGTGTTTGGCTGTGTACTTGCTTTATATGCAAGCAGACAGCTGCGCACAAATGAAGAATGAAAGTGAATCTGTGCGCATTGCCATCTGCTGGCAAGCGCACAGATCCCGTGGAAGATGAGGTCCTCCGAGGTCATCTGCACGTGATTCTTGTCCTGCTGTTTTTTTCCTCTTCTTTCCTCTTCTTACTTCTTCTTTTTTCTTCTTCCTTCTTCTTCTTCTTTCTTCTTTCTTTTTCTTTCTTCTTCTTCCTCCCTGCCGCCGCTGGTTAATTTAAAATAGCCATTGAGAAAGCGGCGGTTATGTCGGCTTTCCCGCAGGCTATTTCAAATGAATAGCTGATGCATCAGTATCAACTGTTCATTTGAAATAGTCAGTGGGAAAGCCGGCAGTGAAGTGTTTTAAACCAGCGGAATCGGCCGGGAGGAAGAGATCAACGGCAGCCGGAAGGAGGACATCTCCGCCGCTGATCTCCACCTCCGGCCATGGAGACTGCTGATTGGGTCGCCGGGCGACTCACAATGACATTTTCATATGAACGCATGCAAACAATCACCGCTGCGTTCACATGAAAATGTCTGTTGTTCGGCACTGCGTATGCGTATGTGCTCCATACGCTGCAGTGCCAAATGCAAATGTGAACTCAGCCTTATTTGAGGGGTTTCTTTTTGTTCCCTTTTTATATGTGTTCAGTGTTTGTTGCTGTGATGCTAGTCACCACATGGACAATAAAGAGTAGTTTAGTGAAAAATTCAGGTCAGATATCAGAAGAGCACATCAAGACAGAGGGGACAAAACAGATGCATAGTTAAATCATGGTCCAAAGTCAGTTAGCAGGAAAGGAGCGTATCAAAACAGAGGGATGAGACAAAAGAATGGTCAAACACAGTCAAGGTCAAACACAGGAGAAAGATTCCCAGAGAACAGTTTCAAGAGACCAATTTAGCACCTCAGAGTTGAATCTAAGGGTCCCGTCACACTTGGCGATGCTCCAGCGATCCCGACAGCGATTCGACCTAGTACTGTTTGCTGGAGCATCGCTACGTTGTCGCTGGTGAGATGTCAAACAGTTAGATCTCACCAGCGACGCAGCAACGATATGACTGTTGTTGGGACCTTGTCACTCAGACCTGTAGTATTGACGTCGTTGGTACCTGTCCCCGTCAAACACACCGATGCATGCTGCCCAGAGGGAGTCCAACGATCAAAAAATGGTCCAAGCCATTGTGACACCACCAGCAATCTCACAGGGGGGCCTGGTCGCTGCTACGTGTCAAACATAACGAGATTGCTGGTGAGGTCAATGTGTGGCGCCCCGCAAATGCAGGCGTCACAGTGGAGTATTACACGCGTAAAAAATGTGTAAATGCTCCAGCTGCAGGTGGATCCTAGGATGGTGGGTGGGACCCATTCCCAGCACTCCCACATTAGTTGAGGGTGGGAGATTACCCGGGAGGGGATAAATTCACCTCTAGGGGGTTCAAGGAGGCCTTTGTACTTTTGGTCTCTGACCGAGAATGGAGGAAGAGGAGAGATATTAGGAAGATAGCTAAGTGGAACGAGGCGGAAGGTCACACCGGGTTGGTTACAAGCCGCACCAGAGGAAAGAAGAAAGGACCTTGAGGAGGTCCTGAAAGAGGGTGGCAGACAAGAGAAGTACAGGCCCTAGAGAGAAAGGGAGATCCTCAGAGTAGAGCTTCCATACTCCAGGGGATACTCCATTCCACCCAGGGGAACGCCGGGCCCTAGGAACCGGCCAAGTCCAGCTTGCAGTCGGCAACTGGCTGATGTGGTTTGTTCATCAGCCGCAGCACCCTGCTATCAGAGAGGTCTGTCTGCTTCCTCATCAACGAGGGAGGGGACTCCCGGTACAACCTACAAGGAGCTACTGGGTATAGATCGATCCAATGCGGGGAAGAATGGACACAGGTTAGTTAACAAAAGCATACCAAGGGTTCCACCATACCACCTGGGATCCACTTACAGCCACCCGTTAAGCTACCTGTCTTTGTAACATCTAAAGTGCTGAACTGTTAACTGTAACCGCTGCTGCTGCAACCAACAGTAAAGTACCCGGGAGAAAGTGACTTTGCCTCTGCCTGTGTTTCTTTTGTATGAACTTGTTCCCTTTCCAGGAATGCTGCCCCGGAGGTCCAGCCCTACCTGTAGAGGACTTTGCCAACTAGCCACATTACCATCTACCCCCGGCGGACTGTGGCGGCGCTGGTCACTCCTCACCAGAAACTACAGGTGGCGTCACGACAACTGTATATAAAAGCCCCTGTAAATATAACCCCTTTTTGAAGATACATCCAGAACACGGGATCAGGCGCGGCCACCACTCCCCTTGACACAGCAACGCTACCCCTGAAGCCTGATACCCGAGTACCCCAAAGCCTGGGCTCGACAACTGTTGCGTCACAAAACCTGTGACATATCAGCGACCTTGCTATGTGTGATGGGGCTTAAGACTGGCAGTGCTCTGGGAAAAACAGCACAGCTAAACGCCTGTGCAATTAAATGAGACAAGGAGCAGCTGCAGAATCACAGCACAAGCTAGAAAGAGATTGGGCGACTGAGCTGTCAATAAGAAAACCAACAGCCCAGCCCATCCCAGCTCCAGATAGAATGACTAAGCTGTCAATCAACCAGCCCAGCACACCCCGAATGCAGAGCGGAGGAATCGTGACAGTTGCTTTTTTGGGTGGTTTTATTAATATAATTTAATTAAGACATATCAATTTGTAAAGGGGTGATTTATTTGCTTTATTTGATTCTTTGTATTACCCTCATATTGTTCATTATTTCTTCAGAATGTTTAGTTAAAGGGACAAATGTTTTATCATTTGTGCCAGAATCCATCCAAACGGCAAGTCGGGTACATGTAAGGGATATGAACGTGGTTACAGAAACTCCTAGAGGAAAATAAAGAAAAAACATTAAGATGCAGACCCAGTAATGCACTTGTTATGTTTATGACCTACAAATGCTGCCCGGTGTAACAATGCTGTACATGGCTTCCTATGAAAGAGTTAATACAAAATCATGCAGGCTTTGTTCTGTTGTTCAGAATATTTTATGAGGACAATAACACACTGCAGGGTGTGCATTAAGCTAAATCACTGCACTTTGCCTCATGCTTTACAATGCAGCTATACCATGCTGAGCCTTAGCTTAATGTACACCCTGAAGTGTGCTATTGCTTACCTCCTAATAGTACTTGGTACATGGTTTACAATACTTAACATGAGCACATGAAGTTTTGAGCTGTAACGCTCGGTAATTTTCTCTGACCCGGTTTGTATCTCTATGTTGCATGAAAAAGGACATAAAAAAGATCAGGGACAATTACACACTAGAAGATCGCAAATCTCAATGAATGATTTCTTGTATATTTTCTTCTTACAAAATGAATGCATTTATTATTATTACCATACAAAATAATCCATTCAGAGAGCTTAGAGCGTTTATCTGTGGTTACGTGGGCATCATTGTTCAAAGATATAGTTTTATGTAATACATTGGGAGATTTTCAGCATGTGTTTGTTGATTGTTACATTTTTTTTAATTTTTTTTTTATTAATAATGCAATAAAATAAATATGGATGGAAGTTTTCATGTGCCAAATAAGCACAGTTTCCCTTTAAAGAGGTTTTCCATGAACAAAGTTAATTTTAATGTTCATTTTAATCAATAGATCTTGGAATAATAATAATTTTCACAATTGGATGTGTTTGTATAAAATGTTCCTGTGCTGAGATTATGGCTAGGGTCACATTTCCGTTTTTGGAACAAAATCCTGATCCGGTTTTGAGCTTCCAAAAAGCTCAAAACCGGACCAGGAAACGCTCCCCATAGGATCCAATGCAAAACACGGGATGGCTTCACAAGCCATCCGGTGGCCGGATCCGGCACTGCTGCCTGCATTTAAAATCATGCAGGCAGCAGTTTTCGCAGCGTTTACCGGGACCGCACTGCGGTCACCGGATGGCTCAGGATGTGTAATCCTGAGCCATCCGGTAATTGCATAGCTTGCGGTTCCCGATCTGGCAAGTTATTAAAGAGTTAAAATAGCTGACCTAAATGACTTTTTGATGTCTGAAGGGGGGCTTAGACCCCCCTACAGACCGGCCGGCGACTTCTATAGTGTTCTACAATTTCTCAATGGTCACAGGCTCTTCGGAGCCCGTGCATGTAAACCAAAGGGGCCCCCCCCCCCGTATCACTATACTGGGGTGCATAGACCCCTCTATTACAAATAAGCTGTATTGGTCTAAAGTACATGATAAATGTGGCAATTCGCATTGTAAGTATATACTTACATTCTTTCGTAGGCAGCGATAAGGAAATCCATGGGCGGGGCTGTGTGCAGCAGCCTCCGCCCGCTCCTTCTTGATGCCCGCCCCCTCTGGCCGTAATCCAGTGTTTTGTGGGCGGGCACGTCGTTAAAGGGGCGTGGCTAACCGCGGCACATAGTTAGCCACGCCCCTTTAACGACGTGCCCGCCCACAAAACACTGGATTACGGCCAGAGGGGGCGGGCATCAAGAAGGAGCGGGCGGAGGCTGCTGCACACAACCCCGCCCATGGATTTCCTTATCGCTGCCTACGAAAGAATGTAAGTATATACTTACAATGCGAATTGCCACATTTATCATGTACTTTAGACCAATACAGCTTATTTGTAATAGAGGGGTCTATGCACCCCAGTATAGTGATACGGGGGGGGGGGCCCCTTTGGTTTACATGCACGGGCTCCGAAGAGCCTGCGACCATTGAGAAATTGTAGAACACTATAGAAGTCGCCGGCCGGTCTGTAGGGGGGTCTAAGCCCCCCTTCAGACCTCAAAAAGTCATTTAGGTCAGCTATTTTAACTCTTTAATAACTTGCCAGATCGGGAACCGCAAGCTATGCAATTACCGGATGGCTCAGGATTACACATCCTGAGCCATCCGGTGACCGCAGTGCGGTATTCAGCACACAGTTTTGAAAAAAAACTGTGTGCGACCGGCATTGCGTTCACCGCATCCGGATCCGGATGCGGTGAATGCAATTTAGGTTTGCAATGTGACCCTACCCTATATCTTATATATGTGTCCCTGCTATGTACTGTGTAATAGCCATGTCTGACCATACAGGGACATGGTCTGATCATACCACATCTCCTTTGCTGAAATAATCTTATATATGTGTCCCTGCTGTGTACTGTGTAATGGATGTGTCTGACCATACAGGAACATGGTCTGATCATACCACATCTCCTGTGCTGATATAATCTTATATATGTGTCCCTGCTATGTACTGTGTAATGGATGTGTCTGATTGTGCAGGGACATGGTCTGATCATACCCCATCTCCTTTGCTGAGATAATCTTATATATGTGTCTCTGCTATGTACAGTGTAATGGATGTGTCTGACCGTACAGGGACATGGTCTGTTCCAGGGGTAGGGAACTCCAGGCCTTTAGAGATTATCTCAGCACAGGAGATGTGGTATGATCAGACCATGTGTCTTTACGGTCAGACCCATCCATTACACAGTACATAGCAGGGACACATATATAAGATTATCTCAGCACAGGAGATGTGGCATGATCAGACCATGTCCCTGTACGGTTAGATACAGCTGTTACACAGTACATAGCAGGGACACATATATAAGATATAATCTCAGCCCAGGAGATGTGGTATGATCACACCATGTTCCTGTACAGTCAGACACATCCATTACACAGTACATAACAGGGACACATATATAAGATTATCTCAGCACAGGAGATGTGGTATGATCAGACCATGTCCCTGTACGGTCAGACACATTCATTACACAGTACATAGCAGGGACACATATATAAGATTATCTCAGCACAGGAGATGTGGTATGATCAGAACATGTCCATGTATGGACAGACACATCCGTTACACAGTACATAGCAGTGACACATATATAAGAGTTACTCTTCAGTGAAACATATAAATCAATGACTCTCCCAATGAGAGATTAATTCATCCACCAATAATTTAGCTATCACCAATCAAAACAAGATGATGTGCTGAATACAGTATTATATAGAATTGTGACATATACTTAACTTCCACTTGTCTGATATCATAATGCTCCTGATCTATGATGCAGAAGTATTCCCACCCTTTGTCATCCTTGATCCCAAGTTTTTCCTTCAATCCCATTTTAACCATTGTATAAAATCCAGAACCTCGAATGCCATCTGCTTTTGCTAAGTAGAATGGCTGGCGGTAAAGATCCCACTGATACCAGCACAGTCCTGTAATAAGAGCCATAGGTGTAACCAGTCATACCATTTTTTCAGTCCTAAATATTCCCCCGTCACCTGTGAGTAATATCATCGGGAAGTGGAAGGAATCACAGCAACTCAGCCATGAAGATCCGACCGTTGAGGCACAAAATGCATAAAAGTTGCCAATTCTCTCATGACTCCAAACATTTACTGGCATTACCATCAGCACAACACTTGTTTACTGACAGCTTTATGGCATCAGTATCTATGACGGAGCAGCTGTAAACATGCCTTATATCGCCAAGCACATTTTCAAGCATCAGATGGAGTGGTGTAAAGCCGGCACCACCGGTATCTGGAGCAGTGGAAAGGTGTTCTGTGGAGTGATGAATCACGCTTCGCTATATTCTGATAGAATGAGTCTAGATTGGGGAAATTCCAGAAGAACATTTCATAACTACATTAAGCCAATTGTACATTTTTGGAGGAGACACAGATTAGATATTAGAAAAACCTGTTTGACAGTGAGGGTGATCCGAGTGGAACAGGCTGCCACGAGAGGTGGTGAGTTCTCCTCCAATGGAAGTCTTCACACAGAGGCTGGACGGACATCTGTCTGGGAGGAATTACTGAATCCTGCTATGAGCAGCGGTTTGGACCAGATGATCCTGGAGATCCCTTCCAACTCCACCATTCTATGATTCTAATGTGGAAAAGTACCGTAATAATCTTGTAGGGCTGTTTTCAGGGTGCGTCCTCTTCCCCTCTGTTCCAGTAAAAGTGAATCCTATTTTTTTAGCATATCAAGACATTTTGGATAATTGTAACTTCCAGCTGTGTGGGAACACTTTGGGGAAGGCCCTTTTCTATTACTGCATGACTGTGCCCAGTGCACAAAGCAAGGTCCTTATAGGCATGGTTGGGGGAGTTTGGTGTGGAAGAACATGACCGGTTGCACAGAGCCCGGAACTCAACTCCATCCAACACCTTTGGAATTAACTAAAAGAGAGACTTTGAGCGGGTACATCTCCTCCAACATCAGTACTGGATCTCACAAATGGTCTTCTGGATGAATGGGAGAAATTGCAACAGACACTTCCAAAATCTTATAGAAATCTTCCCCAAAAAAGTGGGAGCTGTTATATCTGCAAGAAGACCGACTCCATATAGGTGTCTTTCACATTTAGAATGAGATGTCACAAATGATTCTTTAGGTGTCACTATAGTTTTTTCCCAGATCATATATTTTTAAGCATAGACCGAAAAGTAGCAGGAGGTGAGACGAAATTCCTTCACTTTCTCCTCTTCCTTCTGTTAAAGGGGTTTTCCCACAGAGTTAGTCTCCTGGACCGGGATGAAGCAACAGCTGCCATCTCCTATCTCAGTAATGGGAAAGTCTTCACACAATACAGATTTTACCTCAGAATTGAGAATATTGATAATGACTGATCAATTCTGGCAGAGAAAGAAGCAAATATGCCTGAAAACATAGAATACAAAGTTACTTGTTTTCATGTGTACTATTGATATATGAAATAAAAATTAAAATGATGGTTACACTTTAAATAAACTTTCCTCCACCCATAAAGAAGCCCTCGCCAGGTATTAACCCTACATGTAATTAAGATCACTTCTAAAGCGTCTTCTTCCAAGCCAATTGCTTTAATTCTTTCATTATAATAGAAACCTTCCATTCCATTAACTTGGCATCTTTGAACCTTATCCAGATCCTATATACATTTTACAATTTGATCCCCTAAACTGGATCCGTATACTAGATTTGGTCTTAAGCTGGTTTCACACTACCATCTTTTTTCAACCTGCAACCCCCCGGATTCCCTTGGAACCCCCTGAAATTGTAAAAGCTGATGCACCCGCACCGTTATTATCACTGATCCGGGCTCACAGATTAGGTATAAGAGTGGTGTAGGAGCATACAGTTGCTTCCGGTTGCATACCTTTTTCCACCTGATCCGGGGACAAATGACACATCCCCTAGAGGCAAAGTCATTTAGAAGTTTCTTCCAGGCATTCGCAGTTTAGCAGTTCAAAAACCTGGATTCAACATCCTGATTTAGCAGGATCCGGAGTCCACCGGATCCGGGTTACATACAGCCCCATTTTAAATCAATCCGTAGTCCCCCGAGTCCGGGTGCTTCCCAGTTTTGTCACAGAGACCAAAAATGTACCAAAATGTGTATTTTGGTCTCAGTGAGAAAAATTGTAACACCCAGATCAGGGGCAAACTGGATTTACCCGCAAGTTCACCTAGCCCCATTGAAAGTCATTGAGGCCAAAAACCGATGTGGGTGCACCCAGTTTAAGCTGAACACACACAGATGACAGAAAACGCCAGTATGAAACTGGCCTTAGAAGAGGTTCATAGATGGGTAATATTTCATTGAGATGATTTTTTCTCTTTTTTATATACCCTAAAATCTCATTGCTTTTACAGCTGCTGCCTGACATTGAGTACTGCTGCTTAGCTGACTTATAATCAAAATTCCCAAGTCTGTTCCTGTTCAATTATCCCCGGTTTTATAAAGGAAAAAAAGAGGTTCTGGAGGTTTTATAAATTTAGATTTTGGTTCTTAATCTTGTTTTCTTTCTCATTTTGTGTGAAAAGAATATATGAGGAAATTGCTATGTATGCAATTGTCTAAGACACTTAGTCACACCACCTAGAGGTTTTTTTTTCCAACCGAATGGCGGTAAATCACCTCTGTAAATTAAGCAGTCATGATGATCTTACTCCCAGTACCTGAACACCTCTGCTGTTCCCATAATTGGCAGTATAAAATGTGGGTTTGAGGAAAAAAGCTTAAAAATCACACACTCATTATTTCTAGAGGCTTTAGTCTGACCCACAAGGTAGAGTACATTGCCACTTAGGTGAACAGCGGAGGCTTACAGATACGGGATTAATGATCTCTCTACCTGCATAGTTCCCCTGTAATTTTCCCATGCTGTGCCCTCTTTCCAGCACTAGGTGAAGAAATTCAACATATCAATTCAAAAATACACCAGACCAGAATATATTTTGTTTTCTTGTTTGTATGTTGTTTTCAATATCTTTCCCTTGAACATCCACTATATATATATACTGTATATATATATATATATATATATATATATATACATACATATATACATATATAAATAGATAGATAGATATTTTGCAGAACTCCACACTATGCACTTACCGTACTTTAAAGTTAGATAATTAGGAATTTAATATGTTATGGTTTAATTTATTTCACCTCTCAGATGGGCAGGTTCAGTCACCAATAACTACTAGATTTTTAAGCCGGATGCATTGGATTTAGTTATTCCAGTAGAGCTAGTAAATTTACAATTTATCAAAACTTGTCCCCAATTGCTTTGATCCACATAGAATATAACCGGGTATCATGGTCAGGAAGGGCTGCACCAGACCAGACTTTTCTCATGAGCAATGAGGTCAAGTATGGTTACTTACCTCAGCCCCCGCGGGAAAATCCAAGGCTGGCGCTGACCAGCAGTGACCTCTGGAACACCATTTTGAGAACTTTCTCAGAACAAGACTCCATAGGTGTCATGGAACATTACCTATTGGATTATCTTTGGAACTTCTAGGATTTTATTATTTAATAAATTGGTGAAGGAGGGCATGTGGGGTAGTCTTTATTAAAATAAACTATGTTTCCCTGTGTGTGTGTGTGTTTTTTTTACCATGCATTTGCTAGGTTAGATAATTTTAGTAGTTATGTGTCTGATAGATACCCATCCGTTAGGAATCAGTATCACAAAGCTCCCACTGATCTCAGGGAGACACTGCGGGCAGCTGGCTAAAGCGCTCAAACACAGTGAAATCCATGGTACATTGTCCCCTGGGAATTTGAATATGCAAATGGAGTCCGTGGAGCCTCGTTTAAGAGTCTCAAACACGGGACTAGCCAGATAACCCTCCAGGGAAAGGACTCCATTTGAATATTAGGAATCAGTAGGCATCATTGGACATTACCTATTGGATTAATTTGGAAATTTTCAGGATTTTTTTTTATTAAATAAATTGGTGAACGAGGACATGTGTGATAGTCTTAATTCAAATAAACTATTTTTTCCTGTGTGTGTTTTTGTAAGCATTCACTTGCCAGGTTAGTAATTAGCAGTTATGTGTCTGATAGACACCTATTCATTAACATTCTCTGGGCTTAATGTCTGCTGTCAATTCACAGCAGACATCAACCCCATTAACAATTACCCTGATTGCCACAGCTACAGGGCAATCAGGAAGAACCAGATCAAGCACCAGAATTGACACATCTAATAAATGTGCCAAATCTGGGGCAGCTGTGAACTGCTATTTTTAGGTGGGGTAGGACTAATCCTGATAATACCAGCTCTCAGCTGTTTGCTTTACCTTGGCTGGTTAAAGGCATTTATTTATTTTTACACTAATACAGCTAACTGACTGCAGCCAATCACAGACGCCTGCACAGTGGATGGGCAGAGTAATAAATGAATATTGATTTTGTTTAAACATCAAGGGGGCATGTATTGTAGTCTGACTGCAACCAATCATACATGCTGGCACAGAGGGTGGGCAGAGAAAGCAGTGAATATGTATTTTCTTAAAACAGCGGGCTATAAAGCAGTTGACTGCTGTTTTATCTTTGGTTAAACAAGTATGTAAAATTGACCTGCTCTTAAAGGGATCCTGTCACCTCCAAAAAGCCACCTAAGCTACAAAATCATGTCCTATCACTAATCTCACACTTCCTTTTGTCTCCTAAAAGCATCCTGTCAAAGTATATAAAAACGATTTTATACTCCCTCATTAGGTATTATAATTAGCAGGGGCTATATTCTTTAGCCCTTAGGGCGTGATGTTGTGCAGCCCGAATGATCCACCCTCTCTCTCTCTGTGCTGCTGTGATGTGGAGCTGAAGGCAGGACTAATGATTTGCATTCTGTGAGTGACAGAGAGGGGGGAGGGTAGAGACTGCACAAGCAAAGCAGTACAGACAGAGAGAGGGTGGATCCTCTTTCAAAGCATTAGCAAATAAAAACCTCAAAAGATATTCCTATCTCAAGTTTTCTTTACTGGTGTGCCAGGGATACATTTTTTCTGCATTGGATACATTTTCCCTTGAGCACCTAACAGGTGGTCAAGCTAGACTATAATTTTTTCATACTTCCTGGGCTCCATTCCTCTGGCACTGGCCCTGAACTCTCTGATGCTGCTGTGTCTCCAAGTACTGCGGCTGGGAGAATTGGAATCTCCCGTCCTCTGGATTTGGCTGCTGGCCTTGGAATCTCGCACAACCTCGCTCTGGGGTGAACCTTCAGCTGGCTCCACTCCCCAGGCCTGCTTCTCGCCTTCCTCAGACCCTCGCCTACGGGTCCCTCATGCTGGCTGGTCTCTGTCCTGGGACGAGCCTTACACTGCTCCAGTCCACAGGACATCTTCACAGCCGTCCTAGGAGCTGAACTGGCTAACCCCACCCCCAGGCCAGAATTTATAGGGAAGATTCCCTGAACCCGGGTTAGAGCTCCCCCTTCTGGTCTGGAGCCAGGAAAGGTGTTACATTCTGTGACCTTACCTGGTGTGGATACTCCTTCTTGCTTCCAGGCATGACATCACCCCCGAAAGAGGCAATGCCATTGTGGCAACCAGACTCTGGGGTGCCACAGAGTCATGAACTAAACATTTTTAGAATGTGTGGCCAAATCTGGCAAACTCAATCATCCAGTGGTCTGGTCATCTACATTGAAGGGGCTTAATGAGGAAATGGATTTCATCTGAACATAAGTGCCCAAATGAGCTTTTCACAACTGGAGGCAAAACAAGAGCCCCGGTCTGCCACAGATACAACGCTGAGGCTAGGGTCTGACTTGTGTCAGCCGACAGCCTGCCGGATCCGCTTAAAACTTAGTCTCTGGCGGGCTTAGTGCATAACGTTATCAGCATTTAACACTATGAGCCGCCTGCCTATGTATCCCTATGGCAGCATGATGCTTACCGCAGCCGCCGTCTCCACTCACAAATCCGGATATATGCTATTGAAGAGCGCATATCCAGGGAATCTCTGTGGAGTTGGCGGCTGGGGTAAGCATCATGTTGCCATAGGGATACATAGGCAGGCGGCGCATAGCGTTAAATGCTGTTAACGTTATGCGCTACACCTGACAAAGACTAATTTTTAAGCGGACCCGGCAGGCTGAGGGGCTGACGCAAGTCAGACCCTAGCCTTATTGTGCATGGCCTATTAAATTACTTGCCAGTGCAAGGCTATGTGCACATGAGTATATGCAATAGTCTTTTCTGCACCCAAAACCAGTTAGCTGGCAGGAATAACGTAGCATATAATGCATTCTTTTTTATGCCTTTTAATGCATTTTTGTTCATTCGTTAGTTTTTACTTACACATTTTCCCCATTCTTTTGAATGTATGAAAGACACTGCAAAAATGCTGAGAAAATCGACATTCTGCAGATTTGGATAAAAACGTTGATTTTCAAAATCCGCAACGTAAAAATGTGCAGTGTGTTCTTGAGATGTCAGAAATCTCATTTACAGCGCATCAATTTTTACTCCAGAAAATGTGCAGAAAAAAAGGCAGCGAAGACAGGGCAAAAATGTAGTGTGTGAACAAGACCTAACACTGCCAAGCAGTAATATTTTAGAATAAGAACTACTCCTAAGCATGTATGCATTCAAATGATCACTAATAGGGAATTTAAAAAAAAAAAGGGTAAATAAGATTTAGAAAATAAAAATGTCCTTCCGCCAACAAAAAAATTACATTTTCCCCAAAAATGTATTACTTAAAAAAAAAATGTGGTGAAAGAATTAATGTAAAATTGTTTTATAGAAATAAGTTTAGATATTATCAGTCATACTAAAAGGTTACGCCATCAATCAAGTGTTGGACAAACTGTTTGATCGGACAGCCTGTAGAAGTGATTAGGATAATTACTTCTAGTTATTAGTGATATTGAGTGAACCAGTGTGTTCCATCGTTCTTATCAGTAGATCAGATTCACATAATGCCTACTTTGACAAATTCTTAAGAAACATAAACTGGAGACGTCAAAAAATAAATGAAAATGTATTGGCAATGAATCGTCCTATTAAGGCTTACGTCTTTTAGTTAAACCCTCACTGTTTATTAATGCTGCAAAGTAAAATAAAGACTTGTTGTGACCAGTGAAACAGGACAATTTCTTTATGATGGATATCTCACTATGAGGTTGAGGTCAGATGGCCATATAAGGCTGCTTCACACCACAGTAAGATCCGGTCCGGGGCTGTCAGGCATTAACCTGGATCAGCACACAGAACCGGAGGGCCAAATGTGCCCTCTGACCCTGTGTGCAGCCGTGCACAGCTGCCGCCGCTGATGAGTCAGCACCGTGGCTGGCAGGGAGCTAGCCGCGGTCCTGCAAGAACATCGGCGTGCAGCCGTCAGTGTCCGGTTCCTGGATCCTCCCGGTCCAGGGCAATCCAGCACCATAGGCTCCCATGTTAGGGAGCGCCGGATTGCCCCGGATCTGGGAGGATCCGGGAGAATCTGGGCAAATCCGGGATCCGGCAAATTGGGGAAATTTTTCTCCCCGGGCAAAAAAATGTCGCAAGCAACATTTTTATGTCCGGAGAGAATAATCTGTATTCTCCCGGATTGTCCCGGAGTGATGAAACCGGATGGCAGAGAGCTGCCATCCGGCTCCATAGGCTACTATGGGGCCAAAAACCGGTTCGGGGCTGTCTGGTTTACACCGGACAGCCCCGGACCGGATCACACCATGGTGTGAAGCCAGCCTAACACAGATAATGATCGCATCAAAATGCCCGGACTGGCCAGTGACTCCCCTGACCCAAGAGTGACAGCTGCTTAGTAATACATTAAGCTGCCACGCTTGGGTTAGGGTAACCATTGCCAGTTCAGTTATTTTGATGCACTCATCATCTGTATTATACGTCAATTTGACCCCAGCCTAAAGGTGACAATGGGACTTTTTTATAAATGTTATCTTTAATGATAACAGCAATGGACAAGCAGAAACAATTGTATTTGAATCTTATACTGTTGGGGAAAAAAAATGAACCAGATGATCTCATGTGAAGCAGTGCAATAAAATCCAATATTCTAATGGGCACTGCAGGGGTTAAATACAATGATCCAGACTTTGAAGCATACCCCTCTCTTCCTTCTGTAGTGCTGTATGTCCCATGATATTTAATAAAGGGGTCTTTTTTCCTATTGGTCAGTTCCCCTTTTAGCCACTGAGCATGGTCCAGCCTCCCTAAACTATACTCCCTTTCCAACAAGATCCATCCTCTTTCCCCAGCAGCCTGGGACCCGGTGGCATTCCCCCCACACCTCTCACTCCCTTCCAATTTAATCAAAATAAATCATTACTACTAATTATTAGCAATTTTTTTCTTTATTCTTTTATTAACAATTTCCTATGGAATACAATTTTTAAGAAATCACAGCGTCATTCCTAATAGAAAATTAGACCAGACTTGAAGTTAAGGATTAGTGTCAGCATAGCGCTTCTGGCCTGTTTAGTTAATTCATGTCCATTCTATCACCTATAGGTAGAAGCTGTGATTGATTTCCACCACCCAAAATATGCAGGTGTCTGTGTATTCTTCTTTGGAACAGATCACCATGTTCCTATGTCTCCACAGTGCATTGGACTGGTATGGAATACATACTTATTAACAGTACTTATTTGTAGAGACAATTCCAGATCCAGACTTTAAAAGGGGATAATTAAGATAGTTTACAAAAAAAATGGGCTTTTTGATAAAATGTTTGGATTTGAGACAATCAAATGGTGGCAATATTGCAGAAAAAAATGTATACAGTGGGTACGGAAAGTATTCAGACCCTTTAAATTTTTCCATTTGTTTCATTGCAGCCATTTGGTAAATGAGAAAAGTTAATTTTTTCCTCATTAATGTACACTCTGCACCCCATCTTGAATGAAAAAAAAACTGAAATGTAGAAATTTTTGCTGATTTTTAAAAAGAAAAACTGAAACATCACATGGCCGTAAGTATTCAGACCCTTTGCTCAGACAGTCATATTTAAGTCACATGCTGTCCATTTCCTTGTGATCCTCCTTGAGATGATTCTACTCCTTCATTGGAGTCCAGATGTGTTTAATTAAACTGACAGGGGTGGCAAGATCATGTTTTGGGGTTGTTTTGCTGCAGAAGGGGCTGGTGCACTTAACAAAATAGATGGCATTATGAGAGATGAAGATTATGTGGAAATACTGAAGCAACATCTCATTCATTAGCAAGGAAATTAACACTTGAATGGAAATGGGTCTTCCAAAAGTCAATGACTGAAAGCATACTTCCAAACTGGTCACAAAGTGGCTTAAGGATAACAAAGTTAATGTTTCGGAGTGGCTATCATAAAGCCCTGATCTCAAGCCTATTGAAAACATATGGGCAAGGCTGAAAAGGCTGCGAGCAAGGCGATCTACAAACATGGCTCAGTTACACCAGTTCTGTCAGGAGGAATGGGCTCAAATACCTACCAACTATTGTGAGAAATTTGTGGAAGGATATTCAAAACATTTGACTCAAGTCATACAAGTTTAAGGGCAATGGTATCAAATATAATGAAATATGTGCACTTGTAACTTTGCAGAAAGTAATAAAATGCTTTAAAGGGAGCCAACCAACAGAATTTAGAGCTATAAATTGAAGCCAGTCCCTTACAGGCACTGGGATACTGAGTGCAATCATACCTTTACTTCAATGGTTACATATATAATTGCAGAGAAAAGTGTTATCAAACATTGAAAAATATGCACAGCAAATTAGCATATGTGACCCTGGGTTTCTTTGTATTACTCCCCTGTTTGCTCTAAGCCAAACCCCTCCTCCCTCTCTTCCTTTCTCCCTGTTAGTAAATACCAGGGACAATAAGTCTGACTTTGTGCATGATGATAGCACAATGTCAGGCTATCATCTTGGTCTTGGTCTCCTCACCTAGATGTTCCTACGATTTGTGACTGTAAGAATAGGAGACCAGGGAGGCGCAGAGTGAAGGGAGCAGGGCCTTCTCCTGCACTCCAGTGACAGGCGAAAATTAGGAAGCCAGCAGGCATGCAGATGAGGGAGAGAGTGATGATATGGGGCACATAGGAGCCTGACATTGTGCTATCAAGATGCACAATGTCAGACATGCTATTCCTGGTATATACTGAAAGGGAGGGAGAAAGGGAGGAGGGTTTGGCTTAGAGCAAAAATGGGAGTAATACAAAGAAACCCAGCCCCACATAGTGACATTGTGCTGCACTTATGTAAATGTACTGTACAGATTTCCTGATATTTCATAACTCTTTTCTCTGCCATTATACATGTAATCATTGAATTAAAGGTATAATTGCATTCAGTATCCCAGTGCCTGTAAGGCACTGGCTTCACTTTATAGCCCTAAATCCTTCTGGTTGGTTCCCCTTAAAACATTCTCTCTCATTATTCTGGCATTTGGCAAATAATAATGATGGTAATCCTAATTGACTTAAAACGGGAAAGGTTTATTCTGATTTCATGTCAGATAGTTAGAAAAACATGCAGATGTGTCTTTTTATATAGTGTATGGAAACTTATGGTTTCAGCTGTAGGTTGTTTGGTGACAGTTAGTTCTTATACATTAAAAAGAAAAGGACATTTTACTTATGGATATCCAGATGTTGAAGATTTCTTAATTTTACCTTCATGCTTGCTTGAAGCCTTCCAAAACTACAGGAAAAAAACTCATAAAATGTATAATTTATTAATATTATTTAAAATCTCCCCCTTGGTGGTACATGAAGTGAAACAAAACCAAAGACATGACACCCCAAACCCACAAAACGACAAACAATTGTTAATAAAAACAGTCTCAAAAGCTAGTATTCATCTGAATAATAAGTGTTCCGCAAGATGTCAATGAATCCACTGGTCTGTAATGTGTGTGTCACGTGTAGTATGCTCTGCAGTAGGTAAAATGTGTTTATTAGCTGTCCATGGTATTAGTTGGCTGTGGCTCTCCAGGTGAGCTGCTGCTTTGTGTGTCAGGTGACACGGTTAACCACTTACTCAGACTTTATATAATCCCATTAGGCATCAGTTGGTGCCGCTGAAAGAGTTCATTCACTATTTGACCTGTGAGCTGTATTATGCTGTGTGCTTCTGCTGGAGGATTCAGAAGATGTCTTCTCCTTGGAGTTGCTGTTCCTATCCCAATACCTGGGTAGAGTTGCTGTGGCTATCCTGGTCGCTGGGTGAAAATGAGGGGCTAATAGCCTAGGGCTGGTCAGGAGCAGGGCAAGGGTGGTGGCCCAGACATCCCCACCTTTAGAAGTACTTCTGAGAACAGGTTCAGCTAGGAACCCCCAGTCTAAGGGTCAAATTAGTTCCCCTGATCACCTTTAGCCCATCACTGCCATACTTATTCAATACCCCTTCATCCGTTATAGCCCCCTTGACAGTGTGTGAAAGAACTTACTTAATTTCTGACTCGTGAGCAGCACCCTTGCCAAATGATCTTATGACAAGATATTGAAAATGACCAAATAGTTTGCAGGTCCCAGTCCAGTCCAGTGAACTTGACCTGGGCTACTCTCCTGCGATTCCTCTCCGTACAGAACAGTTGATACAAGGAATGGTGAGCTGCTTTCTCCTTACCTTTTTCCTGGGTTTCCTTATAAATTCTTCAAAATGGTGCTCTTGATTAAATAATTTTTGTGCAAAAAAATTCCCTGCTTTTTGCAACTTTCTAAAAAGTGATAAATAATTAACTGACCCCAAACATCTAGATTACAAAAAACAGCAATGACGAACACAGAGAATAAAACTAAATGAACCAGTAGAAAACAGACTTCGAAATAGGCAAAACTTAAAGGAAGAATTTAGAAAAGAAAAACAAAACAGCCTCAAAAAAGGAATAAATTAGGCCAGAAAAATAGATGCAAATGCATAAATGAATCGAGGTCTGAACGTTCAGGTCTGAAAGGCTTGGATGTTTAGTACAGTGGATAATGATAGTTTCCACAATGAAGAATTACTTGCCTATGGTTGTACGCCTGTGTATAAATAAAATTCTGACAGTAAGTGTTCTTCGCACGTACAAGCTTGTACCGCTCCTTGGGCAGGTGATAAATCTATATCAATTACAGTCACATCTATTCATTACCACACCCTGTTGAAGTGAGAACATGGTAAGAGGACATCTCAGTAACACAAAGTTGCTGTAAAGTTATTCTAAAGAGCATGAGGTCACTGTCACAAGTCTGTACCTCAAAGAGATAAGCCAGGCTCATGACTGAGAGGATAAAGCAAGTCGGAAAAATTAATAATATCATTTCTATTTGTGTGAGTTGGGGTTGACTAAATAAAAGTTCATACTAAGCTCACTGTACAAAACACAATAAGAACACTAATTACTGAACACAAAATTGTTTGGCTCTTTGCACTCATAAATATGAACGTTGCTCATCTATTTCATAGGCGATGAGTGGAGCAGAGGTCTTGCATGTGCACCTGTGCTCCAATCGGCCAGGGCTCTGCAAAATCCCATTCTCAGGATCAGACTGCCTTGACTCCCAGTGATCAGCAATGTGTCACACTCATGTAGGATGGGAAAACATAACCTTTGTGTTGCCGCACCACCACCCAACTGGTTCCTGTACAAACTAGTACTCTAACAGCACAGTCCCTAAAGGCACCCTATCAGATATAAATATGCCTGCTAGGAGATGACTGCTTGGACCTCACTTCCTGCTCAGCCATCAAGACTTTTAAGTATCTCCAAAGGAACATGAAGAGAGTTTGCTAAGCACAACAAGCACAACAGGGCAAGCATACAGAGAGACTATTTGCTTGTGACTGTTAGGAAACAGGGGCAATGTGCCCTTGAACTGTCCCTCCAGCTAGGGTCCCTACAATAGTCCCTGTTCTCAAGATTACACTTGAAGGTGGGGATGCCTGGGTCTCATACCTTGCTTTGCTCCTGGTTGTGACTAATCTAGATGTCCCCCTCCAAAGGAGTAAAGAGGCAAAGAGCAAGGAAACAAACATGGAACTCAGGCAGGGCAACTGGTATAAAAAAAATGCTCTAGGGACTTCTCCATAAATTAACTTTGCTGCTGCAACAGGAACAACACCTCTTCTACACAGAAATGAATAAGCTCAATCACCAAGGGCAGTATACAAATTCTTTATCTGGTATGGAGTGAGGCTAGGGGCGGGTATATATAGGGGAAGGGGAGACAGTCCCAAGCTGCAGCTGGAATGAAGGCTAAGAGAATACTCAACCAGAAGGAAGATGTCCATAACCCCTTCAGCATAGAAGATAAAATACATCTGCAAAATAACAACTAATAGACCTTAACATAACAGAAGGCTTGAGATCTATTAAACACTGAGAGTTCCTAACCCTAATGGTACCTTTACACGCCGCCACAACAGGATGGATACAACCCGCTACAGGCTACAAAAGTAGCTTGTCGCGCCAATATCGCCCGTAGTAGCGGCGTCTGAAGACGGGACGACACAGCCGGCTACAGATACCTCTGCATCCGTGCACTGCCCATAAACAGATAGCTACATCGCCGATTGTAGCGAGCTGTATCGGCGTGTAAAGAAGCTACAGAAGGGAACTCGGGACAGCCGGCGATGTAGCTGCAATGTGGCTAAGGCGTCACCCATGCTCCGTGATACCGCGCCCCTTCAGCGATCATTGGTGGAAGATGCTGCGTTACGATTGGCCCTTGCCTCACAGCCCTCCATCTTGGATGAGCTGTCCCTTCAGCACTACACATACGCGCCGTATGCACGATCATATAGTAGTACAATTACGCGGACACACACTTGAACGTAAAATCATAAATGGCCCATGATCTACATACAGTGTGCACATCCTATCAACATGATAACGAATAATGCGGTACACAGCGCACAAGTGTGTGTTACGTACCGCTCTGGCTTATTGCACAGCAGCTGCCGTAGAAGTGTTCCGGGTCTGGCACTGCGCGCAGCGCGCACACAGATGCACACAATCCCATAGCACATCGGAGGAGATTACTCAGTAGACAGATCAGAGCCGTGTTGTACGGACTGCACTGTGGGTCTTCTGCAGTAGGGGCCGCATAAGTGTGTCGGGCGAGTCACTGCGCGTTGGGCTACTTATAAAGGTGCATCACCCCCACAGCGGTCGTAATGACGTCATGACGTTGGTTTCATTTTCACTCTGCCTGCAAGGTGCCAGCCCCGCCTCTGCACACACCATAGCAGTCATGGCAGCCGTGCACCGCGCCGCAACATGGGGGATGGCGGAGCTGATCATCCTCATTGATCAGTGCGACCGTCGGGACTATTGGGGCCACCATCACCACCGGCACCCCAGGCTGCGCAATCGGCACACGCGGCTGTCACAAGCGCTGATCGTGCGTGACAAGGCAAACACTTGTACTACGCACACATAGCCCCGGACCGCTACTTTAATACACACGGGATATGTGACTGGCCACCGCTCTAGCGTGACCCATTACCATCGATTTCGATGCATTCGCCAGGCTCCGCCATGTCACAAGCGCTTATTCCGTGCCACACTCCGCTCACTAGTACGGCACGTCTCGGCCATCCGCCCTTTCCGTCGTGCCCAATCACAACTCCGTACTGTTGGCCAATGGTTGTGGTTTGGGCGCGGCGTACAGGTCTGTGGCACGCCTATTTGTTTTACGTCCTGCCTTTGTTGCTCCCAGATCACTCTGTGGTGGCGGTGTGTAAAGCTGGTACGCTGAGCTACAGACGGCTACTTGCGACACCCGGCGATGTATCTAGCTGTAGATGTAGCGTAGCGTAGCGCACCTTGTGGCGGCGTGTAAAGAGGGTGCGGTTCCCGTTGGTAACCGTTCGGCCGTGCTCGTGCACGTGAAGTTGCCGTTGGTATCCATCCTGTTGTGGCGGCGTGTAAAGGTACCATAAGGGTACCTTTACACGTCGCAACATTGCATGCAATTTCACTAGCAACTTACTGGATGCAGTGAAATCATGGGCAAATTGTTCTATTTTGTGGCCATGTACAAATGGAACAATGTGTCCATGATTTCAACTATTTTGATATGTTTTACATGTTTTGTATGGTTACATGTGATTGGCTCACGATGGTTTTAACTATTGTACCATGTACACTAAGGGCAGGTTTACAGTCAGAAACAGGTAAGAAACCTTAAAATAAAGCAAACAAAGAGAATTTTGTTTACGTACCGTAAATTCTTTTTTCTTGAATCATCAATGGGAGACCCAGACAATGGGGTTTAGGGCGCTGCCCTCCGGAGGTCACACTAGGTACTACAAGTTTGTAGCACCGCCTCCTCCGCTTATAAACCCCCACCGTAGGAGAAATCCTCAGTTTAGTCCATAAGCTGCGAGGAGAAATAAACCACACCCGAAACATCGGGAAGAATGCCGTGCACAGACGGTGTAACAACCCGGAATACTGTCTCAACAGAGAACAGATCAAATGCAAACATGCAACGGAACAATGGGTGGGTGCTGGGTCTCCCATTGATGATTCAAGAAAAAAGAATTTACGGTACGTAAACAAAATTCTCTTTTTTCTGATCATCATAATGGGAGACCCAGACAATGGGGATGTCCTAAAGCAATACCCCAGGGCGGGAAGAGTTCCTCAACAAGACGGATAACACATGGTTCCCCTTTTAAAGGTGGGCAACCGCCGCCTGGAGAACCCGCCTGCCCAAACTCGCATCCGCAGAGGCATGGGCATGCACCATATAGTGCTTAGAGAAAGTGTGCAGGCTGGACCAAGTGGCCGCCTGACACACCTGTAGAGCAGAAGCTCGATGTCGCAAGGCCAAGAGGCACCTACAGCTCTAGTAGAGTGTGCCTTCAAACCCACCGGGATAGGCAAACCAGAAGACCGGTAAGCCTCCTGAATGGGAGCCTTGATCCATCTGGCCAAGGTCGACTTCGAAGCCGCGGACCCCTTACAGCGACCCATCGTGAGGACAAATAAGGAATCCGAACTCCTAAAGGAGGCGGTCCTGGACACATAAATGCGTACAGCTCTCACGAGATCCAGAGTATGGAGGTCGCGCTCAACCTGATGAACGGGAGCGGGGCAAAATGATGGGAGAACAATCTCCTGGTTCAAGTGGAATGTTGAAACCACCTTCGGCAAAAATTCAGGCCGTGGGCGCAACACCACCTTGTCCTGGTGAACCACCAGAAAGGGTGACTTGCACGAAAGTGCAGCCAATTCTGAGACCCTTCTCAGAGACGTAATTGCCACCAGAAAGACCACCTTCTGGGACAGACGAGAGAGAGAGATGTCTCTCAGTGGCTCGAACGGCGGTTTCTGCAATGCCGCTAGGACCATGTTGAGGTCCCAAGGGTCCAGGGGCCGCCTGTAGGGCGGAACCACCCGAGACACCCCCTGCAGAAATTGGCGGACCTTCGGGAGGAGCGCCAAGCGCCTGTCAAATAGCACGGAAAGTGCCGAAACTTGACCTTTCAGAGAGCCAAGGGATAATCCCAACTCCAAACCCGACTGCAGGAAGGCCAACAATGTCGGAATAGACAACGGCCACGGTGAGCGACCACCAGATGCACACCAGGTAAAAAAGATTTTCCACGTTCTGTGGTATATCTTCCTGGAAACAGGTTTCCTTGCCCGATTCATGGTGGCAACCACTGTAGGAGAGAAGCCTCTGGATGTCAGCAGCCAGGCCTCAAGAGCCATGCAGTCAATCTGAGGGCCCTGGAATTGAGGTGGAAGAATGGGCCTTGCGCGAGAAGATCTGCGCGCTCTGGAAGAGCCCACCGGTGTCCGCCTGACAGTTGCCACAGGTCCGGGTACCAGGACCTCCTGGGCCAATCTGGAGCCACTAGAATGGCTACTCTGCATTCCGTCCTGATCTTCCACAGGACCCTGGGAATCAGAGCTAGAGGCGGGAACACATATGGCAGCTGGTAGCTGGACCAACTCAGGATCAGGGCATCCGCCCCCAGAGACTGAGGATCCCATGATCTCGCCACGTATTGGGGCACCTGATGATTCAGCCGTGAGGCCATCAGATCCACGTCCGGAGTGCCCCATCTGCCGCAGATGTCCCGGAAGACGTCTGGATGAAGGGACCACTCTCCGGCGTCCATCCCCTGTCGGCTCAGATAGTCGGCCTCCCAGTTCTCGACCCCTGGGATGTGAACTGCGGAGATCAGGCAGCCGTTTTCCTCCACCCAAGCTAGAATGCGGTGGACTTCGGTGAGGGCCTGAGCACTTCTGGTCCCTCCCTGATGATTTATGTAGGCGACGGCCGTCGCATTGTCGGACTGTACCCGAATGGGTTGTCCTGACAGGAATTTCTGAAACGCCAGGAGCGCCAGATAGACCGCCTTGATCTCCAGCACGTTGATCTGCAACGCCGACTCCGACTGAGTCCAGAGGCCTTGAGCCCTGTGGTGCAAGAACACCGCACCCCAGCCCTTCAGACTGGCGTCGGTGGTCACCACTAACCATAACGGTTTTAGGAAGGACCGTCCCCGTGACAGATGATGTGGCTGTAGCCACCACTGTAGGGAATCCCTGGTTGGTTGTGACAACGTCACCAGCCGATTCAAAGAAATCGTCCTCTTGTCCCATCTGCGAAGAATCTCCAGCTGGAGAGGACGGAGGCGAAACTGTGCGAACGGCACCGCCTCTATCGCCGCTACCATGCGACCCACCAGTCTCATCAATACCCGTAGGGATGACTGTGGAGACAGGAGGACATTCCGCACTCCTGATTGGATCGCAAGCTGCTTGGCTTGAGGTAGGGACACCAGGGCCGAGTCCGTGTGGAAGTCCATGCCCAGATATGTCAATGACTGGGTCGGAACCAGGGTCGACTTTTGAATATTGATAAGCCACCCGAACCGTTCCAGGGACTTCATGGTCACCTCCAGGCTCACCCGACAAAGGTCTTCCGATGGCGCCCTGACCAACAGGTCGTCCAAATAGGGTATGACGGCGTGTCCCTGCGCATGCAGGAGAGCCATCATGGAGGCCATCACCTTTGTGAACACCCGTGGTGCTGAAGCTAGCCCGAATGGCAGTGCCACAAATTGGAAGTGCTCTTCCCCCACTGCGAATCTCAACCAGCGCTGATGAGCTGGTGCAATGGGGACGTGAAGGTAAGCGTCCCTGATATCGATGGACGCTAGGAAGTCTCCCTGTGACACAGCCGCGATCACTGAGCGCAGGGATTCCATGCGGAACTTCCGAACCAACACGTGACGGTTGAACAACTTGAGGTCCAACACCGGGCGAAAAGAGCCGTCCTTCTTTGGGACAATAAAGAGGTTGGAGTAAAAACCCCTGAACCTCTCTTCCGTGGGCACAGGGACCACCACTCCGTCTCTGCGGAGTCCCTCCAACACCAGGTGAAAAGCCTGAGCCTTTTCTGGGGATGGAACCGACCGATGGAATCGGTGTATTGGTCGTGACGTCAGCTCTATCCTGTAACCTCTTGAGACTACGTCTCGAACCCACTGATCGTGAATGTGAAGAAGCCACTTGTCCTGAAAGCGGGACAGGCGGCCCCCCACCTGTGGGGAGGCAGGACGAGAGAGCGAGTCATGTCGAGGCGGGCTTGGGGGTGGCAGCCGCTGCCCCCGCCGGCTTCTTCTGACGACTCTTGGAACGCCACTGAGTAGCAGGCTTGCCCCCTCGGTCTGAGCGAGTGGACGCCGTTGATGACTGTGAACCGGAGCGAAAGGACCACTGCTTAGGGTTCCTTTTCACGGTATACCGTGGCTTAGGCTTGTTCTGCGGTATCTTAGACTCAGCAGAATCCTTTATCAATTTGTCCAGTTCGGTGCCAAAAAGCCTGTCACCAGCGAACGGAAGATTTTGTAAAATCTTCTTAGATGTGGCATCTGAGTCCCAAAGACGCAGCCACAACAGCCTGCGGATCGCAATTGCATTGGCCGAGGCCACAGCAGAGCGAGTGGCAGTTTCCAAAGATGCCGTCCTGGCATAGTCCGCATAGGCCCTTGCTCTCTCAGTGAGAGCTAGGACCTCTGGACTGGACCTAGCTAGATCAGTGATACCATCCAAACAGATAGTAATCGCTTGTAGGGTCCAGACCGCGGCAAAATTAGGGGCAAACGAAGACCCCACAGCCTCATAGGAAGACTTGGCGAGTTGCTCGACCTGTCTATCAGTAGCATCCTTCAACGAGGAGCTATCAGAGGCAGAAAACAAGGAGCGCGCAGCAATCCTAGTCATGGAAGCATCCACCTTGGGAGACTGCGACCATTCCTGGAGCGCCTCCTGTGGAAAGGGAAAGCGATTGTCCTTAGTTTTACGGACATAACGCCGCCCAGGATGCAACCTGGGAGCTTTAATCACCCTTCCGAAATTAGTGTGGTCCATGAAGGAGCCACTTGGTCTAGCCTCTGGCCGCAGCCATTGGTATATCTCCTTGGGGTGTACAGTCACCTCCTCAGGAGGAGTGACAAGACGCAATGTCTCATTGATGGAGGACACCAGATCCTCCACCCCATCTGGAGGTTCAGACATAGACCCAAGAGTAGAACCCCCATCATCTTCCTCACCATCAGAGGAACGCTCCTCCTCAGAGAGGGTCTGGAGCTCAGGAGAAGCCTCACGGGCTCGCTTAGGGGGTCTTACAGCAGAAGTAAGAGACACCCGGGGGTAACTAGGAGGAGTAGCTGGGTTCTCCAGTCTCCTATGCAGTGCCTCCAGGGTTTGCGACATGGAGGACATCTGGGACAGCAGAGATTCATTAATCTTATTCTGCGTCTCCCATGGCCCTGGGATCACCTGAACCTCAGGGTATAATCCCGGATTTGCAGACTCAGTAGTAGCAGACCGGGCCTCTGGGCGTCCGCAGTTATTGCAGGACCCCTCCACCAGTGTCCCGTTGCACGTAGCGCAGGTAACGGTGACCACTGCCGCCTTAGCAGCATGCTTCCCAACTGAGGACATCTCCACAGTGAGGGGAATATAAGCCAAAGTTCACAAACAAACCGGGAATCCCGGTGGCTTACCGACCGCAGTAAAGCGGTAGGAGGAAGCGGTGTGTGTGTGTGACCTCCGCGAGTTCCGGTCTCCCTTGCAAGTGCAGACACGCGCTGCAGCTAGATCCCAGCCGGGAAATGAGAGAGAAGATGGCCGCCGACAGTGAAGATGTGGGCGGAGCCAGGAACACGCGGGAAGAACACACAACACGCCCAGCGGTGAGGTCACCATAAGGGCTGCCTCCTCCTCCTCCAGACTGCCTCAGCAATGGAGGTGCCGGAGCCCGCAGCGCGGGAAAAGAGTGTGAATATCACCACACACACTCTCAGACTGCATGTACACATAAAAACACTCGCAGTCTACAGCCTCAGCCCCTGTGACACACAGGGCGGTCAGCCAGGGCGACCCCAGCACAGGGTCACCGCCAGAACCGCGGACCCGAGGGTAACCGCGCGGTCTGAGTGTCATGACACCACAGTGACAGACACTACCCCCAGGCACACAGGAGACACACCAGGTGCCTCAGTGCCGGTCCGGTCTGTAAGCACCTTTAGGGAGGCCTCGGACGGGGGTACAGCACCAGTCCGGAGTGTAAGCACCATTTAGGGAGGCCTCGGACTGGGCTGGCTCCGTCCGGTCTGTAAGCACCATTTAGGGAGGCCTCGGACGGAGCGGAGCTGTGCAAGGCTCCAGGCTCCCCCTTACCAGAGCCTCCATGGAGGGATGGAAAGGAAGGAGCGCGACAGCGTACCGGGAGAACACTGAAGTGTCCAGGCTAAAAGCCCTCCGGTACCTCCACCAGCGTGTTCCGCAGAGGGTGAGCGGGGAGGCTGTCGGGGATCCCGAGCGGGACCATTTTACCTTGTCTTCATACGCCATCACGTAAGCTGTGAGAATGCAGTGAAGTGCAAGCAAAGCGTGATCCTCCGAGCACACTAAGTTTAAAACTGAGGATTTCTCCTACGGTGGGGGTTTATAAGCGGAGGAGGCGGTGCTACAAACTTGTAGTACCTAGTGTGACCTCCGGAGGGCAGCGCCCTAAACCCCATTGTCTGGGTCTCCCATTATGATGATCAGAAAAAGTAACTTTTAATTGAAGAAATCAATAAAGGAAAATCAATTTGACATCTATTCACAGATGTGCCTTCTTTGTTTTTCTGTTGTGCTGGACATAGACAATTATGCCATACATAGTTGGAGTGCGGGAAGGTAAGAATTATCATTTGTTTCTGTTTAAAATGTACTGGGGAAGGGCTGAGGACATTACTGGAAGGGGCCAAGAATTGGGGATATTTTACAGGGAAGAGACCTAGAATTGGGGTATTATACCAGGAAGGGGTGCAGGATTGGGGGGGGCTTTATTATTGGAAAGGCTCAGGATGGGGGACATTGCATGATGGGGGACATTATATCAAGAAGTGGCCCATAATTGGGGATATTGTTATAGGATGGGACCCATGATTGGGGGCATTATTACTGGAAGAGCCCAAGATGAAGGACCATAAGGGTACCTTTACACGTCGCAACATTGCATGCAATTTCACTAGCAACTTACTGGATGCAGTGAAATCATGGGCAAATTGTTCTATTTTGTGGCCATGTACAAATGGAACAATGTGTCCATGATTTCACTGCAACCAGTAAGTTGCAAGTGAAATTGCATGCAATGTTACGACGTGTAATGGTACCTTTACACGCCGCCACAACAGGATGGATACCAACGGCAACTTCACGTGCACGAGCACGGCCGAACGGTTACCAACGGGAACCGCACCCTCTTTACACGCCGCCACAAGGTGCGCTACGCTACGCTACATCTACAGCTAGATACATCGCCGGGTGTCGCAAGTAGCCGTCTGTAGCTCAGCGTACCAGCTTTACACACCGCCACCACAGAGTGATCTGGGAGCAACAAAGGCAGGACGTAAAACAAATAGGCGTGCCACAGACCTGTACGCCGCGCCCAAACCACAACCATTGGCCAACAGTACGGAGTTGTGATTGGGCACGACGGAAAGGGCGGATGGCCGAGACGTGCCGTACTAGTGAGCGGAGTGTGGCACGGAATAAGCGCTTGTGACATGGCGGAGCCTGGCGAATGCATCGAAATCGATGGTAATTGGTCACGCTAGAGCGGTGGCCAGTCACATATCCCGTGTGTATTAAAGTAGCGGTCCGGGGCTATGTGTGCGTAGTACAAGTGTTTGCCTTGTCACGCACGATCAGCGCTTGTGACAGCCGCGTGTGCCGATTGCGCAGCCTGGGGTGCCGGTGGTGATGGTGGCCCCAATAGTCCCGACGGTCGCACTGATCAATGAGGATGATCAGCTCCGCCATCCCCCATGTTGCGGCGCGGTGCACGGCTGCCATGACTGCTATGGTGTGTGCAGAGGCGGGGCTGGCACCTTGCAGGCAGAGTGAAAATGAAACCAACGTCATGACGTCATTACGACCGCTGTGGGGGTGACACACCTTTATAAGTAGCCCAACGCGCAGTGACTCGCCCGACACACTTATGCGGCCCCTACTGCAGAAGACCCACAGTGCAGTCCGTACAACACGGCTCTGATCTGTCTACTGAGTAATCTCCTCCGATGTGCTATGGGATTGTGTGCATCTGTGTGCGCGCTGCGCGCAGTGCCAGACCCGGAACACTTCTACGGCAGCTGCTGTGCAATAAGCCAGAGCGGTACGTAACACACACTTGTGCGCTGTGTACCGCATTATTCGTTATCATGTTGATAGGATGTGCACACTGTATGTAGATCATGGGCCATTTATGATTTTACGTTCAAGTGTGTGTCCGCGTAATTGTACTACTATATGATCGTGCATACGGCGCGTATGTGTAGTGCTGAAGGGACAGCTCATCCAAGATGGAGGGCTGTGAGGCAAGGGCCAATCGTAACGCAGCATCTTCCACCAATGATCGCTGAAGGGGCGCGGTATCACGGAGCATGGGTGACGCCTTAGCCACATTGCAGCTACATCGCCGGCTGTCCCGAGTTCCCTTCTGTAGCTTCTTTACACGCCGATACAGCTCGCTACAATCGGCGATGTAGCCATCTGTTTATGGGCAGTGCACGGATGCAGAGGTATCTGTAGCCGGCTGTGTCGTCCCGTCTTCAGACGCCGCTACTACGGGCGATATTGGCGCGACAAGCTACTTTTGTAGCCTGTAGCGGGTTGTATCCATCCTGTTGTGGCGGCGTGTAAAGGTACCATAAAGGTACTTTAAAGGCCCCGTCACACCTGGTGACGGGGCTGGAAATGTCGGTGGCGACTGGCGGGTGCGCGCACGTTTTTGGCGCCCCGCCAGCGTTGCTGTCCCCCATTTACATGGGGCGACATCTTCAGCGCCGCGGCGGCGAGCTGACAGGCGGCATCATCACCGGAGTGTCTGGAAACCCCAGCGGCGATGCAGGACAATGGGAGCCTATGGCCCCCATTGCCTGACAGGTCGCCGGCGACCGGTTACATGGGGCGATGTGAGCACATCTCCCCAGATCGGTCGCCTGGTTTCAGAGCACTGCTCTGAAACCAGGTGACCAGTAAAAGGGGTCGCCATTGCCCCTTTACATGAGGCGACGTAAAGGCGATGTCGTCGCCGATAGGCCACGCCCCTACATCGCCTATGTAATTGGCGGCGATGTCGCCCGGTGTGACGGGGCCTTAAGAGTTTGTGAGATAAATGTATGACATAGCAATTACCTATCTTTGTTACTCACTTTGTCCAGCTCTAGCAATGAGATCTCCCTGGATCTGTTGCAGGTCTCCTCCTCACTATTGTATTGCCATGCTCATTAACCCCATCACGCCATGGCCATTTTCTGTTTTATCATTTTTGTTTTTTCCTCCCCTTCTTCCAAGAAATACATTTCCTATAAATTACTCCCCTTTTTATTGACACATCCAGGGCCACTGAACTGGATAACGACCCATGACCTCCTCAAAGATCTCCCGACTCAGTTCCCAGTACCCCACAGTCCTGGTAGGCGTGTCAGATGCACATTTAGCTGAAATGTAATGTGGTGCAGAGACCCGCCAGCTCCCTGAAATGCCTAAAATACAAGCTCCCTAAACTACAAGCAGTCGGATAATCAGACAACTGACATCGGCTTACCAGTGATGGGCAGCACATGGTGGTGATGTCAGGAGCTGCTCGTGCTGGCAAACCGTTATCAGCTGCCAACTTCTGCATCAGCTATGATAATATAAATAAGGGGGAAAATACATTTTCAGGTGTTCAGGGGAAACAAAACATTTACGGTATGTATGTATACATAAAAGTAAAATGTAATTTGCTATTGAATTTAGAAGGTGTGCTGTCCTGAGAGAGGGGAAACTGGCAATAAAACATTTATTGAGAGGTATGGATTGGATCTTATTGAAAAATATGAAACAACCAATGGAATGAATTTTAGGAACAATATTATGTATATATTAAATGTGTAACATACAATGGTGTAAGATACCTTCTTAAATACAACTATTTTGATATGTTTTACATGTTTTGTATGGTTACATGTGATTGGCTCACGATGGTTTTAACTATTGTACCATGTACACTAAGGGCAGGTTTACAGTCAGAAACAGGTAAGAAACCTTAAAATAAAGCAAACAAGTAACTTTTAATTGAAGAAATCAATAAAGGAAAATCAATTTGACATCTATTCACAGATGTGCCTTCTTTGTTTTTCTGTTGTGCTGGACATAGACAATTATGCCATACATAGTTGGAGTGCGGGAAGGTAAGAATTATCATTTGTTTCTGTTTAAAATGTACTGGGGAAGGGCTGAGGACATTACTGGAAGGGGCCAAGAATTGGGGATATTTTACAGGGAAGAGACCTAGAATTGGGGTATTATACCAGGAAGGGGTGCAGGATTGGGGGGGGCTTTATTATTGGAAAGGCTCAGGATGGGGGACATTGCATGATGGGGGACATTATATCAAGAAGTGGCCCATAATTGGGGATATTGTTATAGGATGGGACCCATGATTGGGGGCATTATTACTGGAAGAGCCCAAGATGAAGGACATTATTACTAGAAGGGTCAGGATGAAGGACATTCAAAAGATCAGGAGGCAGGAACAAGAAAAGAATGGGTTCATAAATGACAAAAAAGCAGATTTCTCTGATAAAAAAAGTATTACGAAATTCTTTATATATTCACCAGTACTATTGATTTATGCAAAGTTTTTTGCCAACGACAGTGACCTTTTAATGTTTAGTGTTTGGCTCTCGGCCTATTTAAAGGTCTTTCATCTTACTATGCTTTTGTTTGCTGACTCTAACATTTCTCTGGCTGTTTGTTCCATTTCCTTATTCTTGATTTTTTTCTGATCTTGACCTTGTGTCTTGCCCTTGGGAATGTATGACTGGCATTTACAACACAAAATTCAGAACAGTTAAGACTCACCATCATTAATGTCTAAGAATGTCCCCAAAATGCTCATAAACACCCGAAAAAAAACCATGCCAATTGTGGCCCAGATTGTTAGACTGTCCTGACAAAATCTGATTTGTTGGCAAGTAAACTCACACCTTATACCTGAGCCCATACTGTCCTCTAAATACACTTCTTGTCTTCTGGCCTGCCACGTTCTCACCACTCTTCTGGTGAAATCCCTAGACTCCAATTCTGACTATGCACGAGCCCTTCTGTTACATATTAGTTACCTGCAATCCAATTAGGAAACTCAATTCCACCATTCTTTAGGCTCTGTATCCCAATCAATGCTACAGCAATGGAAAATCCATCTCCAGTGAGAAATGTCATGCAGTGGAGTAACAGACAAGGAGATTAGGGAGCAGGATGGCAGTGACAGGCAAAAGGCGATCAAGGAAACTTGTCTGACCCTTAGACTGGAAGTCCCTGGCTGACCCTATTCCCAGAAGTACCTCTATAAATGAAAATGTATGGGTGGCCATCCTTGCCCTGCTCCTGACCAGCACTTGGCTATAAACCCCTCACCTCCACCTAGGGACCGGGTTAAGCAGAGCTTCTCTTAGGAGAAGCTACACAGGAAAAAAGCTCCAGCAGAACATCACTAGGTGTCAGCACAGCTCATGGTATTTGCAGAGACTAAACTCTATCAGCAACCCCAAATGATGGCTAATGGGACTACTTAAAGGCTGGGGCAGTGGTCAGCCCATATCAGCTGATACACGCTGCAGCAGCAGCTCAAATGAAGAGCCACAGCCAGCTAATACCATAGACAGCTAATACTGCAGCTACAGTTATTGATATTAATCCCTAAGGTACCAACAGAAATAAACATATTGAAACTACTGGAGAGCAGTTCAGAGAGACTGCAGAGCAGACTACACGTGACAAGAAACCTTCTCTTTGTCTTGTCTTGTTGGAAGGTGAACCTTTGGCCAAGTCTGAGGTCCAGAGCACTCTGAAAGAGTTTTCATCAAGGATATCTCTGTACTTGGATGCATTCACGTTTCCTTCAATTGAAACCAGTCGTCCTGTCCCTGCTGCTGAAAAACACCCCCATAGCATGATGCTCCCACCACCATATTACACTGTTGGGATTGTATTGGGCAGGTGATGAGCAGTGTCTGCTTAGAATTATAACCAAAAAGTTCCATCTTCGTCTCATTAGAAAATAGAATCTGATTTGTCATTGTCTGGTAGTACTTCATGTGTTTTTTTGCAAACTGTATGTGGGCTTTCATATGTCTTGAACTGAGTAGAGGCTTCCGTCTTCCACTCTGCTATAAAGGCCCGACTGGTGGAGAGCTGCAGTGATAGTTGACTTTGTGGAACTTTCTTCCATCTCCCTACTGCATCTCTGGAGCTCAGCCACAGTGATCTTGGGGTTCTTCTTTACCTCTTTCACCAAGGCTCTTCTCCCATGATTGCTCAGTTTGGCTGGATGGCCAAGTCTAGGAAAACTTATGTTGATCCCAAACTTCTGCCATTTATGGATTATCGAGGCCACTGTGCTCTTAGGAACCTTGAGTACTGCAGAAATTATTTTGTAACCTTGGCCAGATCTGTGCCTTGCCACAATTATGTCTCTGAGCTCCTTGGGCAGGTACTTTGACCTCATGATTCACATTTGATCTGACATGCACTGTGAGCTGTGAGGTCTTATATAGACAGTTGTGTGCCTTTCCAAATCAAGTCCTATCAGTTTAACTAAACACAGCTGGACTCCAATGAAGGAGTAGAACCATCTCAAGGAGGATCTCAAGGAAATGGACAGTATGTGACTTAAATATGAGGGACTGAGCAAAGGCTCTGAATACTTATGACCGTGTGATATTTCAGATTTCTTTTTGAATAAATTTGCAAAAATTTCTGCATTTCTGTTTTTTTTTCATTCAAGATGGGGAGGGAGCAGGGTATACATTAATGAGAAAAAAATGAATTTTTTAGAATTTACCAAATGGCTGCATTGAAATAGAGTGAAAAATTTAAAGAGGTCTGAATACTTTCCGTACCCATTGTGCTTGCAGAAATATTTGCAGGTTTGGTATTTAATGGTTGAACTAATGGTTGAACTATGTTAAAAAGAAAATTCACCATGCGGTCAACAAACACAGCAAACATAAGAGAATTCCTAGTATAAAGATCTCGTTCTGCATGATTTTGAGACGTATTGAAATAACATGTCTTGGAATTGAAAGAAGTTGGATTCTGTCTCTGTTGGACTATCCATTTTTTGATAGTGGTTTGCTTACTCTAAGCTGGGTACATCGCTTCTAGAACCTCCAATAATTCGCTATAAAATGCTAGGGTATCTCACAGTATAAATATTTTATCAAGGAGCCCCCACTGAAAAAGTTAAGCAGTTGAAGGGTCAAATTGTAATTAACTGAGTTGTTTTTTGTCCTAGGACATGACAGACGCTCTGAGCCTCTCCATAATACCCCCCATACTGAATCTCTTATTAATACCCCCACACTAATCCTCTTTATAATATACTCCTTCTCCCATATTGCCTTTCTCAAAAAATTCTCCCCACACAGCCTTCCCCATAAAGTTTTTCCTCATACTGAGCCTCTCCATAACATCCTCCTCCCCCACACAGCCCCTCTTCATAATGTTGCCCTCCACACAGCCCCTTTCCATAATGTCCCCCCACACTGAGCCTCTCCATACTATTGACCCCCCATACTGTCCCTCTCCAAAATATCCCCCCAAACTCACCCTATCCATAATATTTCCCTCCCAATGCCCCTCTGCATAAAATTCTACGGCCTCTCACTATTCTGTGCCGCATTTAACATTCCCCCTCCATTAAATTGTGCTTGACAACCCGATCCTCATTCTCCCCCTCACAATAATTACACATTTACTTTTCAGCTCCTCTTCCAGAGTCAGCCATCTAAGTTTCTCTACGGTGACACCAGCAGCATAATGACATCAGTAATGTTCTGACCTCATCAAGCTGCTCCTGGGGAAGACGGGCGCTTCTCTGCTCTGCGCTCCTCTACTCCAGTCCTAGAATCACAGTGTTCAAATGTATTCATCCCTGAAGGTACTGTCTCACGCGGCAATTTTTCTAGCAATTTCACTGGCAATTTGCGGGTTGCAGTGAAATCATTTTGCTAGTAAAATTGCCGCGTGAGAAGGTACCTTGAGAGACACAAACACAGTTATATAAAGGAAGCAGGGGGCGTCTTCCGCCAGACATATCTACGGGTCACAGTAAATTCTCTGTGGGGCCGCATGCGTCCTTCGAGCCATATGGGCAAGCCTGGGATACTACGTCTGGCCATTATATTATTTGAATCCTGCATTTTCCTCTCTGCCGACAATTTCCTGTTGTAGCTGCTATGAAATCACATACACAACACATAGAGACTGAAGAGCAGAAATCCTTAAGTACAGACGCAGAAGTATGAGAGACAGTATGGAACAGTACTGAGCAGCAATTGAAAGGAATTTCCCATTGTAACTTTTTTAACAAAACTGTAAAGGCGGATGACAAAAGAATAACATACTATCTACAGGGCTGCAGCCAATAACCAAATCTGTCCATTATATCAGAGAATCTGCTACAACAGCACTGTTATCTATAGCACAAATCATGTTCTTCTATTAATGCCAGCTCCTGGTACTATACTGATAGACAGCAAACCACTGGCTGTCATGGCAAATCATTGGCACCCTGCAATCCTGGCACTGGTAAGCCGATGGCCACATAGAGTGATGCACCCCCTGTCAGAGCATGTTAAAGAGGACCTGTCACTCCCTGGTGCTTTCCAAAGTGAAAGCACTGCTAAATGCAGTGTGTATGTGTGGCACCCCACTGGGTAGGCAGCCACCAAAGGTACTGCACTCCTTCATTAGAGGGAGAGTTGTACTTCTGGTCTCCAGGTACTGGGATGGCGCAGTTGAGCTTCACACACATACACACACACACAACACTTAGGACCACGGGACAGTGGGAGGACCCAAGCGTAGTAGGGAAGGAAAAAGAGTAGTGCAGGAAGTGTGGAGTTAGTTAGTCGTGAGGAGGAGAAAGAAGTGGAGTGGAAGTCGGGAGTGAAGACTCCCGTGGGCTGGAGCACGACCATGCTCGCCCCGGAAAGCCCAATAGATGTGGAGGAAGAAAGGAGCCCTTTGGGTATGGAACGAGACGTAGATCCCTGTATGCCTGTATCTGGCGAGACAGAGGGGCTTGATGAATGACACAGGGAACCGGCCCTGAACATGGCGCAGAAGCTGCAGGCCCGAACCGTTGAACCGAAGGCCCCAAGTTCCTAACGGGAGCTGTGGCCAAACACCCGACACAACTTGGAGAAAGCGGCCGAACTAGGGAGCAGTACCCGGGAGGGGTACAACTGAGCACCCGTAGCTGTTGGTACCTGAGCTCTGTGTGCGGAGGCGCTGAGAGCCTGGAGGGAAGAGTGGTTTCGCGCTCGCCCCTGAAGAGAAATTACCTTATAGCCCTGAGGGACCACCAGAGACAGAAACACCTATTAAGAGAGAAAGGAACACAAACAGAGGCTCGACTGCACTGTCCCGGTTCCTGAGACAACGCTGAACCTAAGGTTGGCAAGGGAAGTACCCGGCGGCCATGTTGAAAAAACTGAGTAAAAGTAACAGAACTCTAGATGTGGTGTGTCAGACTTTCTTTAGTGGTCACCACTGGCCGCAGAGGCCGCATTAGACACTGGGGTGTTGATGACCTAGTGAACATCTGCCAAAGTACGAACTGACTCCTGCATTCTGCTGCTCTGGAGACTGCACTCCACATACGGGGAGCGAAACCACCCAAGCTGCTTGTCACTGTCCCCAAAGATTCTGAAGCAGTGACAGTTGTTCTGGCCACATACCGCAGGTGGCATCACGAATAACCCTTTTCCCTGTCTTCCCCGTCAATCCTCGTTTATTAAATGACACCACCAGGGTCATGGAGCCAGGTGGTCACCTTGACATTCCTCAAAAAGAACCGTAAGAACTTGCCCAGTAACGAGTACCCCCAGCCCTGGAGTGGGGGTGTTATATGCTGCATTCAAGGTAGGGGACCCCCATGTCTCTACCCCTTTGTAACCTGTAAAAAACACTTTTGAAAATTTTAAGATAAGAAGTCCGGAGGGACTTACTAATTTCTGATTCCTCACTGTTCACGGGGTCCTCACTGCTTCCTGCCTCTCTGTTCCGCCTCCGGCCTCTCTGTGCCGCCTCCTGCCTCTGTGGGTCTCACGTCCTCATCTGCACCTCATCTGAATTCATGCAGGCACACAGTGAGGAGTTGGTATGAGCAGGTCCCGGCTGCTGGAATAATGCATGCGTGGGAACGTCTGTGCCAGACTGCCTCCCTGCTGCATGTGCCATTCTAGCAGCCGGGACCTGCTCCTACCAATTCCTCACTGTGCCTTTCATGAATTCAGACACTGAGGCGAAGGCAGGACACCCACACTGGAAGGAGGCGGCACAGAGAGACAGGGGGTGGAACAGAGAGGCAGGGGGCGGCACAGAGAGGCAGAGGGTGGAACAGAGAGGTAGGAGGTGGAAGGACCAAGTGAACAGCGAGGCATGAGAAATTAGTAAGTCCCTCTGGACTTCTTATTTTAAAGGTACCGTCACAAGCTGCCATATGGCTTCCATATCGCTGGCAATTTGACGTGAGCATGCACGTTCCGGGCACTTTTTTCAGAGCGCTGTGGAGTTGTCACACATAGCGATTTTGCGTGTGATCACCGGCGATCCTGCGTTCCGGAAATTGCCTGACCAAGACCGGAAGTTATTTGCCCTTCTCACATCACCACGTCAGACGCCACAACCACATCAGCTATGTGGGTGTAGAGTTTGGCCGTGGCGAGGAGATAGGCATGCCAGAGTGTGTTACACTGCGCCCCTACCAATCCGATTGGCCTGCACAACTGCGTTACCACCAAGCCACCAATCGCTGCAGACGGGGTGCGGAAAACAGCACGCTCAGGCATGCCTACGGGATTGATTCCAGAATGTCTGAGCTCACTTTCTACATCGCTATCGCCCTGTCACATGCCACGAATAACTGAGATCGCCTGGTGGATATCGCCTGATTTCACTGCAGTGCAGGGCAATCAGGCGACGCTGCCCCAGCGGTTTCTCACCGTAGAATCACCCAGTCACACGCCACTACGCACATGCGATGTGGTTTCCACATCGCCGAAATCGGAAATTGCCAGCCATCTCGCCGGCGACATTTCGGCGTATGACGGTACCTTACAACTTTCAAAAGTGTTTTTTACAGGTTACAGGAGGGCTAGAGACATGGGAGACCCCTTCCCTGAATCCAGCAGACACGCTTCATTCAGTAGTGCTTTCACTTTGGAAAGAACTAGGGAGGGTGACATGTCTTCTTTAAATGCTTCTGACAGAAATTGACAGCGGCATTTAACAGGTTAACAAACATAGGCGAAGCTACACTTCACTTGTGGCTATTAGAGGCAGATGATGGCTGAATAATTCAGCAATTATCTGCCAGGAAAGAAGTAGGTTTGACATGCGAGCCCAAATGAAAGTCAAAGACATAACATATGGCAGAATTGTACATCATATGTTGTGAAAGGGATAATAGGCAGCTGTAATCTGATTTCTCAGTGAGCTGCCAGTCCATTTTGTCTTGAGTAGTGATGAGCGAGCACTAAAATGCTCGGGTGCTCGGTGCTCTGGCCGAGCATCTCAAGATACTCGTGTACTCGGCCGAGCACCGAGCCCAATGTAAGTCAATGAGTGGCAGGCTCCGCCCACAGACTTCCGGTTATAAAACGAGTACTGCTGGGAAAGGGCGGGAGGGGGGGCTTTTTGAAATCGCCACAACATATAACACCTTGCTGTGGCCCCCAGATGGATCCTAATAATGAATCTGCTCCCTGTGTGGTGCCAGCTCACTATGTGCACTGAAGGGAGCTGTGTACGTGTGTCAGATTGCTTATTACTGAGCAGTCCGAGCATCTCGGCGGTACTCGGTGCTCGCCGAGCATCCAGAGTACCGGGATACTCGTGCGAGTAACGAGTAGCGCAGAGCATACTCGCTCATCCCTAGTCTTGAGTAAAGGTACCGTTACACAGCACAACATTGTTAACGATGTCACTGATACGTCACGGGTTTGGAGGCATTCCAGCGACATTGTTACAACCTCGTTGCTGCGCCAAGTTGAAACGATAAGTCGTTGGGTCGCTGATCGCAGGTTTAAGAACATGTTCTAAAAACTGACAATCAATGATCAGCCGACCTGGTATATCGTGGTATATTGTGGTGTCTGACACCGTGATAACGATGTCGTTGACGACTTCGCCCATTGACATCAATGAGCAGGGATCATTCGCAGGGTTTGCGAACGATACCTGCTCACAACGTAGTTGGTGAGTTGTCCACGATATCTAGACGTGTGACATCTCACCAACGATGTCAAAACGATGTCGGAAATGACCATGCGCCCATGAGATCGTTGCCGACATCCTTTCAATGTCGTGCCGTGTAACGGTACCTTTAGAGAGATTTTAACTGCAATCCTTAGTAAATAATGAGCTCAGTAAGTGGGGAGAAGAGCACATTTTTCTGATAAATGTTATTGTAATAATAATAATAATATTTATTCATTTACATAGCACTATTCATTTCATAGCACTTTACATACATCAGTATTCACTCATACTCGATTCTTGCAAAAATTGTTGAAACGACATTGACCATTTGACTTTTTTACATATCAACATAATACCTCAAGAGCTTTGTATTATGTCTTTAGACTTCTTGTGATTTCCAGCTTACTATGATCAATACAATATAACAATACCATATGTAACAGTACATTGCACCCAATAAGTAAACATCTAAGTTACATTATATGTAAAACACTTCAGAGATGGGTGAAATTCGAATGCACAATGTTTTCAGCTCTAGAGATGAGAAATGTTTCACTGGATAGAAAAGCTGAGTGGACAACTGAAGGTATGCCATGATAGACAGGTAAACAATCCTTTGATGTGCAAACAACCATAGATTTCTTCTCCTGTGTTGGAAATTTCGCTGAATAGTAAGTGTTCTGTAAGATTTGCTGGATGTTTGTTCAACTTGAATTTATCATGGGTGATTGCGTTTCATTTGCATTATGTATCCATCTTTAAGTGCGACCTGTGTTATAGAGCAAAACCTTACCAATCCATAATGACGCCAGTGTGAGATGTATGTATATATATATATATATATATATATATATATATATATATATACAGTACAGACCAAATGTTTGGGCACACCTTCTCATTCAAAAATTTTTCTGTATTTTCATGACTATGAAAATTGTAGATTCGCACTGAAGGCATCAAAACTATGAATTAACACATGTGGAATTTTATACTTAACAAAAAGTGTGAAACAACTGAAAATATGTCTAATATTCTAGGATCTTTTCTAGGTTCTTCAAAGTAGCCACCTTTTGCTTTGATTACTGCTTTGCCCACTCCTCTCTCTTGATGAGCTTCAAGAAGTAGTCACCGGAAATGGTTTTCACTTCACAGGTGTGCCCTGTCAGGATTTCTTGCCTTATAAATGGGGTTGGGACCATCAGTTGTGTTGTGCAGAAGTCTGGTGGATACACAGCTGATAGTCCTACTGAATAGATTGTTAGAATTTGTATTATGGCAAGAAAATAGCAGCCAATTAAAGAAAAACGAGTGGCCATCATTACTTTAAGAAATGAAGGTCAGTCAGTCCGAAAGATTGGGAAAAATGTGAAAATGTCCCCAAGTGCAGTTGCAAAAACCATCATGCGCTACAAAGAAACTGGCTCACATGAGGAAAGGAAGACCAAGAGTCACCTCTGCTGCAGAGGATAAGTTCATCCGAGTCACCAGCCTCAGAAATTGCAGGTAAACAGCAGCTCAGATTAGAGACCAGGCTAATGCCACACAGAGTTCTAGCAGCAGACACATCTCTACAACAACTGTTAAGAGGAGACTTTGTGCAGCAGGTCTTCATGGTATAATAACTGCTAGGAAACCACAGCTAAGGACAGGCAACAAGCAGAAGAGACTTGTTTGGGCTAAAGAACACAAGGAATGGACATTAGACCAGTGGAAATCTGTGCTTTGATCTGATGAGTTCAAATTTGAGATCTTTGGTTCCAACCACCGTGTGTTTCTGTGACACAGGAAAGGTGAACGGATGGACTCTACATGCCTGGTTCCCACCATGAAGCATGGAGGAGGAGGTGTGATGGTGTGGGGGTGCTTTGCTGCTCATCAAGAGAATGCCAAGAGTGTGCAAAGCAGTAATCAAAGCAAAAGGTGGCTACTTTGAAGAACCTAGAATATAAGGTATATTTTCAGTTGTTTCACACTTTTTGCTAAGTATATAATACCACGTGTTAATTCATAGTTTTGATGCTTTCAGTGTGAATCTATAATTTTCATAGTCATGAACGTACAGAAAAATCTTTGAATGAGAAGGTGTGTCCAAACTTTTGGTCTGTACTGTATATATATATATATATATACAGTTGAAACCACAAGTTCACATACACTATATGAAAGACATACAGTCATGGCCAAAAGAATTGACACCCCTGCAATTCTGTCAGATAATACTCAGTTTCTTCCTGAAAATGATTGCAATCACAAATTCTTTGGTATTATTATCTTCATTTAATTTGTCTTTAATGAAAAAAACACAAAAAGATTTGTCCTAAAGCCAAATTGGATATAATTCCACACCAAACATAAAAAAGGGGGTGGACAAAAGTATTGGCACTCTTAGAAAAAATCATGTTATGCTTCTCTAATTTGTGTAATTAACAGCACCTGTAACTTACCTGTGGCACCTAACAGGTGTTGGCAATAACTAAATCACACTTGCAGCCAGTTGACATGGATTAAAGTTGACTCAACCTCTGTCCTGTGTCCTTGTGTGTACCACATGGAGCATGGAGAAAAGAAAGAAGACCAAAGGACTGTCTGAGGACTTGAGAAACCAAATTGTGAGGAAGCATGAGCAATCTCAAGGCTACAAGTCCATCTCCAAAGACCTGAATGTTCCTGTGTCTACCGTGCACAGTGTCATCAAGATGTTTAAAGGCCATGGCACTGTGGCTAACTTCCCTAGATGTGGACGGAAAAGAAAAATTGACGAGAGATTTCAATGCAAGATTGTGCGGATGGTGGATAAAGAAACTCGACTAACATCCAAACAAGTTCAAGCTGCCCTGCAGTCCAAGGGTACAACAGTGTCAACCCGTACTATCCGTCGGTATCTGAATGAAAAGGGACTGTATAGTAGGAGACCCAGGAAGACCCCACTTCTTACCCCGAGACAGAAAAAAGCCAGGCTGGAGTTTGCCAAAACTTACCTGAGAAAGCCTAAAACGTTTTGGAAGAATGTTCTCTCTTTTTGGGCAAAGGCATCAACATAGAGTTTATAGGAGAAAAAAAGAGGCATTCAAAGAAAAGAACACGGTCCTTACAGTCAAACATGGTGGAGGCTCCCTGATGTTTTGGGGTTGCTTTGCTGCCTCTAGCACTGGACTGCTTGACCGTGTGCATGGCATTATGAAGTCTGAAGACTACTAACACATTTTGCAGCAGAATGTAGGGCCCAGTATGAGAAAGCTGGGTCTCCCTCAGAGGTCATGGGTCTTCCAGCAGGACAATGACCCAAAACACACTTCAGAAAACAGTAGAAAATGGTTTGAGAGAAAGCACTGGAGACTTCTAAGGTGGCCAGCAATGAGTCCAGACCTGAATCCCATAGAACACCTGTGGAGAGATCTAAAAATGGCAGTTTGGAGAAGGCACCCTTCAAATATCAGGGACCTGGAGCAGTTTGCCAAAGAAGAATGGTCTCAAATTCCATCAGAGCATTGTAAGAAACTCATTGATGGTTACCGGAAGCGGTTGATCGCAGTTATTTTGGCTAAAGGTTGTGCAACCAAGTATTAGGCTGAGGGTGCCAATACTTTTTTCTGGCCCATTTTTGGAGTTTTGTGTGAAATGATCAATGTTTTGCTTTTTGCGTCATTCTCTTTGTGTTTTTTTCATTGAAGATAAATTAAATGAAGATAATAATACCAAAGAATTTGTGATTGCAATCATTTTCAGGAAGAAACTGAGTATTATCTGACAGAATTGCAGGGGTGTCAATACTTTTGGACAACACTGTATGCATGTTTTTCTCACTATCTGACATGACATTAGACTAAACATTTCTCAATATAGGTCAATTAGGATTACCACAGTTATTATTTTTTACCAAATGCCAGATTAATGAGAGAGAGAGAATGTTTAATGGTATTTTTATTACTTTCTTCAATGCAAAAACGCATAGAAACGCAATGGAAGTGCATGCGTTAACACACCCATTGATTTCAATGCAAAATGCATTGAAAACGCAAGTAAAAACGCATGTCATCTTCAGAAAATGCAAAATGCATGTGTCACAAAATGTGTCCTGCAACGTTTTGGGCTGCAATTGCAAAAACGCATCCATTTTTACTTGCGTTTTCCATGCATTTTGTATTGAAATCAATCGGTGCATTAACGCATGCGTTTCCAGTGCATTTTGCTGTAAAAACGCAATGGAAACGCAATGCAGGCAAACGCAGATGTGAAAAGGCTCTATGATTTAGGTCAAACATTTTGGATATCCTTCCACAAGCTTCTCACAATAGTTGCTAGTAATTTAGTCCCATTCCTCCTGACAGAATTGGTGTAACTGAGCCATGTTTGTATGTCGCCTTGCTCGCAGCCTTTTCAGTTTTGTCCATAAATTTTCAATAGAATTGAGATCAAGGCTTTGTGATGGCCACTTCAAAACATTCACTTTTCTTTGGTTAAGCCACTTTGCAGCAATTGTTGTCATATGCTTCAGGTCAGTATCCATTTGGAAGACCCATTTCCACCCAAGCTTTGATTTCCTGACTGATGTCCTGAGATGTTGCTTCAGTATTGCCACATAATCTTCTTTCATGATTTCATCTATTTTGTGACGTGCACCAGTCCTTCCTGCAGCAAAATAACTCAAAACATGATGCTGCCATCCCTGTGTTTCACAGTTGGGATGGTGTTCTCAGGCTTCCAAGTCTCTCCCTTTTTCCTCTAAACATAATGATGGTCATTATGGCAAAACAGTTAAATTTTAGTTTCATCAGACCACAGGACATGCCTCCAAAAATGTATTTCTGTATGCATTGGCAAAAATTAATCTGACTATTTTTATGTTTATTTTGGAGTAATGGCTTCTTCCTGGCAGAGTGGTCTTTCAGCCCATGTTGATACAGTACCAGTAATCGTTTCACCATAGATAATGACACAATCTTAGCAGTTTCCTCCATAATCTTTACGAGGGTTTTTGTTTTTATTATTGGGTTGATGTGCACATGTTGGACCAAAGCACATTCATCTTTGGGACATAGAACCCACCTCCTTCCTGAACAGTATGATGGCTGGACATTCCCATCTTCTTTGAACTTGCATATAATTGTTTGTACAGATGAACGAGGCAATGTCAAGTATCTGGAAATTGCCCCAAGGATGAACCAAACTTGTGCAAGTCAACATTTCTCTTCCTGATATCTTGGCTGATTTCTTTAGACTTTTCCATGATGCTTCACAAAGAAGCAGTGTGTTTCAGGTGTGCATTATAATACATCCAAAAGTGTGTCTCTAATTAACTCAGATGTTGCCAATTAACCTATTAGAAGCTTCCAAACTAATGACATCATCATATGGGCTGTCCCAAATTGTTTAAAGGCATAGTAATCTAAGTGTAAGTAAACTTGTCACTTTGCAGAAAGTAATAAAAATGCCTTAAACCATTCTCTCTCTCTCTCTTTATTCTGGCATTTGGCAAATATTAATAATTATGGTAATCCTAATTGACGTAAAAGGGAAAGGTTTATTCTGATTTCATGTCAGATAGTGAGAAAAACATGCAGATGTGTCTTTTTGTATAGTGTATGGAAACTTCTGGTTTCAACTGTATGGAAGACAATCCCTGCATATTTATCGAGCATGAGCGGTACTCAAATGAATAAAAAGCTTACTTGAGCACCCGATTCTTAATCAAATTTCGAGCAGTGGTGAGCATGCTCGCTCATCATTAATAATTATACTTACCTGCAGGGCTGCCACTAGAAATTTTGGGGCCCCTTACTAGCAAAATTTTGGGGCCCCCCTGAGACTCCACCCCAACTCCGCCTCCACCAAGCTCCACCTCCATCCAGGTTCCGCCTCCACCCACGCTCCGCCTCTATCCATCAAACCTTCCATAGTTTCACCACCCACTATTGGAAAAACTCCCTTTCTGCACCACGTCCTCGCCAATCACTCATTAATCTCTTTCTATACATTGTTCTTTATTAGAGCTGTGGAGGGATGTGAACAATAAATGCCACATGAGGCAGAATAATACTGGTGCTGTTATTCATCACCTTGTACAGGGGTGGGGAACCTTTTTGCTGCTGGAGGGACATTTGGAAATTTCTACCATCATTTAGGGGCCGCACATCACAATGAAAATTACCAGCTACATTAAATTAATTAATTACCTCACCTAATTTGATGGCTGCAGCTGCTTCTCTGTGTCCTGCGATGTTCGGTGATATCTGATCTTCCAGGTTTGCGTTGGTCTGGAGCGCAGTCGACTCTGTGACAATAAGTTCTGTAAATCAAATACATCACATAGGAAATTGTTACATATACAATATACAGGACAAAGAGTATATACAGCACTGCAGAGGGCTGGGGGACACAGACTGGGGGTGAGATGAGCTCTGCAGGAGCCACAGAGATGTATGTTCTCTCCCCGGGCCCCCCACCCATTGAGGGGGTGAGGTGAGCTCTGGAGCCAGGGGTCACAAGCTTCCAGAAAATGGCAGCGGATCTCGATTACTTATTATTATCAGAGACTCTGGAGAAGAATGCTACCGGCAAAGGAAGCCAAGACTATAAGAGTGGGAGCGGCATCCGCTGGGGGTTACAACTGGTACACACACCTCGTACGCACCTGGCTCCACTCCGTACACCTTGTACGCATGCAGCTCAGCTCCGTACACCTCATACGCACGCGGCTCAGCTCCGTACACCTCGTACGCATGCAACTCAGCTCCGTACACCTCGTACGCACGCAACTCAGCTCCGTACACCTCGTACACACTCGGCTCTGCTCCGTACACCTCGTACACACACGGCTCTGCTCCGTACACCTCGTACGCACGCGGCTCAGCTCCGTACACCTCGTACGCACGCGGCTCAGCTCCGTACACCTCGTACGCATGCAACTCAGCTCCGTACACCTCGTACGCACGCAACTCAGCTCCGTACACCTCGTACGCACGCGGCTCAGCTCCGTACACCTCGTATGCACGCGGCTCAGCTCCGTACACCTCGTACGCACGCGGATCAGCTCCGTACACCTCGTACACACGTGGCTCAGCTCTGTACACCTCATACGCATGCAACTCAGCTCCGTACACCTCGTACGCATGCAACTCAGCTCCGTACACCTCGTACGCACGCGGCTCAGCTCCGTGCACCTCGTACACACGCGGCTCAGCTCCGTACACCTCGTACGCATGCAACTCAGCTCCGTACACCTTGTACGCACGCGGCTCAGCTCCGTACACCTCATACACACGCAGCTCAGCTCTGTACACCTCGTACACGTTGTTCCACTCCGTACACCTTGTACACATGTGGCTCCGCTCCGTACACTTCATACGCACACGGCTCCACTCCGTACACCTCATACATACGTGGCTCCGCTTCGTATACCTCGTATACATTCGGCTCTGCTACATCCACACTGTAAGTCCATCCTGACCACAGATACACTTTACCTCATCCAGCACCATGACAACTGAGGAGCTGATCATGTGACCCCTGACTCCTCCCCTCCAAGTGAAGTCATCACAGGTCCTGTAAGAACAGAGCAGCTATGTAGCGTGCTGCTCTGCAGGTGGAGAACAATGGGGGGGATCCCGGGCCCCCACAGGCTAATAGAGGCTGGGCGGGCCCTCTGTGCTTTAAGGCATGGTGTGGGCGGGCCGGGCCCCCACAGGATAATAGTGGCTGGGCGGGCCCGGGCGGCGGCTGGGTGGTTCCCTGGGCTCTGTGCATTGAGGCCTCTGGGCCCGGGGGCGGGGTGAGCGTGGATGGGCGGGCCGCCGGGCTTCCACAGGATAATAGATGGTGGGCGTGCCTGGGCGGCGGCTGGGCGGTTCCCTGTGCTTGCTGGCCTGCCCAGCCAGCCCCAGCCTGTGTGTGTGTGAGTGTGACGGACGGCCCTGCCCCGCCCCTGGCTGGTGTGATGATGACGACGACTCGACGAGACTCGTCAGGTCAGCTGCGCAGGCAGCGCCGGCGCGTATGAACTACTGTGTAGTCTAGTGACTGTGCCACTGCTGCTGCTGGCCAAATGGGCGGGCCTTATTGCTCCAAATGGCCCCGCCCACAGCCAGCGCGCCCGGGCCCCCCCTGCTGTTTGTTTTTGGCCACGCCCCCTCCACTTATCTTCGGGCCCCATACAGCTGTATGGCTTTTAAGGCCCTATTGGCGGGACTGCTTACCTGTGCTTGAATTCTTGATAATTACAATTTTGTAGTGTAATCATTTTTGCAACATGGTATTGAATCACCATAATTTGTGAGGAAATTTATTTTTTTTGGTGTGCAAAATAACAAATCTTGTTTGCAATCAATGGTCCACATTTGAGGGAGTGTTTGTATTTTGGTCTTCTATAGAAAATGTTGATTCTGAAAGGAAACTAACATTTCTCTGATAAACCTGTGGCATACATATTTATGCATGGTGAGCACTGTGCTTATAAAAAAGCGCAAAAATGTATTGACCCATATGATAAAGCAGGTAACATTTCGGCTCCAATGCATGTCTTTGTCAAGCAATAATGAGATATCCATGGAAACAACTAAAACCCTCACCTTGGCCCTGTTCTATTCCCGCCTTGATTATTTCAATTCTCTATTACCCCTTCATGACCCGGTGATTTTTTGTTTTCCATTTTTGTTTTTTCCTTCCCCTCTTCCAAGAGCCATAACTTTTTTATTTTTTTCGTCAATATAGACATATAATGGCTTTATTTTTGCGGGACGAGTTGTACTTTCTGGTTTAATCATTTATTTTACCATATAGTGTACAGGTAAATGGGAAAAAAATCCAAGTGCAGTAACATTGCAAAAAAAAGTGCAATTACATGTTTTTATTTTTTTATTTTTTTAGTAGCCATGTTCACTATATAGTAAAACCAACATGATGGTGTGATGCCTCAGGTCAGTACGAGTTCGTAGATACCAAACATGTATACCTTTACTGGTATCTAAGTGGTAAAAAAAAAATTCTGAAGTTTGGAAAAAAAAAGAATCGCACTTTTTGCGTCATGTTCTGCAACCCGTAGTGTCCTCATTTTTCGGGATCTGGAGCTGTGTGATGGCTTATTTTTTGCATCTTAAGCTAATGTTTCTAATCATACCTTTTTAGGTAGATGCGCTGTTTTCATCGCCTGTTATTGCATTTTATAGCAATGGTGCAGAAAGAAAAAAACATAACTTTGGCCTTTGGACTATTTTTTCCGTTACACAGTTTATGGCTCTCATTAATTGATTTTATATCTTGATAGATAGCGTGTTCCTAAATGTGGTGATACCAAATATGTGCATTTTTTTTTATCTTTTAAATACTTTTATTTTGAATGGGGAAAAAGGGGGGTGATTTTAACTTTTAGATTTTTTTTCTCATATTTTTAAAAACTTTATTTGACAATTCATTCTTTGTTTTACACAGCTCCATAGGGCGCCACAGTACTGCGGTGGCTGATTGCTTGTGACGGGTCCCAATAAGCTGCAGCATATTGGGATCTGTCACAATTGCGTTCTGTGAGTTAGCAGCGCTTGCCAACCACTCACAGGAATTGCTCAGTGGCAGCTTCCTGGGTCAAGCCATGACCCCGGGCCTTCATGCAAGCACCAGAGATCCCACAATCTTATCGCAGTATCTCTGATGCAGGCGGGGAACAGAGCATTCTCTGCCACGGCGGTTTTGGATCCCGCTGTCAGTGAATGACAGCAGGATCCAAAGGGTTAACAGCACCGATCGGATCCTGGATCCAATTGGTGCTGGAAGCCTGACATCTCAACTGATGAGATCACCTGAGATGAGGGGGAAATTAAGTGAGCTCCACTCCAGAGCTCACATCAAACCCTGGTAATCGGCACATGATGTTGTACAATGTCATGGGTCAGGAAGGGGTTAATTGGCCTCTCCCTCACTAGACTTTCTCTCTCCAGTCCATCCTTAATGCAGCAGCCAGGATCACCTATCTGGCCAATCGTTGCTCAGATGCCTCTGCTCTGTGCCAGTCATTGCACTGGCTGCCTGTGCACTACAAGATCCAATTCAAATTGCTTGTTCTTACTCACAAATCTCTTCACAGTGCAACACCACCCTGCCTCTCTACCCTCATCTCTGTCTATCACCTCACCCATTCTATACGTTCTACAAATGACCTTTGACTAACATCTGCATTTATCCAAACCTTTCACTCCCGGCTCCAAGACTTCTCCCAAGCTGTACCAATTCTCTGGAATGCTCTACAACAAGAAATTAGGACTATCCACAACTCACAAAGCTTCAGACTCTCCCTAAAAACACATCTTTTTAAAGCGGCCTATCATGCTCCCGAATAATCCTTTATACTGTATATAGCCCTTTCACTAGTTCTCTGGATATAACTCTCCTTCATACTCCACCAAACCCAAAAGCTCTACACAGATTGTCTGGTGACCATTCACGTAACTTTATTTCTAGCCCTCATTTCCTCAAGATGCCTGGACCATCAGTGTAATAAATCCTTGCACTTTGTGTAATCTCATCTCGTTGTAGATTGCAAGCTCTTTTGAGCAGGGTCACCTTTATTTGTGCCTTAATTATTGTATTTTATTTTTTACATTGTTTCTCTACTTTAATTATTGTATTGTATTTTTTACATTGTTTCTCTACTTTAATTATTGTATTGTATTTTTTACATTGATTCTCTACTTTAATTATTGTATTGTATTGTTTTTATATAATTGTTACCTATGACCATTTGTATATGAACCACTGAATTGTAAAGTGCTGCGGAATATGTCGGCGCTAGATTATTATTAGTAGATATCAGATATTTGCCCAAAAATACATACAGAGTTAATTACAACTTAATACCTAATTTTATTTATTATTTTATGCAGTTATATAGTGTATATATGCATATAGTAACTATTTGCACTTTTTCTTGTAAAAGCTGAAGTGTATATACTTGATATAGCGCCATCATATTCCGCAGCGCTGTACAATTCAGAGGGACTCCGGATAGTAACATTTTTTTTCTTGCACAAGTTGAAATTTAGCAAGTGCGGCCAATACTACCGCATGATAAATCATATCATTTTAAGCCTGAAATAGCCTGCAATTAATAATGGAGCATGAGAATAAAAATCGAGCCTTGCTTTTTCTCTTTGTAAAGTGTTTTATGGCTCTCCACCACTTCTATTTCATGTGGGTTTCAGCCTTTAGATTTATGTATCAACACCTCTGCACCAAATTTTGTAAATATTCAATGGGGGCTTGGTCCGGTAACATAAACATGTCGTCCTATTGAGGCGGTGAGGAAAAGCAGACACCCGTTTATTATGTGATATTCGGGAGGCTAAAGGGATGTTGATCTCCTGGATGGAGGAATATCTTCTCTTACAAGACAAATGAAATGTCATCGTGTTAAGGTGAATCATAATAAATGTTATGTCTTGGCCCGCACTGACAAATAAATCAAACTTGTGTTGTGAGAAATATGGGTGACTTTTTTTCCAAGGAGGCTTCAAGTAGCTGTATAAATTAAACAGTATGCGCTGACAGCCCCGGGGCACTAAGTAAACCACTTGTTAGATAATCTCCATAGTTACTTCAAATTGCTCCATTGTCTAGGTCTAACAAATATTTTTAGTCTTGGCTTTTTTTATGTGACAATGAAGAACAATTTATAGAATGATGTCAGATTTATTTTTGTAGTTGCATGATCATACTCTGTATAAAATACTCTTATATACCCAGCCACCATGTGGCTCAATGGGTAGCACTAGTGATGAACAAGTGAAATCGTAACGGATAGCATGGTATTGCCGATACTCGTTACTCGGTGAGTATCACTGGTGCTCGTGAGTGATGTGTCCATCGTTATCCATCTGACACAAACTGACAGCTCCCTTCAGTACACAAAGGGAGTCGGCATCCGAGCGAGAGTAGATTGAATGTTAGGGTCTCCCTGGGGGGGCACAGCAAGGTGTTTTAGACATTGAAATAATTTAAAAGCCCACCCTCCCGCCCTGTCCCGGAAAGACTCGCTTTCTGAAGTCTGTGGGCAAAGCCTATCACTAATTGGCCATGTTCACACTCACCTGCGTTTTTGGCATTCTCTGCGTTTTTCTGCAGTTTTCCAAAAACGCTAGTGCGTTAACACAGGGTGCTATTGAGTGTAGCTGCGTTTTTCAACTCCACTTGCATTTTTTTCCCCCAGTCCAAAAAACGCTGCATGCAGCGTTTTTTGGGTGTTGGAAAAAAATGCAGGGGTGGTTTTCCAAAAACGCATGCGTTTTTTTTAACATGGGGCCCCATGGGAAATGCATGCGTTAACGCAGGACACCTATAGGCACCTGCTTTAACGCTAGCGTTTTTAAAAGGCTCATTGAGGCACCCTGCGTTAACGCTAGCGTTTTTGCCTGCGTTTTTGGCCAAAAAATGACTAAGTCCAAAAAAGTGTCAAATCCTTTCAGACACACAAGGGACACTTTTTGGCACTTTTAGAAAAACGGAGGTGTTTTTTTTTCCTGATAAAAAAAAACACAAATTGAGTGTGAACAAGGCCATTGACTAACATTGGACTCGTTATTCGGATGAATATGCAAGTATTAAAAACTACTTGTTACATGTGTATAGCGAGTTTACTTGCTCAGCATTAGTTAGCACTACAACCCTGCAGCGCTTGGTTCCTGGGTTCAAATCCCACCAAGAATGACATCTCTAAGGAGTTTGTATGTTCCCCCCTGTTTGTGTGGGTTTCCTCTGGGTTCTCTGGCATCCTGCCACACTCCAAAGACATACTAATAGGATGTTTAGATTGTGATGTGGAGATAGTGTTGCAAATGTATGTAAAATGCTATGGAATTAATAGCACTATATAAATGACCAAATATTATTATATGTAACCTCTGACAACTACAGGGCCGCACTGTCCACTGGACAGTATGAGCAGGGGAGCGGCAGTGTTGCAGGGGGGCGGAGCCCTGCACACAGCGCTCTCCTGTCTCCTCTCTGCTTCCTTGTTCGCTGGCCTGGCAGCAAGGTAAATTAAGAAGTAATCTCCCCGGCCAGCGCTAGCACCCCCCCGCTCATCACTCACGACGCCAGCGCTAGCATATCCCCCCTGCTCCTTACTTCCGCCGTGTGCTAGCACCTTCTCCCCCACTCGCTCTGCGGCTGGCTCAGGCGGGGCGGGGATGCTAAGTACAACCCTGGACAACTAAAAACTTTCATATGGGATTTCTATGCCCTCGATATTTGCATAGATGTTTTCCAAAATAAGTGTTTTATTACATTTTTCATGGGTCTACTAGTGCTTCCAAGTGTGAACCAATATTGGTTTCTTTCGTCAAATCCAATGACATGTTTCCTTTTCCAAATTATATAAACGTTTTGGACTAATTCTTCTTTGTAGAGACCAGTTAAAGGGACACTGTCACCAGGTTTTTGCCATCCCATCTGACGGCAGCATAATGTAGAGATGGAGACCCTGATTCTAGCGATGTGTTACTTACTGAGCTGCTTGCTGTCCATTTGATAAAATTGCTGTTTCTCTGCTTCAGATTTAGCAGTAAATGACTATGCTGGACTATTTGATTAGTCCTATGTAACATTGTACAATGTTAATCTCCAACTGATTGAACAGTAATTTTATAAAAACTACACTGAGGAACCAAGTAAGAGACACATTGCTGGAATCAGGGTCTCTGTCTTTACATTATGCTGCTGTCAGATGAGAAGGCAAAAACCTGGTGTCAGTATCCCTTTAAGCGGAAAGTGAGACATAATTTAAACTGTTTCAAAGTCATTTTACAGATGTTCGGAGAAAACTCAAGACATAGAGACAAGGAAAACACAACAAGGTTGAAGCCTACAGAAGATGGTAACTTAACTCCTTCACGACCTTAGATGTAGTGTTACTTCTAAGGTAAGGTACTTACCGACCTTGGATGTAACAGCACATCCTGGCAAAAATCCAGCTCCACAGCCACAAAAACAGTGATCTGGTGAAGAGGCCTGCAGATTCTGTCAGCAGCGCTCTGAAGATCAAGCCCACGGGGGGCGGATTCCCCACGCTGCAACTACAATCGCTGTGATTGGTTGTTTAATCCTGAACAGCCAATCACAGCAATTTCCATGATTCAGGCAATTAATCATGAAAAAACGGCTTTGTAAATTTAGTTAGAACCTACCTTTCTAACGGAAAAAAAAATTTGCTTCCAAAATTGTGCTTATGTAAAGTAGAAATGTGGAAAATGCTATTTATTAACTCTATTGTGTGACATTAGTCTGGTTTAATGGTATAAAAATTAAGAGTTTGAAATTTGCTAAATTTTCATCAAATTTCAGATTTTTTCAAAAGTAAACGTAAAAAATTACCATCCTAAATTTACCAGTCTGATATATCATGAAAAAAAAACAAAGTCAGAATTGCTGTGCTCCATTGAAGCATTCCAGACTTATAACCTCATAAAGTGACACTGGTCAGAATTTATGAAAATGACCTGGTCATTAGGGTCAAAACAGGCTGGGAGGTGAAGGGTAATGAAGGGCAAATGGTAGATTCTACAATGTTTGGGCTGTTTCCAGGTTACTGTACTGGCTCCGACAGCCAATCACAGTTACCCACTCTCACATGTGACCGCATCTGTGATTGGCTGTTGCGTCATTTGCCACTTGACTTATGTCATAGTAGTGTAAAAATAAAACGTTTTAAAAAATGGCAGAGCTTTGCTGTATTTTTGATTCTCAGACCAGATAAAGCAGAAAGCTATGGGCTGTCACCCTGAGCTGCCTGGCTTTACCGCGGCTGGCATTCAAAATACAGGAGCAGTGATGTCACTCATTCAGTCACTCAGGGATCCCCTCAGTGACTCACTGAATGATGTCCCTGCTCTTCACGGTAGTCAGTGTGATCGCAGAGTCTGCAGGGAGAGGAAGCTTTTTTGTCCTCACTGCAGATTTTGGATATAGCAGAGATGAGTGAGCTTCATGGGACCATCTTTGTGGATTATTGTTGGAGGGGTATGTGTGGGGTAATAATACATTGGAAAATGAAGGTTGTCTGTTTGATCTATTTCAAATAAAGGATTTTTCTCTGTGATTTATTTAAAATAAAAGATTTTTCTTTATGACTGTGTTTTCTAACTATTTCCTCACAGGATTGATAATGGGAAGGTCTCATAGAGGCCTAATATTATCAATCTGGGCTTAATTACAAGCTGTCAATATACAGCTGTCATTAACCCCTTGTATCTCCTCAATGCCACCGCATGAGAGCATCTGAAGAGCCGGGTAAAGCGCCAGGAACTGGAGCTTCTAATGAATGCGCCAATTTCAGGGGTGGCTATGAGCTCCTATTTTTTAGCCTGGGGGGGCCAAATAACTATGGGCCTCACCACGCTGAGATACCAGCCCCCTGCTGCCTGGGTTTTACCCTAGATGGCAATCAAAAATAGGGCAAAGCCCTTTTATTGTTTTTATTTATTATTTTATTCATTGTTTTATATATTATTTATTTAAACAATTAAAAAAATAATGGGCTTCCCTGTATTTTGATTGTCAGCCAAGGTAAAGCCAGGCAGCTCGGGGTGGCAGCCTGTAGCTGTCTGTTTTATCTGCACTGAGAATCAAAAACACAGCAAAGCTCTACGTCATTTTTTATTATCTATTTTTACACTACTATGATGTCAGGCTCATTTCCCATGCCAATCAATCACAGATGATGGTATAATAGGTGAAAGGCACAACAACCAATCACAGATGCTGTCACAGCGAGTGGGCAACTGTGATTGGCTGTTAGATCCAGTGCAACAAATTGGAAGCAGGTCGTACATTCTAGCATCTACAGTAGATGCTAGAATGAATGGGCTGTTTCCAGGTTACTGCACTGGCTGCAATAGCCAATCACAGATATCCACTCTCTGTTACAGCATCTGTGATTGGCTGTTGTACCCCACACTAGTGAATAATCAGAAAGTTAATGAGCAGCCCCGGAGTACAATCGTTTGGACTCTGGTAAGTATGAGCTGATATTTAATCTATGTTTTGTTTCTTTCTAGAGTCCTCCCAGCACCGGAACCTGAACAGTACCATGCACTTTCCAGAGAAGTCCATCTTTGGGGACTGTGCCCGAACACTAGGTGTTCGGTACAGACCCTGAACTTTACAGTTTGGGCTTTCCCGTCCCTAGTGAAGGTATTAGTTTTTGGGGAAGTAATTATGGAAGGACTGGAAGAGGCCAAGGAAGAACAGTTGGAATATTCCTCCATTGTGTATTTTCAGCAAAGAGCTGAAGGTACAACAAGAGTTAACAGTGAGAACAGAACTGGTGGGAAAGTCCACACTCAATTCTGAGGAAGATTTGTGCTAGATATAATCCTCTAGTGCAGAAGTCCCCAACCTTTCTGACCTTGAGAGCCTCATGCAGCTTTGAGTGAAGGTCATGAGCCACATTCCACTGCAGTTGTCTTCACAGTAGTGACAACAAAAGATCCCATAACTGGTATAATTACAGCCAAAACTTTTCCACACAAATCACAAAGGCAATACCAGGATCTACGGGTTCCTACCGTACAACATTCAGATCTGTTCTTCTGTGTGGTGCTATGCAGAAAAGTCACTATCTGTAGACCTACTCTGGAGACCTGCTGCTTAATAGACCTGGTGCACCAAGCTGCAGACAGCCGTGAGCCACATATCATGGTCTTGAGCCACAGGTTGGAGACCTCTGTCTTATCACTTCTCAAGATTGCTGTATTTCTGCATCATTCACTTTAAATTGAGGCTAGACAGAACCAAAAGAAAATGGCTCATGAAACTGAGCAAGTGCAGCATAAACTGGCAAAACTGAGAGGGTACCAGGTTTACTGATGACAGTACTAATAGTAAGTTGAGACTAACTATATTGTTTCAGTACAAGACCACACAATGATCATATATACTTGTGGCCAAAAGTTTTGTTGCTGATGCAAATTTTGGTATTCACCAAGTTTATTGCTTTAGCATTTGTAGATCTTCTAGTCAGATGTTTCTATGGATTCTGAGTACAGTTATCAGCATTTCATACTTTTTTTTTACTTTTTAACAAGTGCATCAAGTTTATGCAAAGACTCAATATTTACAATGTTGACGCTTATTTTTCAAGACTTTTGCCCTTCGCCCCAGCAGCTGGATATCATCTTCAGGTCCAAATCCTAATTGATGGCCCATTCTTGCCTAATCGGTGCTTGGAATTTATCACAATTTCGATGTTTTTGTTTGTCCTACCGATTTTTAAGGATTGATCATAGGGTCTCAATTGGGCCGATATCTGTGAAGTTTCCTGTCAATGGACCCAAAGTTTCAATGTTTTCTTCACCAGACCCAAACATCATTGGCCATCACTGAATAACAATGTACATGGCATGGAAAAGCAACGCAATATAGTCTGAAGTATTATTAAATGGAGCCTGTAAAAAACATTCAGTTTTTCTGATCTTTGGTTCAGTTTTCAATAAAAAAAATTTAAGCGGAGGTTGGCAGCTAGAATGTAAGTTTTAAGATTTTTATTGAAATAATAATTATACATAGAATCAGATATACTGTAGAATACAATAAAAAAAGGGGAGGAGACATTCATGATGTACAAATATACCGGGCATAATAATTACCTAGCACTGCCTGAACCCGAAGATAATACCACAGTATTAGAAATAATTTCCATAGTAAAATACACAGTAAAGAAAATGATTACGTATCACATAAAAACCTATATAATAAATTAATTAATTTATAATAAATAATACCCAAAATTAAAACAGACTATGTTTAATTGCAAGGTCCTAACCATTAAGGTATAAGGGAACTCTTAACGGGTATATCCAAAAATATAAAGTGATCAAATACTGGCAGGCAGGTAGCTGCCATCTACCTGCCTGTTATGCCCTCAACCAGTCCCCTTTGTTCATCCGCCACAGAGCTGGCACAGACCACTCCTGCCAGGAAAAGCATGGCTGTGTAAACATAGTGGCGGCTTCTGTTATGCCTCTGCTCTATGGAAAGGGCAGGACAGCTGACCTCATGCAGATTTACCGTCAGCTTCTTGCTACCTAATTGGGGAACCTGGCAGTCCATCAGCATGACATTGGTTATGATGTCCATCGATAGAGTGGGGAAGCCGCCACTCTGTAGTCATGATATCAGTAGAAGCAGAACAATCACTGACAGGAGCGGTCTAAGACCGCTGTGTGTTGACAGTGAACAGCGCCGGGCACAACAGGCAGGGTACCTGACAGCTTAGGCACATTTTTTTTCACTAAACATGGATAACCCCTTTAAAGAAATGATAATGAATGAGGCACTTACAAAACAGGACATAAATAGTTTAGAGTAAAATCACTATTTATATAATGCAGTAGTGCAAGGTATTAAAGAGAACCTGTCACCTCCCTGCTGCATGGCAATCTAAATGCAACACTGAATGCAGCATGTCTGCTGCATTCAGGGAAGGGGTCCCCCATGTGTCTGTGTGCTGTGTACCTCGAGATATAGGCTTAGGAAAACTCACTGTTAGAAGCAATGAAGGCAGACCCTGTGGCTGGAGTGAGCTCAATTGATGGGGGCCATTCTCTCCCCCTCTGCCTCTCTGTGCCACCTCCTGCTACACTGTTAATGCTTTCCTCCTATCCTACTCTCTGTCACTCATCCTGCCATGCAAATCATTTGTCCTGACGTCAGCTACAGATTCCTGCCCTGCTCTATGAACAAAGCATTAACAGCACATCAGGAGGCGGCACAGAGAGGCAGTGGGGGAGGGAATGGCCCCTGTCAATCAAGCTCACTCCAGCCCCAGGTAATGCCTTGATGTCTTCTAACAGTAAGTTTTCCTAAGCCTTTTTCTCGGGGTACACAGCACACAGACACATCGGGGACATGCTGCATTCAGTGCTGCATTTAGATTGCCATGCAGCAAAGGGGTGAGAGGTCCTCTTTAAGCCCAAGTGTTATGTATATTGTAGCATAAATGATATAATATCATATCTAAAAATGTGCTGAGCATATATTACCTTGAGTAAACACCTGGCGTCTGTTTTGCTGTGGCTTCTTCCAGGGACAATTCCAGGATCACTTAATTTCTTGCATTACTGATGAAAATATTTTTCATCACTAAAATAATTAAACAAAAAATGTTTGGCATTGATGAGGAGAATCATATCACCAGGTCATTTTAATTGTAAAAACAATTCCCAAAAAACAATATCAGAATTACTTTGGTTCATACTTTCACCGTTTTCTAGTACAGTATGTGGTAAAATGCATGGTGTCATTCAAAAGTGCAACTATTCCTGCTAAAAACAAGCTCTCACATGTCTTTGTGGACAGATGAAAAAAGATATGGCTCTTGATGAGGGAAAAGAAAAACAAGATACGGAACTTAGTCATGGTGGGAAGGAGTTAAAAGTTGGAGTGTCTACAGGGATCTTGTAGGTCCAAGCTATATGGCAAGAAAATTCGAGGTGGCCATACAGAGAATTGAGCACACATTTTTTTCTGTACCCCTGAATTAGCACCTTGTACATTATTTTTTGATATGCATGAAGTCTTTGGTGACTTTCTACATAGTTAAAGGGTTTATTTGGATTGAAAAAATAGTCCCTAAACACTAACAGGCAGGTAGCCGCTACTTATCTGAGAGTTGTGCTCAGCGCTGTTCGCTGCCAAAACAAAGCGGTCGACGACCGATTCTGGTGGTGATTCTGCAGCTTCCCCTGACATCACGTTGGCAGAGGGGTGGCTACTCTGCTGTGATGATGGCCATCATAACCGACGTTATGCTATTTAACAGCTGTCTCCCTCAATTAAGTAGTGAGGAGCTGGCTGTCAATCAGCATGATGTTGGCTATCCCGCCCATTTTACAGAGCAGAGGGGACAAAAATCCAAAGCTGTCATAGCCGAAGTCCTGCTTACTGACAGCCTGCTCCCCCAATTGTGTAACAGGGAGTTGGCTGTCAATCAGCATGATGACAACTGTCCTGTTCCTTCTACAGAGCGGAGTAGAAAAGAAGCCACCGCTCTGCTGGTGAAGCCATGTTATCGCCGGCAGGAGCCATCTGTTATCGCTCTGTGCTGGCAATGAACGATGCCAAACACAACAGACTGATAGGAAGCAACTACCTGCCTGTTAGGGCCGCTTTACACACACCAACTTCTGTGTCCAACTTCTGAACAGATCTCTGGTTGCAGTGAAATCATGGACACATTGTTACATTTGTACACAGCCACAAAATGGAGCAATGTGCCATGATTTCACGGCAACCAGAGATCTGTTCAGAAGTTGGACACAGAAGTTGGGTGTGTAAAGCGGCCCTTACTACTTACACAATTTTTTTTCACATATAAAATCTCGGATATACCCTTCAAATGTATAAGAACAGGTTCCAGCTCACCCAACTGCTCTTTGCTCATCCACTTGGGTCATGTCGACCATGTCATTTTTTCCTTTGTATCTTTATTGAAAAATAAAAGAAAAAGAAAAATCCATTCCTGTTGAGCCGGATTCCAATTTTTTTCTAATGCCCTTTAAATATATTGGGAACAATGAGCAAAAAAAATAAAATAAAAAATGTATCAATTTTATTCTGCGTGTCGATGTAGGTGTGTTCCAGAGGTGAATGCGTAACACTTGGGAGCTGGTTTTTCTTGTATTATTTTTAATTTGCAATTTTATTATTATGCAGTGAATCCTTCCTGACATCCATGCACCGTGTATAAGTGCACATCGCTCAGACAGTAGAAGTATACATCACTACGATAACATCTACAAGCATCTCTGCTGTTCCATTTAAGCATGTATATGACAGCAGCCAGACTTTGAGAGCTCCACTCAACATTTTATTTGTTTTTGTACAACAACCGGATGAGGTCATTGCACCCTGTGTCCTTCACCACGGTTATGAGTTACTCAGAAAAATCGCATTTACTTCTGAGTCCTCCAGAGATTTAAAGCCCGGGTTCTCTAAAGTATAAAGCAGCACTTTCCTGCAGGTGTTCAACTGTACTGGACATGTCACAGACAGGAATCAGACGTTCCCTCAGCACCAGGGGCTGCCATCTTCAATAAAACTTTCAAACTTTTATTATATGACTAGAGCAGTAAAGGCGACCTTTGCACAGTTTGTTTTTTTTGCCAAATTTTCCATGCGTTTTTTCTATCATTTCAAAGCTTTTTTTGGTGTTTTTTGCAATCTTTTTTACTTTGTCTTGGCGCCTTTCTGTGTAATCAGTTTTTTTTTTTAGTTACATTCTTAAATGACATATTATTGAATTTCTAATGTCAAAAATATTGCAAGGTAACTCAAACTGAGGCTTTTTTTTAACTAAAATTGCTGAGTTAAATTACTTCTTAAAAGGTTATTCTAATAGGACTAAAGTAGTTGTTCATTATTTTGATACTGCTAAACAATTCAATTGAAGGGGAGTATTTTTTTATTTGAAAAACTATTGGCAAAAAACGAAAGGCCCCGTCACACCATGCGAACCCGCCGGAGATGTCGGCGGCGACTGGCGGAAGCGCCACATTTTTGGCGCCCCGCCAGCGTCGCGTCCCCCATTTACATCGGGCGACACCTCCGGCGGCGCTCTGGCGAGCTGACAGGCGGCATCGCCCCCGGGGTGTCTCAAAGCCCCAGCGGCGATACAGTACAATGGGAGCCTATGCTCCCATCGCCTGTCAAGGTTGCCGGCGGCCGGTTACATGGGGCGATGTGTACCCATCGCCCCATATCGGCCTCCTGGTTTCACATCACTGATGTGAAACCAGGCGACCTTCTCGGAGGCTCCGACATCGCCCTTTACAATAGGCGACTTAGGGGCGAGGTTGCATGGTGTGACGGGACCTTAATGGGCCACCGTTAACTAATTCGTCTCCATAAACTCAAATGTTAAAAAAATGGATCCTGTTGAAATCTCTTATTTGCCAAAGGAGAAAAAAGTTGTGTTTGCACAACTTTTCTGCCAACGGATCTCTGCAGGATCCATTCTAATTGGACATGTGAACTTAGCCTAAGGCCGGAGACACTCTGTGCGAGATTCATGCAAAATACTCGCATGGGTCTTGCATGCCTCACCTGCCATGGCCGCTGGCCCTCTGGACTGGAGTGTGTCAGCTGCTTGTGTTTCTGTGAAGCTGACCACTCCGGTCCAGAAAGCCAGTGGCTGTTCCGGGTGAGGCATGCAAGACTCATGCGACAATCTCACATGCATCTTCCATACTGTGTCTCTGTGTAAGCAGCAGAATGCTGTGTTTCACTCTACCAAACTCCCTTCTACATTAATAGCAAAGCTTGTTTGGGCTCTGTTTAAGTCCCCTTCATAATCCCTCTATATATCGGTTGTACCCCTTTATTGCTATAACCCCATGGATAATTGATACCTTTTCCACCTGGTCTCTCTTGAGCTGTGGCACCTTGTGTGGCATCTTGGTAGTAAGACACCATTTTATAGGCTATCAGTTGATCCAGCTGATATTAGTCCAGTAAGTGGCAGGATTGCTTTGTAATCATACTTTATAATAGAATAAAATGACCTGCACTACCACCTTGAGTACCAAAAAATAAATCACTGAACTGGGAAACGGAGTGCAGGTTCAGAGCTGGTCACGCTCAGGCAAAAGCCCTTCTGAAGAGACTTCCCATACAATACATCCAACAAGACTAGAAAGAAGCTGCACTCACTGGTGGTAAATCTTCAAGCATTTCAATAAGGGATCAGGCGATCATGCTGAAGAATATGGGATACATGCAGGACAATGGCCGTTTCGCTCTTAGGTATGCTTTAATGGGTTGGAGTAGACCCGTTAAAGCACACCTGAGTGCAAAACAGCCGTTTGTCCTGCCTGTAGCCCGCATCCTCTCGCATGACCGCCTGATCCCTCATTGAAATAAATGCTTGAAGATTTACCACCGGTGAGTGCAGTTTCTTTCTACTCTTGTTGGATGTATTGCTTTTAATCACATCTAGATTTCAGATGGTGTCATGACTTTCAATTGCTTTTTAAACATTTTTTTTCTTCATGTGTTCAGTTCTGCTCCCTCTGTCATTTCTCATTATTACGCATAATTTATGGATAACTTTGGTTTGATTTACTTACCTGTGTGGATGGGATGGGTTGTTACCAACATCTGGGGAGACGTTCATATCAATAGCCCCTTTAGAAATGTATTTTCTCAGATAATTGGTGACATGTTCAATACTTATTTAACCCACTGCTTGTTAAATATCTGTTTGCCAAATACTGTAAATTATTCCTAATGACCCCACATCCCCATTGGCCAAACCAAGCATGCAATAGGTGGCAAGAGGGGGGCCATAGCAAGCCACTGATAAACCTTTAGGGGGCTTATCTCCCATGAGGACAAGAGATATTATGTTTCTCCAAGAAAGGTACAGTAAAAGATCTGACTACTACCTCATACACCTCACTTGATTGACTGGTTCCACCAAAATATCAGCAGGTTTGGCTGACCTAATGTTGAATGGTCATCTTAAAGGGATGCTGTCACCCCCAAAACGCCTCATAAGCTATTAAAAGATGTCCCTAGAGCATATTATCACTTATCCTACACTCCTTTTTGCTCCTAAATGCATCTAGTGAAAATGTAGATAAACGTTATTAAACTCACTCATTAGGTATGTTAATCATTGGCCATTATATTCATAGTCACCCAGGCAGGCTCTCCCTCCTCATAATATCACACCTTAATAGGCGTGATCTTGAACGCTGATTCAAATGTGTGCCTTCCCGCTCTCCTCTGTGCTGGCGGGGCTGCAGTGCGGCTGTATGACGCAAATTGCTTCATTTCCGGCTTCAGGTGACATATGTACACCCGCGCCGTTCTGTTATGCCTCCAGCACGCATGCGCAGTGTGGGGCTTGAAGCTACCAGAGCGGCGCGGGTGTACACATGTCACCCGAAGCCGGAAATGTGGCGATTCGCGTCATACAGCCGCACTGCAGCCCGGCCGGCACAGAGGAGAGCGGGGAGGCGCACATTTGAATCAGCAGGGAGAGCCTGCCTGGGTGACTATGAATACAATAGTCACTAATTAACATCGCTAATGAGTGAGTTTAATAACGTTTATCTACATTTTCACTAGATGCATTTATGAGCAAAAAGGAGTGTAGGATAAGTGTTAATATGCTCTAGGGACATCTTTTAATAGCTTATGAGGCGTTTTGGGGGTGACAGGATCCCTTTAAGGCATCGGAAAGAATCCTAAGGCTAATATAACCAGAGAGGTGAGAATTTCATGAAATTTGTTTTGAGGTTATTATTAGCTTGATTCAGCTTCTAGATGTGTATTGGTCAAGATAAATTTGGTCTGAATCAAAAGTTCCATAAAAATGGATGTCTCCTAAACCCCATACTGTAATAAACAGAGGGCTGAGAAAGTGATACAAATAATGAAAGGTTATACTCACTTGTCCTAGGAGCCTCTCACCTTTCCTTCAAATTTCAGCCTGGTCCTCTGTTCGCTTCTGCTGGTATTCTGACTTTGTGGTTACCTGGGATGAGACCAAGTCAATTGATGATGATGACCAGAGGAAGTGAGGTAGTCTTACTGTGTCATTACGAGTTTGTTAGCTTTGTATTAATAAGCCTAGAATCAAAGTCTGACATTTTGCATAAATGTAGAAAAATAGAATGTGCTTTATCTAGAAAACTGTAGTAGTCTGCACCCTTGATGTAGCCAGCGATCAATGTAAATCAGTGCTAGAAGATTATGGAGCAACCAGGATATTTCCTATATACACAGCACTGATCACTTTTAGTATTATTTTCCTTTTTTTTCCAAATATTTGAAGTTTTTAAGCATTGCTAAGCTTACATGATATGTACCGAATTCCCCCGAGATTCTTGTGTGCATAATAAGGTCTTTAGGACTTTGCTCTTGGAGGACTAGACTTCCTTTCATGTTTTATTGTTGACTATGTAATCAATTGTACTTCAAAAACAAACACATTTTTCACGGTCTAATCCTGTAGACACATTTGTTTAGTGTGACCCATAAAACCGTTTCAGTGGATTGTGGAAGAATTGTATTCTATGGTCTGATGAGATGTGGAAAGATGTTTGAATTGTTGACATTGTAAAAATAATAATTATTACTATTAAATAGCTAGTACATCCAGTATTTTATTATTATTAATATTATTTGCATCAATTGATATTTTCCTATGACATGTATTAAACTAATGTTTGCATAATCATAATATAAAGAGGTCAATGGGCTGTTGAAATCCACCTGAAGACAATAATAATCATATTTGTGTAATGTTTGTGTTCCAGTAGTGTTTTCCTATGGCGAGGGTCACATTTGCCCAGCCAATTGCGTTCACCACATCCAGATCCGAATGCGGCGAACGCAATTGCCATCACACACATTTTTAATGAAAAATGTATGAATGAAGCCGCAGTCCGGTAACCGGATTGCTCCGGATGTGTAATCTGGAGCAATGCGGTTACCGTACAGTTTGCTCATCCCTGCTGCTGCAAGGATGAGCAAACTGTTAACACTGTTAATAAAGATTAAATATTAATAATAATTGTGGGCAACATGTCTCTAGGGGGTGCCACCCCCCCCTAGAGACATGCTGCCAACCCCCTAGAGACATGCTGCCCCACTCAGGACGGCATGTCATGGATTAATAACCCATGTACAGTAAGCCGGCTATTGTCGGCTCTGTAGATTTTTATTAATGAAACCGCAGCTCGTCTGTCAGCTGCGCACATACTATACGTAAAGTACGTATAGTATGTACCGCTGTCCGAGGTCCTGTAGGCATTTACAGTAGAGCTATGGTGGTGCGCTGCCCATAAATCTACTGTAAATGCCTACTGGACCTCGGACAGCAGCACATACTATACGTACATTATGTATAGTATGTGCGCAGCTGACAGGGGAGCCGCGGTTTCATTGAAAAAATTGTACAGTCGACAATAGCGGCTTACTGTACATGGGTTATTAACCCAGGACATGCCGTCCTGAGTGGCAGGATGTCTCTAGGGGGGTTGGCAGCATGTCTCTAGGAGGGGTGGGCACCCCTAGAGACATGTTGCCCACAATTATTATTAATATTTAATCTTTTTTTACAGATTTTACAGTTTGTTCATCCCTGCGGCAGCTGGGATGAACAAACCATACGGTAACCGCATTGCTCAGGATTACACATCCGGAGCAATCCGGTTACCACATTGCGGATGCTAGAACTGCTCCAAAAACTGCAGTATGCATGATTTTTCACGCAGGCTGCAGATCCGGAGACAGTAACCAGATTGCTCGTAAAGCAATCCGGAAACCATAATGGACTCCTATGAGGAGCGTTTCCTGCTCCGGGGTTTGAGTTTTTTGAAAGCTCAAAACCGGATCAGGATTTAAAAAACAAAAAAACAAAAACGCAAGTGTAATCCTAGCCTATGGTAAGACGTGTTAATTTCCCTTTCAGCTGCAGATCTATCACCAGCCACAAGTGGCCACTGTCTTTCTTTTTACTCCTATATAGACTCTTGTTTGGGAAGGACAGGGTTCATACCTAGTTAGCCAGGGAAAAGGAGGAATGATAGGGATGAGGGGGAGTCTGCTCCAGTTTAAGGCCCCGTTACATGGTGTAAGAGAGTAAACTAATAAGCTGCTAAAACCAAGCAGACTGCCATTTTGTAGTGGCCCAGGAAAGTGAAAAAGTCTCTGGTTGCCATGGTGACTGCTCTGTGTCTAGGAAAGTGAAAGCACAATCTCTGGTTGCCTTGGTGACGGCTCTGTCAGTTGCTCCTGTTGTTGTTGATCGCTCACTGCGGTGGCCATTACGAGTGTAAGGATAACAGCAGAGCCAGTGCAAGCTATATGGGCCTTTAAAGTTGTTTGCAAGCCCTGTTATGTGGACTAAACACTTTATCTTGAACTGAGAAAGTGTCCAGCATCCGAGGAGGCTGAGGAGATGTTCCCCCTGATGGAGTGAGTGATTGGCGTCCAGGAAGGCCGTGAGTGACTGCGAAAGGAGAGCCGGCGTCCGGTGCCATCCACATTGGGAGGATCCTGACAAGGAGGCTAAGGAGATGTTCCCCCTGATGGAGCGAGTGATTGGCGTCCAAGAAGGCCGTGAGTGACTGCGAAAGGAGAGCCGGCGTCCGGTGCCATCCACATTGGGAGAATCCTGACAAGCCCTGGAAAAGAGTGCTCCACAGATTGCACCCCAAGCTAACAGAACTAAAGTACAGGGCATGTGAATCTGGCATTGGCTGGTAAGCTGCCAAATTTTGCTGTTTTTTTTACAATACGTTTTTCTTTTGCGCAAAAGGTTTTTTTTCTTTTTACTTTTTCTGGACTTGCTGCAGCCCACGTGGAATATACACCGGTGTAAAGCTACATTTGAGGTTTATGGTACCATAGTTTTGAGATACCCGGGTATCCCTGTGCTAAGTGTATAGCCAGCATTGATATAGTGTAATGTATTGTTATTAGCTGTGATAAGTTATACTCAGTGTGCCATCTCAGAGGTCCCATCAGACCGCCCACAGTTGATGTACATAGCCTTTAGTTAAGTTAAATCCTTGATAAGTCTAACGTGTAGGTAAATTTGCTCCTGGTTCTGAGTGTGATTTACATACCCTGGGAACTCTGTGCATTGATGTCGGCTAACGCTGAGGGTGGTAAACTGTTATTGGTAATATTTTAAGGGGATTTTGAGACTTTTACATTCCATACTGAACCATACCTTGATCCCCATATCAGTAAAAATACTGTTGTTTATTTCTGCCTCTGTCTCAGTCTGTGACTCACTGGATCTTAATAGGACCTCTGGTCATTACACATGGCACGACATCGATAACGATATCTCTTAAATGTCACGGGTTTGTAGTTGTTCAAGCGACATCGCTAGGACGTCGTTGCGTGTTACATCGAGATTCAACTACGATAAGTTGTTGGATCACAGGTTTGAGAACATGTTCTCAAACCACACAATCAACGATCAGCTAACCCGCTATATCGTTGATGACTTCGCCCATTCACAGCAATGAGCAGGTATCGGTCACTGGGTTGTGCAATCGATAGCTGCTCACTACACCATTGGTGAGTCATCCACGATATCTAGAAATGTGACATCTCACCAACGATGTCAAAACGATGTCAGAAATAACTGCGCACCCACGAGATCGTTGCCGAAATCGTCTCAACGTTGTGCCGTGTAACGGTACTGTTAGTGCCAGTTATATGGGACACCTTGAGTGAGAAGAGAAGTGTTGGGTGTGTGTCAAGTACAAGGGAGCAAGGAATTGTTTAGTGGTGACAGAGACCTCTCATTCAGGTAAGTGGGGAATACCTGCTAGAAAGAGACTTTTGTGAGTGTGAGTCTAGTGTTGGCCAGTTGTAAGGAGACCAGATAGAAAAATCACAGATGTACTTCTGCAATTTTATTACTTTATGAAGGAGCTGTGTTCTGAAACGCGTGGAAATAAAGAGCACAATTTTCCTATATTATAGTTTTTATTCTACATGACAGCATGTTTAACCCTTTCCTACTGCATCAATGTGTCATGTGTATCCTGCGCTGCAGTCTTTTTGAACTGTTCTGCATTGATTAAATGTGTTTAATTCCTGTTGGTAACTTCGGAGTTAATGTTATTAGCTGCTGCAGTATTTCTGTCTATGGTCTGTTGTGGCTCCTCAGCTTAGGCTAGGGTCACACATAAGCCCTTGGTCTGTTTTTGGCATCAGTTTTTGCATTTTTTTTTTCTAAGTCCAAAAACTGATGGAAAAACGGATTATATGTAATAAACACCCTATCTGTTTTTACTGCACCCTAAATCATTGTTAGGAGCCTTTTTGAGCCAAAAACGTTGTTGGGAAAGTTTTTGTGTGCCATTTAAAAACAGATCCGTTTTGTTAACATGGGGCTCTATGGAAAAATGGATCCGTTTCTTCCAGCATTTTTTGGCAAAAAATTACAAAGTCCAACAAACATTCAGGGGCACAGGAGGCTCAAAAAGCACCCAAAAATAAATGGATTGGTCATGGAAAACACTTCCAAAAACGGATTTCTATGTGTGACCCTAGCCTGAGCTGTTATGTGTGTGTCTTTGTCAGATGACGTCGTGCTCCACACCCCTAGTCTTTAAATAGTTCCTTTTCCAACCAACAAGTATAGTAGATAGAGTTTAAAACTAAAAAGGAAAGAGAGCGCAAATAGGGTCTTATGTCAATGATATTCACAAAATGCAAATGATCACTGCTCACCTGGACAGGTTGTGTAGCACACAGCCAGCATGTACGTAATATGGCTGCAGCGTCACACATCAACGGAAAACCGTGGTACACATGGCTGGTAAAGGACTGTGTTCACTGGACCCGCGCATCCGGGCAGTCAGTGGCAAAGCTGGAAATGGAGACTTCCAGCTCTGCTGCTGACTGCCCACATGTGCGGGTCCGGTGAACACAATCCTATACCAGCCTTGTGTAGATAGAGTTTAGCCTCTGCTCTGACCGTGTGCTGGGAGGATGCAGTGCTGTGTTACAGAAGCTTTCCTGAAGCAAACCGCTTTGTGAGAATCATCTGTGGGGAGTTGGTCTTCTATTCTCTGGGTGGCAGTGAGGGGGTGTTAGCCCAGGGCCGGATAAAAGCAGGGCAAAGTTGACGGCTCAGACATCTCCACCTTTAGGAGTAATTCCTGCATCAGGGTCAGACTAACTTCCCTGATTCCCTCAGCCCATCTCTGCCATCCTGCTACTACTCCATTTATGCGATATGAACACCCGTGACACATCAATTTAATATCTACCCATGGAGACAGCTGAAGCTGTGTTTACTACATTTGCTTCAAAGTGGTTGTAAACTGTTCACAACAGCTCCAGGTGAGCAACTCCTGTTCATACATTATCCAATACTACTTGGATAAAATGGTATTTGCTCCTTTCTTTCTTTCCACCTTCTCCACTGGATAACTGCACTGTTTGAGTTGCACAGCTCAGTGGTGGGAAATGCTAACTAAACAATTTGTTCATGTAGCAATATGCAAATTGACTCTGTACAGAGGAAGAGGACTTGAACTTTAGTGTCACCTACTGGAAGTAGCAATCCTATATATCAATATTGCCCCTTTAACTAGCTTTACCACATCACTTAGGATAAGAAGCAAAATAAAAATCTCTATTTGGAGATACAAGTTTCAGGGTGTTGTGCCTTCTCAGTGCAACAAAAGATCGTATTTGCCTATGTGAAGGGCCTCTGACTGGGGTCATCCGTTGAGTACTTAGTACTTATTACATTATCCTTAACCTCTTTGACTCAGTTTCAGTCAGACCTGAAGGCCCCTGTTGCTTCCAGTCAGTTGAAGACAGCATTAAAGGTTAACTTGATTTTTATTATATATTGCTATACTGAGCTATTGCAGTGTATAGTATTAGAAATAACATGATTGCAGGTTAAATTTTCCTAAGTGACTAGTGATGAGCGAGCATGCTTAGCACTACTTGATAATTGATCAAGAATCGGGGTGCTCAGGTATGCTGGTTACTCATTCAAGAATGGCGGGTGCTCAAGTGACATTCTTGAGTCCCCTTCCGCATGTTTTGTTACTTTTAGGCTAGGGTCACACTTGCGTTGTGGATGTGATTTTCACACTTGGATTGTGTGAAAATCGCATGTGAATTCGCATCCATAGACCCCAATACTAAAAACACATGCCCCAATGCCAAAAACGCGTGGCTAAAGTGCCATGCGATTTTGGCATGCGTTTTTAGCTCAGCAGCAAAAAACGTCTCTTAGACGTTTTTTGGTGCTTTCCAAAAATGCATGCTTTTTTTAACATGGGGCCATATGGGTCACGCATGTGAAAACGCATGGCACTAAATAGTACCATGCATTTTCGCATGCAAATTTTAAGGCTGCTCCTGACCTAACTGCAAAAACGCAGCCCAAAATCGCAGGCTGTCAGGAACAACCTTAAAAAACGCATGCAAGTGTGAACCTAGCCTAAGACAGCCAATCAACATGCCCTACATGGTAATGCCATAGCCATGTTAGCTACTGTCATTAATGTGTTTGGTTGGCACATTGCATTATCGGGTCTTCTATCACGCCTGGTGACACGATGCTTCGCACACTGATCTCCATAAACAGCTCAGGGAGAGTTGATGTAGGAGGGAGAGCTTAGATTAGAGCAGGCATATAGACAGAGTTTAATTGATATTGCAGTATTTGTATACTGCAGCTGCGCCATTAGAAGAAAAGTCCTTTTTAGAGTTAAGTACTGTCCTTAGGGGTAGGTAACATATTTTTTGCTTTGCATTACAACAGATCCTATAGAAGGACTGTAAAGTGGTAAATACTGCCTATATGCCTCTAACCAAAACTATCCCTCTCCACTAGCTATCCCTACACTGATGCATGCGTTAACGCATCCCATAGACTTGCATTGAACAAACGCATACTAGGGCAAGCCAAAATAGGTATGTGTTTGAATTTGTTTTTCAATGCACATGAAATTGCTGCAGTCCGCGTTATCATGTGCGTTTAAAAACAACGCATACTTTCAAATGCATACCTATGTTGGCATGCTTAGTATGCATTTCAAAAAACAATCAGAAAAACGTTCAAAATACTCTTTAAAGATAACATTAAAAAGCAGTGCTGCAAAAGTGGATAAAAACAGGTATTTAGTTATGACGTTTTGCAAAAAATGTATACGAAGGTTAATCGAACGTCAATGGTACACGCGCATCAGAGCAGTCCTATCTGTGGTTCAAAACTGCCATGTGATAGTTACCTACATGAGCCGGGTCCAGAAGTTCCATGTCTGTACCGGACTGACTGCAGACACAGCTTCATGTCAGGACAAGGTATTGGGCGGCTCCTATCTGCAGAAACAGAAAATAACTAAAGACACTAATGAGCATGCACACATGACATCTGTAGGATTAGACTTGTTGAATAGATGATTTAGGTTCTTTTGAAGCTCTTGAGGTAGGCGAGTCATGAGTCTGGGGGAGGATTCGAGTCTAGGGAGGCGGGAGTTTGTATGCGTTGGGAGATGAATGAGGGGGAGAAGAGGAGTTCTTGTGAGGAGCGTAGGTTGTGCAGTTGGTAGTTTGAGAACCATGTCCGATGTAGGGGGACAGTGTGAGGCTTTGTAAGTCAGGGTTAGGATTTTAAATTGATTCTTTGAGGGGGTGGAGAGTGAGTGCCATCGGAGGGCTAGGGAGTCAGCGAGACAGGTGATTAGAGGCAGCTGAGTTAGGATGAGTGGAGAGTGCAAGGAGGAGGCAGGGACCCGTGAGCGTAGGTTGCAGTAGTCTAGCGGAGAGATGAGGGCAGCTGGTACGAGATTTGGCGTGTGTTGTAGAAACGGGCGTGCGTGAGATGTTCTGAGTTGAGTCGGCAGGAAGGTGGCAAGGCTGGATTGGCTGAAGGGAGGGACTCGAGGTGACCTCGAGGCACTCCCGCGTGGGACTGGGGAAGAGAGCAAGCTTACTTGATTGACAGGTCTGCAGGTGAGGGTGGGAAGCGATGACTCTGTTTTTCCATGTCACTTGAGGAAGCGAGCAGAAAAGGATGAGATGGCGGACAGCATTGGCGCATTTAACAGATGGAGTTGTAATGCATAGCAAAAATATATGTGAACCTTACTTTAGTAAAACACTGGTTACCTGCATTCAGTGTAGGGATAGCTAATGGAGGAGGGATAGTTTTTATTAGAGGCAAACAGGCAGTATTTACCACCTTACAACCTTTTATAGGTGTACTGCTACTGCAACCTAAAAAATAAAAGTCCTCTTCAGTGCTACATATTTTCTTTTCTCTATTAATACCAAAACGTTTGCAGACACATACAGTATCTACCTAATTTAAAATGCTCAAGGCGTTCAATACGGGTTGGGGAAGTAGAATGTTTTCGATGGTCTAAGCAGATGCCCAGGATTTGGACCAAGTGAAATTGTGCCTACTGCTGGAGCACAAGCCACATGCTCATCCATGAGACCTAGTTTCCTTTCCACTTTGCAAGGGGCATGGGACACCACTCTTGAAGCCAAAAAAAGTGTGAACAGGAGGTCGGTTGGATGAAGATAATGCTTCAAGTATGTTTCCAGCATGCCCTGTCTTCCACTTGTCCGTCTCACCAGGAGTCTGACCACAGATCTCTGTCCTCCCACCATGGTGAGTGCCCAGAGACAAGTGATCCTCATCAAACAGTGACCCATCAGACAATGAAGCCAAAAAGATGGTGCTTCTATTATCTGCGCTATGCTGTAATAAATGGACAAGGACCACAAAGGATCTGGAGACAATAGTGTTTTATTTCCTATGCATTTCAGAGCGATCCTTGCTCCTTCCTCAGGAATACAAGCATCACTTTTAATGTGTCCCGTTCTGTATGTAAATGAATTCTTAAGGGTCCGATGGTGTGCGGCGAACTTCAGTCCAAGGTGCCCCGCTGACTGGAAAATCCACCCCGTTCCATTGAAAACGCCACCCCTCCTGTGTAAGTATGTAAATGACATATAATAATATTTATTCATTTATATAGCGCTATTAATTTCATAGCGCTTTACATACATGTACGTCACTGTCCCTCTTGGGCTCACAATCTAAACAGACATACAACATAATGTGCAACTCTCACGCCTGCGCAGAGGTGCGGGTCACTGTGCTCTGTTGAAGCAGCACAGTGCCCGAAGTCTCACAAGATTCCAATGTGCAGGCATTACGCGAGCACTACGCGGCTTCAGTAAAGCACAGTGCGAGAATTGTGCATGACATTGTATGCATACACAGGAGGGGCGGCATTTTCTATGGAGTGGGGCGGATTTTCCAGGCAGCAGGGTGTTTGCAGCACCCCATCAGACTGTTAAAAACTCATTTACATACAGAGTGGGACACATTAAAAGTTGATTTATGAGGTTTGCGGGGGCCAGTCTGGGAATATAAAGGGCAGTGGCGTAACTTCCACGGTCGCAGCGGTCGCAGCCGCGACCGGACCCGGCCCTGGGGGGCCCCGTGTCCCGCACCCCCTGGGGGGGGCCCCGTGTCCCGTGCTGACAGCCGGCCGCCGCGACCGCGATAGCGCCGGCCGGAGAGGAGGAAGGACGGGAAGTGAGAAACCTCATTCCTTAGCAGTCTGCCCGCCCTCCTCTCCTCCTCAGGAACCGCGAGACTGTGGATGTGCACGCGGCATGTGGTGAGTGTATGTGAGGCTGAAAATCTGTACAGCACCCCCCGGTTCTTATGTGGGCGGAGGCTGGAGTGGACTCAAAGTCGACAGCACCGCCCCCTGATCTTATGTGAGGGCAGGGAGGCTGAATGGAGGCTCACAAAATATGACAGCAACCCCCACCCCTCCTGGTTATATGTGAGGGCAGGAGGCATGGAATGGAGGCTCACAAATACTGACAGCACCCCCCCTGATTCTTATGCTTATGTGAGGGGCAGGGAGGCTGGAGTGGAGGCTCACAAAATACTGACAGCAACCCCACTACTGATTCTTATGTAAGGGCAGGGAGGCTGGAATGGTGGCTCACAAAATATGACAGCACCCACCTTCCCCCCCGGTTCTATGTGAGGGGCAGGGAGCTGAATGGAGGCTCACAAAATTACTGACAGCACCCCCCGGTTCTTATGTGAGGGCAGGGAGCTCACAGAATACTGACAGCACCACCAACCCCCTACCCTACCCCCACCGGTTCTTATGTGATGGGGAATTGGAGGCTCACAAAATACTGACAGCACCCCCCCAGTTTCTATATGGGTGAATGGAGGCTCACAAAATTCTGACAGCACAACCTCCGTCTCACATGGGGGCCCGGGCCATCTTGCACGGGGCCGTGGGGCTGGTTACACACTGATAAAGGGGTTACAGAACCCCAATTACAGTAGTTAAAGGTGGGGCAGGGTTTAAACATCCAAAACAGGTAAAATAAAGGTTTACTAATATTCTACTGCTGTTCTTCAATGTAAATGATACTTAGGTTTTACAGAATATTTTCTCTTATCTACAAGGTCCAGATGGAAAAAACATAAAAAAATCAGTGAAAGCTGGAAGAGATTCACATCTTTAGATTAATGAATGGAAATGTACACATGAGACCCCGTCCTCAATATTACCACAGCAGCTAATATTAATTTAGTGGGTGAATTTTGCAAGATTATATGGTTTTATGACTTTAAAATGGAAATCCATAATGAAAACTATGAAAGGTGTTACATGACGTTCTGTGCACTTCAGACCAGGCCCAATCACTATTATATGGTAACTGTTTTCTTTTATTCAATATGTGATTTTCACTTATAGCTATTATGAGAAGGCAGTTTAGTGGAGAAATAAATTGTATGAAGGGCAATTGTACCACATTTTCAGGTAATTACAGCTTTAATAAAATGTATTTTTTATGCTATAGAAATAATAGGACTACCTTACAATGCTAACATACAACATATTACAGTTTAGAACAAGCTCTCAGGAATGTATGGCAAGGTACGGGTCGCTGTATCGTTGCTGCGTCGTTGAGTAGATCTGACTGTTTGACATCTCACCGGTGACCACGTAGCGACGCTCCAGCGATCCCTACCAGGTTGTATCAATGTTGGGATCACTGGAACGTCGCCAAGTGTGACGGAACCCTAATGATCAGGCCATTTCTTGCAATTCTGACCAGAGTCACTTTAAGAGGTTATAACTCTGGAACGCTTCAACGGATCCCAGTGATTCCAAGAATGATTTTTAACATCATATTGGACTTCATGTTAGTGGCAAATTTAGATCTATTTTTGTTGCGTTTTTTGTGAAAAATATTAAAATTTGGTGAAAAGTTAAAAAACTTTGCAATTTTCAACTTTACGATTTTTATCCTGTTAAACCAGAGTTATATCACACAAAACAGTTAATAAATAACATTTTCCACATGTCTACTTTACATCAACACAATTTTGGAAACATTAGGAAATTAAAAGGGTTCAAAGTTTATCATCAATTTATCATTTTTACATCAAAATTTGCAAAACCATTTTTAGGGACCACATCACATTTGCAGTGACTTTGAAGGGCCTACATGACAAGAAAACACCCAAAAAAGACACCAATCTAAAAACTGCACCCCTTAGACTGCTCAAAACCACATTCAAAAAGATTATTAACCCTTCAGGTGCTTCACAGGAATGAATGCAATTCAAAATAAAAAAATTTACATTTTATCTAAAAATGTTGCTTTAGCCTCAATCTATTCACTTTTACAAGGGATAGCATGACAAAATGGACCTTAAAATGTATTACCCAGTTTCTTCTGAACGCATCGATACCCCCCACATGTGGTCAGAAACCTCTGTTTGAACGAACTGGAGGGCTCGGAAGGGAAGGAGCAGCTATTTGAAATTTGGAACACAAATTTGTCTGAAACAGATTGCGGGCATCATGTCACATTTGCAGGACTCCTAAGGTACCTAAACAAAAGAAGTCACCCAACTCTGGAAATTGGACACATCAGGGATTTTACAGTGAGCATTTTGAACCCAAAGGTACTTCACAGAATTTGATAACAATAGGTCGTCTTATTGAAAATGTTCTTTTTTTCACAAAAGTATTGCTTTAGCGCCAAATTTTTCACTTTTACAAGAGGTAAAACCAAAAAGTGACCCCTCAAGTTTGTAACCCTCTCTCTTATGAGCACAGAGATAACCTATATGTAGTCAAAAATTTCTGTTTGGACAAACGGCAGGACTCCGGCATACGGACTGCACACTAGTGATGAGCGAACTTTGTTCGAACATGTTCGCCAATTTCAAAATCGACAAGAACCAAGCCGATTCGATTAATCACCTCAAATTCGAATGTTTTGATGAAAAGTCAGAAAATTCGGTAATTGTTCGGTAATGCTTTGGGTGTGTGTGTGTAGCTAGCAGTGAGTGACGTGTGTGGTCAGTTGATCTGATCACCATAGCAATTGCGTAGCACGACCGTGTCAGCTGATCTGGTCACCTTACTTGATTACAATGGTGATCAGATGAGCAGCTGTGCACTTCACTCACTGCCAGCTCTGCTCCAGGTGTGCAGTGGCTTGTTGAGGTCAACATTCAGGTAACCATGGTGGCTGCTAATCATAGCAAGAGTTCTCTGATGAGTTGCAGAGAATCCTGATAGGGGCCTTTGAGGAGGGAATTATCACAAAAAAAGTCCTGGAAGGCTTGACCGTGCTTTCACCTAAAATACCCACTCTGTACCTCCTACCCAAAGTCCACAAAGATCCCCAGAACCCCCCAGGGCGTCCGATTGTTTCAGGGCTGGATGGATTATGTGATCCAGTCTGTAAATTCATCGACTATTATCTAAAACCGCTTGTAGAGGAGTTACCATCATATCTACGAGATACAACGGACGTCCTGAGGAGGGTCGAAGGGATCTTTGTGGAGAATGACATGTATATGGTTACGGCGGACGTGGAGTCCCTCTACACCTGCATTGATCACGATGCAGGTGTAGAGGCGGCTCGCTTCTTCCTGGAGGGGTCCAACAGGGATGGCCATCTTTGTGAGCTTATCATTGAGCTGCTCCAGTTTGTCCTGCGACACAATTTCTTTGTTTTTAAGGATAGATATTATTTACAGCAGCGCGGCACTGCCATGGGCGCGGCCTGCACGCCTTCGTATGCGGGCCTGTTCCTCGGCCTTTGGGAGAGGGGCATGTTCGCCGGCGGAGGTGCGTGGGCTGCGTCCCATGTGCAGTGCTGGATGCGCTATATTGATGACTGCATATTTTTTTGGCAGGGCACTCTGGAGCAGCTCGGTGAGTTTATGACTGGATTAAATGACAATACTCTGAACATTAGGCTCACTTTTAAATGGAGTCAGAGATCACTTGAATTTCTTGATATCCATATGGAGGTGGATGATCGAGGCATTTTACAAACGGATGTTTTCCGTAAGGATACTTCAGTTAACTCCTTACTACATGCCTCTTCATCTCACCATCCATCAACGATTAAGGCCATCCCTGTTGGACAGTACCTCCGGATGAGGAGAGTCTGCTCCACTGAGGCCAACTTTCAACGGCAAGCAGCAGACTTGGGTGAGAGGTTCAGGACAAGGGGTTATAGTAACAGAGCCATAAAGGCAGGGTACGGTCGCGCTAACAGGACTAAACGTGATGATCTCCTCCTACAGAGGAAGAAGACGGTAGATGTGGATGGTCCATTACGCTTTATATCCACCTACAATAATGAATGGGAAGGTATGCGAGTAATCTTACAGAGATTTTGGCCTATCCTGTTAAGGGAACCTGCCCTAAGGGGATCCCTTTCCGATTATCCACGAATGACAAGTAGGAGATCTAAGAATTTGAAGGATCTCTTAGTAAAGAGCCACTATGCCCCAATAACCCCCGGAATCTTTGGTCATTCCAAGAAATTAAAAGGATGCTATCCCTGTGGACACTGCGTTGGCTGCAGGAATAGTATCATCCGTTCCAGGGAATTCTGTTCAGGTGATGGTGCTAGGAAATACACTATTAATTACTATATTACTTGTGCCAGCACACATGTGGTATATCATGCCACATGTGGCTGTGGTAAGGTGTATATTGGACTTACGTCCAGGGAACTGAGGATGCGCATTAGGGAGCACATACGCGATATAGAGGGATCCAAAAATTGCGAGGATCCTAGCACCCTAAGAACGCTACCCAGACATTTTTTTCACCATCACAACAGTGATCCAAGAACGCTGAAGGTTATTGGAATTGATTTGGTAGTGGGGGGTATTAGAGGGGGCAATTTAAAAAAGACATTGGCTCAGAAAGAATCTAGGTGGATTTCAGTACTGGACACTTTAAGTCCTAAAGGGCTGAATGAAACCATCAGCTTTGTCCCGTTCCTTTGAATATGCACAGCCCTAGATATACATATCCTGATTTTTCCGACTTTTTCTTTATTTTCTTCCTTTTCTTATCTGGTTTTTCTTCCTTTTTCTCTTCCCCACCTTATCTCAGTTATTGAATGTACATATGTATAAAATGGTACTATATGTTTTTAATTGTTTTTAATTTTTCTATGTGTGCAGGTTACTTATGGTGTCCTCTCTGTGTCCACAGTGCCTCGTTTTCTCAAGCATTATGATGGAAAACATCTAAAGAATGAAGAAAAAACATACTAATGTGTATATAAATATATAATTTGTACATTCTTCATCTATATCAAACATAGTTCCTAGGGCGGTGCGCTCCACAACCGTGCCCGACTTCCTCCCTCCTCCGGGGGCGTCTACAATCGCCGCTCGCTCCGGGCGCCTGGCAACCCCTGGCGTCCGGAAGTGCGCGGCGATGACGCGTTTCCGGGGGCGGGTTTGGACGCGGGATCACGGAAGTGCGAGCGCCATTACGCGCTGGGTGGTGGCTCCTCATGTGGCGTTCACCTCTTATAAAAAGGTACTGGACACTGAGAGTGACTACCTCTCCTTGAAAAAGCGGCAGCGAAACGGCGTAGGAGATGGAGGTCTAGGTGGGGGCTCTCTAACACAGCGTGCAGTCACTACTGGTATGCCACATGCCTATGTGCAGCAGCATTAGCCATGAGCACTGCTCCTTGAGCATCTGATGTGGGGCTGATTGGGCCTTATTATGTTAACTCTGTATATACCGTGTCTAACTCAATTGGGAATAAGTGCAATATATTATTGTGGCAATGTGCAATCATGCTGAGTGCAATACCTGAGTTGTAAACTGTATCACCATGTTGTGTAAACCTCACTGCTTGTATCTACAGCCAAACTTGCATTTTAAAAAAATGAGTGCATTTTTGTAAATAAACTGTCAATCACTTTGTTGAGCATAGTAAAGACTCTGGTTCTGTTTGTTTAAAATGTTTTATTGAGTCTGCCATAGGGGTGGATAGAAGGGTTGCATTGTCACCCTGAGCCCCTTACTGTAAAATGTGTATTTATCAATGTGAACTATTGTGTATTCATACAAGTACCATGGTTACCTGAACGGTGACCTCAGGTGATCTCAGTGAGTCACCGCTTATGGACGGAGCTCACAGCTCATTCATTCAGTGACTGGAGGCTATGGTGACAGAATGCTGTATTTTTCACCATAGCCTCCAATGAATAAGACATCGCAGAGGATCGAGGAGGGTTATGAGGGAATAATAAAGATTGGGTCCCTAAATGCCTTTGTGTTTTATTTCTAATATAATGTTTCAATGATGTGTTGTGTCTTGTTTATTATTTACTTGAAATTCTTAATGGACAGGTCTAATATTGACCCTACATTAAGCATTTTGGGCTTAATGCCAGCTGGCAATACAAAGCTGATATTCACCCCTACACCAGTCACTTAATGAGCTGGGAGCTCCGTCCATAATCGATGACTCAACATAAAAAGGTAACCTGAATGCCCCATTCAGTAACCATGGTTCACTAGGGGATTAGTTTGGCCAGCCTGAGTAACCCGAACTGACTTCATGATGCAGTGGAGTCGACATACCTGGACAAACACGGGTGGAGTGATGCGGGACAGCTCATTTCCACAGAAAAAGCATGAGTGACCAGATCAGACTGACACCATCATGGTATAATGATGCATTTGTTATGGTGATACAAATCAGCTGGGCAAATGTACCATACTAAGCTCGAAATCTGACGTGATAAGTACGGTGGGGGCGATATATGGATAGAGAATCAAAAACAAAACATGGTAAATGACTGTGTTTCCATTTTGAGCACTTGGACACATTTCCAAGATGTTCTTCTGCATTATAAGGTTTTTGCCATTATTTTAACTTTGAGGTGAAGGTCTTCGCAAATGGTCGGCGAACAAATTTGGCGTTTGCATATGGCTTCGATCATGTGAGACCTGCAGGTGTCTTAAGCTCATCTCTACTGGCACTGAATACTGCCCACAGACAGCAATGGACAGCAATGGACCACAGATGCATGGATTTTTACATTGAGAAACACAAGGCAGATGAACAAACTATGATAAACCTATGTAAAAGTTACCGCCCCCACCCTATGGGTAGGCGTGGGGTGCTACGGGCTTTGCATGGTACTAAAGGGTGTTAGTCATCGTATTTAGCAAAAAGCATAATTTCTTGAAAGATGTGGGGTCCCCTACTGTATTTTTGTAGCTGCCAGAGCCGGGAAAGCAAGGGGCTGGAAAGGGCAAAGTATCTGCTTCCTTTTCTCTCTGGGCGCCTTCTGTTAAGTGGGGCAGGGAAGGGATTCTGCCGTACGGGGACTTGGTGCGCCCTAGTGATTTAATTTCTCTCTGACATTTGAGCATCTTTGATCTTATTTGTATGAGACAGAAACTCATCTTTCCAGTAAATTCCATATTTTGTTAACGGAACGCCATATTGTGCTATACTGGCATTCATGTTACCTTGGACAAAAATTCATAAAACATCCCCATCATAATCTACAGGGCCACTGGCTGCCCACAATTTCCTGACACTGGGTTTTGCAGGCTTTGATCCCTTTCTGATGTCTCTAGATGTCGCATACTGCATCAGCTGTTCATTTTGAGCATAACACTCAGGAAGTAGCGGTGACACTTGTGTCTTCGCCCCTGGTGCTTGCTCCCGACTTGCAGGTCTAACTAGGATCAGATGGGAGCTGGCAGGGGACAGGTGCGAATTCGCATGAAAATGATGTATTATAAGCAAGGCACATTTTTTACAGACGCAAGGATGCATTTATGAAAAATCTGCCTTTCACTTTTGTCCATTACATATACCCTTTTATAGTTTTGGGAACAACTGTATCGAACACTAACTCAGCAACTGCCGAATTTGAATTAAATTGTTTTGCATTCGTTAATATTTGACATCGCACATACAGCTTCCGAATTTATTGCAACACTTCCAAAATTGATTGCTTCTCAGTTGATACAATAACAAAGATAAAATAATGATGTTGCAAAGCAGCGAGCTTTTGGGGACTTCTTAGTCTCTTCATCAGGCGTGGTATAAGTGATCTTTTAGTTCCATCGATGTGCGGTACATCTGGTATTCTCCATATAGTTAGATAAAAAAGGTTTATTACGAGTTAGCTAGTTGAAAAAAGATTGATTGCTCTCAGTGGAGAAATAAAATAATAATGTTGTAGTTGTAATTACCTATTAAAGGGAACCTGTCACCCCCCGCAGGGCCTATTAAACTAAAAGTGTCACCTTCAGCAGCGCCTATGCTGCATTACGTGAAGGTGGCTCTTGTACCCCTACCCCCCGCGACACCTAAATAAAGACTTTATAGCATTTCCCACCCTGTATGTTGATACCTACTTTAGGTTCGGGAGGTATGCTCCCTTCACTGGACCTGAACACCTCGCTGTTGATTCTCCTCCTCCTCTTTCCTCCGGGACACTTCTCTTCTCTCTTTCTAGTGCTGTTGTCAGAGCCTGGGCAGATCCCTCAGTTCTCAGGCATGCTCCGTGAGCTCTGCCTGAGAACTGAGGTCGCATGGTTTCGGAACAGTGCATCTGCTTATAATGCAGAAACCAGATCCCACCCTGTGTTGTCTTATGCTGTAGGCAGACTGCGGAGTTGGGAATCTGGTGCATGCGCAAACAGCATGACTGTGCCTGTTCCCTCCTCCTCTTTCCTCCCTACTACCACCAGAACAAGTTGGCTTCATTGAAGTACCTCCCAGTCTGAGGGGAAAGAAAGAGGAGGTGGAGTCATTCTGTTTGCCAGGTGCCTGATTCCCAGCCCTGCTAGTCTGCATACAGCATAGGACACCACAAGGCGGGATCTGGTACCTGCGTTATATGCAGGTGCAATGTTCTGAAATCATGGGACATCAGTTCTCAGGCAGAGCTCACGGAGCATGCCCGAGAACTGAGGGATCTGCCCAGGCGTCGACAACATCACTAGGAAGAGTGAAGAGGAGGGTGCCGGAGGAAAGAGGAGAAGGAGAATGACCAGTGAGGCGTTTAGGTTCAGCAAAGAGAGCGTACCTACCGGACCTAAACTAAGTATTAACATATATGGCGGGCAGTTATAAAATCTTTATTTAGGTGTCTCTGGGGGGTAGGGGGATTATAGCCACCTCCACAAAATGCAACATAGGCCTGCTGAAGGTGACACTTTTAGTTTAATAGGCCCTGGGTGGGGTAACAAAAATAAAGTAGTTGAAGTTAGGCTATGTTCACACTTGCAGACCCCTCCGCAGCATTCTGCGGAGGGGATCCGCAATGTGTGCGCAGCCACTGCAAGCCCCTATGTTTATAATGGGAGCGCACGGTGCTGTGCTTGACTGCGCATGACCGTGCGCTCCCATTCACTGCCATATGTGATCACACACTCTCGTCCGCACACTGAACGCGTTCCTGGTGCGGACGAGACTTGACGCAGTCAAGCGCAGCACCGTGCGCTCCCAATATAAACATAGGGGCTTGCGGTGGCTGCGCTCACATTGTGGATCCCCTCCGCAGAACGCTGCAGAGGGGTCCACAAGTGTGAAGCCAGCTTAACAAAGCAACAAGCTTTTGAGACTTTTCACAACTCTTCATCAGGCGTGATATCAACTTTCCATGATTCACTCTTACAATACAGATGGTGCAATACGATATTTTAGATGAGCACTCATTTTCCAAAAATATTCAATGGAAGTAAAAGAATAATTTACCAAATTCGGGTATTTTTTCCTGTTTATCATTTTTGTTAGTTTTGTAACAATTGTTCTCTATTGTGCTATCTTCTTCCTCTGACAACTTACACCATACATCCTCACTTTACAAAATAAGATTAATAGGTATTGTCTCAACAATGCCATTTCACAATAAAGATAGCGTTTTTCGACTCTAGGGCCAGAAACATTCCTTTGTATGTGTCAAGCCACATCTCATAGACATAAGCTGTATGAGGATATGTCAGTTCATCTTTACAGTGTGTCACTTGGAAGCCGATGAGATGCAGGGCGCTGTTTATCTGGTTTCTGTGTATACAACTGACACCGTTGTTAATATAACTGTGAACGGCCATCATTCTGAGGTTACTGATTACTGGCTTAGGTAAGTAATCAGTAACAGATTAATGATTATACTTCCTTGAAGGCAAACTTTTCACAATTATTTATCAATTACTAAAAAATGACCCGCTTCCTGTGAAAATATAAACACGAGCGCAGCCGACACATGGGGAACCTATATTTACACCCATAGAGTCTGTTTAAAAAAATGTAGAAACTGGAATAAAATATATATATAACTTTATACCGAGTAAAGAGAGTTCTTTAGAGCACTTTTAACTTTTCATATTATAATGGAAATACAGATAAATTCAAATTTTTCTTTTTAAATCCCATCAGTTGTAAATGTAAAAATAAAGCAAAAATAAGAAGGAAGGAAAGGAATAAATTGATGCTGATGTTAAAATGAGCATTTTAAAATCAATTTCAAGGATCCACTGATGGATTCTTCTTTTACAATGTTGAATTCTTTAATACATTAATGGGGTTGTCAAGGAGGAAGATTAGACTGGAAACACACGGTGCGAGAGTCATGCTAGATACTTGCACTAGTCCCACACAGCCGAAGGCTCTCTGAACGGGATAACGTCAGCTTCATGTGTTTCTGTGTACCTGATGCACTCTTGTTCAGAGAGGCGGCGGATGTTCCCAGTGTATCATGTGAAACTCATGCAAATATCTTGCATGACTCTCGCACCATTTGTTTCCAGCCTAAATGTTGCAAAGGGCAGAGAGGTTTAAAGGATTAAAGAAGTGAAACTCTAGTCTACTACCTGCATTGAGCCTCAATCCACCAAACTGCCACAAGACCAGCTATACAATACCCTCACCCATCACTTGTTGACTGAGTCATCGCGGGCAGGGTTCTCTCACCTACTGTGTCCTCACCCATCCCTTGTAGAGTAAGAGCCCTCAAGGGCAGAGTATTCTCCTCACTTACTGTATTTTCAACCATCCCTTGTAGACTGAGCCCTCTCTCTTCACCTACTGTATCCTCACCCATCCCTTGTAGACTGTGAGCGCTCATGGGTAGGGTCCTCTTTCCTCACCTACTGTATCCTCACAAATTCCTTGTAGACTGTGAGCCCTTATGGTCAGGGTCCTCTCTTCTCACCTACTGTATCCTCACCCATCACTTGTAGACTGTGAGCCCTCATGGGCAGGGTGCTCTCTTCTCACTTACTGTATCCTCACCCATCCCTTGTAGATTATGAGTCCTTGTGGGCAGCATCCTCTCTCCTCTCTCCTCATCTACTATATCCTCCCACATCCCTTGTAGACTGTGAGCCATCATGGGCAGGGTCCTCTCTCCTCATCTACTGTATCCTCACACATCCCTTCTAGACTGTAAGCCATCATGGGCAGGGTCCTCTCTCCTCACCTACTGTATCCTCATGCATCCCTAGTAGACTATGAGCCCTCAAGGGCAGGGTCATCTCTCCTCCCCTACTGTATCCTCAACCATCTCTTGTAGACTGAGCCCTCTCTCCTCACCTACTGTATCCTCAACCATCCCTTGTAGACTGAGCCCTCTCTCCTCACCTACTTTATCCTCACCCATCCTTTGTAGACTGTAAGCCCCATGGGCAGGGTCCTTTCTCCTCACCTACTGTATCCTCACACATCCCTTGTAGACTGTGAGCCCTCAAAGGCAGGATCTTCTCTCTTCACCTACTGTATCCTCATCCATCCCTTGTAGACTAAGAGCCCTCACAGGCAGGGTCCTCTCTCCTCACCTACTGTATCCTTTTGTTCCTTGTAGACTATGAGCCCTCATGGGCAGGGTCCTCTCTTGTCCTGTACCTGTGTGTGCCTTGTATTGTTGATAATTATTGTACTTGTCTATGTAGGCCCCTTTTCACATGTAAAGCATCATGGAATTAATGGCACTATAATAATAAATAATAATACACACTGCACTGATCAACTGCTGCTCCTGTTCCAATTCTCAGGACAGATCCCTGCTGCCAGTAATTATTAAGTAATGAGGCATTTCCTTCCAGTTCATGTGTGTGAAAATGGAGTATAGAAAAGGGACTCGGACCATGCTGAAATATGAATAGTGGGGAATCAGTGAGGTGATCATCACATTTTAAATTTATTTTTAAAAATTCTCTGCTTTCTGTTAAAATAGTGTCTTAACTGACAAATCACTTTAAAAGGAACCTGTCCATTAAAGGGTGTACCCTGGATTTAAAAAAAAAGAAATGGAAATGTGCCCAAGCACTAGCAGGCAGACAGTTGCTACCTATTTGTCTGTTGTGCTCGGCGCAGTTCACCGCCAACACGGAGTGGTCATAGACGGGGATACAATGGCTTCATCAACAGATCAGAGATTTCTTTTCTGATCTGCTCTGTAGAAGGGGACAGTGTGGTGAATTATGCTTGTGGGCTCTCTCCTGTGGTTGTGGCTGGTAATGCAGTTGATCCTGTTCTGCAGTCTTGGTCAGGTGAATTGGATAATTGGAATTCAGACTGGAGTATTTAGGTTTGCAGGATTCCCTCAGTCCTTGCCAGTTGTCAATTGTTCTGGAGGTGTTTCACCTCTGCCTGGTCTCTTCCTGCCTTGCTGCAAACTTCCAATAAGTGATTGGTTTTGTTTTCTTGTGGCACACATGCTGTGTGCTTGTTTTGGAATTGTCTATTTCTAATCAGAGTTGTGGGTTGATATTTAGTCTGCATGTCTGTCTTAACCTGCGCTCTGTTAGGAAGTTTTCTTCCTAGGATTTATGTGCTATTCATTTGTTGTTGGCTTGTCCAGCTTTTCATTGTGTCAGCATCTTTAGGGGTAGCTAGTTCTCCGGCCGTGTTGAGGTGTCTAGGGTATGGTTTGTCACATCCCATGGCTACTTCTAGTTGCGATGTTAGGTCAGGAACTGCGGTCAGTATAGGTACCACTTAGACCTGTGAAAGATATTCATGCTGCTCCAAGGTCACCGGATCATAACAGGACAGCTGATGTCATGCTGATTGACGAACTAGGGGAGCCAGCTGTCAATCATCAAGTCATTGGTTGTGAAATCCATCAACAGAGAAGAGAAGCTGCCCTCTCTGTCAATGTGATATAAGCGGAAACTGCAGAATCTCCGGCAGGAGCGGTCTTGACCCCTCCATTCAGCAATGAACGACCCCAGGCGCAATAGCTAGGTACGTGGCAATTGTCTGCCTGTTAGGGCTTTAAGCACATTTTTGAGGGGGATGGAAATCCAAGATATATTACTTCAAATTAAAAAGGCACGGCTGGCTCCAAAACACATTGAAGAAATAAACAGCTCCATTGTTTGAAGACCCTGTGTGGTCTCCATCCTTACACAGCAACGCGGACAACAACACACTGTCCGTTTGGCTAAAAGTCATAATTGACTCTTTAACAAGCTTTTTAATATGATTTAGGATTTGTGCCAGATCAGAACCCCAAACTGCAGACACTGCGTTTCGGGGTGACTGCCCTCATCAGTGCAGTGTGTGGGAATTCTGATCTGGCTGTATGAGAGTCTAAGACGAGGTCTGGGGAACAGCTATTCTCCTCGTGGAGAGTATTCTGCCAGCCGGCAGTGGGGAGATTTAAAGCCGCTATGCTCCTCTGGGAAATTGCATATGCAAATCGTCACTTCGATAAGGAAGTAGACAAACGCTAATGCCACCTAATAAAGGTAGCAATCCTAAAAGTCATAATTGACTCTTTAACAAGTCTTTTAATATGACTTAGGATTTTTGCCAGATCAAAACCCCAAACTGCAGATGCTGCGTTTCGGGGTGACTGCCCCTCATCAGTGCAGTGTGTGGCAATTCTGATCTGGCTGTACCCTTCATCCTCCCTACTCTGAATGCACCACACTGGGGACTGCAGCAGCCGTGATCTGCTTTTATAGGGTTGTGGCTCTCACAACCACACAAGGTGAAGCCTCTGATACCTATTTAGGTCTTATTTTATCTCTCAGACCCTTCATCTCCCCCCTACTTTATTATTCTGAGATATTGACCTTTGGGTTTTCATTGGCTGTAAGCCATAATCATCAACATTAACATAATATTCACTTGAAATAGATCACTCTATTTGTAATAACTCTAATAATATATGGGTTTCACTTTATGTATTCAATTACTGAAATAAATTCACTTTTTGATGATATTCTAATTCATTGAGATGCATCTGTAGATATTTGACAAATAGCTGGTGGGAGCAGGTCATATATGGACTTTGTAGGCAGCAATATTAGTGTTTTTTTTATGATGTCTTCATCTTTTCCAATATATTAAAAATTAATTTTGATCCAGAGCATTTACATTTTCCTTTTTCTCTCTTACATATGAATGCTACTTTTGTTTTCATATTACCGTATATTATATAGAAATTAGACTTCTCACCCCACAACATACACTTAGAAATTATTACACTATATGTGCTCGAAACAATTTGTAATCATTATGTAATCAACACTTGTAGAAATTACTGTGGTCCAATACAGTCCAGCGGTTGTTAAGGTGAACCTTGAGAAAGCCTGTGTGTTTTATTTAGGAGCGCAGTCCTGGAGAGTGTTCGCTTTAATGTGAATATTACCTAAATTTATGGTGGATTTCCTTTACTTCAATATTAGGAACTTACAGGAATTTTTATTAGTGGAAAACTGGCACAATTAAAATTTTAATGAAAGAAAAAAAAAGTTTTCAAATTTCATCTTTTTTGTAATTTGCTTAATTTTGTTTATTTTGAAGAAAATATTTAAAAAGCCAAAAAAAGTAAATTGCGAATCGTAAAGCAGAATGGATTGAAAGAAAACCCGTAGAAGTTCCGCATTTCTATTTTAGAAAATAAGTGTGTATTTCCATATAAAATAATGCTAAGGCGGCCGTCACACGCATCAATTTCTTGAACGATATCCCTTAAGCGATCTGCTTTTTTGATCGCTAAGTGATATCGTTTGTGCGTCGCTGCGTGTAATCAGGTGATTTTACAATGTAAAATCGCTTGATTGTTTGATCGCAGATTTGTGAGCCGGAGCTCATATCAAGCGATATCGCTTGATCAATCTGCCTCATCGTGGTGTGTGACACCACGATGAACAATCTCCCAGCGGCAGAGCCTATGCTGGGAGATGGTATCTATGGTAAACGTCGGGTTACTAAGCGCCGCGCGGCGCCTAGTAACCCGATGTGTACCATGGTTACCAGCGATCTCGCTGGTCCACATCGCTGGTGAGTCTGCCTGTGCGACAGCTCACCAGCGATGTGAACGATATTGTTAGCGATCGCGCGTGCATGTGATCGCTAACAATATCGCTCACAAGATTGAAGCGTGTGACGGCCGCCTAAAGCATATTTCTAATATTTTTGCATGTCTCTGTTATTACTCCTGGAAGAAACTGTCATATATAAGCATTTAAACATGATGAATAAAGCAGCTTTTACCCATTATATGACTTTTATACTGAAGCAGCATTGAGAATATTATGCAATGATACTGAGTAATGTGGCTGTGAATCCAGCACCATGCTTAGATAAGGCCGGCTTCACACCACGGTTTTGGTGTATCACCTTCTGTCGGTGTTTTGCAGGAAGCACTGAACAGAACATGACAGCCCTGGATAGAACAGAACTGGAGGGCAAATATGCCCTCCGGTCCTGTTTTCTTCCGGAATTGGCAGATCGCAGGTTTCAGGAGCTGTGCCTGATTTCAAAATCGCAGCTAGCGGGAGCTAGCCGAGGTCCTTAAATGTCAGGGGGTAGCTCTCCACGGTGCTGAAGTTCAGCGCCGGTAGGTGTTGAGCCTCAGCACCCAGTGTCCGGGAGCTAGACCTATTTTCTGTCAGATCCGGCGTGATCTGGTGCCATAGACTCCCATGCTAGGGGGCACCGAATCGCGCAGGATTACGGAGGATCCGAATTGTTCGATTTTTGCCCCGGACAGAAAATTGCAGCAAGCTTCTATTTTGAGTCGGGAGAAAAACCCGAATTCTCCCAGATCCTCCAAGACAGATGGAAACCGGATGGCAAAACACTGCCATCCGGCCCCATCTGGCCCCATAGGAATACTATGGGGCCGAAATCGAATCCGGGGCTGTTCGGTTCACACTGGACAGCCCCGGATCCCAAAAACTGTGGTGTGAAGCCGGCCTCAAACACTTACTAGAAAGCTGTAACACCATCTTTAGGTCTCATTCAGACAGAGCGTTTGTGCTCCATTTTTCAATGATCCGTTAAAGCAAATCCTCTTTTTGCAAAAAAAAGCATCAAAAACGCATAATCCATTTTGGCTGCTTTTTTCTAAATATTCGGGGGACACAGACACACAGACAGACATATAGACACACAGACAGAGATACACATACTTTCTTAGGCTGGCTTCACTCTGTGGTCAGGTCAGGTCAGATCAGATCCGGTTTTGTGTTCCAAAACCAGGAGAGGAACTTGCAGAGAAAAAGTATAATTGAAAGATTGACACCTGTTCTAGGTTTTGGAGTCACTCCTGGTTTTGGATCACAAAACCTGACCTGATCTGACCTGACCTGACTGCAGTGTGAAGCCAGCCTTACTCTCCCCAGTGATCTCATGGTGAGCACCGGCATGTTTTCCTCCAGGGCATTGACAGAACCTGTGAGTACAGTACTTACAGGACCTGGCACAATCTGATTCTCAGGTTGAGTCGCATGGCAGGTCCTGTCAATACCGTAGTTGCAGGTTCTGCCACTGCCTGGAAGAAAGACATCGTCGGGGCTCACCATAAGATTGCGCCGGGGATGGTAAAAAAGTATGTATGTCTCTGTCTGTGTGTCTATGTGTCGGTCTGGTGTGTGAGTGTAAGTAATTGGATGTTAGTGGTTCAGAAAGCACACCAGGAGAATGTAGCAATAATTGACACTCATTGCTTTCTGAATGCGATTTCTGCACCACTAACACAGCAGTCAAACATGATGATGTCTGCACAGCAAATTGAAACATATTGATTGATCCATTTTTATTGCAGTTTTAAGAAAAAACTGCAGCACCAAAAATTGAAGAAAACGTCCAGTGTGAACGTAGCCTTAAGGTTCCTGTGCCTCTCTTTGTTCCTTTGTTCTTAACCACCCCGAATATTCTGCTTTCAATGTCCTTAAAGGGAACCACCTAGCAGGTTTTAGGGCTATAAAGTTAAGCCAGTGCCTTACATGTACTGAGTGCAATCATACCTTTGCTTCAATGATTACATCTATGATTGCAGAGAAAACTGTTATCCAACACCAGGTAAACAGTGCAGCAAATTAGCATAAAGTGCAGCACAGTGTCACTATGGGGGGTTGGGTTTATTTTTATTACTTCACTGAGGGCTTTAAGCCAAACCCTCCTCCCTCTCTCTATCCCTATCAACCAACCCTATCACTCCCTTACTGTCACTATATTTTAAGCAGTCCATGCACACTATGAGAGAGGAGAGAAAGTGCAATAGGGTCTTATCCTTATAACACTTTGTCTAAGTGACTAATGTCACTTTTCTGTTGAGGTGCCCATACTTTTGCACCTGTCAATTTTTGATATAATGCATATTTCACATTTTTGGTTAGTACAATAAACCTCATTTCAATCCTGAAATATTACTGTGTCCATCAGTTATTACATATATCACACTGAAATATTACTGTGTTCATCAGTTATTACATATATCACACTGAAATAGCTGTTGCAAAAAAACAATTGTAAACAAAAAAAAGAGTAAGATTAAGAGGGGTGCCCAAACGTTTTCATATGACTGTATTCATCTTTACCCATTGAAAACATGAGGTGTATTAAAAACTTTATAATTGGCATCTCTAAACCATAATTCCTTTTTTTAGACATTATATGAGAGGTATTATTACTAGTGAGCTGAACTATGTTGAGCCTAAAAAGTCATGTTGTTCGGATCAGTGAGCGCATTTTGCACTTTCTTGAAAATCCATGATAGTAAACACTCAGTGAAATGTCTAGTGGCTGCAATAGTGGAATTGTAAGTAAAATGTATATGCCTTGTCAGAGGTTTATCAATGAAAATTAAATGTTGCATTGTAATGCAGAGTAGTGTTGGAATGACCAAACTGCAGGCCAGCAAGTGCAGTATGATGGTCAACCTTTGCGCTAGCCATCACGTCACTGTGCACCCTTAAGTGCCGGGGTACTTTTCACCCACCTCCAAGTCCTGAAAAGGGGGAACTTTGGCAGAGTGACCGGCACAAAAGCAATAGCTGGATCAAACGCACCAGTAAACCTATAGAAGCAGTGCAGTCCAAAACTAAGCAGGGACAACCAAACCAAAAGCCAGAGCAACAAACACACCTGAGAAGCACACCAAAAACTAACCTCTACCACCCAAACACAACTGAAATAATCAGCACAACATGGAGGATTAGTGGTTTAAATCTGCCTCTCATAAATCACCTGACATCACTGAGGCAATGCCCAATCTCCACCCTCAGTCCAAAGAGAAGGAGAGGAAAGTGGAGCCATCTCCAAACCCCGAAGGTGACACGCCACCCCTCATGGCTGGCGAGGGGGGATGGTTGACCTGATATAGAGTCGGTGCACACCAAGAAGTGCGAGGGGCCTGCACAAGCATGTTGTCTTCTAATCTCTTCTGAGCAGCATCCAGTTTATGTTCCCTCTTAGACTCCCAATCAGAAGCCTCTCACCTAGTCACACCCCGAAATACGTTTCTACAAATGGAGGTTCTACTTTAGCGTCTTATCTTAAGTCATGTGGTTAGGCTCATTAAAGGGTCAATAATGACTTCTAGAATTGCTACAGCAAATAGGCGGCAGCAGAGATCAAGTCCTCTTCCTTCCAAAGAGGCAATTTGTACAATGATGCAAAAAACAACTCTAATGGTGGGTTTACACGCCGCGATATCGGCGTCCAACTCCGACCCAACTCCGACAAAAAGTCACGTGGGTTGCGAGTTGGAGCCGATATCGTTGGGGCATTGTACGGCTTGAGCGTACAACGCGATGCTGGAACGATGCCAAAACGATATCGGAGTTGAATAGCAGAGCTATTCAACTCCCCGATATCGCAAGGCCGTTGTACCAGCATCGCAGCGTGTGACAGCCCAACTACGATGTGTACGCTCACGTCACCCATTCACTCCCATGTTAACTGGTCGTTCCTGGGTTGGTGGGCGTACACATCGTAGTGACGTTGCATCCCGATATCGCGGCGTGTAAACTGGCGATGCGATGCAGGGAGAAACGTGCACTAAATGCGCGCTCCCGCGTCGTTGCCTCCGATATCGCCGCGATATCGGGACGTGTAACCCCACCATAAGACTATGTTCACACACTGCGTTTTTGGGCTCAGTTTTTTACCTTAGTTTTATGCTAATGTATGCTATTGTAAAACTGCGTTTCTGTTTCCCAGCAAAACCTATGTGATTCAGGGTAGAGCTGTCCACACACATTGGTTTAATTTCTTTGCAGAATTGAAACCTGCACAGGTTTTGCTGAGTTTTGTAAAAAAAAAAAAATCCTTTCTGTGTTATTGCAGTGTTCTATGGGCAAAACGCAGCAAAAATGCAGCTAAAACGTACAAAAAAACACTGCAATGATGCGGCAAAACATGGTAAAAACGCACCAAAAAAACACAGGTTTTCCCCTGCCAAGAAATCTGGATTTACTAACAAACCCTGCAGGTTCTGAAGCATTTTTGCTGCAGCAAAAAATGCATCATGAAAACATCGCCTAAAGCCAGTGTCGCTTTTCTGAAGAAGAACAGGGTGAAAGGAAATGAGTGGCAAATTGTGTCTGCTGATCTAAATCCAGTTGAACACTTATGGGAAATTCTGGAGAGACAAGTTGTCATTAGTCTCCATCATCATCATCATCATCTAGGTTCTAAATAGATCGGTCTTGAACAATGGAAAAAGACGGATGTAGTAGATGTCACCAACATCTCTTCATTCCAGGCCTTGAAGACTTGGTGCCGTCCTCAAAAATCATGGAGGTCACACAGTATACTAGATATAGTAGTTTTTGATGTGGGGTGTGTTCAATGTTGCATCAACTAATTAGAGTAAAACTGAAGATTTTGGGATGAAAGTTGTATAAATAAAATGTATTTAGTGAAGAAAGATCGGTGTCCAATTCTGCTTACCAAGTGCATTAATTAGTGCATTAATAAAAGCATCACATACCCCGTGGGGTTACGCTAGACGCATTTCAGGGTGCTCCCCTTATTCGTTAGCATAAAGAAACAAACATAGATCATTCTATATATAACATACAAAAACACCACCCAGAAAAAACAGAGAAATTTTATTCTGGTTGTTTGACCCAGCGTCCCTGCTGGCACCAGTTCACACTATGTCTTTGAGTGCTGTGCAGTTTTTTTTCTATTTTATGTCTAATATGTGGAGTTGCTGGCTCCATGTCTGCACTTAGCACCCTCATCGCCCACGGGTGGTCTGAGGTTGAGATGGTGTCCACCCACTTAGAAGTGGGACAGGGAGGACAAGGAGGACAGGGATGTCAACGTAGGACTCATCAGACCTGGGGTCACCGTGGCGTGGTTAGTGAGCAAACAGACATTGGCCAATGCATGTACTAAGAACCTCAGAAAATAAAAAAATAAGAAGATTGAGTTTTTTGAAAAAAACTTAGGTTTTTAATTTTTTCCTCTTAGGGTAAGTGCACACTGGCCGGGTTTTCGGCGGTTTACCTGTGTAAACCGCCGTTTTGTTTACATTAGTTTTATGTTAATTTATGTTAATCCAAACCGGCGTTTGGATTAACATTAAAACTAATGTAAACAGGCCAAGGCTGTGCACATACCGGCGGTTACCCAGCGTCATCCGTTGCTAACCCGCAGGTTTCCCAGCGGGTTAGCAAAGAATGACCATGTTCTAAAAACCGGCGGTTCTGCAGCGGCTGCAAGCAGAATCATGTGCTGCTTCCAGCCGCTGCAGAATCGCCGCCGAGAACCCGCTGGGCAGCCGCCGGATACCGCCCGGCTCCCGCCGCACATACCCGCCAGGAAGCCGGTGGACGGCGCCGGAGCTTCCTGGCGGGTCCCGCCAGCTGCCGCCGACAAACACGCCGGGTAAGTGTGAACTTACCCTTATACCGCTTGTTAGCATGTGTGCATTATTGGTAGTAGCTGAGTGCTGCAGAGGAATTTTTTTCTGGTTGTTTGATCCAGCGTCCCTGCTGACACTAGTTCACACTATATCTTTGAGTGCTGTGCAGTTTTTTTTCTGTTATCTATCTATCTATCTATCTATCTATCTATCTATCTATCTATGGCGGCCGTCACACGCTACAATATCGAGAGCGATATTGTAAGCGATCACGTGCACGCGCGATTGCTAATAATATCGCTCACATCGCTGGTGAGATGTCACACAGACAGACTCACCAGCGATGTGGGCCAGCGAAATCGCTGGTAACTATGGTACACATCGGGTTACTAGATGCCGCGAGGCGCTTAGTAACCCGACGTTTACCATAGTTACCATCTCCCAGCATAGGCTCTGCCGCTGGGAGATCGTTCATCGTGGTGTCACACACCACGATGAAGCAGATTGAACAAGCGATGATCGCTTGATATGAGCTCCGGCTCTCATATCTGCGATGTAACGATCAAGCGATTTTACATTGTAAAATCGCTTGATCGCACGGAGCGATGCACAAACGATATCGCTTAAGCGATCAAAAAGCAGATCACTTAAACGATATCGTTAGCAATATTGAACCATGTGACGGCCGCCTTTCTTATATCTATCTATCTATCTATCTATCTATCTATCTATCTATCTATCTATCTATCTATCTATCTATATCGATCTATCTATCTATCTATCTATCTATCTATCTATCTATCTGTTTCACATACATTTCCCATAGAAGTCATGTATACATAATTACAGTATTTATTTTGAATTTACCATTTAGTAAAAGGTAAAATATTTACCCAACAGCTGTACCTTTATTACCCTTGTAGATACTCACTAGCTGTCATTAAGAATAAAACATTCATTATGCCACAATTATCATTAGCTAGCAAAACAATAACCTTTTGCGTGTTAAAGTGGTTTGTCTGCTCGGAATAATAGGCAGCTTTCAGCTTTATTCATTTAATATGCAGTATTTAAACACAATTTAATGCACTCTCCATTTTCAATTTAACATGCAAAAGGCAAAGTGCATCATAACAGGATGTAACTACATATTAATCAAATTAGCACAACACTTCAAAAGGCTCCGCGCTTTCCCTCCGCTCACGGGTAAGAATCATGTAATGACAGGAGGAATCAGTGCAACTTAACGGTTTTGCCAAGAGAACGGATTGTCTTTAATGCTAAGTAACGCTTACTTTTGCTTGGCTGAAAGAATTGTTTAGTAACTCACTAATTAGTTCTAATGGCATTCATTCTTATTGTTAGGTGCTGTCATCCCGTAAAGATGAAATCGGAAGCTGTGCCAAAAATGAAGAACTGATACGTTTCATGAGAATAAAGGGAGCGCAGCACCTCAATATGCACATTTTATATAACACCTAATCATAATACAGGAGCATCTCAATGAATTAGAATATGATCAAAAAGATCATTTATTTCAGTAATTCAATACATAAAGTGAAATGTGTATATTATATACAAACACAGTGATCTATTTCAAGTGTTTATTTCTGTAAATGTTGATGATTATGGCTTACAGCCAATGAAAACCCAAAGGTCATTATCTCAGATTATTAAAGTAGGGAGGATGAAGGGTTAAATACAGTTTAGCTGTATTGCACAAGACATCAAAGGGTAAATATAATAATGATTTATTAGTCAGCACATTTGACGTCTCCCTGAAAAATGGCAATATGCTATTGATTGTCCTGAGGAAGGGGCCAAGGATCCCTGAAATGTGTTGACTAATAAATCAATATTATATTCTCCCTTTGATGTCTCGTGGAATACGGCAACACGGTTTTTAGCCCTTCATCCTCCCTACTCTATATGCACCACGCTGGGGACTGCAGCAACCGTGATATGCTTTATGGTGGTTGTGACTCTCACAACCACACAAGGTGAACCCTCTGATACCTATTTAGGTCATATTTTATCTCTCAGACCATTTGTCATGCCCCTCGGGACGGGGCACTCGGTACCGGACCGGGTCTGCTCCTGGGGATGTCATGGGTGGTCCTGGTCCGGACCGTGTCCCTGGCCTCACAGTGAAAAGGGAGTATTTACAGGGGATAATGTCAGTCGTGACGTCACCCACGGTTTGTGGTCAGTAGTGGGGACCACCGCTGCTGCAGAACCTCCGGGGATGATGTAATGGCAGCTAAGATGGAATAGTTCTCCGGCGGGTAGAACTAGGTTCCCCGGGGCAGTGATGATAGAGTTAATAGTGTAGGTTATGATGCTGGCTGGTGCTGGGTGCAGTGCACTTACTGTCCTGATGCTGCAGAAATCCTCCTTCAGCGTTCGGAGCTGACAAGCTGTGGCTCTTCAGGCTGTGATCTTCTGCAGACCTTTTTGGAGGGAATCATGTGCAGGCTGAATCATACAAGGGAGTCGGAGTCAGGGTTCACCGGTTTACTTCTCAACTTCTCAGTTACAGCTTACAGTCACAGTCCACAGTTCCAGTTTACGGTCTTTACACGGGCATTACTCTCCCCTCCGGTTTCCTTTACTCTCTGCAGCCAGGTTGTTCCTTCCTATGACCCCTCACTCGTTCTCTGTCCTTTCCAGGCTCTAATTCTCTCTTTTTCTCACTTTGTTGTGCGTCTCTGGACAGTATGGCGGTGACTCGAGCCCCTGTGGGTCCTCCGGGTTGTCACTGAACTGCCTGTCCTTTGGGGTAGGAACCCTAACGTGTAGCTAGAGTCCCCCGTCGGTTGTCTGGGGATACGTGTGAAGCAACAGTCCCCTTTAGAGCCGACACTCTACTGCTAGCCTAGCCTCCAATAGTCCTGTTGTGCTAGGTTTCTTCTACCAGGATCCTTGGGTTCAATAGGAGGGCTACTCCGCCTGCAGTCTGCCGTCTCAGCCGTGTTTCTAGGACCCAGTATCACTGGTCCTCTGGTCCCTCACACTCCTGGGGTGTTGGCTCGGGAAGGGCTTTCTCTCTGTGGCTCGCACTGGCTCTCCAGATTCTGCGCTCCTTCCACCCCACTCTTCCAGGACATGTGCTTCTGTCTTTACTGCTCAGCCTACACCGGCCTACTGACTCCTTTCTCCTCCCCCTGCTCTATATCTATCCTCTGTCACCTGACTTGCTTGTTGGCCCACCCACTGTCTCTAAACCCACCACCCCTTGCCTGCCTAGAGTTCCAGGCTCCGGGTTGGGTGCTGCCCTCTACTGGTATGTGGGTTGTGTGGGCTGTGAGGGTGTTGGGGTTCAACTGTCTTTCCTACCTTCCTGATGCAGTTCCTTTGTGGCCTCCTGGACACAGAGGCGCCACACATTTATCCTCCCTACCTAAAATTTTTTGAGATAATGACTGTCACAGGGGTCCTTTTCTAGTATCCCACAATGAACAAAGCGAGGGATGTATGAACAGACAAGAACCATTATTGCTTGAAAAACATAAATATCCATTAAATGATCCATCAGAATCCTGTATATCCAGTAATCCAGGTGACTCTTCCATGCTTGCATGCTTGTGGAGAGATCACCTCAGCTTCAGCATCCCACACAAAAAATCGTACTGCTTCTCCTCCTCCCAACCACCTCCCATATCCAAAACCAGGTCTATTGACACACTCCAGGGGGTGAGATGAGTACAAACATTTACAGACAGAGGACTAGAATGACCAAGTAAGGACATGTCCACAGTAATTCAATTAACAGACCCTCAGGAGTGTAATGAGTACACAGGAAGTATGGAAGGGCTGATACACAATATGGCATCAACACTTGTAAAATGCAGTAAAATATAACCCACCATATCCCACCATTACAACCTCCCCCTCCTTTCAATAAGTGAGCATGCCATGAGATCTACACAGACCTTTGGCCATCTCACTTTAGTCCACATTGCTTAATTGTCAACAAGTCCTTGCATAATGGCAGTGTAGGTTAGCTGACGAAGTCTATGGTTCGTCTTATGGCTTGTCAGCTCCCACAAAATAGCATTGTAACTCCCCAAGGTCATTTCCAAGGAGGATATCCGTGGGAAGTCCTTCCATAACCCCAAAGAAGCATAGTTTTTCTCTATAACCATAATTCAAACGCACCCAAGCTTGCTGTATAGATTTGCGAGTACCCCCCGCCAGGACAATAGGGAACCCGGGGTCTGGGTGATTTGCCTCTGGTTGAACCACACGGGGGTCAGCAACAGTCAAGAAAGCCCCTGTGTCTCTAAATCCCGACACTTTGCATCCATCAATAGAGACATCCTGCAGGTGACGTTGATGTTGCTCTTGGTAGCTTGGGGACAAAGGCCGGAGGCCATACACTACATAAGGGGTATCTGTGGTGCAGGGATTGGCGGTCCACTCTGTTCGGGGAGGTGGTAACTCCTCATGTGGAATGCAGTGCTCATGCAGCACTGAACGAGGTGGTGGTGTGCTTGGCTCCCTCCGAGTCCTTGAGGTACAACCAGATTGCAGGTGGCCACATTGCCCACAGTCATAACATTTCCTTTCTCTGTGATTCCTCAAGGTTGTGGTTGGAAATTTTGGGGCTCGGGATTGTAAGGTGTGGTCATCAACCTGCGGCTGGGTGATGGGGCAGATATAACTGGAGGCGGCCAGGGCACGAAGGCAAGCTGTGGTTTATAGTGCACCAGATTCACTGGACGAGTTGAGGGTACATGAGGCTCCCTATAAGTCCTTGAGGGACAACTATCATGCAGGTGCCCAGGTTGCCCACAGCCATAATATCTCCTCTCTGTAAATCCCCTTGGTCATGGTTGGAACTGTTGGAGCCCGGGATTTTGAGGCGTGGTCGTCATCGGCCTGCGGCTGGGTGGAGGGGCAGATATAACCGGAGGGGACTGGGGCACAGGGGCAGGCTGTGATTTATCATCCAGTAGCCTCACCACTGTGGTCAGATAGTGAGGGCCTCATTGGCTACGGTTGCAGTTCTATCCAATGTGGGCGGTATGCGGTCCCGGACCCATTGTCGTATTTCTGAGGGGCACATGGCAATAAATTGTTCTATAAGGCATACCTGTACAACATCTTTCACGGTTAAGTCGTTTTCTGTTTCCAGCCATCTCCGACATGCCTGGGACATCTTATAGGCATACACCCTAAACGATTCCCCCGTGGTGCATGGGAGGTCTTGGAACGGTGCCCTATATGAGTCTGGGGTGATAGCATGGTAATCCAAGATAGTACGCTTTACAAAATTATAATCTCAGTTCCGCTGTGAGTCAATAGTTCGATAAGCTTCCGTTACGCTACCGTTTAGGCGTCCCACTAACAAACACATCCATCCACAGAGTCTGGCACCTTCATTACGGCACACAGATACTCAAAGTCTATAAAGAACCCTTCCACATCTCTGAAAGTGTCATCAAATGGCTTAAAGTCTGTCTGGGTGATCCGTGCAGGCTCCCAGATGATTACATTTACACTCCAAATAGCATTACTCCCTCTTTCAAGCTCCATTGCTTCTTGTCTCTGCTGTGCTCGTGAACAACTTCCTCCTTATACTCCTGAGAGATGCCTGGGCCCAGAACTGCCATCTCTTCTTTGTACCACACCAAATACTGGCTCTTTGGGGTGGGGATCCCTGTTGCCAGCGCTTGTCTGTTACACATCTGGCAGGAGGTGGACTGGTCAGCACCCACCAGAAGATCAATTAAAGCCTCTTTAGTCAGTCCTTGGTAGATCAGGCCCAGGTCTCTGGTTCTCTCCTGTAAGCTGGATACAGTCCAGTGTCTGTACTCACTCTGTGGATGGTTCTCCATTGGGCTGCACTCTGTTGATCCCACTGCTTGCCATCAGTTGTCATGTGGTCCTTCTCCGGTAACCCACAATCAACACAGCGAGAGAACCTTTATTGCTTGAAAAACATAATAATCTATAAAATGATCCATCAGAATACTGTATATCCAGGTAATCCGGGTGACTCTCCCATGCCTCTGGAGAGTTCACCTTACCTTGGCTTCAGCGTCGCGCACAAAACACCGAATCATACTGCTTCTCCTCTTCCTAACCACCTCCCATATCCAAAACCAGGTCTATTCACACTCCAGTGGGTGGGGTGAGTACAAACATTTACAGACAAAGGACTAGAATGACCAAGTAAGGGCATGACCACAGTAATTCAATTAACAGAGCCTCAGAAATGTAATGAGTACACAAGAAATGGGGAAGGGCTGAATACACAATGTAGCATCAACACTTGTAAACACGCTGGTCTGAGGAGGACCGAAACCTCTATTTTTTGGATTACCAGAAATTAGTTAAACATTTTTATGTGCCAAGTTTTTGATTTGATTACAGGATAGGATCTGACTTCAGCACATCCACCACAGAAGTGCAATGGCTTCTGTTGCATTTGCCGGCAATTATAACTATCACGTAGGCCTTAAAGTGAACCTGTCACCTAGACAAAAAAAAAACAAGCAATCACTACCTGTTCCTGCACCTTCCCATTTCTACTCTAACTATCCCTTTCTGTGCTAAATGTGAGCTGTGAGTGTTTAATAAAATGTTTTTAAAACTTGCTGGGTTGTATGTTACTGAACCGGGGGGCTACCGTTACTAGCCCCCCTGGGCGTACTCTTTTGGTTCCTCTCACTGCCTCCCACATTCTTTATCATGCTCCTATGAGTTGATATTGAAATTAGATTGCGCACCCCTCAGCCTGCCTCATAGCTGTCTGTAACCTTCCTGGTATGATGCCGAACGCGTCATTTCCGGAACTTCGGGGATCGCCGAACTTCAAGCTACAAATTGTGCATGCTCTGTGATCACAGATGAGCTAATTTAATGTGCTCCACAGAGCATGCACAACACGCAGCTTGAAGTCGGGCGGTACACCTTTTAGATGTATCGACCCACAGGTCCGGAAATGGCACGTTCGGCGTCATACCCGGAACGCAAAAGACGGCTATGAGGCAGGCTGGGGGGCGCGCAATTTAATTTCAATATCACGCCCATGGGGGCGTGATAAAGAATGCTGGAGGCGGCGAGAGCGACGAGAAGAGGACACCCAGGGGGGCTAGTAACGGTAGCTCCCCGGTTCATTAACATACAACCCAGTAAGTTTTAAACACTCACAGCTCACATTTAGTACAGAAAGGGATAATTAGGGTAGTAATAGGAAGGTGCAATGACAGGTAGTGATAGCCTGGGAGGCTTTATCTAGGTGGCAGGTACACTTTAAGAGGAGTCAATACTACTAAACCATTATGCTGCAAGTCCCTTATCAATAATTCTCTTTACTGACACATTTCGCTGGCCGCCTCCGTCCTCTGAAGCATGAAGTTCCCCCTTTGCAACAAATTAGCTATTTTCCTCATGGAGAGGAATCTGCCTGCCGACATAAGGAGACAGATAAGCTGATAAGGAGACTTAAAGCCGCAATGCTCCTCTCGGAAATATGCAAAATGCAAATTGTCACTTCAGTGAGGAAGTAAAAAATTCTAATGCCACTCAATAAGGGTAGCAATCCTTGTAGTCATAATCGACTCTCTAACAAACCTTTTAATATGACTATTTGGATTTGTGCCATATTTTGTCTAGTCCTCTTCAAACCTCTGGATCTATTCACTTGGTCGGTCAAGGTTCAGATTGCTTGCCTCTTGGCTCTGGTTCTGGCCAGTTGTCTCTAGTTTCTTGGTTTCTTTTTTGGTTTCTCATCTCTGGTCTCTTGGTTCTGGTTCTGGACACTCATTTCAGGTCTCTTGTCTCTGGTCTTTTGGTTCTGGCCCCTTGTCTCTTTCTTAAAGGGACTTTGTCAGGTCATTTGTCAGTATGATACTAATATTACCATTGAATAGTTCATGTGCAGACCTTTTAAAAACATGTAAAATTATTATTGTACCATTTATAGTTTCCTTGCTATAAGCATTTTCAGACCCTTCAGGGAGCTGATACATTAGTCCTGTCCATTACTCTACACAGGATTAGTCCGGCTGCTGTATAATTGTTATTTAAATATCCAAACCCACCCAATCTGGTGTTCTTTCCCTCCCTTCTGTGCTCTGTGCTGGGAAGGAGGATGTGTTTTGTGCTGCACTGTGTAAGAGATTTCTATTATAAGAACATTGTTTTGTGCAATGTGTGTATCTGCTGAGCAAATGATCAAAAGTTCTTATAATCACATAGAAATATCTCAGACTGCACACACTACACATATGTCTCATACACACAATGACATGAAGAGCTCAGAGCTTCAGCTAAGCTCACCACAACCTTTCCCCTCTTTTTTGCTCTGTCTGCAGACTCTGCAATCGTTTTAATAAGTCACACAACAGACAGATCAGAGAGGCAGGCAAAACAGTGTAATGATGCATGAATATTCATTCCTTGGAGAGTGAGCACAGGAGCTCACTGTGACAGATTAAATGAATCTTTATTTTGAAGTTTACAGAGGATAGGAGGGAAGCATAAATAAAAGAAATACATGAATAGGGAGAGCTTAGAGAAAGGAATTAGAAAATGATAGCAATGGTGGAGTTTTGACCTGCCAGATTCCCTTTAATTGGATAACTCCTCCTCATTTAGGCTAAGGCTTCACTTCACTTATCTGGTCTGTGCTGGTAATTGAGGCTATAAACATCTCACCTACCTTCACACGTCTGCCCTGATGCATGTTCAGGCATTGACTGCTTCTCTTCCCTGCCCTCCTGGGCCTTTTATAATTCCTAGTTTTGACACAGCTGTCACCTGACCTGGTGTCCCTTACTATCTCTTCCTCTCTGGAACATACACTTGGCCCTCCAGTTCTGTTAACTCAGTTCTCTCTTCCGTACACTCTTTGGCCAGCAGATGGTGATGTTTGTTTGCAGAGCTGTGTTATGCACTAATTCCATATTCTTACAGAACATCTAGGATTGGCAAATATCTAACATTTTTCTATTACTAACAACTTCCTAGAAGAAGTAATGTATCTGGGGTGCTGTTATCCTGCTACAAAAGGGGTATAAACATTGTGCTTGTGTCTACATTTGAAAGATATGCATTTAATGATATATCCAGCCACCTAGTGGCTGAAGGCAAAGACTGCTCCATGGTCCACTATAGTTATATAAGCTTGTCAATAATAATTATTGATACTCCTTAGGGGTGGGGCCTAGTCTATAAAGAGGGTTTACAATGTATATCAGGACAGTCATCAAGAAATGAGAAAAAATCAGGAGCAATACGACTTAAAACCACTTCTGCTAATTTAATCAGGCCATCTGGGTGCCCCTGAGAAGTAAGTGTAGGCTGTCAGAAGGTGGACAAGGTCACTGGCCAGAATCACTCACCCGATGCTGATATTCAATCCCCATCTTAGGTGGTTTCAAAGGAAGCAACTGATTCCTCCACTATGGATGCGGTGATCTTACTAGTGACACAGTGATGGTGGAAAAGGAATGTCAGTCTACAAGGTGGTCTTAGCTGTTTCTAAGGACTGGATCCCTATGGAAAGAGTTGGGCAGAAGTCAATAAAGACCTAATGAATTTGCAAATGGATACCATGATGCTGAACATATTGGGCGGGAGCCTGGAGACACTGGGACAGCAGAAACAGCATGCGCTAAATTTGTTTATTGTGAATATCCCTGAGAAGCAACATTATTGCTCATGTTTTACCAGACTATTTGAGTAAACCTTTGTTGGAAAGTTTAATTGACTATGTGTGCTTTGGCCCTCATTGAGGACAATCCTGAACTGAACTGTTGCACTGGGGAGATGGCAAGGGCAAGCTCAGTGGTATCAGGGCTGCTCTGCAGCCAAGGTTTTGCCCCACCCTTGAGTACAAACGGCCCCATATGGCTGGTCCACCCAACATTAACACCTTTTAGAGTCTCCTCTATAGATTTTTCAGATATTTCACAAGGTCAAAACTACTAAAACACTCCCTTTAACCATGATTGCTAAATTGATTGACCAATACTCAGCCAATGCCATCTCAATCAATATGTTTGAACCAGTACAATAAAAACACTTTATACTCACCTTTGGGGCTTGTGTTGCTCCAGTTTTGCCTTCACTCGCTCTCCCATGGCTCACATGAAAATGTTACATCACCTGAGCCCTGCACCCAATCACACCGTCTTCACTCTCACCATCCCGCGCAGTCACAAGTCTCCTTTCCCTCATACACGATCCATCTTCGGGAGAGTCAGATAACAAAAGGAAGTCAGGGGAGCGGCCGGCAGCTCACTTCCTCTTGATATTTGATACATCCAAAAGTAAGTAGAGTAACACCAACACTGATTGGCTACAGGGCTCACGTGACATAACAAAATCTCATACAAGCCCAGAGGAGCAATTGCCATGGCTTGAATGCCGCTGAGGTGAGTATATGCATTGTTATTTTACAAACATGCTGATTGAGACTGACTTGCCTAAGTAGTGGACAACCCCTTTAATACTTTTTCCTGTAAAAGGATCTGATCAGTTACACCATAAATACCAGCCTAGCATGAGCTTACTATTACTCTAGAACTAGATACCTAAGTGTAATAGGGTATAAATAAATCTGAGCAATGGGGTCTCACCAAATCCTAAAAAAGCAAAAAATGCTTTTGTTTTTATGTTCCGTATTTTGGGCAAAGTTTGACCAAATTGAAGATTCATTGTCAATTCTCAGTATAACAAGAGAAAAAAATAGAAAAAATAGACGTATCTACAGCTCAGAATTCAGGTCTCCTGTGTAATAATATTTACGATGATCTCTAGTGATAAGAACAATTTAGCTGAAGCTTTTATATTTTTAGAACATTTTCTCATCCCTACTGAATTTCTGCCATTTTATGATGAATGCTAATGAACAAATAACTACCCATATAATTGTGTTAGGTAGTAAAAAGGGCAAATGAATGGAATCTGCTTCTCTTGAATGTTGAAGCTCTTTAGCCAATTAACCGAAGGGCAAGATTAAAAATGTAGTGCAAAGTGGTAATATTTAATATACGTGTACTTCGCAGATGAAAGCTGGCTGAATATCTTAGCATGGGGGCATTTAAAAGGTCAGCAACCAGAAATCACCCAGCTGCTTGATCTACAGCAGTGGGTCCCATTTTAAGTCCTCAAGGGCTCTTAACAGCCCAGGCGTTGTAGATATTTCTGATTGAGCACAGGTGGTAAAGTCAAATTGACATTGATTGAACCATCTGTAATTATATATGGATAACCTTAAAATCTTTTATCTGGGATCCAAGCTACAGTGTAAATGTGCAAATATTTTTGCCGGAGAAATTTGTTTTATTATAAATTCTTTAGAACATTGAAATAATTGACTTTTTGTGTTGAAATTTAGGGTATATATTAATATATTATGTTAAAAAGAAGAGCAATAATAATATTATTGGGGTGGATGAAGTATAGTTCATGTGACTTCAATGGTTCCCGGTGGTCCAAGTCCACCTGGACAAGTACAGCAAATGTGCCTTTGGTTCCTTTAAAAGGTACTTGTCACCAGGTAAACTAAAGCCACCACCATCAGAAGCACCTATGCTGTATTTTAAGAAGGCGGCTATTATGCCCCAACCCCCCTGGACACTACTTTATAAAAGTCTCTCGTCCTGTATTATAATTACCTGTTACCGGTCAAATGTGCTTAATTGCAGCTTGATCCATCCCACCTCTCCTCACCGTCCTCCCCGCCTCTCTGCGCTGATCACCGTCTGATTGATGAGGAGAGGTGGGACGGACAGCGTTGAGAGGCCGGATGGACCAAGCTGCAATCAAGCCCATTGGACTGGTAACAGGTAATTATAATACAGGGCAGGAGAGTTAATAAAGTATTTATTCAGCGTGCAGGAGGTCAGGCCATAATAGCCACCTTCTTACAATGCAACATAGACACTTCTTAAGGTACCGTCACACAGGGACATATCGCCGGCGATGTTGCCGGCAACCGAGGGGCGTGGCCAGGTTGCGGCGACATCGCCGGCGAATTGCGGCGTGTGACAGGGCCGCGGTGTGATAGCCGCGGCAACTAGCCGGCAACATCGCCAGTAAGTTGCTCAGTGTGACAGCTCACCGGCGATGTTGTCAGGGATGCGCGCTCCCGCGATCCCCGGCAATATCGCCGGCGATATGTCCCTGTGTGACGGTACCTTGAGGGTAGTGGTTTTAGTTTAAAATACAAAAATCTGGTGACACGTTCACTTTAAAGAGAAAAGCTTTATTGCCAGTATACTGGCACCGATGATCTGACTTTTGGCGTTCTTTTATTTTTGCCTAGCTTCGATAAAGTCAGAGTGGGACGAGGAACATGGTGACTAACACCTCTAAAATTCATGATGAACGGTGGTGTTCATTACACCCCGAATCTTACTTCATCAAGAACTGGAGTGGTGAAGGTGGAAAAAAATGTGTTTTTCCCTCCAGAGTTAGTGTCAAACCACGCCCTTAGGTAAAAAAAACAATGGCGGGTGTTTCTTCTTTTTCAAAGAACCACAATTTATTACAGTTCAATTGTAATATTTTAAAAAGTAGTTTGAAAATATATATTAAAAACATGAAAAACCTAATACAGTAAAACACGTTTCGGCAATGACACCTTCATCAGGAACATTTTAGAGATACTTCCATTACCTAACGAAGGTGTCATTGCCGAAACACTTTGTACTATATGATTTTCTTTATTTTTTTAATATATATTTTTTAAGGACTTTCTGTACCATTTCAACATTGAACTATAGTAAATTGTAGCTCTCTGACGAAGAAAAGAACACCACCCATTGCTTTCTTATATAAGTGCATGGCTTGGCGCTAACTCTGGAGGGAAAAACACTTGTACTTCTCCTTGATCACTCTGTCAGGACTCTCTGGGAGGATTCCCATACACAGCCCTCCACTTGCAAGGAAAATACATGTACATATGATAGGTCTCTTGTCATATGTAATGAGGTGAGTGCAATGGTATTCACATGCATCCAAATTGACTCGAACAACTGCACATAGATAGCGCTTTTTAATTCCCTCCTCAGTATCTAGCTGGGATTCCCAATTTAAAGAACTGAAGTGGGAAACAGAGGTGTATGTCACTTGTCCAACACATTTGATATATCAAGAGGCGTAAGCCTGTTTATGAATCAGAAGCATCTGACTCAAACCCATCTACTTATTAAGACTGGCATGAAGAGTGACAATATTGTAAAAAAGGAACCTTATTATTATGAGATGGGGAGGCAACGTCTTTAGTCTCACTACCTATCCACCAGGGGTCTCTGGAAATTAGCTAGGAGACTCTTCAGTAGGCTGGGCAAAGGAAGTTATGTCCAGCCAGACTCCATGGTGTACAGATGTGCAGTGACTTGCTTTCCTCTGATTGCCAAGAGTGATAAGCCTGATTCCTAGTAAGAGACTGTCTGGTAACTAGCGAAAGTGAGCTATGCGAATATGATTTGTACATAAAGCAGTGTACCATCCAGTGAGAGAAGGACTAGTTTCACAATGACACTTTGATGCAAGCAGAGCTGAATCCCTGTCCGAATCCCCCTCCTCATAGTGACTGTCCGGGAGATAGTCGGTACCTGGATAGCAGAGTCCCCTTCGTTGTGCCAAGTCAAGACCTCTGTCTTATCCACTAAGACTCAGACAAGAGGAAAGGACTGTGAGATCTCCAAATCATAAATCCTGAGATTGGACAACTTGGCGGGAAGTATGCAAGCTCAACCAAGTGATTGGCTCTAAGCTAGGCCAGGTAGGCTGCAACCGTTTTAAAAGAAACAAACTTTCTCCTGCTAAAACTGCAGTCAGAGGTCTCGTGTGACACTGGTCTAGCCCTTTGCTGTATGCGCATTGTAGGAGGGAAGATTTAAAGTCGTGAATAAGTTTGCAAGCTACCGTGCTTCCCACAGACTGGCCGTATGCTCAATAATTAGCAATGGATCACTAGAATAGTTTTCGCACTTCTGCACTAGGGTGGACACATCTTAGGTAAATTTGCCACACCAGTTCCAAGACATTCCGGGCCAGAGTTGTTGAGACACCACAGTGGTCTCAGTCGACGCTGACCAGGTGTATTACTTTGACTTGTTGATTGACCCACCACTATTTTATCAGAGAATCTTAAACTCTCGCTTCTCTAGTATAAAGTTCCCATGTTTCCGAAAACAGTCTGGTTTCGTTTCTACTCTGTGGCCTGTTCTTTTCAGATACAAATTCCTCATTACTCGGCTTACATTATTAAATAAGAAATATAGTAGACCTCACCATATGTTAGTAAGCAGCATTTATGAATTTATTTGCATGATCTTGAAACTGTCTTTTTACAAATCCACCAAATAACACAAGGGTTAATTTTCTGATGATTTGTATTCTTGGCTGTTAATTGCCTTGAACTCCAATCCCTTGATGTAGGGATGAGGTTTAGTAATCATTTAAGAGGTTTCCAGTGCAACTAGTTAATGTACAATCCTACACAAGTCAGTGTAGAGGGGAGTTTGGGGAATTGTCGAGCTTTTGAGACACCAAAGTATATTTACTGTATATAACTTACGTATATACTCGTGTATAAGCCGACCCGTGTATAAGCCGACCCCCCTACTTTTGCCCCCAAAACCTGGGAAAATCTATTGACTCGCGTATAAGCCGAGGGTGGACCCCAGCACAGGTATACAGCCCCCAGCAGTGGTATACAGGCCCCAGCAGTATGATATACAGCAGCCCCCAGTGGTATATACAGCAGCCCCAGTGGTATTGCAGCCCCTATATACAGCAGCCCCAGTGGTATTGCAGCCCCAGTGGTATATACAGCAGCCCCTATATACAGCAACCCCAGTGGTATTGCAGCCCCAGTGGTATTGCAGCCCCTATATACAGCAGCCCCAGTGGTATTGCAGCCCCAGTGGTATTGCAGCCCCTATATACAGCAGCCCCAATGGTATTGCAGCCCCAGTGGTGTATACAGCCCCAGTGGTAGTATATTGCAGCCCCAGCGGTAGTATACAGCAGCTCCCGTAATCCAGGGCCCCCCCAGCCTGACTCCGGTCACCTGTAAAGGAAACTATACTTATCATACACAGTGCCGCTGTCCGCGCCCGCTCGCAGCTGCCGTACGCGATCCTCCATCTTCATGCCTCTTCTTCCTGTTTCCTGTGCTCGTCGCAGGGAATGACGTCATTGCCTGCGACGAGCACAGAAACAGGAAGAAGACGCATGAAGATGGAGGATCGCGTACGGCAGCTGCGAGCGGGTGCGAGCGGGCGCGGACAGCGGCACTGTGATAAGTATAGTTTCCTTTACAGGTGACCGGAGCGAGGCTGGGGGGGCCCTGCATTACGGGGGCTGCTGTATACCGATGTATACATCGGTATGTACCGATGTATACATCGGTATACAGCACTGACTCGCGTATAAGCCGAGGGGGGTACTTTTCAGCCCAATTTTTGGGCTGAACAACTCGGCTTATACGCGAGTATATACGGGATTTCTCAGTTTTGATTGTAATATGAGATAAAATAGGATCACAGAAAAGTCGGTGTTTAGTTTTCCTTTAAGGTCAATAGGCTGCATATTGAAGAACTAGTTGCTTAAATATTTAAGCTGTTTATCTAATTAAAAATATATTTTTCTGTCCCTTTGTCAATCTGAGGCAAAACAAACTTTTCCTTGGAATCTTTTAGTATCAGTTTGGATTACACTGAAATTAAGACAATCTTTCAAATGATTCATTTTTCATTTAAAAAAAAATTAAATATAAAAAACTAAAATTGTGTGAATTAGGATAGCTACACACTCACACTGACTTTGTAAATGTACACAAGGAAAAGCAGAACAAGATACTACACAACTCAAAGAGAAAATCGGTCCACGTTTCATCAGTGATTTTGATCAGAGTTTCAAGGGGTACTCCAGGGAGAATTTTTTTTGGATGGTCCCTGCACTCCTAGACATTTAGAATTAATATAATAAATCTGTTATTCACTACCTGCTGCTTACCAGTCACCCCTCTAAGAGGGGTCAATACATCATTTCTGATTGAGCAGCTCTTCCCCCTCCCTCTCAGAAAGCTTCTGCGCCATCCGACACATCCTCATTCCTCATTCAGTCACATGGGTATGAAGTCACGTAAGGTCCTGCACCAAGCTGTACTAAGCTGTGCAAAGAGCAGGAGGGGAGACATGTATGATGGGACCTGCTGTGACATCACACCCCTGTGATTGAAGGAGGAAGGATTAGTTCTCGGACACACAGATGCTCACTGCAGAGGGAGGGGGAAGAGCTACTCGCTCAGTCATGATGCATTGATTCCTAAGGAAGTGGTGATAAAAAGCAGGTGGTGAATAACTGATTTATATTAATTCTAAACATTATTCACCCTGAGGAAGAATTTCTTACTGGAGAAAACTATTAGGTGTTTTTTGTGATAAAAATGTAACAGGCAGCTTAGCATTATAGTCTATGAGTGCAGGGACCATAGAAAAAAAAATCTCCCCAGAGTTCTCCTTTAAGTCAGAATTTGGCTAGAGTTTCGACAATTTTCACTGACAAGACAAAAAAAAAATATTTGCCTTCAAAGTCTGTGAAATTGATGGTATCTGAAAGATGTCCAGTTTTTTCATGGACCCATAGACTTTCATTGCAAATTTTGATCCAACACTCAGACATGTTTCCACAATTTTGCATAGACCACTCAGTCAGCAATAAATCATGGACATTTGAACAGCCCCATAAACCAGCATAGGTATGAGTGCTATGCAAGAAAAACACACGTAGCAGTTGTAGGTGAGAAAGTGATGTGTGAGCCCTAAGCCACACTTTTTCAGCATTTGTGCATCCAATTTTCTCCCATCCCATCAAATTCCCAGATATGTAATATTTGACAAAACATCTGTGCTTCTGTTTTATTTAGAGAAAAAATAAGGGGGAAGATATTACATTTTTGCATAATTTTAACTGCAGAACTTTGGTTTCATATGAAATATCATGCTGTGCTTTTTTTCAGAGGCATGACTAAGGGCTTGCTCATATGAGCGTATATCACAGACATGGGCTATCTGATATTTCCTCGGATAGTCCTTGGCCCAATGCTATACTGTGGGGGCAGTGCTGATCAGCTTTTTTTCTCATGCTAATTCAACATGAGAAAAAAAATCACGGCATGCTGTGAGTGTGTCATGCTGATCAAGAGGATGTCCAGTGCATGGTGCAACATAAAGGTACTAGGCGATGGTTTTGAGGGAGGAAAACCATGATGATAGGGAAAGATTGATAGGACACCTTCTGCCACTTGCCTATATCTTACACTGAGCTCCTCTGGTGCCCTATGTGTGTCCTTTTTCCCGCCGTCACATGCCTAGTTCCTGACTGTTATCTCCACTAGTTCTGTCTACTGCCAAGGCCAGTGGATACACTAGATGCCACCTCTGATGTAATCTGACATAGCAACAGTTAACTAGACAAGGGACATAGAAAGGATACACCAACTACTTGGTACCTGCTGTCGAACTCCACAGGCAGCAGAAATAATGGCACCAAGTCAGAAGGTTTCCAGCCGCAGTTTCACTAGGTTCACAGGAGACCTACACACACCAGCGATTGTCAGTTCAGAATGGAATTCCAATTCTATAACTAGCAACATGTATTGGACCACGTGACTATTACAATGGTCACAAACTGCTAAAAGCTGGCCTAGAACTACTAGCGATAAAAACTGACATTAACTCTTGCGGATACTAAAGAGATTAATCATGTTGAAAAAACAACAGCTCCAAAGCTGTCATCAGTCTCCTACTAACTCGTGACAGATTGTCAGTGTATATTGGACAGCGTGCACCCATTGAAGTTTATGGGTGCATGCAAAACATTTGCCTACACTCGGATGCATAATACAAAGGCAGATATATAGTGGTTTTGTGTGATGGCACTTTTCTTGTGAATGTTACACAAGCAGAACAGATATGATGAGCCTCCATCTTCCTGACACAGGGCCACAATAGTCAATGTATTCTGCTGTGAATTGTGTATCTGTGGCACCCCAGAGTCCAGATACCACAATGTCATTGCTGCCCTCGGGTGGTATTGTCATACCTGAAAGCAACAGAGGGTATCCACACCAGGCAAACCAAAGCACACAACACTTTTCTGCCTCCAGGCCTGAAGGGGGAGCTCTAAAACTCAGGTTCAGGGCAGCTCCCCTATAAATTCTGGTCTGGGGCAGAGTTAGTCAGTTCAGTTCCTAGGAGATATAAATGTTCCATATGGTTCTATATATCCAGCTATCAGGGTATCCTTAAACAGCTGAGCTGCTCAAACACTTTACAGAATATGCATCAAAAGGAGAAAAACATGTGGAGCCAAATTGCTTTTAAAGTTTGCATTTAAAATTTAATTTATTATGGAGACAAGATTTAAACACAATTGTGCAGGAAAAGTAGGTGCATACCTTACAGGCACATAGCACACAATCCATTAAACATCAGATGGATACACGTAGCAGTACTTCATCATAGTATACAATCACAGGATGATTCATAAATAATTTACATACATTGTCACACAGGACAAAAATGTGACTGCCATAGTAATCTATCAATTCAGACTGGCAGCTCACAACTCATATATTGCAACATCCCATAAAGTGCATACAAGTTACATACATTTTCAACAGCGCAATTCCATCTAATAGATGAGGTGCCAGCGCAGGATAAAGAGAAGAAGGAAAACCCTCAATATCAGACTCCTTACATACGGTTCGCTTTCTTTAAACAGGCATATGCTTCATCATGAGGAGTAGTAATAAAGTGCAATAGCAGAGTTTATATCCGCATACACCCAGCGGTCACATGCTGCACTCAACCAACCAGATCGTTGGAATCGGCGCATGCACAGTCACCACCTGCCATCGGTGACGTCACTTCCGGCGCGACACACCGCTCATCACACGGCGCCCGGCAATTGCTGTGGAGACGTGTATACAAACGGTGCCCAATGTCGCGCTTCCATAACAACCCAACAAAGGGGAGGCCCGCGCATGCGCACACAATCTGGTGGTTCCCATATACCTGGACCGATGTTCATTTCACCAAACACCATACAACAATAATGGAAACATAAATTCATCTTTTCTTCCAATGTTGGCGATGACTCCAGTCTATATTGTAGTAGGGAAATTATGTATACTTCCTATCATCAATAAGCAGCAATGACAATACAGTGATTCAGTGATTGTATACTATGATGAATTACTGATACATGTATCCATCTGATGTTTAATGGATTGTGTGCTATGTGCCTGTAAGTTATGCACCTACTTTTGCTGCACAATTATGTTTAAATCTTGTCTCCATAAAAAATTTAATTTTAAATGCAAACTTTAAAAGCAATTTGGCTCCACATGTTTTTCAGTTTCTAGGAGGACTGAGGAAGACATCCTGTGGACTGGAGCAGTGCTAAGCTCGTCCCAGGATAGCTGAAGCCTAGTTTGAGGGACCCGTAGGCGAGGGTCTGAGGAAATCGAGGAGAGCCTGGGGAGTGGAGCAGTGTTGAGCTCACCCTAGTGCAGAACACTAGAACCGGACACCGGAGTCCGAGGCTGTGCAGGGCCTAACGTCCTGGAAGCCAACACCAGAGGGTGGGGCTTTCCAAGTCCCCCAGCCACACCACAGAGTCTGCAGGCAACACTGCATAGAGAACCCAAGAGCAGCTGCCAGAGAGGTGGGGCTGGAGAAGGACTCGAGCTGCCTGTCATACCAGTACACCACAGGATAGAGAGAGAGGGCCACAGCTCAGCTTAAGTAGCAGCAGGGAACCACAGAAAGAGTGCAGCAGGGAGGCCTCAGAACTTGTCAGGTGAGGAGAACCCCGAGTTGTTCCCAGGTTGCAAGAACTTCAAGTAATATCACCTGTCAGTGTCCCAGCTTGCACCAGTACAGTCATTAAAGGACCTGAGGAACCAACAACCGTGAGTCTGTCTGTTATTTTGCACCCTCCGTCCTGCACCCCAACGACCTTCCAACATCCACTGCCCTGGGGACCCTCTCCACCCATTGAGAGCCATTTCATCCCAGTTGCCCATCTGTAATTCCCAGAGGTTTTGCAGCTGCGGCGGCTACCCATAGCCACAAACTATGGGTGGTGTCACGATCCATTATCCCTAAAACATTTCCCCCGCATTTTTTAGTGACTCCGCAGGGCCACAGAGCCGGGTCTTAGCCCCTGTGCGTCCCCCGAGAGACCGAATCAGCCTGGTTCCGAGTTCCCCACAGCCCTGGGGGTGAGTCATATCCAGACTACTTGCTGTGATCCCTTATAAGGGAACCACTATCCTCTTCACATGTCCTCTGCTGAGCAGATCTTTTTTCCTTCCTAAGGTCCCCCATGATTGACCAACACTAGACTCACTCCTGAAAGTTTCTTTCTAGCAGGTATAACCCACTTGCCTGTATGGCAGATCTCTGTCACCACTAAAGGTTTCTTGATGGACTTACTCCCTTGTCCTTGCTATATGCATCCAACAATGGTCTTCTTTCTGAAGATGTCCCTCTAATTGATCTTGAAGGAGGAACTGACACAACTCCTCCCTCTCCTTGGCTGACTTGGTATTAACCCTATCCTTTCCCAACAAGAGTTTAGGTCATAAAGGGAAACATTGATCTTTCTTGTCCGGTGGTAAATACTGCAGCCCACAGGGAAATTAACAATTGTTACTATAGGAAAACATTGCAGAAATATAAACATTACACAAATACGATTTGTGCTTTCAGGGGAATGTGACAATCCATTCACATCCTTACAGATGGAGAAATTTAGTTTTCCATCTTCTCTGCACCTGTGCTTTGATTCTCGTATGCAAGAGAATTGGATCGTGGTAAACTGATAATCTACACAAATTCTGATCAGAATTTGAGCTAAGTGTTTTCACCATAAGCGAACTGATTCTCTTGAAAGAGCGAGCCCCAAAGTCAAAATGGGGCTTATTATGTCATGTGTAACAATTGGGGCAGTGATTTTCACACCCTTAGCATATAGGACATCCAAAGATGTATGCTTCCAAATGAACGGCTACCAGCTTGGTATAGGGAAAAGTAAACCATTGTATAATTTTTATTCAACACTATACATATATATATATTTTTATAATTCTTTATTTAAGAGATTATTCATATACAAAAAGTAAGATTCTTCAGTGTAAGTTTAGTTGCCACCAAAAGCAGGCAGTAACAGTGAACATGGTCAAACATTGAAAACTGCCTTGGCTGTATACTCAACACTATATTATATCTCAGACTTATTAACTGCGTAGCCAAGAATTCTATAGTACGTACGTGCTCTAAATGTGGCAACTCTTCTGTCAGCCACTTTACACACACCAACTTATCCGTCCAACTTCTGAACAACTTACTAGTTGCAGTGAAATCATGGACACATTGTTACATTTTGTGGCTGTGTACAAATGGAGCAATGTGTCCATGATTTCACTGCAACCAGTAAGTTGTTCAGAAGTTGGACGGATAAGTTGGGGTGTGTAAACCCACCATTACACTAGAGTCTAAGGAACCCACAATTGAAAACACTGCTTTGGAGATTTGGTTGCTTTTAATATTGTATCTTCCTGTGTAGCCCATCATGGGTCCCATGTTCTTCTTATCGCTATTTGTATTGAGTGCAGAAGACTTTCCTCTCTTCACTTATGTGTTGCAAATATACAATGTTTATATGTGGAAAAATTGTGTTATTGGTGCAGAGAAATTGCAATTTTGCTTTGACTCAACCATGCACGGGCCTTTGGGAGGTGTCAGCAAGATACGGTTGAGCAGAGTCATCATTATCGGTGAGGAACCAATATTGGTTCAGTGTCCTGCAGGGGTGCAGTAACACAAGTTACTTCAATCTTGTACAGTTGGCTGAAGAAGGAAGTTCCTTACCCGTGGTGGATAAGGCTATGAGCTCCTGTGGCTGAGCTGAGAACTACAAGTACAGTTAGATTTACTTGAGATAACTTTTTTTGGTAAACACTTTTTACCAAATCTCGCTCTTTCAGTCTCCTCTGCTTTCGTTACACAAGTTATTGCCCATTTCAATCTTAGTAAAGTTCCAAGACCCATCTGTTAAGCCATGAAAGTTCTGGGAATCTCAGTTCATTAAAGCGGTTTTATATGACAACCTGTGGGACTATGAGAAACCCTGAGTTTGCCTATATGAATAAATTGCATTAACTGGAATTCCTCATTATCTATTGGCATTTCATGTTTTCTCCTGAGAAGTCATAAAACTCGTTGGAGAATGGAAAGTCATCAAATATTCAAAATTTTCCTTTGTGAGACACTATATCGTTACATGTTCTTGACCTGATCCTAATGAGGATTTCTCTGGGTCTACTTATTGCCGGGAGAGAATGGTCATTTTGTTTACAGGAAGAACTGTGCTAAATTGACCAGTAAATGTCTGACATTAATGATAAAGAGTATTCTCTTCCACTCTAAAACTCAGTCTATTGATTTTGTGATTGCCCCAGTAAAACACACTGGACTTATAGGCCATTCACATCCTTCTACACTCCCCCCCGTTCCTATAGGAGTTTTATAGGTTCACCCTGTGGATAAAATCATAAATAACGTCTATTGCAAAATGTAGTCTTTTACTAGGTGTAGAAAATGAGATGCCTACTCGGGACGATTCTCAATATGCTCACATAAGACAATGAAGTTACGACTTGAGGAGTGAATTATGATTCAAATATTTGTCTTAAATGCGACGATGGAGGTTGTTTATGATCTGGGGTGACTAAAAGCATGATATGGTCAAATCTTCATGGTGTTATCTTAGTTGGCTAATCAATATTTATGTATTGTATCAGAGATTGAAGTGAAATTGCTGGCCATACAGACAGACAATGATGGCTGACCTGCTTACTGCTTGCAGATGAAGACTGGAGGTCTTAGGGTGCCTTCACATTTGCGTATGGGAACGCAGCGTATGCTGCGTTCCCATACGCAGTCAAACGCATGCGCACTGCGTTCCTATGTTTAACATAGGAACGCATAGTGCCTGCGTTTGCTGCGTTCGGGGTGCGGATGCTGGAGACCGGAAGGAGCAGATATCGTCCGCATCCGCACCCGGGACGCAGCATGTTGCATTTTTTGTGCGCTCGGGGAGCTTGGACAATCAGCAAGCGTCCCCAAGCGTACAAAACATGCATTGTCTTCAATGGGTCCGCAGTGTTCTGCGCTTGACAGTGCGGGAGAACGCTGCGGACCCATTGAAAAATCTCCCGGTGGCCGCCGGTGATGTCACAGGAGCTCACCGACGGCCACCGGGAGATCAGCTCAGCCTCTGCTGTCCTCCTCCTCCCCGCCGCCTGTAATCTCCTCTCAGTGTCGGCGCGGGAAGATTCAAACAGCTTTCAGATCAGCTGTTCTCCCCGCCGACACGTCCCGGTGCTTACCGGCAGTTGGGGGGCGGGGATCTCCGGCGCTGATCTCCACCCCCGGCCCGCCCCCGGACAGCGCCGATTGGCTGCCGGGCTCCATAGTGATGTGTCCGCAGGCGGACATTATCCACTGCGGACACATCATTTGGACCCTGCTTTTGACAGCGTTTGTGTCTGCATGCCATCAGCATGCAGACACAAACGCTAATGTGAAGGCAGCCTTAGACTACATTCACACTGCAGATTTTTGATCCATTTTTGGTGTTGCATTTTTTTTTTTAAACTGCACCAAAAAATGGATGAGTCCCTGCATCTGCCAGCAAAGTGAATGAGAATTTCAATTTGCTGAGCAGACATCAGCGTTTTTGACTGCTGTATTAATGGTCAAAGCTGGATCCAGTTTTGAAAACAAAACCACAAATGTGACCCTAGGCTTAGGCTGATTTCACAATACCGCTTTTTGGAATCCAGGGGAATGTGAGTAACACCTGCATCTCCCCGGATTCCCCTGCAATTGTTTATTATGATGCAACTGCATGCACCCGCACCATTATTTTCACTAATCACAGATCAGCAATAATAGCAGTGCATGAGCATCCCATTGCATCGGGTTGTGTACCTTTTTTAGCTGATCCAGTGGAAAATAACATGCCCCTTAGTGGGTGTGTTATTTAAATCTGGGCTTTGGGCATGCTCAGTTAAAAAAAACCTGGATCCAGCATCCAGATTGAGCTGGATTTGGATTCTGCCGGATCCAGGTTCCATAGAGCACCATTATACTTTAACCTGCATTGCCCCGGATCTGGGTGTTCTCGGTTTTGACACGGACACCAAAATTGCTACAAAAAGGTGGTTGAGGGGGAAGCATAAACAACTGGATGAACCCGCAAGTTACTGAGGCACCATTGAAAGTCAATAGAGCTGAAAACAGATATGGGTGCATCCAGTTTAGAATACCAAAAAACTACTAGTGTGAAACCAGCCTTAGATGGAACAACTCTAATCAAATTTGTGTTGTCTGTTCTACTCTATTCTATTCAGGGCTGACTATGGGAACCATGAAGATTTCTCAATACCCCTGCACAACTGCTCACATGTAATAGATTGGCCATCATATAATCTCCAGCTATTACACATCCTCTAATAGGTGCAGGACAATGTTACCACATTTCACTTAAAATTTTGAACCAAACTGTTGATACCATAAGGCTCTGGCTTTGTTCGTTAAGCAGACGTATAAGGTCAGCGATGCCTAGATCATGCCCTGAGGTGCTGGGACAGTTCTATTATGCATGTTTTTGAGAAAAGCCTTGTTAAATGTTTTATTTGTGGCTTTAGTCCATTTGCTCTGAGTATGCATAAAAAATTGCCCCACGACCGTTGTTTACTGTGCAGGATGCACGGCTTTCTAAACCCATTACCACTCAATTAACCCTTAATGACTGCAAAAACACCTTCTAATGGCATTGATACATTGTGGAGTGCTGCCTTTTTACAAAGGCACCTGGACTTTTACTTCACTGGGAGAGTAGTTACAGGATAGAGCTGATGAGTATAACAAGGCACAGCAGAGGTGTGACTGTGCAAAATGTTACAAATACTGTTTGTGTAATATATATGCACATATGATGATATACTATATACAGTACATTCAATACAAACAGAGGGATCTATTTCAAGTGTTTATTTCTGTTAATGTTGATGATGATGGTTTACAGCCACTAAAAACCCAAAGGTCATCTCAGAAAATTAAAGTAGGGAGGATGAAGGGTTAAAATCCGCATTGCCGTATTCCATAAGACATCGAAGGGTGAATATAATATTGATTTATTAGTCAATGTGTTTCAGGGCTCCCAGAAACGCCCTGAAATATGGTAATATGTTACTGGTTTATCCTGAGGAAGGGGCCAGGGAGCCCTGAAACGCGTTGACAAATAAATCTATATTATATTCACCCTTTAATGTCTTTTGGAATACGGCAGTTCGGTTTTTAACCCTTCATCCTCCCTAGTCTATGTGCTCCACACCGGGGACTGCAGCAGCCGTGATCTGCTTTTATAGTGGTTGTGACTCTCGCAACCACACAAGGTGAAGCCTCTGATACCTATTTAGGTCTTATTTTATCTCTCAGACCCTTCATCCTCCCTACTTTCATTTTCTGCAATAATGACCTTTGGGTTTTCATTGGCTGTAACCCATAATCATCAACATTAACAGAAATAAGCACTTGAAATAGATCACTCTGTAATGACTCTATATAATATAATATAACATAACATATGTTTCATTTTATGTATTGAATTACTGAAAAAGTTAACTTTTTGATGATATTGTATTTCTGGAACCAGCCGGATCCAGCAGGCAGCGACGGGCTGCCCCCAACCCCCAGGTGCCTATTTGTACCTGGCCGGACACAAGAATATAGGGGAGCCCTTTTTTTTAATTACCGTATATACTCGTGTATAAGCCGAGTTTTTCAGCCCAAAAATTGGGCTGAAAAGTCCCCCCCTCGGCTTATACACGAGTCACTATACGGGTGAGTGAGTGGGTGGGGGCTCTGTCCGGGTGCTGGGGAGGCAGGAGGAGGCGGGGGGAGGCTGCTGTATGAGCGGCCCCGTCACGTGGGGCCGCTCATTACATATGCACTGCATCCCCCTGTCAATCAGCGCCAGGGGGAGCAGTGCATATATGTGTATTGCAGCCCCCCAATCTGCTGGCACACGTCCCCCCTGTTGTAAGGCCCCCCCTGCTGAATACTTACCATCCCTGGTCTTCAGCAGCACCCCGGCGCCGGTCCTCTGTGCTCCGGTCCTACGCGATCCCGTCCTCTGTGCTCCGCTCCACGGCTGCATCCGGGTTCCCCGCGCGTCGCCTACGCGATGACGTCATTGCTTCTGCGACGCGCGGGGAACCCGGATGCAGCCGTGGAGCGGAGCACAGAGGACGGGATCGCGGAGGACCGGAGCACAGAGGACCGGCGCCGGGGTGCTGCTGAAGACCAGGGATGGTAAGTAATCAGCAGGGGGGGCCTTACAACAGGGGGGACGTGTGCCAGCATTTGTGTGGGGCTGCAATACCACTGGGGCTGCTGTATACTGGGGCTGCGATACCACTGGGGCTGCTGTTATAGGGGCTGTATACTGGGGCTGCAATACCACTGGGGCTGCTGTATATAGGGGCTGTATACACCACTGGGGCTGCAATACCACTGGGGCTGCTGTATATAGGGGCTGTATACACCACTGGGGCTGCAATACCACTGGGGCTGCTGTATATAGGGGCTGTATACACCACTGGGGCTGCAATACCACTGGGGCTGCTGTATATAGGGGCTGTATACACCACTGGGGCTGCAAGACCACTGGGGCTGCTGTATATAGGGGCTGTATACACCACTGGGGCTGCAATACCACTGGGGCTGCTGTATATAGGGGCTGCTGTATACACCACTGGGGCTGCAATACCACTGGGGCTGCTGTATATAGGGGCTGTATACACCACTGGGGCTGCAATACCACTGGGGCTGCTGTATATAGGGGCTGTATACACCACTGGGGCTGCAATACCACTGGGGCTGCTGTATATAGGGGCTGCTGTATACACCACTGGGGCTGCAATACCACTGGGGCTGCTGTATATAGGGGCTGCTGTATATACCACTGGGGCTGCAATACCACTGGGGCTGCTGTATATAGGGGCTGCTGTATACACCACTGGGGCTGCAATACCACTGGGGCTGCTGTATATAGGGGCTGCTGTATACACCACTGGGGCTGCAATACCACTGGGGCTGCTGTATATAGGGGCTGCTGTATACACCACTGGGGCTGCAATACCACTGGGGCTGCTGTATATAGGGGCTGCTGTATACACCACTGGGGCTGCAATACCACTGGGGCTGCTGTATATAGGGGCTGCAATACCACTGGGGCTGCAATACCACTGGGGCTGCTGTATATAGGGGCTGCTGTATACACCACTGGGGCTGCAATACCACTGGGGCTGCTGTATATAGGGAGTGCAATACCACTAGGGCTGCTGTATATACCACTGGGGGCTGCTGTATATACCACTGGGGGCTGCTGTATATCATACTGCTGGGGCCTGTATACCACTGCTGGGGGCTGCATACCTGTGCTGGGGTCCACCCTCGGCTTATACGCGAGTCAATAGATTTTCCCAGGTTTTGGGGGCAAAAGTAGGGGGGTCGGCTTATACACGGGTCGGCTTATACACGAGTATATACGGTATTTCATGAATTTCATGAAATAATAAAAAAAAAATGCGTGGGGCTCCGCGCAATTTCTATGTCTAGCCAGGTACAGCTAAGCAGCTGGGGGCTGGAATCCGCAGCGCAGGGAGGCCCAAGCTTTCTGGGCACCCCCCGCTGCAAATTGCAGCCCGCAGCCGCCCCAGAAGATGGCGCGTTCATTGAAGCGCCATCCTCTGGCGCTGAACCCTGCTCTTCCAGCGGCCCTGGTGGCGGTGGCACGCTGGGTAATTAAGGGGTTAATACCAGCTTTGTTATACAAGCTGGTATTAAGCCCGAGATTCTTAATGTCAGGCCACGTTTGACCCGGCCACTAAGAATCTCCAATAAAGAGTTAAAAAAACACAACACAGAGAAAATTTTTTATTAGAAATTTAAAAAAAAGCCATTAGGGACTCCATCTTTAATTAAAAAATCCTCTTCCGTCCGACGTAGTCCAAAACGCGATGTCCTCTCTGCTACATCCCTGTGCATAGATATAGATTTCTATGCACAGGGAATGAGCAGACTGAGAACAATCTCAGCTAGCTACATCATCTCTGTGAGCAGACATTCATGTCTGTACACAGGGAGAGCAGGCGGGCTCTAGGACCCTGGAGCTGCGGCAGCCTGCAGGACCCGAGCCCGGCACAGAGCAGACAGCCGGACTCGTTACTGTGCGAGTTTCCCTGCGATTACTCGCACAGTAACGAGTCCAATGCAAGTCAATGGCAATCCTAGTTTTGTCAGAGTCTCTGACAAAACTAGGATTGCCATTGATTTGCATTGGACTCGTTACTGTGCGAGTAATCGCTGGGAAACTCGCCGAGTAACGAGTCCTAGCGAGTAGACTCGCCCATCCCTAATATATATATATATATATATATATATATATATATATATATATATATATAGTTGTGGCCAAGTATTGACACCCCTGCAATTCTGTCAGATAATACTCAGTTTCTTCCTGAAAATGATTGCAATCACAAACTCTTTGGTATTATTATCTTCATTTAATTTGTCTTCAATGAAAAAACACAAAAGAGAATGAAGCAAAAAGCAAAACATTGATCATTTCACACAAAAACTCAAGGACCACAAGGCAAAAGGTCCAACTGGGTCCCCAATTACTGAAAGTGTTAGCACTGGTCTTTTCATATAGGCCAAAGTGACTTTTGTGGCCCCTTAGGCTCCAGAGCCCGGGTGTGATTGTCCCATTGTTGTTGCACCCCTTTCTTTCCAATCTCCATTCATTCATTTAAAGAAAAAATTCAATAAGCTGACTTAACGCCTCAGTAGGACTTGCATCTTTAAATGCATTCAAATAAATAGTGTCCTTATTATTTCACAGGTCTCCTATGATGGTCTGCTGCTGCTGACGTACGACAGCTTGTAATAAAGGGAATGATTTATACAGAAGCAAGAACATGGAAATCATACAGCTGTCAGAGCAATCCTCCGTACTCTGTAATGGAAGTATTCAAAACGGCCGTTACTAAACAACAAGAGTTTACATTTGTGTGGAAATCATCTGGCTGTGGCCCAATGACTCAATAATACCAAGAATGAAAGGCATTTGGCTTACAAAAAGTTCTTGTCAGATGCTGTTTTGCTTTTTGTTTATGACGCCACCATATATAGCAATAGCATGATTCAATGTTGCCAAGGAAAACAGGAAGATCCTCCACTGGGCCCCAAGTTCTCAAACAATAATGAGACTTGGCCAATAAGGTTAAATGAAGAAAATCCTAAGGACAAATCACTTAAAGTGACTCTCCACCCTGGCACTGAAAAGTGACTTTAAATATGTCATGTACAATTAGTAACCTAACCTCGTGCACTCTGTGTGCCTCATGCTGCCTATCTACTTTGACCTTGTCATGGGGTGGTTATGACAGATGAGGGTTATGTAACAGGATGAAAGTGATGGACAAAGGTAATCAGGGTAACTAGTTTGATCCTCAGACTGGGAGACCCTAGCTGACCCTGTTCCCAGAATTACCTCTGAAGGTAAGGACATCTGGGCAATCACCCTTGCCCTGCTCCTGACCAGCCCTAGGCTAACACCACCTCTCCTCCAAAAGTGATCAGGATAAGAACAGCAACACTTTACACATAATGCCAATCTCCAAAGAGAAGGTAGCTTCAGGACGGCTTTAGAAAGAATTGCACTCAGCATCCACAAAGGTCACAGTCTAAGAATGAACTCTATCAGCAACATCAGGTGAAGGGTCATGAGACTACCTAAAGACTTTCACAGAGACTGCAGAGCAGTCTACATGTGACTGACCTGATTCCCGGTCCACCTGCTTCCAAAGAAGGCAATACATTGGAATAGGGAGTTATTATAAGTTTAAACTTCACCATCACAGCTCAGATAAGATATTGGAGTTGTGGTTCAGACTTTACAATGTGCTCCTTATGGCACTGCTGAGGAAATCTTGGGTCCGGTAGGATTATAACTTTAGTTTTAGTGGAAAAGACAACGTGAAACAAACGGAGGGCACTTTGTAGGGTGACTGTATTTGATGAAGAAAGTTGGTGTGTACATATTCTCAAGATCTACCCCATCAGACATGTTAGTAATTTGTATGGAAGACCTGAAAATAGCTACTTCCTAGCATCCGCAGCTCTTCATTTGATAAGGCGGCCTAGTGCTAAGTCATTGTTGCAGTGTGATACACAGATGACTTTGCGCCAAGTCGGTGAATCAAAAGAAGAGCCATGGTTTCTGGGAAGTAAGAAGTGGTTCTTAGTACGTTTGTCCAGCAGCCACCAATTACTTACGTGAATGAAGGGCCACAGTTTGATAAACGATTCAAACCAATTTTAACGACAAATGTATAGTTACTTTATAGTGACAGGGTGGGGTTCACTTCACGCTAACCATACACCAAGCCATTGTGCTCCAGTTCAATCATAGAAACTATCAGATGATCATTATGCCCAGACTAATCTTATATTTATATACTCTACAACAGCATTTATTTTTCCAGAGGAGCCACATGAGAGATCGAACCATTAGGTGGAAATAAATTCTGCTATATATAAATATTAACATATTAATTTTCTTTATAATAATATTTATTATATTACTTTATATCAAGCAGAACTGAGTATGCTGACACTTCCCTATACAGTATGAGTCCTCACTCAGGCCTCGACCTTCAGTATGAGCCCACACACACACCCTCTTTATACAGTATGATCCCACAAACAGCTCAGTTACATACAGAATTTGTCCCACACTGTCCTCCTGTTTACAGTATGAGCCTCTACACAGTCCTCCTATATATAGTTTGAGCCCCGCCCCCAAATAGTCTTTTTATACATAGGATGATGCACCGCATAGCTCCCTATGTACAGTATGAACCCCAATATAGCCTGCTATAAGCAGTATAAGCTACCACATTGTCCCCCAGAAAGTCCCTTACACTATATGAGGTCCCTCATAATCCCCTATATAGAGTGTGAGTCCCAATAGTCCTATTATATATTCCATGAACCCAACATAGCCCGCTATATCCAATATGAACTCCCACAATTGCCAATTGCCTTTATAAATTATAAGGCCCCAGATAGCCCCCATACAAAGTTTGAGCCACTAAATGATTTCCTTATATAAAGTATAAACCTCCACATAGCACTACTTTATAAAGTATGAGCTGCCTATATACAGTATGAGTCTCCACATTGTCCCTATATTCAGTATGAGCCCCCAAATAGTTTCCTTATACATAGTATGAGCCCCCAAATAGTTTCCTTATACACACTATGAGCCCCCACATAGCCCCATATATACAGTATGAGCTCCCACTAAGTCCCCTATATGCAGTATACCATACGTTTTCACATAGCCCCTAAACAGTATGAGATTCCTCATAGCTCCCTATATACAGTATTAGCTCCCACATATCCCACTGAATACAATATGAACTCCCACGTAGTACCCTTTATACAGTACTAGCTGTAGTCCCTGGGGTTGCCAGGGATGGTAACTAACTGTTCTTAGCTATAACAAAATAGCATGTGTTAACAAAGGCTTGCTTCTCTCTGATGAGATACACATACTGCAAGTGTAATACAGGGGCTATGTGTGGGTGCAGGTTGTAATTGTAACACAGGTGCTATGTGTGGGCTCCTGGTGTAATACAGGGGCACAGTCTGTAATACAAGGACTATGTATGGAACAGACTGTAATACAGGGGCTATTTGTGGGCACAGCCTGTAATACAGGGAATTTGTGGGGCACAGGCTTTAATACTGGGGTTATGTGAGGTATAGGCTGCAAGTGTAATTAATGTGCGAGTTCCTGCTCTATAACAAAGGGTTATGTGTGAGCTCCTGGTGTAATTCAGAGGATATGTGGGACCTCCTGCTGTAATACTGGGGCTGTAAGCGGCCTCCTGCTATAAGGGGTTGAGTGTGGCCTCCTGCTGTTTACTTTGGGCTGTGTGTGGCCTCCTGCTGTATACTGGGGGCTATGATGCGGGCTCCTGCTGTATACTGGGAGCTGTGCGGCCTCCTGCAGTATATTAGAAGATGTGCTCAGACTCCTGCTGTTTATTGGGGGCTGTGTATGGCCTCTTGCTGTATACTGGGGGCTGGGTGGCCTTCTGCTATATACTGAGGGCTGTATGCAGCAGGTTGTTAGAAGAATATCAAAGTTTTCTTAATCCCTTTGTGGTTTCTGTGGCTGCTGTTTGTGGGTGTCATGCTTGGCACACTTGAGTTCAGGGCGAGTTGATCTTGGGGGAAGATCATAATATAGAGCAGGTATATACTGTATGGAGGGTGTATTGTCTTAAAGTCCTTCTATACTTATTAAAAATGCTGTTACCTGCATTCACTAAAGGGATAGCTGCTTGGGGAAGGATAGGTTAGGATGAGAGGCATCTGGGCATGAATTATACCTTTACAGTCCTTGCTGCTCCTGTTATTGCCCTACAGTCCTGCTATACTTATTAAAACCAATACTACCTGCAATCACTAAAGTGATAGCTGCTGGGGAAGGATAGGTTTAGTATAGAGGCATCTAGGCAGGTATTATAGCATTACAGTCCTTGCTGTTGCTGTACCCTAAAATCAAAAGTGTCTTGTCAGGGCTGCATCTCTATCTAGGCAGGGTTTATTGCTTTACTCCACGTTTATGGACTGACAATAAAATATAAAAAACTGAAGATAAATGTTAGTTACAGGAAAAAATGTTAGGAAACATTATATCTTGTATAATGACTTGTATATAGAGCAACATTAAAAAGAGAAAAAAGAATAGCACCTCCTCAACCCATTAATGTTTGTGCTATTTCTCAGCATAATTCCCCATCTCTTATGACTACAGCAGATGACCTAGTAGAGGGGCAAATAAAAGTACACCCCCGGTAGTCACCAATAAATTCAAGTTTAAAATTGTACTACCTTATCTGGCCATGGGGTGTGTGTGACATGGTCAGACACCTCCTGTTTAATTTATGAAGGAGGGACTCTAAATCTCACAAAGCCTATGCTGACAAAGGAAGAACTGCCAAAAATTAAAAGAAAGAGAGACTCTAATAAACCCTGTATTAGACATAAAGGAGGGCCTCATACACATTCTGTTAAACTTGTTATCTAGTGGGACTCCTAGACTCCTAAATTTTTTGCAGTAAGTTCAAGGGATGTCCGAAAATTAGAAATGCAAGACAAAAAGGGGGGAGGGGGTGGGAGCGCATGTGAAGAAAGTTTTTGAAGTGGATTTAGGCCCAGGGCTGTGTAGCCACTCACCAGAGGTGGTTGTGCAACCCTGCACAACTGCGGTCTTACGCCTGTGAATCCACCTCCGCCTGGAGGTATAGTGGAGGCACCGAAAGTTGCTCCGGGAGCTCCAGCTCCTGTCGCGATCAATGACCGGAATGATGTCACCACAGGTCCTACAACGGTGACCGTGTTGTATTGCTAGGTCATGGAACTCAGGATCTAGGATTAATGGTATCTCTTGTCCAGAGCTGCTCTTGCCAGGTGTGCACAAGTGCAAGAAGCTAAGAGTAAAAAAATCCCTGGTCTGTGGAGCGCTAGGGCTAGAGATAAATGGCACTAGGGTTATTTTAGAAAAGGTTTCTTTATTAACCTCTTACAGGCCACTACGCGTTTCTGCAGCAGAGCGCTGCCTTCATCAGGTGATGCAAGATTTTTTATATGGGTTCTTTGTTTTAACTTGGTATCTGTAGGGTTAATGTTGTAATCATTAATTGTTTTAATTGTTTTATTGTTCAACCAATGATATGTTGATGTGTTTTTTTATATATTAAGTCACTTTCTGGCAATACCCTCTTGCATCACCTGATGAAGGCAGCGCTCTGCTGCAGAAACGCGTAGTGGCCTGTGAGAGGTTAATAAAGAAACCTTTTCTAAAATAACCCTAGTGCCATTTTATCTCGAGTCCTAGCGCTCCACAGACCAGGGATTTTTTACTCTTAGCTTCTTGCACTTGTGCACACCTGGCAAGAGCAGCTCTGGACAAGAGATACCATTAATCCTAGATCCACAGACCAGGGATTTTTTTACTCTCGAAAATTAGAAATGACTCCAATACAGCCTACAAGACATGCAGAGTATGGCCTAAGGAAACATTTTTCCCCCATTTTTAACCCTTTCTCGACCTTGCATTTTTTTGCACTTTTGTTTGTACCTCCCCTTCTTCCTAGAGCCATCAGATTTTTATTTTTCTGTCAATATATCCAATGTTGGACGAGTTGTACTTTTGAATGAAATTAATGTTACCATATAATGAGAGTCTGATTCCCAAGGTCAGTACAAGTTTGTAGACACAACTTTTTTTTTTACATTTACTTTATTGGTGATAACAAAGTCAGAAATTTGTCAAAAAAATTGGAGCATTTGGCACCATTTTTCAAGGATGGTAACTTTCTTATTTTATTGGAACCTGGGGTTGTGTGATGGCTTAATTTTTGCACCCTGAGCTAATGTTTTTAGTAATACTATATTGGGAAGATAAAATGTTTTGATTGCAAGTTATTGCATTTTATTGCAATGCTGCGGAGGCCAAAGAACATATAGTAATTCTGGCATTTTGAACATTTTTTAGCTAGGACTTTTTTTTTCATATATTGAAAATAAGAGAGTTATTCAGATCATATAAACCTAATAATTGGTTTTGCTCAATAACATCTGCAATCAAATATTCGCAAACTTGCCATTGGTTATTTACATCACTTTAAATGAATTTTGTACAATTCTTCTTTATGAAACTATGGCTACATTGTAAATTTGGGAGTATGAATGAACTTTTTAATGTCTTACCACTGAATTTCAGTGGTATTCAATTCGGGACTTTGCCATTTTTTTAAATTGCTTATGTGGTGTCCATCATTATCTCACTGTATAAGCCAACAGCCTTTTGTCTTCATGCTACAAAATTAGTACATGCATTTCCAATAGAGAGCAGAATTCATAGTTCAAAAATTCATGATAAGTTGTCCACCTTCCTCTGAATCAACATGTTAGGCTATGGGTTGAACTAGATGGACTTAAAGTCTTCCTTCAACTATAAAAACTATATTACCATGTTACTATGCATGTTACTTCGTGTGGAAGCAAATCAAGCCCACCCTATCACACTATCTCCACTATGTTTGATTGTTGGTAGGATGTTCTTATAATGGAATGCAATATTAGGCCTTGTTCACACATACTAATCTGTTTTTTAAGCCCTTAGAAAAACAGATCCGTTTTTCTAAGGGTGCCAATAGTGTCCCCTGAGGTTCTGAACGTTTTTTGGAACTTTTGAGACTTTTTTTCACCAAAAACGCATGCAAAAACACATGCGTTAACACATGGTGCCTATGTGTGCCATGCAAAAATGCATGCGTCTCCCATAGGGCCCCATGTTAAAAAACCACATGCGCTTTTTTACAGCACCACAAAAATGCTGCATGCAGTGTTTTTTGGGATGCTGAACAAAAACGCATATGTTATTAAAGAATGCACTCTGAAAATGCATTTCTACATAGGGACTGAATCTGATGAAACTTCCTAATGCTATACACAGCAGGATGCTCTTGCTTTTGAGCAAATTCTCAGGAGACTCTATAGCAAGTGTGGGATGTCTGACCTTTTTTTGTGAGAGTTTATAATAAGGTTTCCGAGTGATGGTTAGCAAAAACATGACTCAGGCTAGGGTCACACATAGACGTTTTGAACCTCACTGCTAAAATCTTTGTGATTTTCTGCAGAAGTGGACAGAAGCGGACACCAATACCGGTGTCCGCTTCAGCAGACCGGAGAGCCATAGGCAGCCATTCATTACCTGTACCGCGGCTGCACACACCGCTTCGGGGGCCGCTTTTCAGGGCTGCACAGGAAACGTTGGCTGGATTGTTTCCTGTGCACCACTGAAAAGCGGCCCTGAAGTAGAGTGTGTGCAGCCGCGGTACAGGTAATGAATGGCTGCCTATGGCTCTCCGTTCTACTGAAGCGGACACCGGTATTGGTGTCCGCTTCTGTCCACTTCTGCAGAAAATCACAAGATTTTAGCAGTGAGGTTCAAAAACGTCTATGTGTGACCCTAGCCTGAGTCATGTTTTTGCTAACCATCACTCGGAAACCTATTATAAACTCTCACAAAAAAAGGTCAGACATCGGATTATTCTGCAGAAAATCAATAAAGATTTTAGTGGTGAGGCTGAAAACGTCTATTTGTGACCCTAGCCTAAGGCTAGTTTCACACTGATGTTTTTTGAATCCTGGGGAATGCAGGCAAATGTATGAACCCACCGGGTATTATCACTGATCCATCCAATGGATCAGTGATAATACCATTGCAGAAACATCTTGTTGCATCTGTTGGCATACATAATTCCACAAGATCCAGTTGTAAATGACACAGCCCCTAGAGGGCATGTCATTTCGAACTGCATTCTGGGCATGCACAGTTCAAAAACCTGGATCCGGTATCCAGATCCTGTGGGATCCAGAGTTCACCGGATGCGGGTCACATAGAGCCACACTTTAATTCAAGCGTAGTGATCCAGGGTACACAGTTTTTGTCATGGAGACCAAATTTGCAACAAAATTTATTTTTGGTCTCAGTGCCCAAAATGTGGACACCTTGATCAGGGGGAACCATGAAGAACTGGATGCACCCGCAAGTGCTTGTGGCCCCATTGAAAGGCCAAAAACGGATGCAGGTGCATCCAGTTTAAGCTGGAATCACACAGATTCAAAATAACGGCTGTGTGAAACCAGCTTAACACTGCTGCACATTCTTGAATGCTACAAAAAAGTACCACTGGAAGAAAGTGTCAGCTGGTTTATGGAGAAGAATGTAAGGCACATCGAGCTACTTCAGACCCTGGAGCACAAATGATCTTCCTTTGAACATGTGTGAGACATGGCATCATTACGACATGTACAATTTGCAGTCTTGACGAAGCGGCTTTCCCTTGTGTCAGTGTAATATAAATAATGCATGAGACCATGGCTCCAAATAATACATTTCTTTTATGCCTCCTGTAAGAACATTTCACAGCTGGCATACCGCCATGGACATGGACAAAACATAGACCTCTATTATCAAGGAGCCACACCATGGTGAATTAATTTATCTGCAAAATTCTGTGCCATGTGATCCTCAATGGCAGAGTTGCTTAGACTTATAGGAATTTACTTTGATGCCGCCTTCAATATTTTTTTGAATGTGCAAAATTGTATGTAACCATTCTACATGAATGCTACGCATAGAAGTTAGATTGGCTTTGGTCTTCCTGCCAACTTGCTTCTTATGAAACTTGAGAGTTTCATTACCAAAATCTTCTTGCATGCACAATACTAATGTTACTGCTGTACGCCAATGACATCTTTCAGCTGTTTTTATCTATTTAGGGTCTAGAAACTATTTGGAAGTTGCCCAAATAGTATGAACATATTGGTAGTACCATAATATTTCAGAATAACACTGCAGTATGCTTTGATCCACTAGATGTACTGTATCTAGTAATAAAGATTAGATAAATGATGGCAATCCACATCAATCGCTATTTAGAATCTCTTCTATTCTTATTATTTTCATTATTATTATTATTTATGCTTTGCTTATCTAGCTCCATCATATTCTGTAGCGCTTTACAGACATCACCATCACTGTCCCCATTGGGGCTCACAATCTAAATATCTATCCGTATGTCTGTGGAATGTGGGAGGAAACTGGAGAAACCGGAGGAAACCCACACAAACACAGGGAGAAAATACAAACTCCTTCTAGTTGTCGTCCTTGGTGGGACTTGAACCCTGGAGCCCAGCGCTGCAAAACATCAGTGCAAATCACTGAGCAAAACAATTGCGGTCGCAGGGGTCACAACCAGGACTGGATCCAGAGGAACAGGGGACTGCTGTCCACCGACCCCATTGCATGCTTCAGGTGTATGCGCGTCCTAACCGAGGATGCACATACAGCTGAAATGCATCACGGTACAGACACAGAAACCCGTTGGGTTCCTGCACTGCGATACACGCTGATGGCCAAACAGTGCTGGCAGCTGTCGTTGGAGGTGCTGCGACAGAGGGCAGCACATTACAGTGACTTTATGTGTCATGGCTCATACTCCAATGTCACACACTGCATACTGTGGCTGCAGAGGACACCAAGTGACGTGGGAGTAGAGGAAAGCTGAGTAGAATGTTTTTGTTATTAATTATGCATGAGGGACAGTACAGAGACAAATATACCAGGATGGGGGACATATATACCAATATGAGGATCATATACACCTGTATGGGGTACATATATATCAGGATTTGGACATATATACCTGGATGAAGCCATAAATACCAGCATGGTCCCATATATACCAGAATGGGACCATAAATACCAGATGAGGACATATATACCAGGATGGGGGGACATTTATACATGGATGGGGGACATACAGTATATACCTGGATGGGGGACATATATACCTGTATGAGGGACATATATACCTGGATGTGGATTATATATATCAGGATGGTGATGATATATATCAGGATGAGGACATATATACCAGGATGGGTCCATATATATTAGGATGGGGAACATATATACCAGGATGGGGTCATATATAACAGAATGGGAATGGGGGACATTAATGCATAATGAAGGGGGAAGAGGGCAATCTATAAGTCATTATAGGATTTAGAACGCTACAAGGGCCCATTCATCTGGCCAATGTGCAGGGGCGGTCACTTTTTCTAATTTTGCAATGTGGCCCATTGGACTCTAGTTAATCCTCTGCCACTGAGACACTGTACTGTAACTTCCTTGTAGAAGATTGCATATTCTCAAAGAGTGGATTGGCAAATTGAACCTTGTTAAATTCTGTAATTTAGGATGGAAATGCTGACCATTAGACTGACCACTGAAAATAGGGTCTTCAGGAGTGACAACACCGACATTATGTACATGCACAGTATGCATGGCGCATGCGTAAGTGAAGACAGAACATAGCAGTAAGAGCAGTACAGTTGTCAATCAAGGCCAAGAGGGTGGATTGTGGCAGCCCTTGACATGATTTTCCACACTCAGCTGTGGCAGAAGGAAGCCCTAGAATATCCTCCACTGAATCCTTGCCCTTTGAAATGGAAACTGTTGTGGATAATAATAATAATAATAATAATATGTATTCACTTATATAGCACCAAGCACCATTAATTCAACATGCGCTTTACAGACATCATAATCACTGACCCCATCGGGGCTCATAATTCTATATTCCCTTTTGCAGTGTGGAAGAAAACCGGAGAACCTGGAAGAAACTCACACAGAACCTACTAACTTACTAATCATTCCAGTAGTAAGTATTTGTCATTGAAGCAGACAAGCTAAAAAGCTGTGAGACAGGAGCACCAGTTTACTTTTTGTTCTGCAGATTTTAATACACTGCAGATGTACATGTAGCAGAGAGACCAATTACTTCTGTATGTTATTTTCTTACAAATGCTTTACCCATTTACTTTCAATTCCTGATATTTCATCTATTAACTGATATTATAATCTTAGAAAGCGAAGAAATATGTCCGGACTATACCATTACCTTATAACCTCTGGGATCCTAAGACTAGGTCACACTTGACCAATTCTAAGACAAAATACATGGGGGACTTAGAATTGTGCCAGTGTGACCTTAGCCTAAAAATGAAGATGTCTACCTGTCTGCCTCAGAGCTTCATCTCCTTCATGTGTTTTGCTTGCACTTCTGCGTCCCTAGAAAACTCACCTTGGACCAGTACAGGTCTCAAACAACATTAAAATGGACCCTCCACAAACTGCAGAATGTGGGCGGTAGGGGTGAAAGCCCTGCAGTAGAAATAAACTAAAACTGTAACAAGGTGACAACAGGAGCAGTATATCAGCCCATCCTCATATTCGGAGCTCCATGTGGTTGAAACCCAAAGACGCAGACAGATACGCTTAAAAAGCATTATGTCCTCACACTAGTGATGGGCGCACCAGAACGGTAAAGTTTTGGGTCCTTACCGAACACCTAGTATTCAGGCATGGACCCCAAACACGGACTTCTCTGGGAAGTCTGTTACTGTACAGGTTTGGGTCCACACAGGAAGGGCTGTAAAAGAAAGAAAAAACTGTGATTAAATCATCAGCATTATACTAACCAGTCTCCGTTGCTGCAGGCACGCTTCAACGGGTCCCGTTCATTAACTTCCTCTGTATGCACTGAACTATGCCTCCAACAGCCAATCAGAGATGATCACTTTGTGACAGCATCTGTCCTAGGTTGTTGTGGCCATGCCCATTGTACCGGTGTCTGTGATTGGATTGAGGACTTCCCTACTAATGTCATTGAAATCAGGTGACCGCGTTGCTGGATCGTGTTCTGCAATATGGCACAGGGTCACCTGAGTTCACTGACAGCGAGAATGCCCGTCGTCATTGCCCTGCTACTTTTTAGTGATGTCACCACACATCTGGTTGGCAGTGTCTGATCTGCAATAAGCTGCAAATAGAACAGAGTCACCGGTATGCCGCAGGAACTCGTTGAATTGCCGTGGAGGGATTTTTGGGAAGCAATACTTTGGAGAATTTTTTATTTATAATGAAAACTTTTTTAAAACAGTATTTGTTTATTTTTTTAATTATTTCAGGTATTATCAATAAGATGTATCTTGGAGATGCCTCAACATTACTAATGCCAGGGCTTGATGTCAGCTGAGAAATCACATCTGACATTAACCCCTTATTACTAGAGATAAGAAAACCTTTTGAAGTTCAGGCTAGTTTGGTTCACCGAATTGGTATGTTTTGCGAATTGAAATTTGACGAACTTTAGAACCCCATTCAAATCAATGGGAGGCAAAGTCAAGGACCTACAAAATACCTTCAAAGGACCTACAAAAGCTACCAAACACAGCCAAAACTGTTTTACAGTGGAGCCCTGCTGTTCTGGAACATACATAATCTTCCTACACTGTTACTTAGCAAGCTTCAGCGCCGCTGTCACCATGCATTCGGGCCCACTCATGAACCTTGGATATATTGACTGCTTCTGCACTTGATTGGTTAAAGACAGATTTAGCCAGGCATTTCTGCCAGCATCTGTGATATGGCAACCAAACCAATGTCAGATTACTGGAAAAATAAATAATTGAAAATTTTGATAACAGCCAAGATAAGGGGGCCATCTGCTGTAGGTTGCAGCTTGAAAAATTAAGGGAACCCCACACCTTTTTTTATTAATTTGTTTTTCTAAACCTAAATACAAGATTAAAACAATCTTTAGTGCAATATGAAAAGCACTAAAGGAAGAAAGTTTAGAATATATAGGAGGGTTGGATGTTGTATAGCTGTTTGACATCTATCTGTAAATGTATCTATTTTTTCCATCTATGTACCTATAAATCTATTTGTACTTTACATCCATCCATCCATATAAACAACTGAAAAGTTGTGTAATCTTTAAAATCTTAAAAAGATTTTGCAAGATCTTGAAAAAAAAATACCAGGCCACAGCTGCCCCAGGAGTTGCGCTTCCCATTTTCCTGGTTTTACTTGGCTGGCAATCAGAAATACGGCAGACCCCACGCCATATTTTTTCAAATTATTTATCAAAATAATAACTTCCTCTGTATTTCTGATTACCCGCCAAGGTACAACTGGGCAGCAGGGGGTGTGAACCTGCTTTATCTGTGCTGGTTACCAAAAATATGGTGGAGCCCTACACAGTTTTTTTTTCCCCAAAAAAATTACGTAAACAATAAAAAAAGTATTTCTTAATTAAAATACATGTTAGGCTATGTGTTGAATTAGATGGACTTAAAGTCTTCCTTCAACCTGGCCGCAGATGTGCTGAAGTCATTCACAGCAAAGGCCTGTACAAAGCAAAGATCTGTATACTTCTTACTCATTGGGGACTGCTGTGACCTTCACAACATTTAGTTTTAACCTTTCTCTGTTACAGTCATTGCTGTTCTCTAATTATGAGCATTGTGTTTTGTGTAAAATAAAGGTTTTAAGATGATAAACTTTGGTTATTTTGTAAATCACTGTTCTACTGGCATGGGGCACCCCTTACACAAAAAACACCAAATGTCCAAAAATGTAGATTACCGGTACATTGTGTCTGAAAAAATCAGGTGATTATACATTGATCTCTAATTTTGATTGTATATATATCCGTGATGACAATTCAAATTGAAATTTGAGTTCTCCAACTTTCTCCAACAATTTAATGGGAGGCAAATTAATTGGTGTGAATCTTAATATGGGAAAGATTGTAATTTCTCAAAAATACGGGGAAAGGAGAAAAAGGGAGAGAATGCTGACCATAACAACTAATACTCTTTAGGAGAGAGAATGGATCTCACTAATCATAAGAACTTACACTCTTCAGGAGAGAGAATAGACCCCACTGACCATAAGAACTAACACTTTACAGGACAGAGAGGGGACTCCACTGACCACAATGGCTTACACTTTACAGGAGAGAGAGAACCGCACTGACCGTAAGAGGTTAAACTCTATAGGAAAGAGAATAGACCACACTCACCATAAGAGCTTATCTTTACAGGAGAAAGAGAGAACCCCACTGGCTATAAGAGCTTACTCTCTACAGGAGAGAGATAGAGAGGACCCTTTTGACCATAAGTGCTTACACTTTACAGGAGAGATAGAGAACCACATTGGCCATAAGAGCTTAAACTCTACAGGAGTGAGAATGGAACCCACTGACCCTAAGAGCTTACATTTTACAGGAGAGAGAGAGAGGACCCCGCTGACCATAAGACCTTAAACACCTTACAGGAGAGAAAGAAGATCCCACTGGCCATATGAGCTTACACTCTATAGGAGAGAGAACAGACCCCACACACTATAAGAGTTTACACTTTACAAGAGAGAGCGCGGACCCCACTGGCCATAAGAGTGTAAACTCCATAGGAGAGAAAGAACCCCACTGTCCATAAAGGCTTATACTTTGAAGGAGCAAGAGACTCTGAAGATGAAAAATGACACTGCCGTAAAATATTTTCTCCGCTGGGAACCTCCAATCTGTGCTGGCCCAGGTACTGATCACCACTGTACAATGTATGGTCATCCATAAAATGTCATAGCTGCAAGGCATTGAGGCGAGGCCTACACAATGATATTTGCCCGCTCTCTGATGCGTTAGTACTGTGGGTAATGGTGCTGGGCAAATTCTTTTTACTATTTACAAACCAAAAATCGAATCTTAAAATCTTTGAATTGAGGGTACACTGCAAATTTCAGGAAATTCAATTTGAGCGTGATCCTCTGTAGATCAATCCATGTCTCTCCCGTATATACACCCACATACAAGTTCCAGCTCTCCACAATAATGGGATTTTCTGTTTCACGGCACCTGCTGTCACATTGCCAGATTCCATATTTTGCATGGTAATACTGTTTACCATTGATGCTACATTTTACCTCGCTGCTGGTAGGTTAATTGTATGTTCCTTTGTATCCTCCTAGGAATTATTTCCGCTAAAAAAAAGTATAACAAGATGTGACATCCATTCGCTGCTAATCAGTGTTCGGGAGCAATGTCTACATGTATCTCACCATTTGCCCATGACACAGACCGGGTTGAGAGGAGAAAAAAATTGCATGATATGCTTAAATTTTTATAGAAAAAGGTAGAAGTTTGCGGAAAAAGCTTTCACATAAACTAAAAAAGAAAAAAAAAACATAACCAAATGATACACTTAGAGTAAATCTTTGCCTTGAGAGACAGGAGGTCTCATGTGATTTGAATGCCAACCACAAGAGACTACCAGACTAGCTGCTTTCAGCTAAATGTACTCTCATATTAATATTTTAAAATGCCATAATGCCTCTCTGAAATCCTCCGAGGACCGATGCATCAATTTGCAAGGTCTTCACTCCAAGAAAGAGAGGCAGGCATAAATCTTCCATTAGAAAAAATAGTTCATTATGTCTGGCTTCTCGTGAGCACATAAACGGTGTCCCTCGCAATCTTAAGTTGCAAATCCTCACTTTAATGTGAAGAAAAACACTGTGCCCTGGAGCTTTATTGTCCTACTGTTCATTAGTACAAAAAGGTTTGTTGTGGTATGAAATCTTAAGCGTGTTGTAGTAATCAATCAGCTTTCAAACATCTTTCCTCCGAGCTAGAACCATTGCAAATAAATCAATTAAACAGTAGTTTCTATATCCATCCTGCTGAAAACACTGGGCATAGCAATACATCAAGGGGTAAGGCTATGGCCGTTATAGGAGGGGGGAGGGGAACTGTCTGTTTCAAAAACAATATTTTATGTCTATTCAGTGGATTTACTTTGGATAGGAAAAAAAAAAAGAATATATATTGTATACTATTATTATTTTTATTATGCTGCATGATTTTTACGAGTTAATTTGTAGTTCTAGATCTACTAATAATAAAAGCTCTGTTCAGTGACATAACTTGGCGCTCATGGGCTCTGATGCGAAAGCTCCATCAGAGCCCCCAATTATTGCAAATCATTAATAGCATTGTAGTATCAGCTGATGAAGGTAGCAAGCTCCTACTGAAACATGTTGTGAAGCACAAGAAATGAATTAAGGTTTGTCACCGTATAAATTATAATACTGTTCTCATTGTTCTCCCTGCTTTAGCGATCCTATAGACTGCTTTATTCTCTCTCCATACGTCCCATCTGAGGGTACGCCGCAGGAGCTGCTCTGGACCCATTACAATCTCTTGAGTCGACTATAGGACCTGCACTGATGTAATACCGGCTACGCCTCTGCAAGAAGCGGCAGCGGCAGTGTCCTCGCCTCAGAGCGATCAACTGGGGTTGTGCAGGGGTGCACAACCCTAGGAGGTGAGGGGCTCATCAACCCCCTCACCCTTCTATCCCACTGGAACACCAGGTACCTCTCATGCTGCGCTCCTTTAACTTTTATCTTGCAAAGAGACTTTTGGGACCCCCTAGGCTTGAGGGCCCTGGAGCAATTGCAACCCCTACACCAATTGTAGTTAGGCCTCAGGCTCTGTTCTTACTGAAGTCATTGCTTTTATTATTACTGGATTCATTTCAGATTTGACAATTCCATTTTTAATCAGATCCTAGCAAATCATAATGAATCCTGTGACCTTTCTACATAAATACATTTTGGGTTGAAAAGTTCAGGAAATTAAAGCTTTTGCGCCTACTAAACCATTGTTCCTTAAGAAGGCAAAAGTCAACACTTAATATCAAAGACTAGTGCACCAAACATTTGAAATAATTAATTACTGATCCCTATTAATAACACTGGTCAACAGCATTTTTGGTGCCAAAGATATTTCATTGAATTTAGGGTAACTTTGGGGTGCTGATTCTGAATATGTCATCAGTTTTGCCAGATTGGCTCAAGTTTTTGAGATTTTTCGTAAAATGTGTAACAAAAAAGACATTTTTTGCTACTTTTTTAACGAAGTCTGTTATGTTTCTTCTATGTTTTGTCAGTGTATATTCACCACAAATGTAACAGAATGAGTCTGGATCGTTAAGACAACTTCTTCTTGATGAGTTCATGCTTTTCACTGGACAACAGAAAACAACATAAAGTTAGTGCAAAAATCAAGCTATGAACAAACTTTTAGAACACTAATTAACACAAAACTATATTGAGAACTGCTCAGTTCAAGTACTAATCCAAAGAAATTAATGAGATGATGCGTCGCATTTACCAACAAGTGCTATAAATAAGATACCAAAAATCTCAAAAACTTGAGCCAATCTGGCAAAACTGATAGCATATTCAGAATCAGCACCCCAAAAATACCCCAAATTCATTAAAATATTTTGGGCACCAGAAAAAAAAATTTTTTTTGTTGACCTGTGTAATTAGACAGACTCTTGGATCAACTTTCTGCATTAAAGTGATTGTTCATTACTAGGACAACTCCTTCTGAGTCAACTTTTTTCCCCAGTTAAAATAACATTCTCTGTACTCACCTCCTGTGCTGCCGCCATTCCAGCACTGTCGGTAACTGCAGTTCGGGGCTCACGTTACACTGTGACGTCACGCGAGCCAAACATCTACTCACCGCTGGCTTCCTTCTCCCCACCTTGAATAATAGGAGCGACCAACAGGCAGTGTGCGGCAGCCACAGAGCTCACATCCTATTGATAGCTCATTATGTCTGAAGGCAAGGAGAAAGAGGTCGGCGGTGATTGGAGTCGGGGCTCGCATGACATCACAGTGTAACGTGAGCCCCGAGCTGTGGTTACTGACAGCGCTGGAACGGCGGCAGCACAGGAGGTGAGTACATGTTTTATTATTTTAACTAGGGGAAACAAGTTGATTCAGAAGGGGTTGTCCCAGTAGTGGAAAACCTCTTTAAAGAGACTTTACACTACTTCTTAACCTTGTAAGGTGTCTCAGATAAAACAAAAAAAAATGGCAGCATTATCCTAGATGTTCGCTCTAAGGGTACCTTTACACACGGCTACATTTGTAGCTTGTCACCAGGTAACTTACTGGTTGCAGTGAAATCATGGATACATGATTCCATTTGTACACAGCAACAAGATAGAACCATGTATCCATGATTTCACTGCAACCAGTAAGTTACCTGGTGACAAGCTACAAATGTAGCCGTGTGTAAAGGTACCCTAACAGACTACTGAAAGTTTGCAGTGAATAAGTAGCTCCTGATTGGTTGCAGTGGTCACGTGAAAAAACAATATCACTCATCAGACCGTTAGGAGACAGAAAGCCGACATCACTGGAAGGGCTTGTGCATGTAAGAAGGTGACCTTAATATGCACGTTCCCCTTGAAGACACCAATTTCATTATGGTTATATAATGTAATGTATAATGTGAATTGTGATGTGATGAATTAGTTTTGCTTGCAGATTGGGTAAAACAGAGTTAAAGGGGTTTTCACAAATAAAAGGTAATTTTAAAGTTAATTTTAATCAATAGATCTTGGAATAATAATTTCCACAATTTCTGTTTTTCCCTCCTCTTCTTCCAAGAGCCATAACTTTTTTATTTGTCCATCTATACAGACATATTAGGACTTGTTTTCTGCAGGATGAGACTTTTGAATCACATTAGTTAGTTTACCATATAGTGTGCTGGAAAAAGGGAAACATGTCAAGTGCAGTGAAATTGCCAGAAACAAAAGTGCAATTCCATGTTTGTTTTTGAGTTTTTTTATTCACCATGTTCACTATATGGTAAAACTGATGTGTCGGTATGATGCCTCGGGCCGGTATGGGTTTGTAGATACCAACCATATATGTGGTGCCCCTGCGGATCCAGTCACCTCAGAGGTACTGCACCCCTGTTAGGGTGTAGTATCCCACTCACGGGTAAGAGGTGTACAGACCGGAACCGAGACACCCAGACCATAATAGGAACAATTGTAGTGGGGCTGGGTGGTGAAGGGAGTTAGCTGGAGGGAGCAATCGGGAAGGAGTGAAGTCAGGAAGAACACATGTAGAAGATGTGGGACACGTGGCAAGGTATAAATAGCGTGGAAACCATCTAGAAAGCAGGAAAATGACAGGAGAATGACCGTGAGCAGAAGAAGACAGTTACCCAGCTGAAGAGAGTTAGTAGAACAGCTGGAGTGAGGCCTTAGCACACCAAGGTCAAGTTGGAGGGAAGCTAGAGAACATACGCCTGAGAAGTGTCTAGAGGACTAGAACTAGAGAGAGCTTGTCCTGAGGCTGAACCCAAGAAAGCAGAGAACACCCAAGTGGCTCCAGGAGAACGAGGGGGTCCCAGAGGAACAGGAAGTGAGCAATCCACCCGTGGGGCTCGTATCCATTGTCAAGCGCAGGTGGTGGAGGGACTAGGCCATGAGGGGCACCAGGAACCCCAAAAGACTAGTGGAGACGATCAAACAGGCTCAGCTGTCAACCCTGATGCTGTGGCACTTCCATGGTGTCATAGCCGAACAACTGCACAAATCTCCTGAAAAGTTGGCAACCATAGGTCTGAGGGGAGACACTGCAGGGGAACCTTTCAGAGAAGCCCGCAGTCACTGGCTCAGAGCTCTGTGCGGCAAGGCGCAAAGCACGAAGGGCAAGGTGAAGCGCTGTGTGAGACGACCTGGAAAGGACAGAGAAGGGGTGCTGGTTATGTACCATCCTACTACCCGGGAGTAGCTGGATCCCTGCCACCAAGAACCCAGTCCTCAGCGGGCTGCTGCACTAAAGACTGTGAGTAAAGAACCAAAGACTGCAGCTCACCGTGTCTGTGAACTTTCTTAAAGCATCTAAGGCACCAGAAACACTACTACCAACTCCCTAAGGTACCATTGACCACCCTAGGGGTCATCTCTACCCATAGAGGGCTTAAAAACAGTGCTGCCTCCCAACCATCAACTCCTAGGAGGACTGTCGAGCAGCGGTGGCCAGATATAGCCGCAACCTGCGGGTGGCGTCACATAAAATCACTAGTATCCTCAGATCCAGTCACCCCTGCCCAGAATTAACCCTCCACACCAGATACCTTCCCTCAGGAGAGAGAGCCACTCATACCGAACTTTTTTAATGACAGCGCCACGGTCACGAAGCCGGGTCTCAGTCCCTGTGATCGCCATGAAGATGAAGCCTCAAGAAAGCCCGGTTCTGAGTATCTTAAGGCCCCGGTTATAGGTTATTTTTATCTAAGTGGTGAAAAAATTCAGAAATTTTTAAAGAAAAAGAATTGCAGTTTTGAGCCGTTTTCCACGACCTGTAAAATTCTAATTTTTCAAAGTGTGCGGCTGTGTAATGGTTTATTTTTTGCATCTTGAGCTGACATTTCTAATCATACACTTTTTGGGTAGATACGTTGTTTTGATCGCCCGTTATTGCATTGTATTACAATGTTGCGGCGCCCAAAAAAACTTAATTTTGTCGTTTTTTACTTTTTTTTTCCATTACGCAGTTTACAGATCAAATTAATTTACGGTATATTTTGATAGGCATTTCTGAAGAGCGATACCAAATATGTGTATTTTTTTAATAGTTTTAATTTCAAAGGGGGGGTGATTTGAACGGTTTTGTTTTTCTATTTTTTCTTTCATATTTTTTTACACATTTTAGTTTTACTGCTTCTTTAATTTACACTGCCTCTTATGGCGCCTCAGCTCTATACTGTGCAATCGCTTATGTTATGCCGAGCTGAGCTGGAAATAAAAAATAAATGCTGGAGTGGTTCTTTAATAATTCTTTACTGAATTTCCATAGAATTGAAATTCCAATCCATTATACTCATTCCCTTACTATGAGTGTGCTGATAATGAGACATGATTTTGGCCGACATTAATGTTTTATAGAAATAACATCATTTAGAAGTTTGATGGTTGGATGTGTTTTCTCGAGGGACATCAATAAAATCTATTCACTGTTTTCTCTTTCCAAAACAAAGTCATTTACCGTACTTTCTTACCAACAATTTTGTAAAACAAGATTTAAATCAGAAAAAATAAAAAAATGATAATAAAGACTTAAAAAGTTTAATAATTCCTGTCTGAATTAGAAAATAATGTCATACTATTGAAATAGGTCCTGTTCAATTTTTTCAGTCATCTTAAATAAAGCCAACACGATTATGATCTTCCGATGTGTAAGTCTTGATTCACTGGCTCAATGTGATGAACTGCATTTACCAGGGGAACTCAATATGGCCCCATGATGGCCATTAAATTGAGTCAATGACCATGTGTTTTATGGACTATGGATACGTATAGAGGAATGCTTTTATATATGTTAGCTTACAACTTACAAAGCACAAAGTGAACAGGTCTGTAGGACCAAAGGAGAAACATGTAGAAATACTCTGCTATAACAAGTAATAATAAAAAGCTAGTGTTAGTAAAAAAAACAGTGTCAAAAACAGGGTACTTAGTTAATACGTTTTTTGCAAAAAATGTACAACGCCGTTCTACCAACGTCAAGGTGACCCATATCAGAACGATCCCTTTCTAACTAATTTAAAACCTGATCCTGTATAAATATACCTCATGGATGCAGGATGAAGATGGGACAGAGTTATATATGTTAGTGGTTACCTTTGATTGATAAAACTGCACTTTTAGTCCACAGTCTTCAGTCTTCCTTCATTTTCAGCCACCCATGATAAATGCGGTTTGCAGCTTGATATAAGTTTGGGATTTTTTTCTTGTCAGAGTGTCTGTCTCAGTAATGTAGGCTGGACGGGAGGTCTGTGTTTATCCAGAAGTTGTTCTCTTCATTTCCTTTCATGAATCAGCACATCTTCTATTCTGCACTTATTTACCCTTTCTCTTTTGCTTCTTGAGACTGTACTGTTTTCTCACTTCTGCACGTTTTCTCCTCACCTCCTCCTATTTTTAACACTGAGAGAAATAACTGGGAGAGTAGAGAACTTGTTCAAGCTAACTATCAGGAGATTTGATGGATTTGTATGAGTTTTGCAAATGCTCTCAGCCAAAGGGCAAACACTCTGCAGCAGAAAAATTATAGAAAATTTGTAATGAAGGTTTCTAAGAAAGTTATTTAAAGGGAACCTGCCGACAGTTTTTTTTTTTGCATATAGGCTGCGGCCACCACAAGTGAACCCTTATATACAGCATTCTGGAATACTATATAACACTCACCGCGGGGGCGGTGCATTTCCTTGGGTGTCGCAGGTTTCGGTCCAGTGCCTTCTTTCTTCCTGTGAATGCCATGCCATTTATTGCTTCATATGGGTAACATGTCCTATGGCTAGGGTCACACATGGCAGTCCGTTTTTCTGCCTTTTGAAAACCTGATTCTGTTTTTCAAAATTGCTATTTTTGCATCTTAACAACGCTATGCGTTAATGCATGCGTTAACGGATGGTACCTATATGTACCATGCATTAACGGATGCATTTCCCATAGGGCGCCATGTTAAAAAAGCGCATAGCGTTTTTCAGCAGTGCATTTTGACACTGCGTTTTTTCCATGGGAGCCTATGTGTCTGTTAAAATCATACATTTTTCAAGAATTCTAAGTTGAAAAACTGATGCTTTTAATGAATCCAGGGCTCAAGTGTGACCCCAGCCTATGTCAACCTTCACAGTCTTCTCCATTGCGCACGCATACTGCACTTTACACTGCTGAGGGCAGAGCGAGTACTGTAATGTGCAGGTGCGGGGAAAGGTCAAAGAGTGGCCACATAGTGCACAAGCATGGGTGCTCTTTGAACTTTTCCTGCCCCAGCACATTAGAATACACTGCTGTGCCCTAAGCAAGGCAGAGTGAAGTAAGCGTACACAGAAGTGCAATGGAGGAGACTGTGTGTGGATGATGTAGGACGTGTCACACACATAAAGAAGAAAAGAAGACATCTTTCACAGAAAGAAAAATGGGGTCGGTCCTAAACTTGTGACACCCATGTGACCGGACCGCCACCTCCCCAGGTGAGTTAATAAAAGCTGTTTTTATGTCATACAGATCAGCCTGGGGAGTAATATACAGTATTCTAGAATGCTGTATATAAGGACTTACTGCTGCTGGTTGCAGCTTATATGGAAAAAAATTGCGTACAGGTTTAAATGGTTTGCATTAAGATGAGAAGTTAGCCCCTTTTCATAAGATGCAATGCAGCACTTGATTATCTCCTGTTGTCCCGTTAAGTTCACTTGAGGAAGACGCCCTGAGCGTTGAAACATGTTGTGGGAGAGGACCTAGTGTGATTTGAACAATAAACTTACAGGTAAAATACTTGTTGAAGTGTAGCTGTCTTCATATCCCAGCGCTCACCCAAACATCGTTTTATTCCATTGTCCCGTTAAGAATGGCTAGGGTCACACTGCCTTCTGAGCACCTTTTAACGGTGCTGGGCTAAAATTTTCTGCTGAAGCGCATAGCGTTAACGCTATGCACTTCAGCAGAACGCTGCCCTATAGCAGGAACCCTTTATTTACCTTAGTAGCGGCACGCTCACAGAGCTGCTGGGTGGCCGCTTTTCGGGAGCGCACAAGAAATGCTGCACGTTTAGCACTTTATTGTTTAGCGCAGCACCATTTAAAGGTGCTCAGAAGGCAGTGTGACCTAGCCATAACCGCAATGGAAAGCTTTGTCCAATGGATCAACGATGAAGTTTTAACACAAATACTTTTGTGACATCATTATAAGTTAGTAAAGAATGAAAAATCTTTTAAAATTTGACTTCACCAGCTTCATTGAAATTTTTCTTAATAATTTGAATTCGCCAGCAATCTATAGTATACAAAGCCTCAATTGTTTGGAAAAGATGTGCAACACTCTTGAGCCTTCTAGAAGTGAAATGAAACTTTTTAAAGCTCTTTAAAGGGAATTCGTAGCCATTTTTGTGCAATACCATTTGAGAGTAACATACGGTAATCTGGGGACACTACATGATGTGTTCCTTACTGGACTGCTTGTTACGGTTTTGATTAAATTACAGTTTTATCTGTTGACAATCTTTCAGTTCTCTTTATTGAGCTTTGCATAACTGCGTCCAAACACTACTGATTGACAGCTTGCTGTGTACACAGTACAGATGCCTAGCTCAGAGTATGGGGACTCAGGTATCTGGGCCCTCTGCTGCGGTAGGGATGTCACTCGTGGCCTGCCCAGACCCGTAGCCCTGGTGGTCAACTAAAAAGGGGTAGTTGGAATGGGAATAAAAGTTTATAAGTTTATCGTGACGCCACCCGCAGATTCTGGGGATTAAGCACCAGCGCCGCTTCAGTCCTCCGGAAGGCGATGGTACAGCAGCCGAGAAGGTACAGGTCCCTGCAGGTAGAGCTGGCTCTCCAGGGCAGGGAAGCATCTGTAGTGATAGAAGTGCTGATGATGGAGGTTAACAAGTTGCAGTGCAGCAGGGAAATAAGTACATGGAGACCCTGTCACTCTACCTGGATACTTTACTGGAACAATGCTGGTGGTGGTACAGTTCACAGAAGACAAAAGTTGTTAAGTAAGGGTAGCCAGCCGGGTAGTTACAGTGACATAATATAAGACTGGCTTCAACCTTATGTCTATGTGCAAACAAGAAAAAAAACTGACATTTAAAGTGAAAATCCGCTGCAACACTAGACAGTATATGTGTGGGAAATAGCAAAATGGCTGCATGTGAATAGCAGGGCTGTCTGCACAGCTAACAAAGACAAGGGAAAAAAACATGGCAGAAACTGCTTATGAATCTAAGAAAAATTTGAGAAATCTTAGCTTAAAGCAGCGGCCGCTGCGTTCAAGAGCCCGATAACCTCGTCACGGTTTTTCTCATTATATCGGGTCCTAATCGTGTGCCTCTCTCATGGTATAATGCTGTATGTGTGGGTTTATATGCCTCTATCTACAATTAAAACCAGCTGTGAGGGGTTATAATGGACATGACTACAATAAAATGGATACCAAACATGGCCACCGGGCGGGGGAAGGGAGCTCAGTCAAAAAGTCAGTACTACAATTACATAATATAAGACTGGCTTCAACCTTATGTCTAAGTGCAAGCAAGAAAAAAACTGACATTTAAAGTGAAAATCCGCTGCAACACTAGACAGTATATGTGTGGGAAATAGCAAAATGGCTGCATGTGAATAGCAGGGCTGTCTGCACAGCTAACAAAGACAAGGGAAAAAAACATGGCAGAAACTGCTTATGAATCTAAGAAAAATTTGAGAAATCTTAGCTTAAAGCAGCGGTCACTGCGTTCAAGAACCCGATAACCTCGTCACGGTTGCAGTGGGCTGCAGAGTCTCTTGGAGGCTCTCGCGGTATGCCTTCCTTGCTCTAACCCGTGTCCTGTTGCAGCTACATGTCCTGGAACAGCCCGCTTAGTACCAGGCCCGGTTGGGGTGCTCTTTGAGTTTCCCGGCTTCCCGCTCTCCCTCATTCCTGCACTGGGACTCGACCCCGGTGGGTTATCCTGGTGTGACTGGTTTCCTTGAGACAGGGTGTCGGGGCCGGTAGACAGACCCACAACAACCGGTGTTACAACTCAGGGGCTGAACTCCCTGTGCTGTGTCTTCAGAACCGGCACTCCAGTGAATGGACCAGAGTTCCCTCCTGGAGTATGGTCGCTCCGATCTGGGGGTCCCCTCCTTTAGTCTGGGCTGCCTATTCTCTTTCTCCAGGCCCCCTCTCTCAGAGTCCCTTTTTCTCTCTCTCAGGGCTGCCGTGCTCCTTCTTCCCTCAAGGCAAAACTAGAATTCCCGTTCTCTACCTCCCTACTCCCCTAACTCCCCCCCCCCAGGGTATGGGCCCTTACCATTTGCCTAGGTGTGTGTGGGAGTGCTGGGATGGGAACCTCCTAAAAACCCTGCATTCCACTGCGACAGGGGTAACCGCACACTCATTTATAGGTGCAGTACCCCAATTGTGACGCCTGACCAGTGGGGTGCCACACAGACTAGGTATAAAATTGAGAATTAGTGTTGGGGGAGGGGGTTATACAGTGTTCTTGAATGTAGAGGACTGAATGGCACAAGGTTTTCTAGTCCTCTAATGATAATCTCCTGCCTATTAAACAGTGATTTTACCAACGGCAGCTTAGTAAGTGATACAGTGATGGAATCAGAGTCTCTGCTTCTACTTTGTGCAGCTCTCAGATTAGGTATCAAAAATCTGGTTCCAGATTCCCTTATAGATGGAGCAGGGTGGGAATAATTGCTGCTGTCAGGAGCGAGGAGCCGACAGTAGCAACACCTTGCACTGCGCTTGCGTGAAGGTGCACAAGGAGGAGCAGGCGCAGAGTGAGGAAAGCTGACAGTTGTCAAGGAGCCGGTGAAAAGAGGGAGGAGGGAGACACAGAGAAGCAGGGGGCGGAATTGTTGTGCCCCTATGGCAAGTCACCACGGGGAGGTACTGCACCCCAAACAGAAGGTGTAGTGCCTCCGTAGCCGTGGATATGGAGGACCCTACAGAGTCTCCACCCCAACATCCATATAGTAGGCCACCTTAGTACAGGGGACTGTATATTCAGTAGGTCCCAGGGGGTGAAGCCTAGATGAGCGGGAGTCGAGGAGTGACAATTAGTGCCAGTCAGATGGTGTAAGAGAGCAGAGAAGACGGAGGCAGGGGATCCTGCAACCGTGACAGGAGGGCACCTCTAAGGAAAGGGTTGACCTGAACGGAGAAGGGGGCCACTCCAGGACTGGTCGGAGCCAGCTGGAGACCCAGGTCATCACCGGTACACTGGAACTGAAGCGGTTAGCTACGGTCTATCCCTAACCGCAGACCGGCAGGCTGTGGGCCTGACATAAGGGATCCATAGCACCCATCAAGCAGTCCAACATCAGTCCCATTGCTGGGTTCATGACACTGAAAAGTAGAGAGACTTTAGGCAATAGACCCTGAGGACTAGAGACTAGACTCACGAGTGGGAATACAGAAAGCCATCAGGACACAGAAGGGAAAAGGACCAGGAGAGCCATTTTAAGGACATCTCTGACAGACTCTGGATAAGCTTCCAAAATCCGTGGCTATGGCCCTCGGTTAACCCAGACTGTACCATGTACCGATGTCACCTGGTGCAAGTAAAGAACTGTTTGAGCTGATTTGGTGTCTGGTCTCCTTTCATCCGTCACCCGGAGGGCCTCTACATCATCACAGAGGTGAGGACTTTCACTCCCATCTTATACCCCGCTGCCCTGAGGTAAAGCTCCGCCTGTGGGGAGCTGTACTACCAAAGCTGCATTTCCATTACCTCAGCGATCGGCTGCAGCGCTGGTAACCCTATTACAAGGTACCACAGGTGGCGTCACGTTACAATTCCCCCATCATCATCACCCCCACCCGACATTAAGGGTCCAGGGCACGGAACCGGGAACCAAACAGCCGTGATCCCCACTGAAGTAACCACCTGTCCAGATATCCGAGTACCCCCTACCCTGTCGACCGACTCAGAATAGCCCCCAGGAAGGAGCTGACTCATGGAGCTAGTAATACCCTCATGACTTTGTTGCACACATTTTAAAAGGCTGTATTTAATGATTAAAACATCAGAAACACATGGGGGACCCCTTGCCTGAATGCAGCGTATATGCTGCATTCAGTGCTGCCTTTAGATTGAAATGTTTGAGGGGGGTGACAGATCCTCTTTAAACAAATATGCCCGTTTTGGGAAGTAAGAAAGGGTTTGTTGTTTGTTAAATGAAGAACCTATAACTTTTTAAGAATTCTTCTAAAAGTCATCCCTGTTTTCGGAGCAACAACAGATTTCAAAGAGAAGCAAAAGCTTCATAAAAAGTTGTGCAAAAATATCCTTTTTCTTGGGAGCTGTTTATGATTAATTACCGTATTCTGTACATTATTGAGTTCCCCACAGCTATAGCTATAGAACACAATTGAGATGCTGGACATATGGGTGGCTGTCTGGCTGTGAAAGTAGCAGTGGCAGCAATGAACAGTATGAATATAACAGTCAGGCACTGAGAAGTCCAGCTGTCTCGGGCCAGCACTGACAGCACTGGTAGCCGCAAGACAGTATACAGTGGAGACCAAAAATGTAGCATTTTTTGAATAGTGTGATTACTTCTGTCTGGTTGTTTTGATGCCATTTTTATGGTGATGAAGTGAAAGTTGTCATCATGCAAAACCAATATTTTAACCAAAATGGCTTTGAATATACTGTAGGTGTGGTAATTTAATGAAAGAAAACTGACTGCCAAATGTTTTGCATATACTATTCATTGATCACAGCATAGAGAGTAACTCATTGTTTACAATGCCATAACTTAGTATTTTACTTTACTTTAATTACTGCATGGCATTACTGCATTTTTATTTTAATTACTGCATCGCACCAACGGGGCATTAAAGCCACTAGGAGATTCAAGACATCTTGAGGGATCTTGGTCCATTCTATTTGAAAATCTGCAAACAATTCATCTTTATCGCTATGGGTACAGGCCCCAATTTGTCACTCTAACTCATAGGCGGTAAAGGGAATAAATCAGGTTATTGGCTCGACCATTGCAACAAGTAAACATTTTTCTTTGCTAGACAATTTTTGACTAAATTATATGTGCGATTAGGATCATTATCTTGCTGGAATTGTGAGGCCCTGCCTACTTTGGTTTTACCATGTGGCAGCATTACATTTTCTAGAATATCCTTGTACATGGTACCATTCATATTTCCATCAATTCTACACAAAGGCCCAATGGCAGATGCAGAAAACCAATCCCAAACCATGACATTGCCACCACCATGTTTCACTGTAGGCGTTTGGTATCTTATATCATTATGTTTTCCAGTTGGGCAGCATATATATGTAGTGCTGCCATCACTACCAAACAGATTGTACTTGGATTTATCTGAGCACAACATCTTTGACCAATCTGTCTCTTGTTGTTGTTCTTTGGCAAACTCAAGTTGGACCTTCCAGTTCTTTGTAGAGTTGAAAGGTTTGTCAACTGAAATTCGTGTATTGAACCCTACTGCTCTTGCCATCGCACCACAGTTTGGTGACTCACTTTGACCACCTATTCTACGTTCATTTGACACTTGATTCTGAGAGCAGTTGAATTCCATATCTACCTCTTTTTGGCATTTGCCTGACTTCACTCTCAGGATATTAAGCTTCCTGACATCTGGTGAGAAATTTGTCTTTGTCTTTGCCATTTTTAACCAGTAAACACACATAGGCTAGGGTCACACATAAGCCCTTGGTCTGTTTTTGGCATCAGTTTTTGCATTTTTTTTCTAAGTCCAAAAACTGATGCAAAAACAGATTATATGTAATAAACACCCTATCTGTTTTTTTACTGCACCCAAAAACGTTGCTAGAAGCTTTTTTAACCCAAAAACGTTTGAAGGAACGTTTTGGGTGTAGTTTAAAAATGTATGCGTTTTTTAACATGGGGCCCTATGGGAAACTCATGCGTTAACCCATATGTGTTTTTAAGAAAAAATATCTAAGCCCAAAAAACATCCAGGGACACAGGAGGCACAAGATGCAGCCTAGGAAAAACGGATTGGTCATGAAAAACACTTGCAAAAACAGATTGCTATGTGTGACCCTAGCCATACACACATAAAAAAATAGGCAAAATTAGACTACCTATGACAAAATATGTAAAACATTTGGCCCAATAAATTGGAATACTAACACCTAACTAGATAATACAATGTCAAACACAATTTTCATTCTTGAACAAGACAACCATTTGCTTCTGGGTTACTAAAATTATCATGAAAATGGCAATAACCAGACAGAAGTAATCACACTTTTAGAACAAATACAAAACGTTTGGTCACCACATAGAACATAATGTACAGGCAGGACATGTGTCACTCTCTATTAGAAATGATAAAGCTGAAGAATTCTAAGGAACAGGAAAGAGGACTTCTCGCTGTGAAGGGTCATCACTATCAGTCATGACAGCAGCCGTACTGTATATCTATAGAAAACAATGGACATGATGGAGATGTGTGGCTAAAGATTGCAAGTGTCGGTGGCAGCACAAGCACCTTCTGATATGAATGCCCTCTCTGACATTACACTTGATAAAACAGTACACCCAAGGCAAACTGGGACAGTTCTTACAACTTGTTCAATCTGCTCATCAAGACGTCCATGGGATAGCAATTTAGGGTATCTGGCACAGTCCAAATACTTGTGAACCTGGTTGTTTGGGTGGTGCATCTCTGTTTAGCATGTCATTTATACTGCTGTTGCTGCATCTACTTGTTGAAGCCCTAGGGCTGGCCCATGAAGATCAGTGATGGCTCTACTTGGAGCAGAGAGGTGTCTGTTGGAATTATATGAAGTCAGCAGCCATATTCTCAGTAAAAGCTTCACTTAGCAGGGAACACAGCTTACCCTCTTAATGTCACAATTTTGTCTCCCTTTTGGAAGCCAGAAAATAATTCCCCATTTTGTTTTTAATATGAGGATCTGAAAGCATGGCTATCCAAAAGTCATTCTTAATTAATGGAAATTAAATGCTGTCACTCAACAGGAAATTAACAACAGTAGTAATGGCGGGCACCCCGTTATAAAGGCATTGAGTTGGTGCACAGTGATCGTAGGAAAAACATAATAATTTATATATAGTAACGCAGCACACAAATATGCTTTTGAAGGAAATGATGAAGCTGTATTCATCATTCACCATGAGGAATACAAGGCCAATGTTTGGACCAATACCTTGGTCATGGCCAGAGAATAAAGAGAACAGCTAGGCAGCATCTTCACGCTGTTCTCTTTATCCACTGGCTGTAACTAATCCATTACTATAAAACCCTTGAAGCATGGTGCACTGTCCTTCTGCCATGAAAGAATGAACTTAGCCACAATAGTTAAGCCTACTTTCTGGACGTCCATCCACATGTATCAGAGGACCAAGAGTGTTCAAGAAACCATTCCCCTTTACTGAACTGATGAAACCTGACAGCAAAGATTGATACATCCATGCTGCTTGCTCCAATTCTGACCTCTCATAAACATCTACAGAAATCTGGATTAATTTGACCAAGCAATGTTTTTCTCATTGCTCCAATATTTGTGATCTTTTTGCCCAATAGAGTCTTTCTTTTTTGATTCCATTAGACAATAATGGCACTGGAACTGTTTATATATGATAGTCCATCTGTGCTATGGAACAATGTTTTGTGCGTTAGGACATGTTAGTTGGAGCACCAGAGTTGTACTCAGCTGTTCATCAGAATCATTCTTGATATCATCCTTGGACATTATCGATGACAAGTTTTTACATAAAGATCCAGTGAGAAGGAATTTTGTGTATCACTTTTTTTTGTATATTCAGTATAAAATGAAAAAGCGCACAAAATGCTCAGTATGTTAATGTCTACAAATGGTTAGTCTAAAGGCCGCTTCACATGCTAGGATCTCGTTAACGATATCGTTGAAACGTCACGGATTTGTGATTGTTCAAATGACATCTTTGTGCATCGTTGCATGTAAATAAACGATGTAGGAAGGAAAAATCGTTAGAACGGTCATCAAAATTTGTGTTCCTGATCTCAAATCTATCGTTCGTCGTCCAATTATCGTTATGGGAAGAAGCAACATCGTCAGTGTGACAACCTTTTTGAACGATGTCGTTCATATTTCTCCTATTTCTGCCATTTTGTAAAATCGTTCAAACGCTCTTCTTCAAATAGCTGGAGCGTTGCCCAAATTTAAGATTAACGATATCCTTGTGTCTGACAACGCACTAACGATGTTGGAAGGATCGCGGTCACGTGACATAGCTAACGATCTCGTTCACCTATATCCTAGCGTTTGAAGCGCCTTAAGATTAGTAACCATGTCTCATGTGAAGCTGCACAGGTAGCTTTATGTTCCCATTCTATTGTGGATTCACAAAAAACTGATTCATGCAAAAATGAGTGGTCTTGTGTACAAGTTTTATAGAGAAACTCCAATCAGGAAAGGTCAGGTATCTCCAATAATGTGATATGCCTATGTTTAAAAAATACATAATAATAGGATTTAAAATGATTAATAGAAGACAACCCATTTAAAGGTTGAGCCGCACCCCAATGATGTTACTATACAACATATCAAAACAAATGTAACCAACAGGAATGGTGTACCACTACATTAGCACAAAAAATACGAGTGTGATGGTAAGGTAACAACTGGATTATAAATGCAGAGTACAAGTGGTATGGCCAAATACAAAACAAAGCAGGCTGCAGGACACAAACATTTCAATGGTCAGCATCAAATTATGATTAAAAAGCAATGGTTTATTTGTACAAAAATTATTCAGTTTAAAACTTACAAGTTTGCAACATGGGACACACATTAAATAGGCATCAAACATCAGAAATGGACACATAATACATGGAAGAGCCAAATGAAAATAGTGTAATCAATGATAGGTACATCATTTACATCATATATCTAAGTTATTCTCATCTGAATTATTGCAATTCTGTACAAATAGGTTTCATTTACTAAACTCTCTCCCTCCAATTCTTCCTGAATGCATCACCCAGAATCATTCCTCTCCACCCGCTTTACCGATGCCTCTATCCTGAGCCAGTCTTTGACTAGTTGCCCATACACTACAGAGTACAATGTAAAATTATCAATCTCACTAAAGCCCTCCACAGTTCTGGCACCGCCTTAAATTTCCTCCCTCATTCCTATCTATCACCCTACCACTGATGGCCTAAGGGTACCGTCACACTTGGCAACGCACCAGCGATCCCGACAGCGATCTGACCTGGTCGGGATCGCTGGTCGTCGCTAGGTGATCACTGGTGAGATGTGAAACAGTCAGATCTTACCAGCGATGCAGCAACGATACGGCAGTCATTGGGACTCTGTCACTCTCGGGCGTAGTGTTGAGATCATTGGTGTCATTGTCCCTGTCAAACACAGTGATGCACGCTGCCCAGCGGGAGCACAATGAACAAAAAATGGTCCAGAACGGTTTGTAATGAGTAGGGGTCTCACAGCAGGGGCCTGATCGCTGCTACGTGTCACACAAAGCGAGATGGCTGTTGAGGTCGCTGTTGCGTCACAAAATTACTGACTCCACAGTGATCTCGCTAGAATCTCCCTTAGTGTGACGGGTGCTTAAGACTGACATCCTCATTCATGCAGACCTCCCTCTCCAATCTCCAAGACTTCTCTCGAGGTACGCCAATTCCCTGGAATGTACGACTAAGAACTATTAAAATTTAAATTTCCAATACCCATACTTATAAGCAGGTCCTAATTTTTTTTTTAGACACCTCACCTAACTTATCTATTTCCATTCTTCCCTTTACAAATTTTTCTTCCAGATCTGGTCCCTTAAATCATCTTGTTGCACCCTTCAAGCACTTAATAGCACTTTATCTGTACTCATAGAGAATCTGGCTGGAGACCGGTAGCATTATGTGACCCCTATTTATTATCCTTATGGCTGGACCATATATGATGGTACTTTTTACTGTTTCCCTTTTGTGTCCCCTCTATTTCCTCATAGATTGTAGCTTGTGAGTAGGGCCCTCACTTTTCATGGTATCTGGTGAGTTTTTTGTTACTCTGTATTGTCTCATATTGTCTGTTACATGTCCCCTCTGAATTGTAAAGTGCTGCGTAATATGTTTGGCGCTATATAAATAAAAATTATTATTATTATATCATGCTCTAGCTCAACCACTACAAATGCAAAAGATGTTAAGCCCCAACAAATGTAATCAAACTAAGACGCTAATGCGTAGCTCATGTATGCCACCTACGAACAATAGGCATGTGTTCAATACCAAAACATGTAAAGTAAAGCACGTAACAATGAAATCCTCTCCTGCTGTGATGGCATTTGCCCCAACATATGTTTCGGCCAAAAGCCTTTGTCTGGATATTTAAAGACAGACAGCCCCATTCAATATAGTTACTATACAATGCACAATAATGCAATGCAAGTAACATTCACAAATTCAAGACATATTGTTACACTATGAATGTTTTCTTATGCTTCAAAATGTATTTCATTTCCAAATATTCATTTAAAAAATTATTTCAATAATAACCTATTTATTTCTTAAAAGGATACTTGGCAAAGCTTCATTGTTGCTTTAAGGTTGAACAGCGACTGGAGAGGTCCAGACTGTCTTCTTCTTCTGTATGTCATTACCACTCAGCAAAGCTACAAAGGTAAAGAATTCATGTACAGGTTGGTAGGTCTCATAACAATACCATCTTCAATCAGTTGTCCTTGTAGACACAATAGTTGTGTAATGAATGGTACAATGCTACCGGCTAAACATTTTCTTTTCATTAAGCAGATGGTACTTTTAAGTGAATAAACCCCTCTTTCTATGTCTTGATACCCCGACAGCTCTATATGCTTTTTTCTCTATGATAAGGATGCACAGAAAATCCCTAATGGATATAAAACACCTGCTCTGGATGGAGATAAACAAAACATGTTGGAAATAGGAAAGATAATACACTTATGATCTTGTTAGAGCAAATGTCGAGCACTTCTTATCTGAAAGCAAGGAAGGATTCAACAGATGCATCAGTTTATGAAGACGCTGGAAGCTTTTAATGGTCAATTAAAAAAGGAAACAAATACAAACACTTAGGGAATTATTTAGGCAAATATGTTTACTGGACCTCGGTGGGTTCACAGGTGCAGGTCCATTCTTCCTTTGGGTGCCCGCTTCTTAAATGTTTTATTTGATCATTTAAAGAATCAGAAGGAAATTTCCAATATTTAAAGAGGACCTGTCCCCCTCTCCATGGATGTGAATCTAAGTCCAGCACTGAATGCAGCATGTCTGCTGCATTCAGGCAAGGGGACCCCCATGGCTCTGTGGGGCTGATACCCGATATAGGCTTAGTAAGGCGTACAGTAAAAATCTATGGAGACAGGCCCTTGTGTTGCAGCCAAATCGTAGCCCCCTGCGTGTCTGTACCGCCCATTTCCTTGAGCCAGGCATTTCCTCCTCGCTCTGCTCGTCCTTGTGCTGTTGACGCAAGCGCAGAGCAAGGTTGAGGTCTCAGGGCATGCCCCGCCTCCTGCTATAACATCCTCTCATAGCGCAACACGGAGCAGGGCGGGAAAATGAGAGGACATCATAGCGGGAGGCGGGGCATGCACCAAGACCTCAACTTCACTCTGTACTTGCGTCAACACCACAAGGACGCGCAGAGAGAGGAGGACATGAAGGGAACGAGTGAGGCAGCGAGGACATGGGTGGCACAGAGGCGCAGGAGGCGTGAAATGCCCCGTGGATGAGGTGCCTGAATCACATTGGCCTGCCTCCATGAATTTTCCCCGTAAGTTTTTATAAGCCTATATATTGGAGTAGCAGCCCCACAGAGTCATGGGGGACCCCTTGCCTGAATGCAGCAGACATTCTGCATTCAGTGCTGGACTTGGATTCACATCCATGGGAGGGTGACAGGTCTTCTTTAATTCTTCATAGTTCTGTGCACTATATCTGATGTAAAATGTCAATTCAAATACCGTAGACCCTAGTTGTTCATCTGGATAGAGAGGATAGTATGTGCACACGATTTGGAGGCACTGTGTTTTGGATGTAGTGCCTCTGGACCTGAGGGAAGCTGTGGGTGACTGCAGGGTGAGCACAACAACCTTGTGCCCACGATCTACATTGGGTGCAAGGCGGCCTCTACATAGTAACATAGAAACATAGTTTGTAAGGTTGAAGGTAGACTTTTAGTCCAGAGGAAGGAAAAAAAACATGTGGCAAAATTTAGCTCCACATTGGCAAAAAAATTCCTTCCTGACTCCACATACGGCAATATGACTAGTTCCCGGGATCAATGCCCTATCATGTAATCTAGTATACAGTCATATGAAAAAGTTTGGGCACCCCTCTTAATGTTACTCATTTTTTTTTTTGTTTAAAATTGTGTTTTTTCAACAGGTATTTCAGTGTGATATATGTAATAACTGATGGACACATTAATATTTCAGGTTTGAAATGAGGTTTATTGTACTAACCGAAAATGTGAAATATGCATTATGGGCACCCTTCTGATTTTCATGATTTGAATACTGCTAACTACCATATATACTCGTGTATAAGCCGACCCGTGTATAAGCCGACCCCCTACTTTTGCCCCCAAAAACTGGGAAAATTTATTGACTCGCGTATAAGCCGAGGGTGGACTCCAGCCTCAGGGGGGCATTGGCCCCCAGCCTCAGGGGGGCACAGGCCCCCAGCCTCAAGGGGGCACAGGCCCCCAGCCTCAGGGGGGCACAGGCCCCCCAGCCTCAGGGGGCACAGGCCCCCCAGCCTCAGGGGGCACAGGGGGCACAGGCCCCCCAGCTTCAGGGGGCACAGGCCCCCAGCCTCAGGGGGCACAGGCCCCCCAGCCTCAGGGGGCACAGGGGGCACAGGCCCCCCAGCCTCAGGGGGCACAGGCCCCCCAGCCTCAGGGGGCACAGGCCCCCCAGCCTCAGGGGGCACAGGCCCCCCAGCCTCAGGGGGCACAGGGGGCACAGGCCCCCCAGCTTCAGGGGGCACAGGCCCCCCAGCCTCAGGGGGCACAGGCCCCCAGCCTCAGGGGGCACAGGCCCCCCAGCCTCAGGGGGCACAGGCCCCCCAGCCTCAGGGGGCACAGGCCCCCCAGCCACAGGGGGCACAGGCCCCCCAGCCTCAGGGGGCACAGGGGGCACAGGCCCCCCAGCCTCAGGGGGCACAGGCCCCCCAGCCTCAGGGGGCACAGGGGGCACAGCCTCAGGGGGCACAGGGGGCACAGCCTCAGGGGGCACAGGCCCCCAGGGGGCACAGCCTCAGGGGGCACAGCCTCAGGGGGCACAGGGGGCACAGGCCCCCAGCGCCCCCAGCCTCAGGGGGCATAGACCCCAGCGCCCCCAGCCTCAGGGGGCACGGGGGCACAGCCTCAGGGGGCACAGCTTCAGGGGTCACAGGGGGCACAGCCTCAGGGGGCACAGCCTCAGGGGGCACAGGGGGCACAGCCTCAGGGGGCACAGGGGGCACAGGCCCCCAGCCACAGGGGGCACAGCCACAGGGGGCACAGGGGGCACAGCCACAGGGGGCACAGGCCCCCAGCCACAGGGGGCACAGCCACAGGGGCCACAGGGGGCACAGGCCCCCAGCCACAGGGGGCACAGGCCCCCAGCCACAGGGGGCACAGGCCCCTAGCCTCAGGGGGCACAGGCCCCCAGGCTCCATGCTGCCGCTGCTGTACAATAAATACAGTGTTATTATCTCACCGGCCCGGTCTCAGTGAATCCTCCCTCCTCCCTGCGAGGCTGCGTGTCATGTGACCGGCCGGTGACGTCATCGCTGTGAGCCCCGGTCACATGACACACAGGGAGGAGGGAGGATGCACGGAGACCGGGCTGGTGAGAGATAATAACATTATATTTATTATACACTAAGCAGCGGCAGCATGGAGGGGGGGACGCCATACTGTGAGGGATAATGGGGGCTGTATACCCCGTGCTGGGGGGCTGTAAGGCGATATGCACTGCTCCCCCCGCGGATGGGCGGGGGATGCAGTGCATATCATGAATAAGTTATGAGCGGCTCCACGTCACGAGTCGCTCATATTGCAGCCTTCCCCCCACCTCCTCCAGCCTCCTCCTGCCTCTTCCTTTTGGGCTGAAAAAGTCGGCTTATACATGAGTATATACGGTACTTTTTACTGACTTACTGAAGCACTAAATTGGTTTAGTAACATCATTGAGCTTTGTACTTCATAGCCCGGTGTATCCAATCATGAGAAAAGCAATTTCAGGTGTCCACTTGCAAGTTGTTCTCCGAGTTGCATCTTCTCTGAGGAGTGACATCATGGGCTCCTCAAAACAGCTCTCAAATGATCTGAAAAAAAAGATTGTTCAACATAGTTGTTCAGGGGAAGGATACAAAAAGTTGTCTCAGAGATTTAACCTGTCAGTTTCCACTGTGAGGAACATAGTAAGGAAATGGAAGACCACAGGGACAGTTATTGTAAAGGCCAGAAGTGGCAGGCCACTCAGTATCAGCAGATTCTTGAGAATAATGTTCAAGAATCAGTGTCAAAGTTGAAGTTACGCCGGGGATGGCTCTTTCAGCAAGACAATGATCCAAAACACCGCTCCAAATCTACTCAGGCATTCATGCAGAGGAACAATTACATTGTTCTGGAATGGCCATCCCAGTCCCCAGACCTGAATATCATTGAACATCTGTGGGATGTTTTGAAGGGGGATGTCCATGCTCGGCGACCATTAAACTTGACTGAACGGGAATTGTTTTGTAAAGAGGAATGGTCAAAAATACCTTCATCCAGGATCCAGGAGCTCATTAACAGCTACAGGAAGCGACTAGAGGCTGTTATTTTTGCAAAAGGTGGATGGATCTACTAAATATTAATGTCACTTTTCTGTTGAGGTGCCCATACTTTTGCACCTGTCAAATTTTGAAATAATGCATATTTCACATTTTCAGTAAGTACAATAAACCTAATTTCAATCCTGAAATATTACTGTGTCCATAATTTATTACATATATCACACTGAGATAGCTGTTGCAAAAACCCAAATTTAAAAAAAAAAAAAAAAATGAGTAAGAATAAGAGGGGTGCCCAAACTTTTTCATATGACTGAATATGACCTGTAATATTATACTTTTCAAGAAAGGCATCCAGGCCCCTCTTAAATTTTAGTAGTGAATTACATCACACAGTAGAGAATTCCATAGTCTCACTGCTCTTACAGTAAAGAATCCACGTCTGTGATTATGAGTAAACCTTTTTTCCTCCAGACGTAGAGGATGCCCCCTTGTGCCTGTCACAGGCCTAAGAGTAAAAAGATCATTAGAGAGGTCTCTGTATATTTATACATCATAATAAGATCACCACTAAGCCTTCATTTTTCCAAACTAAATAGTGTAATAACCTGTCTTGGTATTGCAGACCCCCCCCTCCAGTCCTTTAATAACCTTGGTCGCTCTTCTCTGCACCTGCTTTACCTCATCTATGGCCTAGTTCACATCTGTACGCCGATGCGTTCACCAGCATTTCGCTAGCGCAGGTGGTAGCACAGCCAAGCGCATTTGTGCACAGATGCAGCACAATGCACTTACGCCGCCATTACTTTGTATGGGTGTGCGCAGGAGAATGGAACCCGGAAGCACAAGTGTGACAGGGCCTGTGTCACAGCGCATGCGCTAGTCTGGATGCACTTGTGCTTACAAGATGCGGTGCTGTGCACTCCCCCATACAAGTTAATGGTGGCGTAAGCGCAATGCGCTGCATCTGTGTGCCGATGCGCTTGGCTGTGCTACCACCTGCGTTACCATCTGCGCTAGCGCAATGCTGGCAAATGCATCGGTGCACAGATATGAACCAGGTCTATGTCTTTCTTATACATTGGTGACCAGAATTGTTCTTTTACCCACTGGAGGGAGATTGCTCCCATCTCCGCTGCAAGAAATTAACATGCTGCAGAGATATGTAAGCCGGCAACACGAACCGCAGGAGAAAACACGCAGCAGTGGGGAGAAGCATACTGCGCATGTGATTTCTTGAAATCCCATCCACTGTGCTGATACTGTACAACACATTGTTTTAGATGCATTGGCAATATGCTGTGTCCAAAATGCTGCTATTCAGGATCTTAAGTATGCACCCTGAAGGTTTTATACTAGATTTTAGATGCATGTGGGCTGCAAAAAATAAATTGACAAGATGGAAAAGGTCTTAATTCGGCACTCTGGTTATTTTTTTCTAAGGTGCAAAGAACATATTTACAGCTATTTACTATTTGCCTGTTCTGCTCGGCACCAATCTCTGCCAGCTCCTGCTGGCAATTCTGCAATTTCTGGTGAAGTCTCATAGACAAAGCACCTTCTTTTTTGCTTTGCTGTCAACGGGAGATCACTGCCGATGTTATACTGGTTGGTAGCCTAACTGCTGGCTGGCGGCTGTCAATCAGCAAGACATCGGCAGTGATGCTCTATCGACAGAGCAGACTAGAAAATGATTGGTTGCTCTGTTGACGTGAGGTGAAATGATAACCCTTTTAACGCTGCAATTTAATTGCTTATTTAGGTTCCCTCATTCCTGAGATCCAATTGAATACTCTTAACTACCTGTCAAAGAGGGGGGGAGCCAGCACTAAGGATAGCATGCAATGCAAAAAGTGCAAATGCACATATTAATTCCAAACTGTGCTTAAATGTAAAATGTCACACAGTTTTGGGAAGCAAGGTGTGTAACAGTCCGCGCTGCTGAGTCCACAGGAAACACAAGGAATGAAAGATATATAAAAGATATTCCTTTTATCCCTGAGGAAGGTGCATGGAATTGCACCGAAACGCGTAGGAAATAAAGAAGAATACTGCTACAAGATATATCTTGCATTCCTTGTGCTTCCTGTGGACTCAGCAGCGCGGACTGTTACACACCTTGCTTCCCAAAACTTTGTGACGGTTTTTCCACGTGCGAGTGGTCGTGGAGGTCCTGCAGCAGCTGATATTACTTTCATGCCTTCAAACCAGTTGTGGGCTACACAACTGGAATAGGTGAGTGGAATCTATATACACCACCCATACTGTCATTGTCACTTTTGATAGGGCACTATTGCGCCTCTTGTTCCCCCACCATTTTTTTATCAAATGTAAAATGAGATTTTTAGCAAATAAATGATCAATTCTTTGAGCCGCCCTGCAAACGTCATGGAAAATCTCAATAGGGTGGTCCTACTTTACTTTTGTTATATATATTGTACCAATCAGCCTTCTAAATACATTAAAAGCAGAATCACATAAATTCAAGACACATACCTGGAATGTATCAGAACTACTCACATGGTGCCGGAAAGACAAATGTAACTGAAGGGAGACCAGGCCTGAACATGTGAAGCAAATGCCTCCGACGCCCGGACAATATCAGATCTGACCTCCAAAGTTTAGTTTCCCTTTAAATATTACAAATAAAAATCAGATTTTCCTGGATAAGAATTTTTTTAAATCCACCTTGTATGAATTTAGCAAAATGGCAGCTTGACAATTTGTAGACGATGGTGAAAGGGGTAAAAACAAATACCATACTACCCACACGTACTGCAGCCCCCCATCATGTTATTTGTGCCCCTTCTTTGCACCACATAAATTGTCATTTTACGCCACCTACACTATTTGTTAGGACATCACAAGACACATTGATGCCGAAATGCCCAACATAAAAGGATGATTTATAAAGGTGACATTGCATGCAATGCAGAATTATGGAAGAGGCCGAAGGTAGCTGAATGGGGGACCTGGCTGATGCAGCAAGTCAGGTGAGGGGCAAGGATACTTTATTTTTTTTACAATACATTTATTGTACTTTGTGAACTCGATCTACTCCAAAGCATAATAAAGAAAAATCAAATCTAATATGAACAAGTTCAATGCAAACTGAAATTCTTACATATTTGGGAGAAATTCCAAATTTCAAATTTGCTCATCGCTGTATCCAGTCCATGAACAGGACTTAAAGCGAACCTGTCACCCCCCCCGGACATCAAAAGCTAAAATAGCCACCTTCTGCAGCACTAAGGCTGCATTCAGAGAAGGTGGCTATAGCCTTTTGATGCCCTTTATACTATGAAATATGCAGTTAGATAAATGCTCACACTTCTGAAGACCAAAGACCGGGAGGCGGGGTTCACGCTCCTCCGACCCGCCCCCTCTTGTCCATCATGGTGCTCGCCTGCTGCTGCCTCCCCTGACTGTGTAAAATGAACGCGCGTCTCCGTTCTCCTGTATGGAGCCACGCATGCGCTGTGCGCGCTGCCCGATGACTCCCTGAACACCGGGCGCACAGCGCATGCGCGGCGCCGTGCAGAAGAATGGAGGCGCGCATTCATTTTACACAGTCAGGGGAGGCAGCAACAGGCGAGCACCATGATGGACAAGAGGGGGCGGGTCGGAGGAGCGTGAAACCCCGCCTCCCGGTCTTTGGTCTTAAGAAGTGTGAGCATTTACCTAACTGCATATTTCATAGTATAAAGGGCATCAAAAGGCTATAGCCACCTTCTCTGAATGCAGCCTTAGTGCTCCAGAAGGTGGCTATTTTAGCTTTTGATGCCCGGGGGGTGACAGGTTCGCTTTAAGGTCTATATCTGTCCACAAGTCTGTGAATATTAATTTCATATTGCACATTTATGTTTTTCAGTGCTCATTTTTCCATTGCAAACTGCTCATATCATAAACTAAAAAATCTAACATTATTCAGAAAGTTTCCATATTATGCCTTATGGCAGCCCGAACACTAACAGAATTTAACAAGCCAAAGAGGTTTTCCAGGACTTTAAAGAAAAGAGCGTTTTCTTAGGTATATCAGATTGGTGGGGTTCTGAGACCTAGCACCACCACCAATCTGTTGATTAAATGGAGTGTGGCACACTGGACTTGGCATAGCTCCATACAAAGTGTTTTGGCTCTTGAATTAAAGAGTTCACCTTATAGAAAACTGCAAAAGTTTAGAACCAGTAAATGTTGCTTTACCAGTGGTGCTTCATAGTCCCATCAATCAGCTCAGGGTTCTTGAATTCGATCGCCTACTAATCTGATATTGTTGGACATTTATATTTAAATATATAAATATTGTCAGCACAATATTATTGTTCTTACTGAACACGGATTTCAGTGCATCCGAGGCATAGCTGAGCAGTTCTGCGCACATTCCTACATTCTTGTGTCCATCTATTTTGGCCCTATACCGGCTTCTGTGTAGCCAAATCTGTCAATCAAGGAAGAGAGTGCCAAGAGTACTCTGAGTATCTAAGTTTGGGCTGACCCTGATGAAGGTGCCAGGATAGGTGCCGAAACACGTTGGTGGAATAAAGGAGATTGTTACTTTTGGAACCTTGCATTTTTCGTGACTTCTTGAAACCTTGCATTCCTCGTGATTCCATTGGGGCAGCAGTGTGAACGGTGATACACCATCTTCCCAACATCTGTAAGTTTGGGATTGAAAGATTATTTTCTGGTGGCAGATTCTGCATAGCTTAAAGGTGTTGTTCACTACTAGGACAACCCCTTCTTATTCCACTTGTTTCCCGCAGTTAAAATAATAGAACTCCCATACTGCCGCCGGTCCAACTCTTTTGGTAAGTAAAGTCTTGGGTCTCATGTGACTTGGTAACACTGCACGAGCCCCGCGTCCACACACTGCTGCCTTCTATCTCCCTGTCTTCAGACCAAATGAACAATCAACAGGAAATGAGCGGCAGCCGCAATGTCACTCCCTGTTGATTGTTCATTTGGCCCAACAGCGGCAGCACGGGAGGTGAGTACAGAGTGTTTCATTTTAACGGAGGCAAAAATGTGAAATGAGAAGGGTTTTCCTAGTAGTGGAAAACTCCTTTAATGCAATTGTCATAGATTTGGGTCGTTGAATTAGAAAGAAGCAGAATAAAGACAACTACAAATATTGTAAAACTGATTTGGCAGCAATTACAGTGGATGTTGCTTATCTTAACAAATAGGCAAGTTTGGCACTTTAACATAAATGTGGGGAATATTCCATTTTCTTGATGAACATTAAGAAAATATAAGACTCCCTATGTTAAAGATTCAGTTCATTAATATTATAACATGAGCAATGCCCAGGAGGATGATGCAGCAAGTGCTGGGAAGAGAGTGGTGCAAATACACATTGAAGACATGAGTAATGTGTATATTCTCTGTGTACATATATATATATATATATATATATTATATATATATATAATATTGCATATATATATTGCACATAAGGCTGGAATAAAATCCACATTGAGATCCTATAGGAGTGCTGCCTGTTTTTTTTCTGGATCTATTTGAGGACGGTTGAAGCACCGTTTATGCAGGAAGTATTGCACCCGCTTTTATTTATAAGGTTGTGCTGATTCTATTTTTCATATTTTTATATATATATATATATATATATATATATAGTTTTTTTTGTTACAGGATTAGCAAATCTGTCTAATTACGCTTTGTTTAGTGAATTGAATGAAGAGTTCAATGTCCATCACATTGTTCAAGGTAGTAATATGTGACTATTCTTAGCTAATGGAATTTACTTCTCTTCCATCTTAGACTATATCTCCCTAAAGAAGGAAATGTAAGATTTATAAGCTGCACTTACAGTATAGCGGAGGTAAAAGAGGTCTGAATATAGACTGACTCAAAGTACGGCTTACAATACACAAGAGGAAATAGTACTAAATAATACAGAATGTAATATAGGGGCTGGATGCTGGTAAAGCCCAAATATAAAAGACCCAGCAATATTTAATGTAATAATAAACCCATAAAGATTAAAGGCAAAATACAGTAAAAAAAGATATGTTAATTGTCTTTAAATTAAAAGTTATATAACTTATTAATGCACTATATGACCCCTTTATTAGAGACTTCTGTCCTTTCATGACTGGGGCTCGCCTATTTGGAAATCAGACATGTCACAATGGATTAAAGCTTAAAGTAAAAAAATAGAGCAATCTCAGCAACTTTGAAAAATATGGTCATTGGAGCTTGACTTGGAGCCAGTATCTTACTATCTGCTAACTTTGTGAGGTTTTCGGTGTAGTAATGTTGAGACTATATCAAGAATTTAATGAATGAGGTAAAACATCAAGCAAAAGGAGATATTAAGGACATAAACAATATGTCGAAAAAGGGAGTCACGCATGAATGCTGTAAACTTTATCTTTTTTAGGTTTTTTAGGTTTTTTAGGCTTATTTTTTGCTGAAGACGTTTTAAGCACTATTACTTCAGGGCCTATCTGAGTACAATAATCTCTTTTTACTCCATTAATTTGGTAGGCAAAGCAACCAAAAAACAGCCATTGTGTGATTTTAACTGTTTTTTTTATTTTGCTTTAGATTTCACTATATGGGATGTGTTATGATATTTTATTATAGTTTGAAAACTAATGCACACCTCTAAACCAAATTTGACAATTTAAAATATTTTATTTACTTTATGAGCAAATGCGTATGAAACTTTTATTTTTAAAAATTACTATTTATTTTCTACATTTTTTTTATTACCCTCCTAATCAGCCACTAAGGTTCCCATAGCATTAGATAGATGTTGGTCAAATGTTGATTTGGCCGCCAGCTCTTTCCCCCAATAATCCAGGTTCTCCTGTGTTTTGTTTGAGAGAGACTTTGCAAGAGGAATCTTCTGGAAATCCAAAAGATCAGGTTCTTTTCCTCCCTTTATATCATTGATCAAGAAACAGACAGGACAGCCCAGTACACATTAGACCATAATCAGATCCTACAATATTGGCAGCTTTGCGCGACTTTAATCTAATATGTATAAATGCCTTTATACTAGGGTGCTTCTGATACAGGTATCATCCATGCTGTATGGAGCAGGCTATTCTCTTGTGTGTCACTGACCCAACTCCATATATGTGCTACAAACGTTTACCGTACATGCACTCCAGTTATCGACAGTGGGTACCGGCACTTGCCTGGGTTTGCTGGGAGCTGATGTCGGCCCTGTGAACTGGCATTGCTAAGTAAAGTAATTTGCATCTACATACAGCACTGGCTCTCCAAATTATAGGCTTAAAGACAAATTTCTCATTCCTTTGAAAGGACAGTTTACACCTTGACATCATCAAATCTTTTAACATTTAAATTGACTACGTCTCTAAAAAGTTTTCCCCCAAAATTTATTTGCAGCCTATCGATTTTACTCAAACCTTTATACCGCCAATCTTCTAATTGCCTGTCACATACACACTTCTCAGCAAGGGTTAATTTATCTAATTTTAGTTAATCCCGCTCCCAAACTCTATTATAAACCATAAAGTGATCCTAAATCACACCCTGACACAGTCCACACACTCCTACACAACATGCTGCCACCACTCATCAAACATATGGGGTGATGAGTTCCTGAAATAGACTACTCTCTGACAATCAACAGGTTCACACACTCTCTGTAAGGCTATACAGCCTTATAGAGCATACAAGAATTAAACTACCGTATATACTCGCGTATAAGCCGAGTTTTTCAGCCCAAAGTTTGGGTTGAAAAGTCCCCCCTCGGCTTATACGCGAGTATATACCGCCCACCCGCCACCCGCATCAGTATACAGGCCCCCCCATCAAGATCCAGGGCCCCCCCCCTTGCTTGGCAAACCTGTAAAGTAAAATCCTTATACTTATCACTGTCCTCTCGCCGCCGTCCCGCCGCTGCCGACACCGCGATCCTCCATCTTTCATTCAGCGTCTTCCGGCTTCCTGTGGTCACAGGCAATGACGTCATTGTCAGCGCCGACCACAGGAAGCCGGAAGACGCTGAATGAAGATGGAGGATCGCGGTGTCGGCAGCGGCGGGACGGCGGCGAGAGGACAGTGATAAGTATAAGGATTTTACTTTACAGGTTTGCCGAGCAAGGGGGGGGGCTTGTATACCCCTGGGGCTGGTGCTGTATATACCCCTGTGGCTGCTGCTGTATATACCCCTGGGGCTGGTGCTGTATATACCCCTGGGGCTGCTGCTGTATATACCCCTGGGGCTGGTGCTGTATATACCCCTGGGGCTGGTGCTGTATATACCCCTGGGGCTGCTGCTGTATATACCCCTGGGGCTGGTGCTGTATATACCCCTGGGGCTGCTGCTGTATATACCCCTGGGGCTGCTGCTGTATATACCCCTGGGGCTGGTGCTGTATATACCCCTGGGGCTGCTGCTGTATATACCCCTGGGGCTGCTGCTGTATATACCCCTGGGGCAGGTGTTGTATATACCCCTGGGGCTGCTGCTGTATATACCTCTGGGGCTGCTGCTGTATATACCCCTGGGGCTGGTGCTGTATATACCGCTGGGGCTTCTGCTGTATACACCCCTGGGGCTGCTGCTGTATATACCCCTGGGGCTGGTGCTGTATATACCCCTGGGGCTGGTGCTGTATATACCCCTGGGGCTGCTGCTGTATATACCCCTGGGGCTGCTGCTGTATATACCCCTGGGGCTGGTGCTGTATATACCCCTGGGGCTGGTGCTGTATATACCCCTGGGGCTGGTACTGTATATACCACTGGGAAGGCTGCTGTAACACTGCTGGGGCCTGTATGTACCGCTGGGGAGGCTGCTGTATACCACACTGCTGGGGACTGTATACTACCACTGGGGAGGCCTGTATACCACTGGGGAGGCCTGTATACCACTGGGGGGGCCTGTATACCACACTGCTGGGGGCTGTATACCTGTGCTGGGGTCCTTGGCTTATACACGAGTCAATAGGTTTTCCCAGATTTTGGGGGCAAAAGTAGTGGGTTCGGCTTATACACGGGTCGGCTTATACACGAGTATATACGGTAATTAAAGTTTTAAGCTTTAATATTATAATTACAGTGCTTATACTAAAAATATACAAAAGATAACAATAAAAATGATACACAAATATGAAAAACAGTCATAAAATACAATGGGAGAAATACACAAAGAACTAACTTCCAGGTATTCGTTTGTTTCCTTGGGATGAAGGAGAAATTAAATATGGATTATATCAGCATTGGCCAACCCCTTCCGATGAAGAACTTTTTTTAATGCCACCCCGCTTTTTATTGATTTAACCCTGGGCTGATTTTTCCAGAACTGCCTAGATTTTAATGTTCCAATCTTAGGTCTTTAACTGGACCTTGGTCTAATTAATGGATGAGTACACTGATTACTAAATGCCCGGTCTCTTCCCAGCAACCCCCTTCCAATAGTAAATAGAAAATTTCAGGCCTTGCCACCAGGAACCATCTGTTCAGGCTTTAAAGCTTGGCAGAGGTGCCACAAACGTCATCCTTTATCTTCTCATGGAACCCACCTTGGTTCTGAGCTTCTGTGATCAAAATACCTAAAGGTTATGTCCTATGTATAGATGCAAATTGTCACTTCATGGAGGAAGAAGACAAACTCTTTTGCTACCTTTTTTAAGTAGCAATCCTAAAAGTCATAATTGACGCTTTAACAAGTCTGACATACATAGAGCATGAAATACTTTGCTTAACTGTAAGGCAGCCAGAATATTATGAGCATTGTCACGCAACAATTCCCAGCTGCAGTTAACAGATAGCCATCCAGCATGGGATATGCTGCTGCATGCACAGCAACTCCTCTCTCTGCTTTATGGCTTTTATAGATGATGCATATAAACAGTAAAGCCACTAGTCTGAAGTTTATCTTGCATAAATGAAAAGAATGAGAGTGGTGGAATCAATGCTGTTTCCTGTGGCTGTTTGGAAAATGCCATGTCTGTTACGAAAGATACAGGTGAAGTTTACTAGTAGACAGATAACTACCTGGCCCCACCTGGTGCTGGACACAGACAGACAGGAGCGTAACTACAACAGGTGCAGGGGCTGCGGATCACACCGAGCCCTGGCGCCTGGGGGGGCCCCAAAAGTCCCTGTGGCCTATAGAAAAAGACTATTGCTATTAAAGATTTGCAATAATTAGGGGGCCCCGTAGGAGCTTTCGCATCCGGACCATGAGCCTCAAGTTACGCCACAGCAGACAGAGCTTCAAATTGCAGAGGTATCCCCACCTGTACTGGTTGTAGTGTTGCAGAGTTGAAAATTGAAACATTCACCCAATGGACTGTGAAACTAATGTATTGTCCCTGCTTAAGGTTTCTATGCTTCATGACTATGGTAAATACACTTTGGAGTTCAAAGACAAGTTAAGAGACGCGGCAACAATCTCCTGTGCATGAGAGCACTGAGAGGCCCTTTCTGTGAGAAATAATGGCAGCTGGGTACTCTCCAGCAGAGCTGACTGCACGCCATCATTTCTCACCAGGCATCCAACTCCACTTACTGGTATGGCAGCATCTGCACCACCAGCATCTTGACCAGGCGAGAGCGTAATTTAGTTGGCAAACAAGCGTAGTCTGGCTCAATGCTGCTTCTCGACACAATTCAGTGATATAGGCAGTTGTCTGAGAGGAGTATTCAGAGTACAAAGTGTGTGGATGTGATGAGGTGATAATCAGGGGTGTGCCAGTGCAGGGGGGAAAGTTGACCTGGATGGGTATAGTCACTTAGGCCGCCTGCAGAAGGCGGCTGGTCGTTGCGGTGGACGGACGGACAGCATGAAGGTCATGCTGACGCGACAGCACCCCCCCCCGCTTTCAGGCAGCAAGCAACCCCCCCCCCCCCCCCCTCTCAGGCAGGTGGCTGTAGAAATGTGCACGGGTTAGAGTCGCAGCCTGGTGATAATGACCTAGATTAGAGTGCACCTGCAAATGCAGACTACTGAAGGGGTGGGATGGCATAACGTTTACTCTAATTCCTTTACCCAAATGAGAAGATTTTGTTGATTATGTGCTGATAGTGAGCTGAAGTTCCCAGTCTTATCAGGACATCCATAGCTCATTTTCCCTGAATCATATGATGGCAACGTGCAAAAAGAACTCTCCTATGTGAAATGCCCAACATGTATGAATCACCTCCACCATAACCAGAGCTTTAATTTCAGGCATCGTAGAGCCTCCTCTTCCAATGACATCACTGCTCCAGAGCCAACGGCTGAACAAGTGGATTTTGGACTGAAGCATACTTATACTAATAGTGATCCAAAGAGGAGTTGAGCTTCAACACCCAAGAGCAGCACGAAACAGTGTAGAGAGACGCTATCTACCGTCTCCATACTATATCATCATCCGGCTTCAGTCGGAGCAGGTGACCACTGATTAGTGGACCCGATATTTATTACTTACACCAACCATTGGCCATCAATATCAAAGTGGTGGGAAGTTCCTGTGTGTTATAGAGATGTTGATGTAAGCTCAGTAAGTTTGGCCATGTTTTCTATAAAACGCAATGATTATGCCATGAAGTGTAACAAATGCATTCAGGCTTCTAGCACGTGTATTTTCCATAATTTGCAGTGATGATAAACGGTTTTATAATGAATTCTGTCCCAAAGACCAACAATATTCTGCTCTTCACTCTTCACAATGATTCTTTGAAAGCTTTGTGCTAGTACACTTCCCTTTCCAGGTAATAAAACTAAAATATAGGTAAGTGCCATAATAGGAAACACTAAGGAATGTAAATGTAACAAGTTCTTCTGCCATGCGGTACAGGAATGTGTGCAGAGCTTTCAAAAGAACAGACGAAAATTGCTACAACGTATGCAATGACTGAATACAGGTTACAGACTCATAAAAAAAAGAGAGGCGGCATTAAAATACTTGTGTTTTTTTGTGTGTAAGATACAGGATGTCACTACCAGGGTCATAGTGGATATAGAGGAATTGGGGGATGTTGTGGAAAATAAAATATTTACAAAGTGCTCAAAATACATGAACTTGCTGTACAGGTACGGTAGATAGATAGGCAAATATGAAGAAAAACAAAAAAAATGAAGCAGCACTAGCAAGAGCGCAGGAGTAGATGCCTGCCCACAAGTTGCAAACCCACCAACGTACATAATATGCATGTCAATATGCATTCTCCGTGAATTGCTCAGCAGTAGTTAAAAGGAGTTAATTCCTTTAGCCAGTTAGGGGTTAACGTATGTGGCTCTGCAGGTGCAGGTGAGCTGCTGCTGCTGCTGGGTTTGTCAGGTGATGAGGTTGTCCAATCCCCAGCCTTTAAATATTCCCATTAACAAACAGCTGATGTTGGTGAAAGCGTTTACTCTGTGCAAAGACAGTGTGTTGTAGAGACACCATGTGCTGTTCTGTTGAAGCCTTGCTTAGCTTAGAATTTGTTGTCTTATTAGAGTTGCAGTGCTTATCCCGATCCCTGGATGGAGGTGAGTGGCCTTATAGCCTAGGGCTGGTCAAGAGCAGGGCAAGGGTGGTGGCCCAGACATCCTCACCTTTAGCGGTAATCCTGGGAACAGGATCAGCCAGGAAAGTCCAGTCTACAGGGTCAGATTAGTTTCCAAGTTTTCATTTGACAATCACTGCCATCCTGCTCTCTAATCTCTTAAGTAAGTTATAGCCACCTGTGTCAGTGCATAATTACTAAGCAGTTAGCATTTTTGATGATTAATTTCATTAGTGAACAAATACAAAGCCGTCGATGTCTAGAAAAAGTTAACTCTCATGAAACCTGAATATTTAAAAAAGTAAAAATAAGTTTTGTTTTTCTTAGGAAAATATCTATGGGCAGAATTATTGGGCAACTAACTAAAAAAAATTACATTTTCACATCTCAGTTGTTTCTTTTCATCTTTGAGAATAATAACTAATCAACTCAAAATGTACAAAAATACATATCTGAATGTCTGGAATGGTGCTTTGAATTTAAGTCTCCTACCCCTGTCTTATACTCACCTTTGATCGTCTTCATCTTTTTCCACCATCGCTCCAGTTGGTCTCCAACAACATGAAGTGTGCCGAAGGTCACGCATCAATATGAGTCTATCAGAGCCTCATTCTGGCCTCATGTCAGCTCTCATAGAGATGCATTGAGAATGTGTGATACAACTGCTGACTTCCGTCCAGTCAAGGATGGGTAGCAGTGAGTGGGAGGGAAGGGGGTCCATGGAGGTGATTATAATAACCTTTCTAACATTTTGATAGCCCTTTATGGTTCAGAAAAATGTTCGGCAGCTGAATTTGCATAGACAAGAATTTTAAAAAATCCACAAATTGGCAAATGCAGATTTTTTTGTAGTATTCAACTAGAAATCAATTCCACTCAAATGTATTTGTTCATCTCTAGTTTTGAGACATAGAAACGTACTAGTAGGATTTTCTGGTCCTACTCTTTGACAAAAGAATGCTACATAGTAAAAGATCATACATCATATTTATGGTAATGTACATTTTAATAATGCATGATTACAGCATCATTATATCTGAGTCTTACATAATGTATATATGCCTTAACTATAGTATTAATAGACCTGTTATAACATAAAGTAGAATGAACAAACTAAGGCACAGGGTAAAAGTTTGATTTCAATGTAAGGCAACTGTGTGTAAAGCCAGAGTTCAACATTCCCATGGTCTATCAAATTAAAAACATTTATGTTGGCTTCATGCTATCATAGCTTCATATATAATTAGATTTTTCCTTGCTTATTATTTCTGTCCATATTGGAACTATGGGTGTAATACATTCTGTTATGGTAGAGTTGGAAGGGATTTCCTGGGCAGTGGCGGACCTTGAGCCCGAGGGGCCCTGGTGCAGCTGCTGCCTGCTGCTGGTGAGGAGCAGGGGAAGGGAAGGTGGAGGGTTCTAGTGGATGTTGGCGAGGAGCAGGGGGGTGCTAGTGGATGTCGGTGATGCGGCTCTCCTACCTGTGCTGAGCCGCCCAATACAGTCCTGGGAGCTTAGGCAGCAGAGGAGAGGAGGGGCGGGGTTAGCCAAGCAGGCTTCTTTCAGTTAACCTCCTCTCCTCCACAGGGTTACGGGGGTAGGCTGGAGGCCCCCCTGCAGGCTTAAGGGGCCCCCTAGCCGGTCGGGGTCCTGGTGCAGCTGAATCAGCTGCACCACGGTAGGTCTTACCCTGTTCCTGGGTCTTCGAGTCCAACCTTCTGCTTAAAGCAGGATTCAATAAGTCATCCCAGAGAGATGTCTGTCCAACCTCTGTGAGAAGACTTCCATTGAAGGAGAACTCACCAACTCTCGTTGAAGCCTGTTCCACTCGTTGATCACCCTCACTGTTAAAAAGTTTTTCCAATATCTAATCTATGTCTCATCCAAGTCAGTTTCATCCTATTGGTTAAACTCTTTCCTCGCGTCAATGAGAGTAAGGGTATGTGCCAACAGGACGTTTTTACAGCAATCCTGAAAACTGGAAAACCAGTATTGGTATCAAGGATCTCTAGAGTCCTTACCAGGAGATTTGCAGCATTCAGGTCCTGCATTTTTATCGCATTTTTTGTGCATTTTCCTTGCGTTTTTGCTGCGTTTGGGATGCTGTGTTTTTTCAGCGTTTTTGCCATTGTCTGCAGCAAAAACGCAGGAAAAATAGAACATGATCAATCTTTCCCATCCACAGCAAATCCAGAGGTATTAATCAGTATTTGACACTTGCAAATCCAATGTGTGGGCACATCATTTCTGTGAAACACATTGGTTTTTGCTGGGAAGCCCAACTCCAGAAACAAATTACCATACATTAGCATAAAACCAAGGGTAAACTACATGCATAAAATGCAGCAAAAATACAGGAAAAACATCCTGTGGGCACATATCCTAAAGCTGGTCTCTCTACAGTGTGACATGAGATATTTGTAGACAGCTATAAGTCTCTTCTGTGTCTTCTTTTTTGCAAGCTAAACAGTCCTAAATCCTGTAACTGTTCCTTATAGGACATGGTTTGCAGACCGGTCACCATTCTGGTCACTCTTCTCTGAACTTGCTCCAGTTTGTTGATGTCGTTTTTGATCATGTGGAGCCCAGAACTGGACACAGTATCCAGATGAGGTCTGACCAAAGAGGAGTAGAGGGTAATAATGATCTAGACTGTATGCTTTTGTTAATAAACCCCAGAATTGTTTGTATTTTTTCCTGATGCATCACACTGTTAACACATGTTCAGTCTGTGATCTATTAGTATACCCAAGTCTTTTTCACACGTGCTGTTGCTAAGCCCTATTCATCCCATTCTGTATGTTTTTTTAATTTTTCTTGCCTAGATGTAGGACTTTGTATTTCTCCCTGTTATAAACTATTCTGTTAGTTGCTGTCAACTTTTCCAGTTTGATTAAATCTTTTTGAATCCTAGCTCTCTCTTCTCTAGTTATACAGTTAGGGCCAGAAATATTTGTACAGTGACACAAGTTTTGTTATTTTAGCTGTTTACAAAAACATGTTTAGAAATACAATTATATATATAATATGGGCTGAAAGTGCACACTCCCAGCTGCAATATGTGAGTTTCCACATCCAAATCGGAGAAAGGGTTTAGGAATTATAGCTCTGTAATGCATAGCCTCCTCTTTTTCAAGGGACCAAAAGTAATTGGACAATGGACTCTAAGGGCTGCAATTAACTCTGAAGGCGTCTCCCTCGTTAACCTGTAATCAATGAAATAGTTAAAAGGTCAGGGGTGGATTCCAGGTGTGTGTTTTTGCATTTGGAAGCTGTTGCTGTGACCAGACAACATGTGGTCAAAGGAACTCTCAATTGAGGTGAAGCAGAACATCCTGAGGCTGAAAAAAAAGAAAAAATCCATCAGAGCGATAGCAGACATGCATGGAGTAGCAAAATCAACAGTTGGGTACATTCTGAGAAAAAAGGAATTGACTGGTGAGCTTGGGAACTGTAAAAGGCCTGGGCGTCCACGGATGACAACAGTGGTGGATGATCGCCGCATACTTTATTTGGTGAAGAAGAACCCGTTCACAACATCAACTGAAGTCCAGAACACTCTCAGTGAAGTAGGTGTATCTGTCTCTAAGTCAACAGTAAAGAGAAGATTCCATGACAGTAAATACAAAGGGTTCACATCTAGATGCAAACCATTCATCAATTCCAAAAATAGACAGGCCAGAGTTAAATTTGCTGAAAAACACCTCAAGAAGCCAGCTCAGTTCTGGAAAAGTATTCTATGGACAGATGAGACAAAGATCAACCTGTACCAGAATGATGGGAAGAAAAAAGTTTGGAGAAGAAAGGGAACGGCACATGATCCAAGACACACCACATCATCTGTAAAACATGGTGGAGGCAACGTGATGGCATGGGCATGCATGGCTTTCAATGGCACTGGGTCACTTGTGTTTATTGATGACATAACAGCAGACAAGAGTAGCCGGATGAATTCTGAAGTGTACCGGGATATACTTTCAGCCCAAATTCAGCCAAATGCTGCAAAGTTGATTGGACGGCGCTTCATAGTACAGATGGACAATGACCCCAAGCATACAGCCAAAGCTACCCAGGAGTTCATGAGTGCAAAAAAGTGGAACATTCTGCAATGGCCAAGTCAATCACCAGATCTTAACCCAATTGAGCATGCATTTCACTTGCTCAAATCCAGACTTAAGACGGAAAGACCCACAAACAAGCAAGACCTGAAGGCTGCGGCTGTAAAGACCTGGCAAAGCATTAAGAAGGAGGAAACCCAGTGTTTGGTGATGTCCATGGGTTCCAGACTTAAGGCAGTGATGGCCTCCAAAGGATTCGCAACAAAATATTGAAAATAAAAATATTTTGTTTGGGTTATGTTTATTTGTCCAATTACTTTTGACCTCCTAAAATGTGGAGTGTTTGTAAAGAAATGTGTACAATTCCTACATTTTCTATCAGATATTTTTGTTCAACCCTTCAAATTAAACGTTACAATCTGCACTTGAATTCTGTTGTAGAGGTTTTATTTCAAATCCAATGTGGTGGCATGCAGAGCCCAACTCGCGAAAATTGTGTCACTGTCCAAATATTTCTGGCCCTAACTGTAACTCTCCCTCCAAGCTTTGCGTCATCAGTGATTTTAATCATTTTACCCTCAATTCCTTCATTGAACTCATTGATAAAGATGTTATTCTGCCCATTCTGAGCAGATAAAAAGCATTCATAGTTTTATATCAGTTACGACCAATAGAGGTCACTAGATACCCATTTATCCTGTTTCTCAATACTTAAGAGAATATCTCCTTTAAGAGAATGAGTCATATCGATTGCACCGCCCCCATGCTTTTCTGGATGAAGGAGACAGCAGACATGTTCCTGAGAAGACATGCATCCTTGCTCCTGTCCCTTCTTTCTACAAATTTCCTTCTCTCCTGTTCGATGATCCCGATAAGAGCAAATGCAGTTACATGTTTTTCTGTAGAATCTGTGTGAGCAAGATATAATCCAGCCACTATTAAGGTACCGTCACACGGGGAGATATCGCCGGCGATGTTGCCGGCAACTGAGGGGCGTGGCCAGGTTGCGGCGACATCGCCGGCGAATTGCCGCGTGTGACAGGGCGATAATCAGGCGATGAATCGCCTGAGTCACATCGCCAGGTTTCCCAACAATGTTCGGAAACCTGGCGATGTTGCTCAGGCGATCCTGCCTGATCGCCCTGTGTAACGCGGCAACCAGCAATGCTGTAGGCGATTCCGCCTATATCTAACATTGCGAGTGATCGCTTGCTGGGTTGCTGGGCAACCCAGCGAGCGATAGCCGCGGCAACTAGCCGGCGACATCGCCGGTAAGTTGCTCAGTGTGACATCTCACCGGCGATGTTGTCAGGGATGCGCGCTCCCGCGATCCCCGGCAATATCGCCGGCGATATGTCCCTGTGTGACGGTACCTTTACAGAGAGAACTGTGAGATAGAAGATGTGTTATACCATGTAATTCTTCATGTTAGCATATTTGCATTGTCTGTAGATAAAGGTATTTCTGTGTAGAATACTGTAAAATATAGTGTATTGTGCTCCGAGATACACCATTTGAGTTAGTGTCCCCTGTACTGTAAATAGAGAAACGTTACCTTTGTATAGAATAGAGCCTGCTGCAGTGACCTTTGCCCTAGTCATTGATGTTCACTGCATTCTGTGTTGTATTAGTGCTGTGCTAATTACTCTTAAGTACCTAGCACTAACTGTGATTATTCTGTACCTTGTATTATATAGTTCTTACCAATCAAGTTAACTCCATCACAATAAATTAAGACTACAGAATCTCTACAGTCTATTTACTGGGAAGTGGACGAGGATTAGCTGTAAGCTGAAATCCACAGCATCATACTTGGACGAAAGCAGAACAGATGTTGAACAGTGCAGGGCCCAGGACCAAGCCCTGTGGAAATCCACAATTCTGTATGAACAGGGCAAAAAAGAAACTTAAAGGGAATCTGTTAAGTCAAAAATCCTTGTGTAACTGATATCATTTTCTAATTCCTCCAGACCGTCTTTCTATTCATGTATTTCTTTTATTTATACTCAGCCCCTATCCTGTGTAAACTGCAAAAAATCGATTCATTCCATCTGTCAATCAAAGTGAGTGATCACTTAGTTTTCTGCTGCACACTCCCCAGGGAATGAATAATCATGTAGTGACATAACTGTCCTGCACTACCTTCCTCTGTGCACACCTAACCAAACCAGTGGAAATCACTCACATGAGGGCTCTTTTATCATTCTGTGTGTGCGACTCTCTAGAAACAGTGCAGAGCAGAGAGGAGGGGGAGGAGGTGTGTGCTCTTATCTGCTGAACCTCTGCCATCTTCATTTCTTTTCAGTATTAGTCAGTGTCATTGTGTGTATGAGGCATATGTATAGTGTGTGCTGTTGGAGATATTTACTTGTGTTTATATAAACATTTGTTAATTTCCTCAGCAGATACACCTATTACATGTCTGCAGGAAAACCAATGTTCATATAAACAGATAGAAATCTCTCAAAGAAGCACACACTGTAGCACAAAATACCTCTCCTCTCTCTTCCCCCCATCCCCCTCCAAACTAGCCTGCAGAAGCATGAGATTTTCAGTGACTGACTTCAGCACAGGGGGAGGGACAGCTTGGATAAGCATAACATTTACACACTGTGGACTACTCTGGAGTGAAAGCAATGAGCCAGAGTAGTGAAGCAGCTGCCTGCAGGGTGTGCAACTGCTTAAAGCAAGAGAACTACAAAGGGTACAGTAATAATTTGTACATATTCTGAATGGGCTGCCCAGGCACTATTCAAGGATACTATTAGTATCATACTGGTAAATGACATGATAGTGTCTCTTTAAAGGGATTGTCTGCTACTGGACAACTACTTATTAATGGGCCCAGGGAAATGAGAACATTTTTTAAAAATTGCATGCCAAAATTGCAGCAACCTTTGAGCTCCTGCAATGGTCACAGTTTACATATGACAGATATCCTGGCAGTGCAGAAATATCACATACATCTCTGTATTGTTATCAAGAACTAGACATCAGATTAGGATTCAATTTATGTGATGGCAAAAAAAAATAGATTTTTAGGTTAAAACTAAATTCATCTTTTTATTCCGTATGTTGATATCTAATTATAGAAGTTTTTGTGCTTGATTTAATCTTTTCTTTAGATCAATTTACATACAGAAAAGCCTTTTCCATTAATTTAAATTCTTTATTTCGTTTGATATTTCAACTTGTTATGTTATATTTAATAATTTTTAGATTTTTTATATGGTTGTCCAATTTTGTTATTTCCTATTAATAGCAAATCTATTTAGCGTGACGATTCTGTCCGGTTCTAGTGGAATCAGTTTAGACGTATCTTCTTTTCTTCTCTTTGTGAAGGGTTATAGCCGAATTTCATATTTAAGGCTCAGACAGCTGTTTGGATATTTGTGTAGCCGGTGACTGAATACCTCATTAGAAGAAGGTGGTTAACAGAAGAGAGGCTGATTTCCATGCTCATGTATGTGACTTGTTCAGTTCTCTCCCTGCTGTCCTCTACAGCTTAATCACACACACTCCCGCCCCATTGCTTTACCAGAGGGGAAGTGATGGACGTCCCTTGACTCTCGTCATGACCCCCTGATAATCCTGTTTCACACACAGGCTCCCTGCTGTATAAAATACAAAAGCTGCCACTGTAGTTCTTTACCTCTAGTCGATATTCTGACAGACTTGATCTAGCAAATTAGTATGCTGCGGTAGGGGCACGACAAAAGACCCTTTTGACACACTCTGAATCAATACAAAAGCCAATGGAGCGCCATTTCACTGCAGTCCTGTTATTCTCCCCTCTTGCTGACCCATCTCTATTTTTTTCTCAGTTATTTGACCTTGTCAGAGTAAAAATAGCATAAGAATAACAGGAAAAAAAAATAATCTTTAATAAATAAAAAAGTTTAATTTATTATAATTTGCATTTTTAGTTTTGCTGCATTTAAGAAAAATTGCCAATTTGAGCCCGAAAACTAAATGTAGATTCAACAAGCTGCTATAATAAACAGGTTTAATATAATAAGGCTGGGTCACACTTACGGCAGATTTTTTATATCATGATCCGGTTTTGAGCTGTCAAGAGGATCAAAACCGGATCAGGAACCGCTGCCCATAGGAGCCCATTATGTTAACCGGATTGCACTACATGCAATCCGGTTAACGGCTCCGGATTTGCAGCCTGCGTGAAAAATCATGCAGGCTGCAGTTTTTGCAGCGGTTCTTCTGCCGCAGCCTTTTTGTTATAATGGACTCATGCGGCTGCCGCAAGGCATATGCGAATGCCTGCAGCAGCCGCGGCTTTGTTCATCCCTGCTGCCGCAGGGATGAACAAAGGGTTAACATAATAAGAATCCATGTGGGCAACATGTCTCTAGGGGGTGTCCACCCCCCTAGAAACATGCTGTCCACACAACACGGCATGTCAGGGGTTAACTTAACTGGTAACCACTGAGCCGCAATTGTCAGCTTTCTACAATTCATTCTATTAAAAGCCCGCTGACTCCTGCATCAGGACCAGTATCCTCATTGAGGATGCTGCACTGTAAAATGCTTACGCAAATTGCGTAGGCTACTGGTCCTGATGGAGGAGCCAGCGGTTTTAATAGAATGAATTGTAGAAAGCCGACAATTGCAGCTCAGGGTTAACAGTTAAGTTTACCCCTGACATGCTGTCCTGAGTGGACAGCATGTCTCTAGGGGGGGTGGACACCCCTAGAGACATGTTACCCACATGGATTCTTATTATTTAAACCTTTGTTCATCCCTGCAGCAGCAGGGATGAATAAAGCAGGCGGTTAACCGTATTGCTCCGGATTACACATCCAGAGCAATCTGGTTACCGCATTGCGGTTTAAAGAAAAGATTTGGACACAAAAATGTGTCCAAAGGGAATTGCGGTTCCGCATCCAAATCAGGATGCGGGAACCGCAATTACCTTTTCAAGTGTGACCCTAGCCTAGCCTACATTGTAAAGCGCTGCGGAATATGTTGGCGCTATATAAATAAAGCTTATTATTATTATTATTATTAAACATTATAAGTACACTATGATGTAATTAATAGGGAATAGACTAGCTAGTTGTTAGGCGGCTTCACAACACAGTTTTTTCAGGTCCGGGGCTATCTGGTGTGTACCTTACAGCCCCGGACCGGATTTTGGACATAATGTTGCCCTATGGTGCCGGATAGGGCCGGATGGCAGTGATTTGCTATCTGGTTTTGTCCCTGTCCAACAGCATCAGGCTGCTTTTGATTTTTGCCCCGTACACAAAATCGGAGCAAGCAGCATTTTTGTGTCCGGGGCAAAACGTTAAACAAAACCAAATCCAGCTCGATCCAATGCTCAATATCATGGGAGTCTATGGGCACTGAATCGCGCCGGACCAGACAAAAAATCTATCTGGTTCCCGGATGCCGGGTGCTGAAGCTCAACGTTGGCCGTTCAGCACCTGGAGATCTCCCCGCTGAGATTTCAGAACCGTGGCTAGCTTCGCACTAGCTGCAATTTTGAAATACCAGGACCTGGACAGCGGCCAGCAACCTGCAGTCCTGAATCCGGCAGAAATTAGAATCAGAGGGCATATTTGTTCTGACGGAGCTTTCAGGCTGTGTCCGGTGCATCCAGCAAAACACCGGACACAGCACTAAATAATTAAATGGGGGTCTATCAGTACAGAACGAGTGTTTAAACATAAATACAAGGGCTCGGTGCATCATGGCGGGGCCAACATTTTAAGTGCACTTTCCCACCTGCTTGTTTTCCCTCTATTCCAACCTCCTCTTCTTTGATTGACTACTCCGGCTTCATAAGGTAAATGAAAAATAAAAAAATGGGTATAGACTGAACGCTGATGGGCTAATTATCAAAATATTATAAGATAATGATAAGTGGCCAGTTTATTGAAACTAAATAACATTACAATAATGTGCACAACGTGCGTTTCAGTTACGAACTATCCCCTTCAGCAGCTGCAGTACAGAAAGCGTGTTCCCCCACCCTAGATATACATAGGCATCTTCCATTCCAATTTGCTTAATTAATTGATCCCAAAATTAAAACATATATTGATACAGTTAAAAATTAAAGATTAAAAATTAGTATAAGAATACAGTAAAAAAAAAAATAGTTGTTTACATTTTTTGATCAATTAATTAAGCAAATTGGAATTGAAGAAGCCTATGTATATATAGAGGGTGGGGGAATACCCTTTCTGTACTGTACCTGATGAAGGGGACAGTTTGTCCCTGAAACGCACGTTGTGCATATTATTGTAGTGTATTTTTAGCTTCAATCAACTAGCCCCTTAGCATATTTTGTAATAATTTGGTTATTGTCACAGGGTGTATAACGGATAGGGAGGCAAGATGGTAAGATGGGCAAGGGTGTTCACGGGAGCTAGTCTAGCCCTGGATTTGGGGTTCCTGACTAGCCCTGTTCCCAAAGGTACCTCTGAAGTTGAGGAGGATCAGGTCGCCACCCTAGCCCTTTGCTCCTTATCAGCCCTAGACTATGGGCCCCTACCTCTACCCACAGACCAGGAAACCCAGCAGCTTCAATGGAAGTAAATGGCAGCAATGACACAGCATAGCAGCATGACTGCACACCATGGAGTCCAGGTAGAAAATGAAACACCTAGTGAAGGGAAGTGAAGCTATTTAAAGGCTGATGGAGAGGCGATGTGAATACTAAGACACACCTCTCTACCTCCACCCAAATGTTATGAGTATGTAATACAGCACATAGCATAGACTAGGGAAAAAACACCAGTTTAAATACAGCAGCAACACTAATGGATTACAAGGAAGTCAACTTGTGAGAGTTTTTTGCCCTGCAGTACTCAGTCTACACTGTGTGCAGAATTATTAGGTAAATGACTATTTTGATCACATGATACTTTTTATACATGTTGTCCTACTCCAAGCTGTATAGGCTTGAGAGCCAGCTACCAATTAAGTAAATCAGGTGATGTGCATCTCTGTAATGAGGAGGGGTGTGGTGTAATGACATCAACATCCTCTATAAGGTAGTGCTTAATTATTAGGCAAATGCCTTTCCTTAGGCAAAATGGGTCAGAAGAGAGATTTGACTGGGCTCAGAAAAGTCCAAAATTGTGAGATGTCTTGCAGAGAGATGCAACAGTCTTGAAATTGCCAAACCTTTGAAGCGTGATCACCGAGCAATCAAGTGTTTCATGGCAAATAGCCAACAGGGTCGCAAGAAGCGTGTTGGCAAAAAAGGCACAAAATAATTGCCCATGAATTGAGGAAAATCAAGCGTGAAGCTGCCAAGATGCAATTTGCCGCCAGTTTTGCCATATTTCAGAGCTGCAACGTTACTGGAGTATCAAAAAGCACAAGGTGTGCATACTCAGGGACATGGCCAACTTCCAAAAATAATAAGCTTTGATATTTATGAGTCTTTTGAGTTAATTGAGAACATAGTTGTTGATCAATAATAAAAATAATGCTCTAAAATACAACTTGCCTAAAATTTCTGCACACAGTGTATACCCATTTTTTATTTTTTCATTTACCTTATTATTTCTCTCAGTAACATCAGTATGTACTCCAATCCTATGACCGGCTTCTGGCAGGATCTAATTACTGCCAGTGTGTGCTGCACTTGGACAGAGTGTAGCCACCTCTACTGCAGACATGGACAGATTCTCATAGGAATCCTCCCTTATTACTGGAGCATCATTCAGGATCCTGAGCTAGTCTTGGAGGATACATCATTCATTATTCCATAGTGTTGTGCCTGCCATCACAACAATAAAAGACAAGTTTGATTACTAGTTTTTAATATATATTACCTATGGATCCTGATCTTGCTTTTGTTTTTGTTTTGACTTTGGCTTCATAGAACCCGAGAATGACAGATATGAAAAACAAGCAGGTGGGAAGGTGCATCTAAATGATTAGCTCCGCCTTGATGCACCGAGCACTTGTGCTTGGTTTGACCAGTCTTTCTGTGATGACAGAATCACTTTGAAAGATAAAGATGTGCTAATTGATTTGATGAGAATCCAATTTGTTTAAAAAATTCTTGGGAATTTGGCTGAACACAGTAAATTCGAAACAATATCACCTGGTGTAAATCAGGTAAATGGGTTGCGACCATTCTACAAGTTGCTAAAGGACTGCATTAGCCAAATAAGACTCACGTGACGTTCATGTGCGTTTCCATATTAGGAACATTAGGTGGTGGAGCTAATCCTTTTCTTGAATTTTGGTTTCCACATAATGCCTTTTATCTATCACATCGCATATTATAGCTCAGCATTGCCTATATAAAAGCTAAGGCAAGGAATGAAGCAGCCATATTCCTCCCCTCCCTCAGTGTCAGAAATTGGGGTCCAAGACTTTTGAGTTACACCACTGCTCCTCACCGCATTTGCATCTTAGTTGTGCAGTTGCAGAAGATTATAGGAGTCATTTTCTAATGATCTGATTGGGTCCCAGTAATAAAACAACAGACTAATGAGTGGTTTGTGCCACTTAACATGAGTCTCACCTGGTCATGTTTGATAACAAGCAAAATCTCGCAGGCTCAGGGCCTAACCCATTTGACGCACATAGCTTCCTGGTGCATGTGCTGAATTTTGGTGGTGCAGGTCTTCCTGAAAAACTACCCTGAGATGTCTGTGCTGCTGCAGAAAGTGTGGACCATCTGTGCACACTTATAGCATTCTCACCCTGCTGCTGCTCGCCTGACTGCACTGCAGCATCACGTCTGCCTTCCCCTTCACTGCCTCATAGGGACGTACCAACAAGGTGGAACTCAACTTTGCATATGGTGTAGAGACTGTGCAAGCAGCAGCAAGTGATAGTAAAGTTTCAACTCCAACAAGGACAGGAGAGTCGCCCTGTGGAATACTCGTAACTCCACTTCACAACAAAGTGAGCCATCATGCGGGATTAGTGTCATGTTGCGTTGCTTCAAGTACTACACGAACATGGCTAGCGCTGATGATGTCAAAATCAGTGTTATTCTATGCCTTCTATGCCATTTTTATGCCTTCTTGAAAAAATGTTTCAGGTGATGATGGATGAGCTGGTGGAACAGGACGTAGAGGAGAAGGAACAGGGACCATTCACACAATTATGATGCCAGTCGTCCACACATAGCCTGGAGAGTAGGTTGTTGTGCCAACAGTGGCTAGGTACACAACTGTTCAGCCAGGAGGAGGAAGGAAGCAAGAAGAGGATGAGGACCTGTGCTCACAGCAGGTTGGCGCTCAAAGCAGCTCATAAGCTTCACCGGTGTGTGGCTTGGGAATACAGAGGACACACGAGATACACCTCCCTCCAAGGACAGCTTGTCATTGCATTTGGCAGCCTGGCACACAGGAGCAAGTAATACTGGGGTGCAGGTGCAAGGACTGCCGAGTTACACAGATTGCTATCAGTTGATTACTGGATGGCCACACTGCTGGATACCTGCTTCAAGGACAACATGACAATCTTACTTCCAAAATGTGAGACAAGTGCACATTGGTAGATGAACTACTGATGGCATTCCCACCTGACAATAGTGACTCAGTGGAAGCGCAAGGCAAAGAAGTTGCCAACACAGTTGGGGTACGAGTGACACCTTGGAAGGGAGGGTTAGCCTTGAAATGTAGAAAACCTTTCTCAACATGCCACAACATCCACCACGACCACCGTTTAACAATATTGTGGAAGAGAATGTGTTCACACATTTCGCCGTACTGAGTGATAGGTCTGTCCTATTTAACTTCTTTGTCTCCAAATAGTACACATTATCTGAGCTTGTCCTTTATGCCTTGGGGGTAGTGGCCTGCCATGTGGCAAGTGTACTGTCGAAACGTGTGTTTAGTATGACAGGGGGTGTGATCACAGACAGGCGCATTTGCCTGTCCACAGTCAACATGGGCAAGTTCATATTCATTAAATGTATCTACCATGGATCCCATAGGACTTTTACATACCCTTGGCTGACTAAAGAAGTATACAAGCTGCACCCAGCCATTCTTATACTCCACCACAGTTTTTCGTTCTAACACAAAAAACCTTCACAGAAATGTTGACTACCTCCTTGCTCCACATTTTCATCTACACCGCAACATCCACCTCCTCAACCATCTCCTCCACTTGGACTCGGACTCCACTTGGACCTCCCCCAATTGGATCAAGATTATTATTGTTATTTTTTTATTCTGTTATTTTAAGGCCCTTCCCTATCTACATTTGGTTTGCAGGGGAATTGCCCTGCTCTTACCCCCATTTTGCTTCTTTTTGCAGCACTTAATATGACCATTCTACAGCCATTTTACAGCACAAAAGTGTGGGTCTCCATTGACTTTTATGGGATTCGGATTCAAGTTTGGGTAGAGTTTTGGTACCTGAACCAAACAGTTTGGTCGAACCCAATTAACCTGTATATCCGCTTGTCCGCTTACCCTAATAGTACAATTATTTATCTATCTAGGGAAAAATCAATGAAGGAAGCAGCTCACCAATATTTTGTCAGTCTATCTATCTATCTATCTATCTATCTATCTATCTATCTATCTATCTATCTATCTGTCTGTCTGTCTGTCTGTCTGTCTGTCTATCTATCTATTTATCTATCTAGTTTGATCCCCTTATTTATTTTCCTTTAATCCATCCATCTAGTTCAATTGACTTTACCTTTTATTGAGAGCTGGGTAGATTACTCACAATTTATAGTTTTCTTTTCCCCTTTCCATTATTGCTGTGTTTTATAAAATAAAGCAGGCTGTTCTCAGTGCTCAACCATGACCTTCACTATTCTACCACTAAACTGTCAGGTTCAGATGTTTCCATCTTACTTACAATGTCAGCTTGTATCATATATCATCTTCTCTATTTCCCCTGATTTTTGCGGGAACATTGTGATATACAGATATATATTTCTAATAAAACATGCTATAAATACATGACAATTACCTGCACAAAGACTTGAGGATTCTCTTTCTGTTCAATGTGAATGTATATACACTATCTATGAATGTGTCCTTGAGCTAAAAAGCTTAAAAAACAAGTAAAGGTGTATTTTAGAGATGAGTAAATTGATTCGAGGCTTCACATTTTACAAACAAAATTCAGATTCTCCGAGCTGCCATTCAGTTGGACTCAAATTGGTTGGGAAAAATTTAAAAAATATATAATACTCACTTTTCTCACACAGGGGTGTACATACTTGTAGAAATCATAGTGCCCCACAGCAAAATTTCTAATTGGCCCCCCAACTCCCCCTCAAGAAAATGAATATTCGGCTGGGTAACATAAGAACATATCTCACAACTTTGCAGCCCTTACAGAGTAATTTTCCTCTTATTGAATCCCCTAGATTCCCTTTATTTGCACCCATAAAGTTTGACACCAACAAAAGTGCCCCTAAATACTGTATGATCCTCCCAGTGATTTTCTCCACAGTATCTCCACACACACAGTATGATAACCCTACTTTACGCCCCAACAACTACCCCAGCAAAGTATAGTGACCCCAACACATTATGACCCGTAACTATGACCCTCACACAGCCATCCATGCAGTGCAATGGGCCTACCAATAGTATAATAGCTCCACACATGTTTTCACACTGTATAATGGCCCCTTACTAGCTCTCCAAACGGTATATTGACCTCCACACAGCCTTCTTAACAGTAATATGGACCCCACACAAACCTTCATGCTAGTGTGGCGCCCCACTGGTCGGGACTCCATGGAGGGATACTGCACCCAAATAAGAGTGTGTAGTATTTCTGTGACTTAGGGAACTGGGATGGTAAACAAAGGACCCTCACAACACCCTCTCATACACAACACTGCAGAGAAGACGCAGTCCTGTGGGAGGAGTTAGGTGGGTAGGAAAAGTGTATGAATGGTTGACATTTAGTGAGTTGAAGAGAGAGTCAAGTGGAGGATGGTACAGGGAAGGTCGTTGTGATACGAGAGAGACCCTAGGGGCACCAGGAACTATGGTGCGCTGAATCTGGACACGGTGATGCCGACCAGGGGTGTCTGGTCCCAGGCAAAGAACCGGCTCTGAAAACAGTGTGGGAGTTTAGCCCCAAGCCATTAAACCGGAGGCACACCGAACTAGGATCAGGGGGACCTGAAGGGGAGTTGCCCACCAAAGAACCGTGGGAGCTGGCTCAAGGCTCTGCGCGTGGAGGCGCTGTATGTTTGTGAGGAGAAGTTGAGCACAGTGAAGGGACCGTCAGGGAATGGCAGGCATACCACTGAGAGTCCTGAGTGAATCATCCCGTTCCCTGGTGACTACCCAGGCCAGAAAGACCCGAAAGACTGTTTCATTTGTCTATCTGCTTTAATAATCTGCAAGTAAACCTGATCAGAGCTAATAACTGGTATGACATACTTTATTTCCCTCGCCTGAGGAGCCACTCACTGCTGCATTGAAAGGACAAGTGACAAACCAGTGTGGTAAGCTGCCTCCCTATGTAAAAACTATTACAACTACCCTGGGGATCCCGCTCCACCTACGGGAAGCATAACCATCTGGCTTCCCTACCATCACCCCAGAGGTCTGACCCGCAGCTCCGGTAACCATACCGAAACCGTAGGTGGCGTCACAAACTACTTTTATTTTTATTATTTTTACTGACTTTTAGCGACCACCAGGGCCACGGGACCGGGCACAGGCCTCCTTGACATCCCCCGTCAATCAATGCCCAAAACCGAGTGCCCCATGGCCCTGGAGTGGGTCAGCTTCTGGCGTCTCGAACATGATATTGTACCCATTACCGATGGGTACTGTGCACCTTGGACTGTGTTTTAAAAAGGACTCTACTGATGGATTCTAAAATGTCAGAGACTTGATGTTATGTGCAGGCTCGGGGGCGAGCCTCAGCCCTCCATTGTGGGAGGGCCCTGTCAGAGGTGCGAAACCCCAGACCTGCCCCAATTGCCAAGGAAAAACAAAGGGGCGGGCCTGAGACTGGACTGTGCCTTCCAGAGACTATAAATGGCAGTAGGAAGGGCAAGGCAAATGGAGGCGCGAACAGCAGCGAGGAGATGGGTGTGGTCGATGGTTCAGCAATGGCATCAAGGAATCCGCAATACCCAGGCCAAAAAGATGGAGGAAGTCGGTAGCCCTGAGCTGCAGAGGAGGGTGCCACTTTGCTCCTGGCTTGAAGCGGCAACGCCGAATTCTGGGTGGCAGCATTAAGAGACCTGAGAACCCGGCTGAATGAATTGCACCTTCCGGCACTGAAGAGCCAACACCCGCCATGCCCTTGCCCGGCGAGCTGTGCAGCAAGAGCCCGATAAACCTGGGCTAGCAGACACTCCTGTCCTGGAGCTGAAGGCAAGAGACCAACCCCAGGGTAAGCCCGAGGGTCCCAGGGTCGACCAACCGACAGACCAGCCAGCCCCTGAAGGAAGTGAGATGACTAAGGCCCAGTCGAAGGTTCCAGTGATGCCTAACATGCCCGAGGGAGATGCCTTGGAGGTCCCAGTGGTGATGCTTGCAGCGGTGGTGCAGCCAGCAGCGGAGGAGCTGACCAGCTATGAGGATCCTGTCGAGGAAGAGGGGGAGCCCGAAGAGGATGAGGCTTAAAACTCGGAGGCGGTCGGGACATCGGGCCCCGCGCCTTGTGGTGGGAGAATCTGCAGGGTCGACTGGTTGGACGGGTCATTGCAGCTGCCATGACTGATCCACGGGACCGTGTTACAGCCCTAGAGCGACCAGACTTCGCTTTTCAGCATTTCCAGGCTGAACAGGTGGAGAGACAGCGCCACCGATAGCGCTGGTGGGCCCAGGAGCGAGAAAATCTCCTGGCCAAGGCACAAGCCAGGAACATCCCAACAATGGCAGCGGGAGAGCGGCGACAAGTAGGGATGAGCGAGTACCGCAATATTCGGAATCGCTATTCTCGCAGCGAGTAGGTACTGGTACTCGGTGCTCATTGCGAGTATAAAGAGTCCGATTACTTTCACAGTGTATCTATAGATACACTGCGACAGAACCCTAAAAGTGAATAAAAGTTGTTAAAAATAATAAAATGACATACTCACCTGTCCGATGCCTGCACAAGGACCGTCCCAGAAGGCCTGCGATCACCAGACAAGGTCCTGTGACTTCCAGCCAATCAGATGGCCGGTAGCAATCTGGCCAATCAGATGGCGACACGTCACAACCACGTGATCGCTAGTAGCCACCTGATTGGCCAGATTGCAAGTCCTAGGTGTACTGCCAGAACCTTGCAATCTGGCCAATCAGGTGGCCGCTAGCGATCATGTGCTTGTGACTTGTCGCCATCTGATTGGCCAGATCGCTACCGGACATCTGATCGGCTGTAAGTCACATGTCCTTGTCCGGTGATCGCAGGTCTTCTGGGACGGTCCCGGTGCAGGCGTCGGACAGGTGAGTATGTAATATTATTATTTTTAACAACTTTTATACACTATTAGGGTACTTTCGCAGTGTATCTATAGATACACTGCGAAAGAAATCAGAATTCTCGCTGCTCCCGAGTAATCATAAGATACTTGGAGAGTAGCGAGTACCTGAATACCGCTACTATTTGGCGAGTTCCAAATAGTAGCGAGTATACTCACTCATCCCTAGCGACAAGGTACTGTGGTGGACTTCCACCTGGACAATGGGTGAGGGTTCATCCGGAAACCAGGGTTGGAAGAGGAGGTATTTGTAAGCTGCAGAGATGTGGAGGCCTTCCTCCCTAAGGGACACCCAGACCAGGATTTATACCGGAATGATCGGGTGACTTATGAGAGGCATTTGGACCCTAGGGGGTGGAATGCCTTAAGGGTTTATAAGTCAGTAAAGTAAAATGGATATAAACCTATGTACATAGTTCTGCTGATGTATAGTGTGTGCTGATGGACAGTATATAGACTCTTAACCCGTTGAGCCTTTAGACTCTTAACCCGTTGAGCATTTGAACTCTTTGAAAACTGTGCCTTTAAAACAGACCGGTGGTGCTGCAAGTGAGAGACACTGTCCACCAGAACTATATTTGAAACCAGCCCCGTTTTGGCCGGTATTGTCTGTTTTTCTGTTTTTGTTGGTCCTGTTGACCTGGTAACATTCAAGTAAAAGTGCCTACCGCAATGGATGAAAAATGCTGAATATTGTTATTAATGTTGTAATAAAAATGCTAATTTTTAATTCTGCATCGAGTCGTGTCACTCACGGACGAGCGAGGTTAACCAAGGGGGAATATTATAATTGCTGCCACATGGTCCTCCAAATATTATACTGGTCTCAAACTAGTGGACACAGTCAGAAAAGAGCTTCTGTGCAAAAATAATAAATGGATTCTTTTGTTTTTCCATAGCTCATCATATTGCATAATCCCACCTGCTTTGAGGAGGAAATGGGCCCCCTTAACTCTTAGGACCCCGTGTGACTGCACAGGCTGCACTAATGATATGTCTGCCCATGTGGCCTCCACATAGCCCTCTAATTTAATGGCCTCTACAAAGTCATTCACATATTATAATGGCCCCTCATAGCCTTTCATATAGAATAATGGCCCCACATAACTTCCATATAGTATAATAGGGCCCCACATAGTCTTTCATATAGCTAAATGCACCCCAGAGTCCTTCATATAGTATAATGGGCCCCACATAGTCCTCCATACAATATAATGCACCCCTTATAGTTCTCCGTATAGTACAATTGTCTCTACATAGTGCTTCATATAGTTAAATGCACCGCCATAGTCCTCTAAATATTATAATGCACTACCGATAGTCCCCTATATATTACAATGCACCCCCATAATCCTCCATATATTATAATGCACCCCATATTCCTTCATAAATTATAATGCACAGCATAGCCCTCCATATTATAATGCACAACACATAGTCTTCCATAAACAATAATGCACCCACCTTCCCTTCGCTCCATTGGTGCACTATATCTAGGCAGTACATGATGTCACTGTTATGTGCGCCCACTTACATTGATGTCAGCTGCCAGAATATTCACTGCTCCATCTTTCCAGGATTATGGGTGTGCAGTGCAGTGAATATTTTTTCTCTTTAATACCGTAGCAGATACACATGATCGCCCATCCGCTGCAGAAAGCTGCAGTTAACGAATGAATATTTACTGCTCCTCATGTCCATAATCCTGCCCACCTCTCAGCACTTTGTTCAAAGCTGAGAGTTGGACAGGATTATGGGCATGGAGAGCAGGGAATATTTATCTTCTTTAATAGTGAGCACACATATTTACCCCCTGCCTACTGTTACCTCGCTCCACCCCTCCACAGCCATGACGACAGCCATGACCAGGTACATCATATAGTTTAAAAACATGGTAAATAATCCTTATACTCCCCTTGCTGTCCCATCACTTTTCACTTTCTTATCAACCAATACTCTATGGTCTTATTGTGGAACCCTGCAGTACAGGTAGCCACAGGAACATCTAGGGCATGGAGGGATTTCCACAACAGGTAACCTACACATTTAACACCTTCCACCTCCACCCCAGACCTGTAGGAGCTCCACTTGCTGCCTTTAAGCAAGATCCCCTATAAATACTGGGGCTGGGAGCAGAGGTAGGTAAGTAACGTGACTTCTACACTCCACCCCATAGAGGGATTAATGAGAAGCTAGGCAACAAGATTGTGCAAACAATATTATCCTGTAAGTGATTGTTTGGGTCTGACTCCTGGCACTAGAAGAGGCAGTCCCCTAGGCAAAATAAAGAGGCATCACTGCGGAGTGGAGCGCTATCTTAGCAGTGCAGTGAGTAAAACACAGCTACACTCTATTATCGATTCCACCCCACACGGATCTGCTTATGGAGGAGATTGATGTAATTACATATTGTAGTTGTGATTGTTCGGTCATTGGCCATGTTCACACACATGCGTTTTTTTGACCATCTCTGTGTTTTTGGGCTGTTAAAAAAAACGCAGGTGCGTTAACGCAAGGTACATTTGAGTGTAGCTGCGTTTTTCAGCTCCATTTGCGTTTTTTACCCCTAGTCCAAAAAACGCTGCATGCAGCGTTTTTGGGTGCTGTAAAAAAACGCATGTGCGTTTTTCCAAAAACGCATACGTTTTTTTAACATGGAGCCCTATGGGAAACGCATGCAAAAACGCATGGTACATTAGTACCTTTTAGTGCCATTCAAAAACGCATGCGTTTCCCATAGGGGCCCATGTTAAAAAAACGCATGCGTTTTTGAAAAAACGCACATGCGTTTTTTTAACGTGGGGGGCCCTATGGGAAACACATGCGTTTCTAAAAGGCACATTTATGCACCCTGCGTTAACGCTTGCGTTTTTGCCTGCGTTTTTGCCTGCGTTTTTGCCTGCGTTTTTGGTGAAAAAATGACTAAGTCCAAAAACGTGGCAAATCCTTTCAGACACACAAGGGACATTTTTTAGCACTCTTAAAAAAACGCAAGTGCTTTTAAGAGTGCTAAAAAAACCGCAAATTGTGTGTGAACATAGCCATTATGTGGCACCCCACTGGTCGGAGCGCCACTAAGGGGTTCTGCACCCAGACCAGCATGTGTGGAATCCCTGTGGTAAGTGAATGGGGAGGTTAATATGTGGCTTAATCCTCGCATGCACACACACCATTAGCTCAGGGGACTACAGGGTTAAATCCTTTACCTAGGAGACCCAGCCCCAGTGGGAGGAGTGCAGGGCAAGCAGTGTGAGGGCAGGAGGAAGTTAGAGGCAGAGAACATCTGAGGGAGAGACAGGAAAGGAGCTTTCCAGGAGAGCAGCAGTTTTGGGAACAGAGGAGCCGGTGATAGGTTCTCCCAAACGGCTTACCGGGCACCGGACCCCGCAGACTGCTGGACAGCTACAAGCACAGCTGAGAATCCAGATTACCATGGAGTCTTCAAGTCTCCTGGACACCAGCGCAGTCAACATTAAGGGTGCCAGGCACCGCAGGACGAGAAATAGCGGCAATTAGAGGGTTACCCGATGACAGCAAAGGTGAAAGAGCACAGGAGGCCAGGCTGGATTTCAGATCAGCCAGGATTCACACCAACCTGGAAGAGCAGTAAAGGAGGGACATCTAACAAAGCCACGTGGAAACACCCGGTTCACTTGCCACTACCTAGGCCAGCTGGCTATGCTTACAGACTGTGTTGTACTGTGAACTGTGCTTTTTACCTGAACTGTTCCAGTAAAGTACCCGGGAGAGTAACTTTGCCTCTGTGTCTTTGTGCTGCAGAATTCAACCTGTTTGCTTTCAGGAACGCTGCCCCGGAGGACCAGCTCCACCTGTAGGGAGCTTTGCCATTCTTGCCGCAATACCATCGCCCTCCAGAGGACTGTGGTGGCGCTGGTGATCCATCACCAGGTACTGCAGGTTGCGTAATGTGACAATAACTCTTATCCCCTGTACATAACGCCCTTATTGAAGTGTCACCCAGGCCACAGGCTCAGGCGCTTCCACCCGTGTCATCCCCATGAAAACCCCTCCGAGCCTGATACCCGAGTACTCCAGGCCTGGGGCTCGACAATTACTAGCCCCAAGGAAAGGGGATCACCAAGGGGATAAATGGTCACATGTTCTGAAATCCATTGCTCCATAACAGAAAACAGGCACACTTTGCATAGTACACCACATGTGTAGAGTTACAAGTGATGTGGTGCCTGATCATGAACTCACAGGAGCCATCACAAGACAATGAATGGATCCCAAGACACTGGCACATGTGAGGAAATGTACACATGGGAACTAGCATAGAATGGGTCTCCAAGAGCCAAAGATATTTGGGATATTAGGTACAAAGTGGCTCTTGACCAGAATGTCTCTCAAGCTCCTGGTGCATCTGGCTGTAATTAGTGGTACATCAAGTATGCATTTGTTGAGTATGGAGACTGATATAAGGATAGACCAGTGTTTTCTCAAAATTGAACGCATTGCTTTATACTGCACTTACTAATTTCTAACGTGTGCCTGCAGTACGCAGTTTGGCTATGGATTCCCTGCAAGATATGCCTACTCTTGAGGATGTCATGTACCTGACCGCTGCAGGGGCAAAGAGTGCTTAAGACAAGACCCAGAGCAGCCTGCAGAGGAGATGAACACATATGTGATGGTAAACACAACCACACAACCCAATTGGGCTTCATATGCAGTGAGGTCTGGATCTAGTGCTTGGCTCGGATGCCAGAGGAAGAACGGAGGAGCTCACAGACTTGAGATGACTCATTCCTCATGCTATCCGGGAGCACCAGGTATCAAATTCCAAAGGATCTTGCTGCATTCCTGGCTGTATTACACCTGCAGCCAGTGCCACATCTATTGGATCAGCAAATTCACCAGGACCAGAAGCATGATGAGGATGATAAGGAGGCCAAAGAGAATGAGGAAGGAGATTAAGTAAATGAGGCAGAAAGGCCCTCTTTCCCAGACATGTGTAGCACCCCTGCAAGAGGCCTTCGTCTGGGAGAATGCAGTATGGGACCTCTTTTGGTTATCCAGCCAGCTGCACACAAACCTACAGAACCTGTCGGCGTTTCCCCAGTTGCTTCCGTCTCTTCTAGACAGGGCGGTCGTCCCATAACACCGCCATTGTCTTCTTCTCCAGCAATGGCCATGATGGAGTGTGCTGAGGTGTAGGGGGTGGCAAACAATGCCCATCAAGGAGTAGCCCCTGCAACCCCATGAGGCCATCTGGCAGCGGAGTACCATTAGCAACAGCAACCTTCATCCTGGGCAACATGAGAAAGCTGGAAGAGAGTTTTCAAGTCAAAAACAGATCAGGACTACAGGATCCCAGGTAACTTCAGTTGCACCACAAGCAATGTGGTGCATTTAATTATATGCACCAAATGTCCGACAGGGGGTATTTATGTAGGGAAGACCAGACAAAAATTCAGAACAATAATGAATTCTCATCGCCACACAATAAAGAAAGACGTATGGACCTACCTGTAGCCAAGCATTTTTGTAGCTCTGACCACAGTAGAACAGTCATGAGTTTCTTAAGTATAAGTATCTTAAAATCGCAGAAAGAAAAGAATTTGGGAATACAAGTTGATAACGACCTTTGACACATTAAAATGCAGAAATGAATGTTTCACATGGAGTCATGTCTTTTTACATCAATTGAAAGGGCATTTGGGGATATCACATCTTTGAACAGACCCCAGATTGAGGATAATAAATTGTGACGCTTCTTACGTGCAATGTTATCACAACCACTCCCCCCCCCATTCCTGTTCTTGCACCAACCACTAATCAGAGGACTATAAAGCTGTCTGTTCCTCTTATCTGTGATTATACTTCCCCAGCTGCTTCTTCCCCCACCCAACTAACAACTACATGCTTCACATCACCTGTGTTATGTATTGCATCATCTCACCCTGCATTTGTATATATGGATATATATATATATATATATATATATAACTAGAAAAAAACTAGTTTTTTTTTTGTTTTGTTTTTCTAGTTGTATGACCCAGTGTCCCTGCTGGCACCAGTTCACATAGTCTGTGAGTGCTGTGCAGTTTTTTTCTGTTTTGTATATAATATATATATATATATAATATACAGTGCCTACAAGTAGTCTTCAACCCCCTGCAGATTTGGGTGGTTTGATAAGATGCAAATAAGTTAGAGCCTTCAAACTGCAAACGAGAGTAGGATTTATTAACAGAAGCATAAATCTTACAAACCAAAAAGTTATGTTGCTCAGTTGAATTTTAATAAATTTTAAACATAAAAGTGGGTCAATTATATTCAACCCCCAGGTTTAATATTTTGTGGAATAACCCTTGTTTGCAATTATAGCTAATAATCGTCTTTTATAAGACCTGATCAGGCCGGCACAGGTCTCTGGAGTTATCTTGGCCCACTCCTCAATGCAGATCTTCTCCAAGTTATCTAGGTTCTTTGGGTGTCTCATGTGGACTTTAATCTTGAGCTCCTTCCACAAGTTTTCAATTGGGTTAAGGTCAGGAGACTGACTAGGCCACTCCATCACCTTGATCACCTCTTGAACCAGGCCTTGGTTTTCTTGGCTGTGTGCTTTGGGTCGTTGTCTTGTTGGAAGATGAAATTACGACCCATCTTAAGATCCTTGATGGAGGAGCGGAGGTTCTTGGCCAAAATCTCCAGGTAGGCCGTGCTATCCATCTTCCCATGGATGCGGACCAGATGGCCAGGCCCCTTGGCTGAGAAACAGCCCCACAGCATGATGCTGCCACCACCATGCTTGACTATAGGGATGGTATTCTTGGGTCGTATGCAGTGCCATCCAGTCTCCAAATGTCACGTGTGTGGTTGGCACCAAAGATCTCGATCTTGGTCTCATCAGACCATAGAACCTTGAACCAGTCTGTCTCAGAGTCCTCCAAGTGATCATGAGCAAACTGTAGACGAGCCTTGGCATGACGCTTTGAAAGTAAAGGTACCTTACGGGCTCGTCTGGAACAGACCATTGCGGTGGAGTACGTTACTTATGGTATTGACTGAAACCAATGTCCCCACTGCCATGAATCTTCCCGGAGCTCCTTCCTTGTTGTCCTTGGGTTAGCCTTGACTCTTCGAACAAGCCTGGCCTCGGCACGGGAGGAAACTTTCAAAGGCTGTCCAGGCCGAGGAAGGCTAACATTAGTTCCATAAGCCTTCCACTTCCGGATGATACTCCCAACAGTGGAGACAGGTAGGCCCAACTCCTTGGAAAGGGTTTTGTACCCCTTGCCAGCCTTGTGACCCTCCACGATCTTGTCTCTGATGGCCTTGGAATGCTTCTTTGTCTTTCCCATGTTAACCATGTATGAGTGCTGTTCACAAGTTTGGGGAGGGTCTTAAATAGTCAGAAAAGGCTGGCAAAAGAGATAATTAATCCACACATGTGAAGCTCATTGTTCTTTGTGCCTGAACTACTTCTTAATACTTTAGGGGGACCAAACAGAATGCTGGTGGTTTGAGGGGTTGAATAATAAATAACCCTCTAAATTAACTTTTACCGCTTTAAAAAAAAAAAAAAAATTTAAAAATCTTTTTGGCTGCAGTGCATTTCCCACTTCCAGGTTGATCTACAGTCCAAATGTCAAATGCCAAGTTAATTCCGCATGTGTCATCCAGCTAGATCTGCAGGGGGTTTTAAGACTACTTGTAGCACTGTATATATATTATAATATATATACCAAAAAGTTGAAGAGCAGCACTGAGCTAACAATAGATGATAAAGGTGCAAAGTCCTATGCAGTGTTCACCTGCTATTGTATACAAAAATCCAAAGAACGGACAGCACTCAGCAGTTAAGGTTCATACTTCTCCTATTTATTGGCCCATACGGACCACAACCTTTCTAAAGCAGTGTGCATATCACCATCAGTGGGAGGTAAATATAGTGTGTTCTTAATTGCAATTCATATACAAACAAAAACATGTTTTGACAAAATATCAGTGAATTAAAAGACAATATACAAAAGTGCATCATAGATATCATCCAATTGTGTTATAACTGTCTACATGTACATCAAAAAATCTTATTCAATACAGTGCACTTAGTATATTTTACAATATAAAGTGCTGATCATTACAAGTGTTCTCTATGATTATATGGACCCCTTTTGTTTAATTATACCACTTTTTAAAAAAAAAAAAACTTTTTTTACAAATGCGACCCATCACATTGTTTCTTTACGATGGGGTAAGACGTTGGCATCTTCCAGGTTGAACTGAGCATGCTTATTAGCGCACCAATGGGAAGGCGCTGCCAGCCCCACGTGATTAGACTTCCGAGTCGCGGTCATACCGACTCACTTCTCGCCGGCTGGTGAAACCGCTGTCATGCGCAGATTGTCCCTGAAGCTCCGTCCTCCATCTTTCTTAGTGGATGGCTGCTCCAAACCCTTTTCTTAAACATTTTATTTTCATTACATAGGCTCCAGCTCCAAATTATATCCTTAGTTAAGGGGATTGTGACTAAGGCTCCAGTATAATAGGCACTAAATCCCCTCTTGTCCCTGGTCTGCAACCATTATCCCTCCGGACAATAGGAAGCATGTGGGTAATATGAGACCGGTCACAGGGAGGTTTACTCATGCCTGTCCGCATGCCCTCATTATCACTGCATATGGGACATAAAATTACTAGACATAGAACCCCTTGTTATGTTGTGTACCTTTTTTTAATTTCCTCAAATACTTTCTTTAGGTGGATCCGGTGGAGAATGACACACCCCCTAGTTGGTGTGTCATTTAAACTGGGTTCTGGGCGTGCTCATAATGGGTTCCATAGAGCACCATTATAATTTATTACATAAAAAATTTAAAAAACTCTACAAATTAGAATTTTGGCTGATTTTGTCCTCTAGAGTGTTCTCCACTCCAGTTTAAGAGCTCAAACTTTTAAAACCAAAGTCTATGTCCTTGAACATTTCCAGTAATCATGGTCCCAGATGCAGCTTGTGTTTCCTTGAACTGCCTTTGCCATGCTGGTTCCCAGTCACAACTGTTGCAGTGTTTTCCCAGGGCAGATACTGGAGCAGAGATCTGTGTTATCTGACTTAGCGCGCGCTCCGTTATTGCTTAATATTTCACATTACACTTAAATTAAAAGGGATTTCATCAGCTGCACCAGCAGAATCTTGCACCTTCAATAAAATGTATTTATTCAGTAATTGTAATTCCATTGTTGACTTGCCTGCGTTACTTAGTGAAGAGAAATATGTTATCCTGTAGAATCAGCATATTGAGTGTGATAACACCTCCGCTGAACCAGAACACATCGCTTTACTTCCTTCTCCTTTGAGGGGGAAAATACTTTTCAGCACAATCTCGAAAATGTCTCCACTTTACCTTCTCATTTCACATTCTATTGACAAAGTTTTGAAAGTTATTTCTCTAGGTTTCCAAAATTCTAATGATTGTGATTGTCTTAAATATAAATAGCTGGAAGAAATGTGCAATTTTTCATACATTGCCTCATTGTTGATGCAGGGAGATATACTGTAAAAAGAGCTAAAGAAAGTGCAGTAGATTAATCTGATCATATCTGGTCCATCTAGTCAGATTGTATTGGCCACTTACTACACTTGTGAGCAGCAGTCTATTCTGATTTCTGATGCATAGAAATATTAACATCCTGGCTACCCAGGATAATGTTTTATTATTGAGCTTGAAGGGGTTGTCAGAGAATATTACATTGATGGTCTATTGGTAGGCCATGCACCACCTTTCGAATTAATAGGGGTGCATTACCTGGCCGCACCCACTATACAATTGAATGAGCTGTGCGGTAAGGGTCTGCAACTCAGGGCTTCCGGCTGCCACCGTAACCAGCTACTTGGTTATTAGTGCTAACAAATTCAGGTCACAATTTTCTGCCAGCAAGTGTATATTTTGCAGATTATAAGATGCATCATACTATAAGACCAACCCAAATTTAGAGGAGGGAAAGAACATTTTTAATGTTCAATGGGGACCGTCTTATAATGCTGTCCGTCTTACAATCCATATATAATAGGCTCATCAGGGAGAGTATGGCAGCTGTTGAGCGGAGTCACAGGAGGGAGGGTCCCACTTAGCAAGGTCACAGATGCAGTGGGCCTGGAGCTCGAAACGGGGATGTCACAGTGGAGCGATGCAGTTTGCTATTGATAAGCTGGCATTAGACACAAAGAGCTTCAGGAAAATAGCCACGGAGGAGGTACATTTATAGATGGAGATTTCGGAGAGCAGAGATCTCCATCTGCGCATGCACTGCCTACATGGTCATTTTCCTGAAGTCCATTACATTGGAGGCAGAAGGAGATCTCAGCCTCCATGGCCATTTTCAGAGTGTCTATCATGTTCACCCACTGCCGGCACCACCGTGCCACCCTCTCCTCTGAGCAATGGGCCCACGGCTTTGCTTGACACTGTCAATTGAGACCCTGCCTCCTGTGACCCCACTCCACCGACGCTGCACCTCCCATGATAAGCATAAATTCATATTATAAAATGCAACCCCATTTTTCCCCAATTTGGGTGGGAAGTACGTTTTATAATCCAGAAAATATGCTAGATGGGAGGGATTGGTAGGTATTATGGACTGCATGGCATCTCACTCATCTCAGTCACAACGAGATAAAGTTGTCTCTGACAACATCTTTCTATGTTAAAAGTAAAACTTTTATATGATAGAATTTTTATTCCATCAATTACACCCCTATCTTCTCTGCTCCATAGTCCCCAAAGTCATCACAGTGATAATAATAACTTTTTCCTGTGGATTTATTGGACAAATGAACAGTTGGACTCACTGTACTTGGATGACATGGGCCCACAAGATGGATTACACAACTCAAATGCCTAGATATGATGGTGGCTCTGTGACAGCTCTGGTGATAGGGCAAATTGCAGTGGCAGCTGATGTACAAGGTGGGCCATTAATATGGATGCACCTAAATAAAATGGAATGGTTGGTGATATCAACTTCCTGTTTGTGGCAAATTACTATATGGGAGGGGAAACATTTTCCAGATGGGTGGTGACTATGGCAGCCATTTTGAAGTTGGCCATTTTGGATCCAACTTTGTTTTTTTCAGTGGGAAGAAGGTCATGTGACAGATCAAACGTATTGAGAATTTCATGTGAAAAACAATGGTGTGCTTGGTTTTTACATAACTTTATTCTTTCATGAGTTATTTACAAGTTTATGACCACTTATAAACTGTGTTTAAAGTGCTGCCCATTCTGTTAGATTGTCAATGCAACCCTCTTCTCCCACTCTTGACACACTGATAGCAACACCACAGAAGAAATGCTAGCACAGGCTTCCAGTATCCGTTGTTTCAGATGCTGCACATCTCGTATCTTCACAGCATAGACAATTGCCTTCAGATGAGTGATGAGGCAAATTTTTTTGTGAATGGTGAAGTTAACAAACATAACCCCCTCTATTGGTCTGACACTAACCCACAGTGGATAAATCCCTCCAAGACTGTTGGAACACAAAAATTGATAGTATAGAGTGGTATATGGTGTACAAAGATAGCAGGGCCATTCTTCATCAATGGAAACCTCAATACCACTGGATATCTGAAATTGCTACATGATTCAGATATCCAGTGGCATTGAGGTTTCCATTCATGAAGAATGGCCCTACTATCTTTGTAATGTTTTTGTGTCCTGGGGATCCTCCCAGAACCGGCGCGACCCGGCGCCCCCTAACATGAGGGTCTATAGCGCCGGATCGTGCTGAATCCGACATGAAATTGGATCCGGGAGCGGGACATCAGGTGCTGGAGTTTATCAGCAAGCGCTGCTAAACTTGCTAAGCTTCAGCTCCAGGAGCTATCCCCTGCAGAAATTTCAGGACCGCGGCTAGCGGGGAGCTAGTCGCGGTCCTAAAATCTCTACAGGGGATAGCTCCTGGTGCTGAAGCTTAGCAAGCTTTGAAATTTCAAATCTTGAAATTTCAGCAGCTGCAGCTGCTATACGAGGAATCCGTCTGCAAACCGGACTGGAGGGCATATTTGCCCCGGACCTGATCAAGCCATAATGTGAAACCGACCTAAGCTGGTCATGTCTGCAACACTCCCATGAGAATGAATGGAGCAGCAGATCACATGATCAACATTACACTCCATTCACACAGAGCTTTATATAGTCCTGGTTTTCAGTGGGGGCCCCAGGAGTCAATCCTCCAGTGATCGGAAAGTATCACCTATCCAATAGATAGGAGAACTTCCAAACTTAAGAATACTCCTTTTCCCTATCCTCTTTTTTGATTGACTTGATTTATGAGACAGGAATTGTAGTTTTGAATAACGCCATTCACTTTATCGTATAAACTACCAAAAAATAGGAAAAAATTCCAAGTGGGATGAAAAAAACACAACGCCCAAATCTTTTTTTGATTTTATTTTTACTGCATTAAGGCTAGGGCCACATTAACGACAAAGGTGGATTGCGTTAAAAACTTAGAATTTGGCAGCAATACTGCTAAGCAGTAGCCGGTTAGCTAATACGGTGCAGCCAGCGCGTTCTGAGTGAAATCTTGCGCTTTTTCTTAACGCGAGAAAAGATGATTGAAAGCATCTTTTCTCGCGTTAGGAAATAATGCGAGATTTCAATCAGATGCCGGCGTTTGAGCCTCGCTACGGGCCGCATCTCCATAGGGTAACATTGGCAGCAGTAACACGGCGCTATCCTTGTTTTTAACGCAAGCCCTGATTAACGTTAATCTGACCCTAGCCTAATTGTGCATTAAAACTACCTGACAACATGATTTCTCAGGCAGGTACAATTACAGAAATAATAAGCCTTGATGATTTTTTGAATAATTTAGTGGTTAATAAAATGGTATTTTCTTTTCCCAAGACTTACACATGCACAGCAATATCATTATTTTTATTATTTCATTTTTTTTTTGTTAAGAAATTGGAAATTTATTTTTTTTGTATGTAGATGTCAAAAATTCTTTTCTGATATTATCTTCAAAAGGTGAAAAAGAAAATATATGGTGTTCCACAAAAGGAATAATTCCTAAAATGTCCTAGACTTCTTTTCTAAGAACTCTGTGTTGTGTTGTTTCTCTAATATTCTTCCTTTAAATGCTTGAAATAATCAATAGGGTGTTACTTTGACACTGTCAGTGAGTGTGAAGGGCACAGGCATTGATATTTACTACAATGGCAACTCTAAAAAAAAAAGTTGGACCGCTGCAGAAAATATTAAGATAAGAATAATACAATGATTTCTCTTCTAGCCATATTTTATTCACAGCAGAACATAGAGCACAGATCAGTAGGTTAAAGTTAGACAATTTATATTTGAGTTGAAAAATTTAACTCATCTAGAATTGATGGCAGCAACACGTCTCAAAACAGTTGAGAAATCTCCTCTTCTTATTACAACAGTTACAATATTTGCCTCAGTCAGGGAAGATGGCATCGTTCCTGTATTGTGTTGTTATATGGCTTCTTCAATTTATTATTTATTATTATTTTATTATTAAATATTTATATAGCCCATTAGGTTTCATGACGCTTTACATGTGTGAGGGAGACGAGGACAAAACATAAAATGACAACACTTGAATCATACAGGTACAGTAGGGCAGAGGATCCATGTCCACGAGGGCTCACAGTCTGTAGGGGATGGTGGGGAGACAGTAGGAGGGGACGAGGGTGAGTGGTGTAGCAGATTAGGTCTTTGTGTGGGTTGTAGGCTTGAAGGAAGAGGTGGGTCTTCAGGTTCTTGAAGGTTCCCAGGGTAGGGGAGTGTCTGATGTGGTGTGGGAGAGAGTTCCAAAGTTTGGCGGATGCACAAGAGTCTTGAGCGGTTGTGTGAGAAGATAATGCGAGGGGAGAAGAGAAGGAGATCTTGAGACAAGCACAGATTGCGTGAGGGTAGGTATCAGGGCTAGGTCAGAGATGTATGGGTGACAAGTTGTGTATGGCCTTGTATGTCAGGGTTAGGGTTTTGAACCGGGATCTCTGGGAAGTGGGGAGCCAGTGAAGGGCTTGGCAGAGGGGGGAGACAGGGGAGTAGCGAGAAGACAGGTGGATGAGTCAGGGAGCAGAATTGAGCATGGTTCAGAGAGGTGCGAGGGAGGTAATGGGGAGGCTGGTGAGCAGGAGGTTGCATTAGTCAAGGCGGAGATGATGAGGGTGTGGACGAGTGATTTAACAGTGTCTTGGTTAAGGAAAGAGCAATCGGGTAATGTTTTTGATCTGGAGTCGGCAGGCAGTGGCAGGGCTTGGATGTGGGGCTTGAAGGAGAGGTAAGAGTCGAGGATTAATTTGAGGCACTTGGAGTGGGGGAGGGTGAGAGTGTGCAGTCATTGACAGTGATGGATAGGTTGGGGGGGAGAGCGACTAGGGGGAATATGATGAGTTCAGTTTTGTCCATGTTGAGCTTGAGGAAGCGGGCGATGAAGAAGTATGAGATGGCGGAGAGGCATTGTAGGGAATTTTGAAGTAGGAAGGAGTGTGTCGACTGTGACAAAATTATGGATTGCATGGTGAAATGTGCTTCCCAGATAGAGATTAGGATGGGCGAACTGTTTGGGATTGTGACCAGGGTTGCTGGGGTAAAGTAAGGCAATAGTTAATTCCATAATTATACTTACCGAGTCCGTGCTGTCTCGTCTGGTGTGATGCATTGCTACATCACTTTCGGTCTGCCACTTTTGTTCTTGGCGTATGTCATTGGCTATTGGAGTCTGTCACATAACTATTTACCATGGAAGCCCGGAAGTCACACAGCGCCGTGGCACACCTCAAAATGATAACATGGACATGGTAAGTATAATTACTAGGGGAATTAACCAGTCACTAACAACAACATAGCAATCCCGGGCACGAACCCGGGGAGAAACATCAAGTTCGCCCATCCCTAATAGAGATAAGTAGACCCATGGAGGTTCGGGTTCTGGGGCTTTAGCCAAAGTTTAGATAAAGTTCTGTTCTGGACTTGAACTGGATCCAAACTCATTGGAAGTCACTGATTTGGCAGTTTGACTCTCCGCCACCATACAGCCAGCCATAAACAAAGCTCTTCTGCGGGAAGCAGGGCAGGGTTTTGTCATTTTTCTTTGTACACATTACATCTGATAAATCTGATTATACCTCCAGTGCAAACGATTCAAACACTACAAGTGGCTCACACTGGGCTGGGCGCTGAGTGTACCCGAGCACAGCTCCAGTGATTTATATAAGTAAAGCACCCGAACTCGAACAGTGATTTTTTGTAAAGTCTGTGTTTGGCATGAAGACCAAACTTTAAAGTTCAGGTATACTTTTCTTTATTGCCAGCAATGATTTCTTGAAGTAATCTGGAGGCAATGCAATGATTAGCACAACCAATTCATGACTGGTTTTAAAGCATTGCCGTAGTTTCCCAAGCATCCAACATCTGTCACCCTTGATCACATCAATTTCCACAGACTTTCTGAATGCTATGATTGTAGTATGTACTGTATATGGTGGATTATTCAAAGGCTTTGCAATTTTTAATTGAACATTTTTCTGAAATTGTTCCAGAATTTTGAACTCGGTTGTTCACAGGTTGGTAACCTCTCACCATCTTTACTTCTGAGAGACTCTGCCTCTTTAACATGCTGTTTTTATATACCGTCATATAACTTAGTTGAAAATTTCCTCTCCACACTAATACCCATTTCTGTTCCAGCCTTTCATAAATCCCATCCAAAATTTTTTGAGATGTGTCGCTGCCATCAATTTCTAATTGAGTAAATGTTTTCAAATGTAATGGAAAACATGTCTAACCTTTTTACTTATGGTCGGCACTCTATGTTTTGTTGAGAATAAAATATGGCTAGAAGAGATTTTCCCATCATTGTATTCTTGTTTTCTTTACATTTTTCACTTCATCCCAACTAAAGGTTGGAATTAAGGTGGAAAATTGACATGTCAGGAGGCTTGTTAGTCTCTTTTTAAAGGTGAAATATAGTCATTGCCCAGGTCATAGTCTAGAGGAGCATTTCCAGACCAGGACTCAAAAGTGACCAGATCTTAGAGCTAACAGTTTTAAAGGGAACCAACCAGCAGGTTTTTTACATATAAACTACAGGTAGTACCATACTGGAGCTAGGATGCAGATGTAAATGATACCCTATTAGAAATCGAATGCTTGTCTCCAGAAAAATGCTTGTTCCAAACTTCTGAAATCACGTCATTGGTGCTTGAGCATTGAGGCAGTACTATGGGCATCAAGTCTTATGTAAATATTCCTCCCTTGTCTGCTTGGCTGCCCTTTATTTAAATTTCTCATCTCCATTGCCACCATTAGAGTTATGGCCGGACGTGTGCTCAATACAATCTTGGAGTATTACTAAAACTTCAATAAAATAGAAAAAGATATGGCAGCTCACCCAGAGATGTGCAGACTGGATCCTCTACGCTCCTGCTTGAATAGTCCACAAGGTTGAGACAAGCTTTGAAACCGATGTAGACACTTGGAGTCTTCTTCAATAAAATGGCATCAGAGTCAGTGCATGTTCATACCGCTATCTCTGGGGCCATATTGTTGAATCTGAGCTGTAAAATGCTCGTGCTGTGGACGGTGGTCGTGTACTCATATTATCTTCCCTTGTTACCCCCGTGTGAGCGCGAGCTCACAATGGAAGAGCGGTGGTGGTGATGAGGGCAGAAGAAAATATAACTTGAATCTACGTCCTACTGCCATTAAGGCAGTGCTTGAAGGTTATATATTAAAAACCTGCTGGTTGGTACCCTATAAGCCATTTTTGCTCACTCTATAACTACTTCAATGCTCTGAAATTAATCCGCATAAGGAAACTACGTTAATGACAACAAATAACTATTAGGCTATGATTACCAAGCATTAACCTCTTCCTTAATGCATACTCCAAGATTAAAAAGAATGCAGATAAATAGTGACACATCTCCATTATGTCTGCAAGTTTATTGTGAAAAAATGGCCAATTACATCCTGCACTTTGCCTTAATTGCAGAGCACATACTTTTACGGAATGGGGCATGTTTATATAACTCTTTTATCGTAAAAGGGGCAACATTTTCTGTTTACATTCCAAAACTTTTTGGGTTAGTGTGATTTCAAGTGCATTAAAGCCTCACGTTTGTCAGGAAGGTATGCAGGTTATATCTATCAGACATTATATCCAGCCATTAGTGAGAGCACCATTGTAATGAGAAATATCGAGGACAGAGCATTGTCATACAGAACCTCATACTCTACTGAAATTATCTGTCTCTTTTACTACCTTACTATACAGATCTCATTAAAGCAAATCAATACAAATACTTATAATAATATACTCTGTGTATATATTTATACAGTGGGTGACATAGGTATTAAACATGTTACTAATTTTCTAAGTAAATATATTTCCAAAGCTGCTCTCAATATGAATTTCTCACCAGATGTCGGTAACAATTAATCCAAGGCATACAGGCAAAGATATAAAACATCTGTACAGTCAAGTGGTGCTAGAAAATTAAGTTATCAAGAGGTAGTAAATGTTCTCTAAAGATAAAACCTATATGTACTAAGGATATTAACATATATAACTATATATTATGTATATTATTATATACTATGTGGTTAGTCCCAAACTGGTGATGTTGAATGCTCCCATTATATTATATCGTGCGAAGCTCAATCGGAGGCTCTTCCGAAATAATTTGTTTGTTACCTGAAATGTTTGTTGTTAAGGTTATCATAGCGGTTGGATGTATACGGTGGTAGTGAGGCTGTTCCAATATCGGGCTGTGTTGTTCTTTTTAATAGTGATCTTATCTTGTGGATGTACGACACACTGGATATACCTTTTTTTTCAATAAAAATAGGAGACTGTAGTAGTCTTTGTGGGAATACCTATTGATAAATTTATCAATAGGTATCCCACAAAGACTAATACATTCTCCTGTTTTTATCCGTCACGGTATAATATAGTGGGAGCATTCAACATCACCAGTGTGGGACTAACCCCATGTCTATATTAATGTATTTCAGTACACTAAATGGTGCCTAAACCAACCAGCTCCAAGAGATTAGAACAAAACTAACATAACAACCTGAACAGTCACTGAGCAGCCACCAGTAAGTACTTAGCTACCTAATGAATAGAATATTCGGTCACGATCCTCTTGCTAATCAGTGATCCCTAACAGAATACTGTAACTCATTTTTTAGAACCAGAGATACTGTCCAAGGGCACCCCTCAAGAGACACTTCGACATCAACCCAAGTATAGCACCATATAACCTAGGACCATCCTGTGAAGGTAAGACACATTGTACAACTAAGGCGTAGTCCTACCATAAAGGAGGTATATATACTTACAAGCTCCACTTTTTATTTCCATAGTTCCACATAAAAATTTCACCAATATCGACATCCCAAGATATCCTTAGAATACACCATCCTGGAAATCTAAAGAGCAGCAAGATTATCTACATAACAACATATAAGTTTGCACACTGTTGGAGAATATACTCTCATAAGATAAACGTAGTACTCGTAGTACTTGCAATTATATAATCTGTTTTAACTTTCAAAGACTGTGTACGATTGTTATGAAATACCCATAGTAGCACTCAACTGTACAGATGTTCTCTATGTATATATAGTTATATATTTTAATATCCTTAATAGAGATGAGCGAGTACTAAAATGCTCGGGTGCTTGAAGCTCGGACCGAGCATCCCAAGATACTTGTGTACTCGGCCCGAGCACCGAGCCCAATGTAAGTCAATTAGTGACAGGCTCCGCCCACAGACCTCTGGCTATAAAACGAGTGTTTCTGGGAAAGGGCGGGAGGGTGGGCTTTTTCAAATTGTCGCAACATACAACACCTTGCTATGGACCCCCAGAGGGATCCTAACAATCAATCTGCTCTCTGTGAGGTGCCAGCTCACTGTGTGCACTGAAGGGAGCTGTGTATTTGTGTCAGATCGATAATTATTTGCGAGGAGTCCGAGCATCTCGGCGGTACTCAGTGCTCGCCGAGTACCCCGAGTACCGAGATATTAGTGCTAGTACCAAGTAGTGACAAGCATACTCACTCAACCCTAATCCTTAGTACCGTACATATAGTTTTTTTTATCTCTATAGAATGTTTACTACCTCTTGATAACTTAATTTTCTAGCACCACTCGACTGTACAGGTTTCGATCTATATATTATATTTTATGTATTTTTAATAGTTTTTGTTTTATGTTTTATTAAACATCCCACCGAAGGGTTAGCCGCATACCTTATAGTCCCTTCTTTGTAAGCCTAGGGTCACACATAAGCCCTGGATCCATTATTTGCATCAGTTTTTCAACTTTAGAGTCTAAGTCCAAAAAACTGATGCTGTTAACGGATCCTGGACTCAAGTGTGACTGCTCTGCTAAGTGTTTTTTAACAGGACCCAAAAAATGCTGCAAGCAGCGTTTTTAGGGTGCAGTAAAAAAAACGGATCAATTTTTTTAAATGGAGCCCTATGGGAAATGGATAGGTTAACAAATGGCACCATCCATTAACGCATCTGTTTTTGCTAGCACTTTTGGCAAAAAATGGCAAAATCCAAAACACATAGCTGCACAGGAGGCTTAAAAACCAGCCTTAAAACAACAGATCTGTTATTGAAATCATGACAAAAAACTGATTGGCATGTGTGACCCTAGCCTAAGCCATATCAAAGAGTTAGCGCTGGGCCACCCTCTATTATTCAAACACACGTTACCTCTTAGGGTGAATTACACACGGTATCACCCGAGCCTCTAGCTGCAACTCGGTCATAGACATATAGCTAGCTCCAGTGTTAACACTATATAATTTAAGGATATAAAACCATAGATATCCATAAATTAAGTTATGTGTAATAATGAGAAATGACACAGTGAAAAAAAATTTCGACACACGAAGAAAGAGAGATGCAAGAAGCCATGGGAAATCATGAGACCAGCTAAATCTATCAGTAATTAGAAAGCAATCCTGCCACTACGTGAAAAATTATATCAGCTGGATCAACTGATGGCCAATAAAAATGTGTCTCAATACCAAGGTACTACACAAGAAACATCAGATGATGGGTAAAACCAGTGAGTTGTCTCAAGACCTTCCCAATCTAACTATAGCAAAACATACTGATGGCATTGGTTACAAAAGAAATTCAAAACTACTGAAGGTTCCAGTAAGCACTGTTGAGGCCATAATCTGGAAGTGGAAAGAACATCATTTCACCACTGGCCAGACCAGGAGCCCCAGCAAGATTTCAGACATAGGAGTGAAAAGAATTATCAGAAAAATTTTTTCAGATCCCTTGTGGAGCGCTACAGAAATATCTTGAATCAGCAAGTACAATTGTTTCAAAGCAAATAATAAGAAATGCAGTCAACCTCCATAGCCTGATGCTCCCTTACCACATAAGACTTTATTGCAGAACAAAACGCATGTTTAAGCACATTTAAAGTTTGCTTTGTAACATTTATACAAGCCTGTGAAGGCAGTGTCTGGTAAGATGGTAATTGAACTCTTTGAATGCAATTATAAGTATTATATTTTGAGACCAAAAGGCACTGCATATCACCCCCAAAACACCATACCAACAGTGAAGTTTAGAGGTGATAATATCAGGAGGTGGGGCTTATTTTCAGCATACTGAACTGGCAAACATAATCTAATTGAAGGAAGGATGTATGGATAAATGAACTGAGACATTTTTAAAAAAAATCTGCTGCCATCTACTGGGTGATGAAGATGAAACAAGGTTGGAGATTTCAGCAAGTCAATGATCTTAAACATATAACCAAGGAAACGTTCAACTGGTTTAAGAGAAAGAAAATAAAGCTGCTAGGATGTCTGAGCCGTTCACCTGAGCTAAATCCAATAGACAATTTATAGCAGTGACTAAAGCCCCAGTTACACGACACGACACCGTCAACAACATCGCTGATACGTCACAGGTTTGGAGGCGTTTCTGCGATGTCATTGTGACCTCAGTGCATGTGACTCTGGCAAGTTGTAACGATAAATCGTTGGATCGAAGTTGACAGGTTTACCAACATGTTGGAAAATCTGACGATCTCAACTCCAGCAGCCTGCTGCATCGTTCTGTGTGACACCGCTCATTCACAGCAATGAGCAGGGAGCGTTTGCGGGGTTTGCGAACGATATCTGCTCACAACATCGTTGGTGAGTTGTTCACGATATCTAGACGTGTGACATCTCACCAGCGATGTTGAAATGATGCCAAAAATAACCACGCGCCACCAAGATCGCTGCCAACATCGTTTCATCATCAAGCCATGTAACGGGGCCTTACAGCTCAGAATTCATTGAAGGAGCTCATGGAACCTTCAGGATTTGAAGAGTGTTTTGTGTGGAAGAATGGACCAAAATCACCCCTGGCAATGTATACCGCTAGTTTCTCCACACAGGAGGCATGTTGCAGCTGTCATCACCAACAACGGCTTTTACACAAAGTGTTAAATACATTTCAGTAAGTGTGCTCGATACTTTTTCCTTTATCATTTCTCATTATTACACATCACTAAATGTATTAACATCTATGCTTTGATTTCTCAGCCTGTGTGGATTGGATGGGTTGTTACTTACATCTAGTGAAAAAAAAATCATGTTAATAATGTCAAGCCCCAGGCCCTGGGGTACTCGGGTATCAGGCTTGGAGGGGTTTTCACGGGGATGTCACGGGTGGCAGCGCCTGAGCCTGTGGCCTGGGTGACACTTCAATAAGGGGGTTATATACAGGGGATAAGAGTAAGGGCCCCTTTACACGCGGCTACATTTCTAGGGTGGCTACAGGTAGCTTACTGGTTGCAGTGAAATCATGGAGAGATTATTCCATTTGTAAACAGCAACAAGATAGAACCTTGTCTCCATGATTTCACTGCAACCAGTAAGTTACTGTAGCCACCCTAGAAATGTAGCCGCGTGTAAAGGGGCCCTTATTGTCACGTGACGCCACCTGAAGTACCTGGTGAGGGATCACTATTGCCGCCACAGTCCTCCAGAGGGCGATGGTATTGCGGCAAGGATGGCAAAGCTCCCTACAGTTGGGGCTGGTCCACTGGGGCAGCGTTCCTGTAAGTAAACAGGTTTAATTCTGCAGCACAAAGTCACGGAGGCAAAGTCACTCTCCCGGGAAGTTTACTGTAAACAGTCATCAGCATACAAGTCCACAGTTCAGCAACAGTTGTTAAAGAAACAGGTAGCTCTACGGGTGGCTGCAAGTGGATGCCAGGTGGTATGGTGGTACCCGTGGTATGCCTTAGTTGACGAACCCGTGTCGTTTCTTCCCCGCCTAGGATGCGTCTATACTAGGGATGAGCAAGTACCATAGTATTCGGAATTGCTATACTCGCAACGAGTAGGTCCCGGTACTCATGCGAGTATAGCGATTCCGAGTACTACTGCAAAAGTCCTGTAAAAGAGAAGAAAAGTGGTTACAAAATAAAAAAAATCGGATACTCACCTTAATCGACGGCTGCACCGGGACCGGCTGATGGACATCTATGCATGGAAAAGGACCTTTCACTCTCCCAGCCAATCAGATGGCTGGGAGAGATCTGGCCAATCAGATGCCGCCACGTCACAATCACATGATCGATAGCGGCTACCTGATTGGCCAGATGGAAAGGTCCTCGGTGTACCTAAGAGGACCTTTCCATCTGGCCAATCAGGTGGCCGCTAACGATCACGTGATTGTGACATGGCGGCATCTGATTGGCCAGATCTCTCCCAGCCATCTGATTGGTTGGGAGAGTGAAAGGTCCTTTTCCATGCATAGATGTCCATCGGCCGCTCCCGCTGCAGCCGTCGGTTAAGGTGAGTATCCGATTTTTTTATTTTGTAACCACTTTTCTTCTCTTTTACAGGACTTTTGCAGTGCATCTATTGATACACTGCAAAAGTACTCGGTACTTGCTACTCCCAAGTAATCCTAATTTACTTGACGAGTACCCGAATACCGCTACTATTCAGCTAGTAGCCGAATGGTAGCGAGTAGACTCGCTCATCCCTAGTCTATACCCAATGGCTCCTCAAAGGTAGACTTGGGGCTAATCTCCCTCGTGATGAGGAAGCAGGCAGACCACTCCATCTGGCAGGGTGCTGCAGCCGGTGAACAGAACGCAGCAGCCAGTTGATGACTTCAGAGATGGACTCTGGCCATTTCCTTGGGTCCGGCGTTCCCGTGGTGGACTGGGGAATTCCCTGGAGTATGGTCACTCCACGCTGGGGTTCCCCCTTTCTCTCTCGGGCCCAGACTCACGCGTCAGGCACCCTCTCTCAGGATCCCCTCAGGATTCCCTTTCATCTTCCCTCAGGATCAGCCTGGAACTGTCCTGTTAGACCTTCCACTTCGCTCCACACTCCAATTCCTAACTCACTCTGTTCCTACTCTCTACTCCCCCTAAAGGTGAAAATATCTCCCTCCCAGGAGTAACCTCCCACTTCTATTCTAATGTGGGAGTGCAGGAATGGGTCCCACCCACCAGCCTAGCATCCACCTGCAGCTGGGGAAAATTACACTTCTTTTACGAGTGCAATTCCCCACTGTGATGCCTGACCATGTGGGGCGCCACAATTGCACCTTTAGAAATTATTTACTTAGAAAATTGGTGACATGTTCAGCACTTATTTGATCTGCTGTATATTTGTATACACTCCCTGAGGCTAGGGTCACACTTGTGCCATGGAAGCGCTAAAAACTAGCGTTTTTCACAAGTTAAAATTGTGAAAAATGCTAGCGTTAAATAGGCTCCCATGCAAAAAACGCATGGTCAGAAATGCAACAGTTTTGACGCTAGGCATTTTTGCAAAAGGACCAAAAAGTGCAGTAAGTAGTGTTTTTGTTTTTTTGCAAAAACGCATGCATTTTGTTAACATGGGAGTCTGTGGGAAACGCATCTGTTAACACATGGTACATATATGTACCATGCGCTAACGCTAGTGCTAAAATTGGAAAAAATGCCATAAAAATGGCAAGGGAACACACTGCTTCCTTTAACGCATCCTTGCAAAGGATGCACCCTCTCAAATGTGACCCTAGCCTTATGGGTTTGCTAGTCTCTAGTTAGCTCTACTGGCTTTAAGTAACACATATCCTCTGCATTTCTTTCTCAGGATGCTTTCACATCACGTTTTTTTTACTGTCCGTGGGATCCTACTTTTTGTAGGACCCCACGGACAGGAAAGGACACCACAGGAGGGTGACCTATTCTGTGTCCGGGTCTGTGATTATCACGGATCCGGACACAGCGGTGGCACTTTCACTTGCGCAATGTATAACATACATTGTGGAAGGGAAATATAGTAAAAGAAAGAGTTTAAAATAAAAAATCTGTATGCTCACCTGTCGCGATCCACCGCTGCCTCCAGCAAGGTCTGGGTGCTTATAGGACCTGCGGTGACGTCATAACCTGATCAGCTGCTCAGGTCACATGACCGCAGTTACCAGCGGTAACTGCAGTAATGTGACCTGATGACACTGCCAGGATGTGACATCGCGACAGGTCCTATCACCCGGAGCTTGCTGGAGGCAGCAGTGGATCGCGGACAGGTGAGCATACAGATTTTTTTTTTTTTAACTCTTTCTTTTACTTAATTTCACTTCTGCAATGTATATTATACATTGCAGAAGTGAAAATAGACGGTTAGGAGCAATTTTAGCATACTGAGCATGCTCAGTACACTAACAATTGGGTCTGACGAACAATCAGCTGTTTCGTCGGACCCGCGCTCATAGGCCCCCATGTTAAAGGCCGAGGATCAGATCGGAATTTGGCCTAATTGCCATCTGATTTTGTGGGATCCGATTTTTTTCTGTGCCCAAAATCGGAGCAGTTTCCGATTTTGGGTACAGCAAAAAATCGGACACAAATCAGATCCCACAAAATCGGATGGCAATTAGGCCAAATCCGATCCAACCCCCATAGGATAACATGGGGGCTAAATCGGATCGGTGGCTGTCCATTTTACAACGGACTAGTCCAATCCAACAAAAACTGATGTGAAAGCAGCCTCAGTTGTGGATAATATAAACTTGTACAGTCAAAGTGGCTGATGTTCAGTTACTGCTCAGCTGAAATAGGGCTTAATTTGTTATTGTGCCTTAACTTAAAGTCTTTATGCTTATTTTGTATGCTCTTAATAAAGAACAGAAGTCCTGTGGAACTGAATCCAGTGTCACTGTCTTTGACTTCATTGATCCCCTTTTTCTTACCACTATATAGCTCACCTATATCATGATCACTATCGTGGTAGGTTCACACATTCGTTTTCTCTCCATCTGCGACAAATGGGCCAATTGTGCTAATCAGACTCTGATCAGATTGGGATCAGTTTTATGCAGAAGTAGAAAGAAGAAAATAAAAAGTTTCTCCACATTCTTCATCATGTCAGTCCGTGAAAACTGGACAACATTAGTATGTCATCTGAGTGAGGTCGATTTTTTCAAGACCCAAAGATTTGAAAGGGTGAGTGGGTCCCAATTCTTGGAGGAAAATCACGCATCCGGTGATTTATTTCACATGCGGAATCGGTCAGTGAGATCATCCATCTGCAGTACCCCATGAATAACCTTGGTCCAAGTGTGATCTGTTTTTTTTTAACGGATTTCACTCAGTCCGAAAATATGGTGGCGTGCATGATCCCTTACTGTTACTATTATTATGTAACCCTAATACTTAAAGTATCTATCTATATATCTATCTATCTATCTTTCTGAAAAAACAGGCAGCACTCCCAACTTAAAGGTGATATGGGGATTCTTAATGATCCATAGTGGCAACGTTTCAAAGATTTCCTTCTTGAGAAAGAAGGGAAACCTTTGAAATGTTGCACTATGGATCATTAAAGAATCCCTATATCGGAGTGCTGCCTGTTTTTTCGGATATATTGATGGAGGATTGCTGGACACTTTCTAATACAGATTTTTTGCACCCATATTTACTTTGGTAGTGCTGCCATGTTTTTCTAATCTATCTATCTATCTATCTATCTATCTATCTATCTATCTATCTAATCTGTTATTATATTATTATTTATTTTTAGAGCATCATTGATTGCATGGTTCGGTACATGATAAAACCGTGGGCTACAACGAAATACGAATAGAAATTGCAAAGAACAAGTGACAGACTCTTACTGAGGGAGAGAGAACCTGTTTTTCCGGTTTACAGAGACAATAGGTTGGGGGTTGCAGCAGATTCCGTGGTGGTGACTTTTGTGACATGCTTTGCCTGGAAAATGAATCACTTTCTCTGATGCCAGCAAAGTCAATGAGTTTTCAGACATGCTGTGAACACGCCACATTTTTTACTGGTCCGTTTTTTGAGTACAAAATGCATCCAAAAAATAATGAAGCCATTGTTAAATGGAAAAAAAAATGCAGCAAACAGACATTGGCCAATGTGTGTACCAAGAACTCAGAAATAAAAAGATAGATTTTGAGTTTTTTGAAAAAACGTAAGTTTTTAACTTTTTTCTCATATATATACAGCTTGTTAGCATATGTACATCATTGGTAGTAACCGAGTGCTGCAGAGTATTTTTTTCTAGTTATCTATCTATCTATCTATCTATCTATCTATCTATCTATCTATCTATCTATCTACTTATCTATCTATCTATCTATCTATCTATCTATCTATCTATCTAGCTATCTACCTGCCTCTAGCTATTGCATAGCTAAAATTCATAAAATCTTATAGAAAAATGAGAAAACAGAAAGTAAAAAAAATATTTCCGATATTGGTATAATATTCTCAATGAATGCAAGTCATCACAAAAGAACAAAATGGGCCAAGACATAGTAACATAGTTTTTAAGGTTGAAGGAAGACTTTAAGTCCATCTTGTTCAACCCATAGCCTAACATGTTGATCCAGAGGAAGGCATAAAAAACCCAGACATGGTGGAAGAAATAATGTCTTAGACCACATTGGCTGTGTGGGATTTTTAGGTTGATGGTGCAGCTAGTGTATAACACCAGATAAAGAATCCATGATACCTTAATATTGATTTGAACAGGTAAGATTGTTTGCTGGTCGGGCACTGGTTGAAATGAACGATTATTTGCTTCACTGCGACACTCATTCATTTCAGTCAAAATTAGCCATTTCCACTGACTTTTTATCTCAAGTTCATGGGGTCCGTGGTTGTTCCCAATGAACCCCTTGCCTTGTAGCTCTCTGTCACCTATCTATGTCTATTTGTTTTCCTATTCATTCTATACTTGTTGCCTGTTTCATCGTAAGAAAAGAAAATTAATTTGACTCTGTTCATGTACAGTTTGTATCCTAAATTAAAAAAATGAAACCCCAGGGGACAACAACTCCCCTTGTCCTGAACCCTCCAATTTCACACATAAAATGTTACATGTGTCAATGAGGGCAGCTTATAAAGGTGACGTTTAATTACTTCTCTTTGTCCTCAACTCCACAACACAATTATTTGCTTTTCATGAGCAAACCTAATCCTTCATGGTCTAAATTAGCCTAATATTCAATATTCAGTCCCAGTCCCTCTCCCGGTGGGAGGTTGTATGGTAGCATCTGTGCCAGCATATGTTAGGCAGCTCTGAGAGGGGTCACTAACTCATTTTGTCAGAGTCTATCCTATCACCAAAGAGACAGGAGCGACACATATTTCACAAAATACTCTTCTGTCTTTGCAGATAACCTTGCTTCACTGAACCTCAGACACTCGGATCCTGGAGATTCGGATGTTCTTTCGTCACACAACTGGATGTTGCAGAATTGTTAACTCTCTTTAATTTCACATATAGCACAGTTTGGATTAAAAGTATTTTCTTTCTTTCTGAGATTTCCATCCAGCATGCCAGAATAATCAGTCACAATTTCTTTTTCTTTTTCCTGCATCTGTGTAGCTTAATAAAGAATCAATATAACGTCAGCCCCCAAAGGAATGGGTCTGCCCTCCGCACAATATAGTGCATGGTTCAGCTGACACAGAGAGAGTATCATGAAAGGAAAATGTACACAGGCATTTATGTCAGCTGTCTTGCTACTGATTAGACCCGAGGAAATATTTGATTACAAGGAGCGAAGAGGAGGAGTCCGTGTATCTATTTCTTACAAATACAATTTGCCATCTGTTGTTAGCTGGTGTTGGGGAATTATGTCCGAAATGGAAGGTTCTGTAAAATGATAATATTCATAATAACTTCGGCCAAGTAACTAGTGAACTAGGGAATAAATATATAAGGACAATACAAATAGTGGTCCAAGGCTAACAAAAATCTACATTTCGATATCTCTAACTTGTAGACTGGTTTCAGATATTGAGGATCTGGAAGTCACATAATAACATAGTATTTAAGGCTGAAGGAAGACCTTAAGTCCATCTAGTTCAACCCATAGCCTAACATTTTGACCCAGAGGAAGGCAAAAAAAACCATGTGGCAACACTAAGCTCCACATTGGGGAAAAAAATTCCTTCCTGACTCCACATACGGCAATCAGTTACTCCTTCACCTGTCTCTCCAGACCGCTCTCTGCCAGGACCTTTAGTTCTCATCTAGGTGACTATTCCCCTATTCCGTCTTCACAGTGGTCATCAATATCTTTGGTTTTGATTAGACCTCGTGACATCATAACGTTGCAAGCATAGCCTATGCTGTAGGCACCTGAGAAGGTGTATATAAGTATTCACAAGAAAGAAGTGGGAATAATTTTATATTAATCTCTACTTTTATTATTCTCTGGGGTATGGAGAGACTTCCAAGCATATTATAGCGATCAAGACTAAGGCTGGCTTCACACTACGGCTGGGATCCGATCAGTGGCTGTCCGCTTGAGCTAGACAGCCCCGGACCGGATCTGCACACAGAACTGGAGGGCTAATTTGCCCTCGGGTTCGGTGTGCAGCCGGCGCAGCTGCTGCCGCTGATAACTCAAGACCGCGGCTCGCTCCTTGTGATCTGTCAGAGGGGACAGCTTCATGGTGCTGAAGCTCAGCGCCGGCCCCTCCTGACAGTTCAGCTAGCTCCCCGCAGGCCGTGGTCCCGACCTATCAGCAGCGGCAGCTGCGTGTGACTGCACACTGGACCGGAGGGCAAATTAGAGAGAATGTTTTATTAAAAACAAATAAACACTTTTACCAAATGGTTAATGTTTTGGGGACCACCGTACATGTATATTAGCCTTTTATCAGTAAAAAAAAAGAGATGGTAACAAAACTAAAAAAGCAAAAAAGACTCCCTTTTGGACCTATGTGAATGAGGTTTCCAATATTGGTACCGAGAGTTATACACCAAACTCATCGGAATGTGAATACAGCCTAAACAGGTGACTATGCTGCAGCCTGTAATTGGGTTTAAAGAGATTTTTCACTAGCAATATGACCCCATTTCATTTGTCCAAACTATTCCTAACTAACACTTCACTGTTAGGGGCTATGAAGAGAGTGAAGTGTGATCTGGAAATGCATGGCCAGACTGGTGTAACTCACAGAGAGGCAGCCCCACCTCTACCAGTGATGTGCCATGCTCAATTAGTATGAATGCAGTCTGCAGCCCGGAAGGATAAAAGCTACAATAACAATCAAGGCATTTATGTTCAAATAGTTTTTATTGAAATTATTGATAAATATGGGGAAACAGACTATAAAGGGAAGGGAAAGAAGAAAAATGGAGGAATCTAAGGTTAAAAAGGGAAAATAGTACAGCAACCACTTTTTTTATAGCAATTTTTAACAAAAGTAAAGTTAAATCCTTAGATTATGCATTAGTTTTAAATGCATATACCATATTTTTCGCTTTATAATATGCAACGGATTATACAATGCACCCCCAAGTTGAGAGGAAGAAATTAGGAAAAAAAATGTATTTAAAATAAAGGGTCTGTCCTATCATCAGGTGCTTCTTATGTGCTTGTGCAGTGTAGCCTATGGGGATGGTACCATGAGGGTGGTGGAGACAGGGTCACAGCAGGCAGGATCGCGGTGGTGAGGATCATCGGCAGTATCAATGCTGTGTGCAGGTGGCATGGTCACTTGTGGAAGTTGGAAGTAAGTAAAGTAATGCTTTCGGGCCTGGAGCTGGGGTGTGAAGGTTTTGGGTGGTTTTCAGCAGGCATTCATACTTCCAGGTACTGGCAAATGGCTGTGGAAACAGAGCAGACAAAACTAAAGACCTCAGGGAGCTGAATGATTGATCTATGCCTGCGCTGCCTCTACCGGATGGCCTTCTAGACATTGGCTTCGAAGGCAGTGCAGGCGCAGATGAAGATCTCGGACAGCCGAAGTCTCTATCTGTGAATATGCCGCCTCTGCAACCAATTTCTTAAAGCCACCTGGTGGAGGCAGCGCAGGCACATATTGAGCCTTCAGCTCTCTGAGCTCTTCAACTATGTCTGCGTCTTATAATCTGAAAAATACGGTAAATTGGGGAATGGGAAAAGGATAAAAGGGGTGGAGAAGAGGTAGGGATGGGAAAAGATCAATTTTTTATTAAGAAAATGAAAGATAGAGTGCATCAGGGAAGGTAAGAATTAAAAGTAAGGACAAAGGAGATAAATACAGTAAAGCAAATCTTACCTGATGAACAATCAACATATATATTTGTTAGCTTACCAATTATCCAAACGTACACGTAATGAACATATATTGTGTCAAATAAATTCACATGGCATGAAAGGAGACGGTGATAACCTTCAATCAAGATTAAAAATAGTTTTCCCAAAACAGTGTTATATGTATTAGAATTCACATTATACATTTAACACTCTTGCAGGGATCTGAAATCCTATTTGTCTATGTAGGTCCACCACTAATCCACCGTTCCCATCTCTTGTAATATTTTGGGTAATGTTTACTGTAAATAACATGGGTTCTTTCATATAAATTTTAAGGGTATTGATGGAGTATTCCATTTTGCTGCAATAGTGTTTTTATCAATTATAAAGATGCGACTCAATAGAGGCCTAAAGTTCTAAGAAACCAAATTCATCCCCAAAGGCAACAAGGACAATTGTGGAGTAAGCGATATGTTTTGTCCAAAAATAATGTTTATCAGCATGAATACCTCCAAAGTTCTTTGAGTTTTGGGCACTTCCAAAATATGTGAATATCTTCCCTCTGTCCACACTGTCTCCACCAAACAGATGGTTGACTGTGAAAAAGATTAGCAATTTTACTTGGTGTAACATACCACCTAGAGATTAATTTATAGAACCCTTCATTGTGTGGCGCAAATGACGAGACTGTGGTGTGGAGTGTAGCGAGAATGTTTTATTCAAATGTCTCTCCCAATTTAACATAAAGGGTAGTATCATAAAGGGGGTATCCTGGTTAAAGCAACTATATACAGGTGTATGTCAATGAATTAGAATACTATCAAAAAATTAATTTATTTCAGTAATTCAATACATAAAGTGAAACGCATACAGTTGTGCTCAAAAGTTTACATACCCCAGCAGATTTTTTGCTTTCTTGGCCTTTTTTCAGAGAATAGGAGTGATAACTGGTCATGAAGCCAATTATTGTCAAACTACTGAGATTTTTCTTTCTAAATCATAATGACTGCCAAAAACATCCAAATGACCCTGATCAAAAGTTCACATACCCTGGTGATTTTGACCTGATAACATGCACATATGGGTTTAAATGACACAAAAGGTAACATCCTCACCTGTGACCTGTTTGCTTGTAATCAGTGTGTGTGTGCATAAAAGCTGAATGAGTTTCTGGGATCCAGAAAGACTCTTGCATCTTTTATCCAGCCACTGACATTTCTAGATTGTGAGTAACGAGGAAAGCAAAAGAATTGTCAACGGATCTGTGGGAAAAGTTAGTTGAACTGTATAAAACTGGAAAGGGATACAAAAAGGTATCCAAGGAATTGCTATTGCGAGTCAGCAGTGTACAAACTGTAGTTAACAAATGGAAAATCAGGGGCTCTGTTAAAACCAAACCACGATCAGGTAGACCAACAAAAACTTTGGCCACAACTGCCAGGAAAAATGTTCCGGATGCAAACAAAAACCCACAGCTGAAATACAGGAGTCTGAAAACTGAAAATTATTGGTGTGGCTGTTTCTAGATGCACAATAAAGAGGCACTTGACGAAAAATGGGCTGCATGGTCGAGTCACCAGAAGAAAGCCATTACTGAGCAAATGCCACAAAGTATCTCACCTGTAATACGCCAAACAGCACAGAGACAACCATCCAAACTTCTGGAACAAGGTAATTTGGAGTCATGAGACCAAAATCAAACTTTTTGTCCACAACCATAAACGTTACATTTGGAGAGGTGTCAACAAGGTCTATGATGAAAGAAACACCATTCTCCTGTAAAGCACGGAGGTGGGTCGCTGATGATGTGAGGATGAGTGAGCTACAAAGGCACAGGAAACTTGGTCACAGTTGAAGGAAAGATGAATGCAGCATGTTATCAGCAAATACTGGAGGCAAATCTGCACTCATCTGCACTCATACAGCAGAACAAAGTGAAGGTTCTGGAGTGGCCATCTCAGTCTCCTGACCTCAATATCATTGAGCCACTCTGGGGAAACTGAAGCGCACAGTTCATGCAAGAAAGCCCAGGAATTTACAGGAACTGGAGGCTTTTTGCCATGAGAATGGGCAGCTTTACCATCTGAGAAAATAAAGAGCCTCATCCACAACTACCACAAGAGACTTCAAGCTGTCATTGATGTTAGAGGGGGCAATACATGGTATTAAGAACTGGGAGATGTGAACTTTTGATCAGGGTCATTTGGATGTTTTTGATTGACATTGTGATTTAAAAAGAGAAAACACAATAGTTTGACAATAAATGGCTTCACCCAACCACTAACCATGAGTGGAAAAATAGTTTTTGTGTTATAATTCATATTCTCTGAAAAAAGGCCAAGAAAGCAAAAAATCTGCTGGGGTATGTAAACTTTTGAGCACAACTGTATATTATATAGAGTCATTACAAACAGTGATCTATTTCAATTATTTATATCTTTTAATGTTGATGATTATAGATTTACAGCCAATGAAAACCCAAAGGTCATTATCTCAGAAAAATAAAGTAGGGAGAACAAAGGGTCTGAGAGATAAAACATTACCTAAACAGGTATCAGAGGCTTCACCTTGTGTGGTTGTGAGAGTCACAACCACTATAAAAGCAGATCATGGCTGCTGCAGTCCCCAGCGTGGAGCATATAGAAAAGGGAGGATGAAGGGTTAAAAACTGTGCTGCTGTATTCCACGAGACATCAAAGGGTGAACATAATATTGATATATTAGTCAACACGTTTCAGGGCTTCCTAGCCCCTTTCTTGGACCAAATTAATATAATATTGCCATGTTTCAGGCATTTTAGGGAGCCCTGAATTGTGTTGACTAATCAATAAAATCAATATTATCATTCATCCCCCCTACTTTAATTTTCTGAGATAATGACCTTTGGGTTTTCAATTGTTGTAAGTCATAATCATCAACATTAACAGAAATAAACATGAAATATATCACTCTGTAATGACTCTATATAATATACAGTATGTGCTTCTCTTTTTGTATTGAATTACTGCAATAATTAGCTTTTTGAAGATATTCTAATTCATTGAGATGCACCTGTATGTTACTTGTCTTCGACATATTGGTGCTGCAAATATTACATGAAAGTGAACTTGAAGTCTCCATAACGATGGATTCCCTCCTTCATAGGTTTGATATATTACACTATAATAAATTGTTACAGACTCATCAAAGACCGGAATATTATATAGTCTTTGTAGATCTTGTATAGGAATAAAGTGTCTGCCATCATATATATCTTTGACCCTTCTTAATCCCATAGATTTCCATTTCATCAGAAAATAATTTAAAAAACTTTAATGGAGTCGTTCCCTATTTGGTCGTATTTTGAAGTTCTGGTATGAGGAGTTTTAGCTAATGTCCTCCATGCCAAAATTATTGCCTTAATTATTGAGTTTGGTGGAATAGTTGTATGTGGATTGGACATAAATTAGCAGAGAGCTCTGAGGTGTACTCTGGACAATATGAGTCTCAATAATCCTCCATAGCAGCTCCTTGTTACTTAGCCATTCTCGCGAAGACTTGATTAGAAAGTGTAGTAGTAACTAGAGAGATTAGACAAGCTAAGGCTGGTTTCACATAACGATTTTATCAGTTCCAATGCTGTCCGATAAAAATCGGACAGCATCGGACCGATTTTGGGCCCCATGCAGCCCTATGGGCATCGGACCGAATCGGATGTGCACTAAATGCCATCCGATTCTGTCCGATTTTATTATCGGTGCAAAAATCGGAGCCTGCTCCGATTTTAGCACCGAAAATAAAATCGGACAAACTCGGATCGGACCAAATCGGATGGCATTTAGTTCACATCCGATCCGACCCGATCCCTATGACATGGGGCCCTATGGAGAAGGGTCCGAGGAAACATCTGATGTCTCCTCGGACCCCATTTTAGTGTACTGAGCATGCTCAGTACACTAAAATAGATCCTACAAGTGAAACAAAGGGTTAAAAAAATAAAAAAAATCTATACTCACCTGTCCACGAGGCCCCCGGCGTCTCCGGTGTCTCCAGGTGTCTCCCGGTATCTTGCTGTTCTGTCTTCTGTGCTGCCAGGACCTGCCGTGATGTCACAATCACATGACTGCCGGCTATTGGTTACTTGCAGTCATGTGATTGTGACATCACGAGAGGTCCTAGCAGCACAGAAGACAGAACAGCAAGATACCGGAAGACGCGCGGGACTGTGCAGGAGTCGTGGACAGGTGAGATAAGATTGGAGAGGGGAGGACACATGGGGGTACCTGGAGGACACATGGGGGCACCTGGAGGACACATGGGGGCACCTGGAGGACACATGGGGGGAACCGGAAGACACATGGGGGGAACCGGAGGACACATGGGGGAACCGGAGGACACATAGGAGGACCGGGGGCCAAGAGGGGAAGACCGGGGTGCAGAGGGGAGGACCGGGGGCCAAGAGGGGAGGACCGGGGGTGCAGAGAGGAGGACCGGGGGTGCAGAGAGGAGGACCGGGGGCCAAGAGGGGAGGACCGGGGGTGCAGAGAGGAGGACCGGGGGCCAAGAGGGGAGGACCGGGGGAGAGACAGTGACAGCTAGGGAGCGATCTGACAGGAGGGTGGGCATCCTATTTTCTGTCGGAATCGGATGCCTATTTGGCATCCGATTCCAGGCATCAGAGGAATCAGATGCTGTCCGATTTATATATATTTAAAAAAATCGTAGTGTGAAAGTAGCCTAAGACCTCTTTGCCCCCTTCTTCCCACACACATTTGTTCCTCATCAGCAGTTTACTCAAGATCCTAGCTTTCTTTTTGTTCCAAATACATATATTCAGATTGGCCTGCAGTTTTCAAAGGAATTTTTGGGGTACCACGAAAATATATAAAGAATCTTGGGCAGTGAAAACATGTTGAATGTTGTTATAACCCCTACCCGAGATAGTTCATGGTTTGAGAATCCAGTTAGTTCATCTTGAGTTGATTTTATCAGATTATAAAAGATGAATCCACTTTAGTTTTGGAACTTCTAGAGATGTCTACACCCAGATAATGAATGGAAACCTTTCCTATTCAAAAGATCAAAATGTTCTAATGCTGTTTATTTGTGAGTTAGTTATGTTTACGTCCAATAGTTTCGATTTAGTGGCGTTTATCTTATAATATGAGACTACAGTCAGCTGGGGAAGATCCCTTGGGTCCTCAGTCACTCCTCTGCTCCAGTCTGATGCGGTCACTAAGGGTTTCATCCATCATATAAATGACAGGCTGTATTGGCTTTAGTTGGTTATCATTGTGGCAATCGTAATGCGGCAGAGCCTTGATACCCGGCTTAAAAATCCCAAAATTATTTGAATGGGTACACCGGATGTCCACAACCCACTAGTATGCCAGGGGGAAGTTGTCATATATTATTTTAGGCTTTTGCGGTACTGTATTATGTGCTAGTGCACGGTCTATTTCTAACAGGCCTTGCAGCAGTGTTGCTCAGCTCACCTCCGCCCTCTTTATCCAGTGATATCTTGATATAATAGTAAAAGGAAGAAAATATTCAGTCTACCGTTGAGCAGTGCATCAGAGAGTCCAGGGGCGGTCAGATGCCAGTAGACGTCCAGTGCAGTCAAGCTGAAGTCAGAAGCACAAAGAAGAGTCCAATGGAATCCAATGGAAATAATTCTCCAGCACCATAGAGTGTAAAAATAAAACTTCACATTTATTAAGAAAGTCTAAAAATTCATGATAAGCCACTTATAAAAACAGGAAAGGCTACGTTATGTGTTTCAGACTAAAACAGGCATATCCTTATTCATCTTGATGTAGACCACCTAGAAAGCTCAGGATGGTTAGATTTATCCTAGGATATCCATAAATCTTGCAGTAGGTTTTGATGATGGTGGCACTCTTTTCAGTTGATTTGGTAGTCGCTTTGTTAGGATGATACACAGAGCTTGGATTTTATGTGTCCAACATGGTGCATCCGCTATCCTCTGAAACTCTCTTCCCCATCACATCAGACACTCTCCTACCCTGGTAACCTTCAAAAGCAAGCTGAAGATCCACCTCTTCCGCCAAGCCTATAACCTGACATGAGACCCGGTTCACCACACCGTCTCACTATCGGAATTCCCCCCCCCCTATTGTATCCCCACCCGTCCCTCTTAGACTGTGAGCCCTCGCAGACAGGGTTCTCTACCCTCCTGTATCTGTACGATTTGATTGTCAATATATATTGTACTTGTCCTCGTCTGCCCTTTCCATATGTAAAGCACCATTGAATCTAATGGGGCTATATAAATAAATAATAATAATAACAATAATAATGGTCGCCAGCTAGCCACACCCCATATCTATACAAATAAGGGTATTTAAGAGCCTCTTAGAGATCAACTAAGAGGGGCAGGGTAGATAGCAGAAGTATATTGGGAAAGTGTTAGGCTGGTTTCACACTGCCGGTTTTTAGACTCTGGGGAATGCAGGTAAAACCCGCATTTCCCCAGATTCCCCCGCAGCTGTAAAACCTGATGCAGCTGGATGCATTGGCACTGGTATTATTACTGATCCATTTCATGGATCAGTGATAGTATCGGTGCATGATCATTCAGATGCATCAGGTTGTGTGAGTTTTTTTAGATGGATCTGGTAGAAAATGACACATCCCCTAGTGGGTTCTGGGCATTCTCAGCCAAAAAAACAGATCCGGCATCTAGATCCAGCAAGATCAGGAATCCAATGCATCCAGGTTCCATAGAGCACCATTATAATTTAACCCACGTTGCCCTGAATCCAGGTGTTCGTTCCAGGTGTTCTCAGTTTTTAAACGATCACCAAAAATGTTACAAACTGCATTTTTGGCTTCAGTTAAAAACCGAGGACACCCAGATCAGGTCGAACCATACGGAACTGGATGCCCCCGCAACTTCCTGAAAGTCAATGGGACAGATGTGGGTGCATGGCGTTTCAGCTGGATTCACACGGATACCAAAAAGCGGTAGTGTGAAACCAGCCTCAGATAGGAGTAGTTAGAAAGGGATCACTTTAGTAGTGGTAAACTTTTTTAACCCATTGATAACCTCCCTGCATTTACTCCTGATGAGTCACAATACATAGATCTAATAACTTGTATGTCTGATTGCTGTTCAAATTAACAAATTAAAGGGCCCGAATAAAACGAGCTGAAAGTGGTCTTGTGACATCACCGATCCTCAGTGATAAGGTTCAGTATCACTATATCATTATTTTATGTCCAAGAATAACACCCATCATCCCTAAGTGTTCGCTCCGCACATGGACTTCCAAGCCAGACTTTATTTTTAAAACCTCACATAATCAAGATGGCATTTGCTGTCGTACATAACTCCATTAGGAGCAGACAAGAACCTCTTCTTACTATTTATGCTTTTGGCTGCAGCCTTTCTATCTGAATGGATGTTGTGAGCATTATTTAAGATTGTATTTTACATGCTTTTAACTAAAATGCTAAGTAAAGTGTCAGCACTGTATAAATATAAATTACAGCTACAAATAAAAATATTCACTCCTGCTTCCAGCCTGTCACTGTCCTAATGCTAAATGTTACTTTTCATCTGTAAGTTATCAAATGTTACTCTTTAGCAAATGCGTAGCCAATTACACAAAGCTGCCCGATAAATGTATGTTAATCCACTGCAGTATCTCAATTGGTAGAAATACGGAAATATGGCGTATTATTCACAAATAAGTAGGCTTTAAGATCGCCGAGGGATATTGTGATTTATCTCCTGACCTCTCCTCTTCATGTATAATACAAATATTATATCCTCTATGCTATTATTATTAACATTCTTATTATTATTATTATTATTATTATTATTATTAATAATAATAATAGTAAAATCATTATTACATTTTAATTAGTATCATTATTAGCAATTAATATTTAATTGTTATTATTAATACTAACGATACTAATTATTATTTAATCATTATGTAAATAGTAATAATAATAAAATCATTATTACATTTTAATTAGTATTGTTATTAGTAATTAATATTTAATTGTTATTATTAATAATATTGATACTCATTATTATTTAATCATTATGTAAATAATAATAATAATAGTCATTATTAAATTTTAATTAGTATCATTATTAGAAATTAATATTTAATTGTTGTTATTATTAATAATAATGATAATAATTATTATGAGAAGGTAAAAAATGTGTGTACCGTGTTAGCCAGTAGAAAGCTTGCTATATTTACCATCTTTTCAGTTAGCCATTAAAAGGTATCAACCACTGAGGACTCTAAGATTCTAATAATAATTATTATTTAATCATTATGTAAATAATAATAATAATAATAATAATAATAATAATAAAATCAGTATTACATTTTAATTAGTATCATTATTACTAATTAATATTTATTGTTATTATGAATAATAATGATAATAATTATTATTTAATCATTATGTAAATGCTAATTAATAATAATAATATCCATATTTCTTACCCAATGCATAATAAAGTGAAATCTGCAGCCCATTTATTGCAAAATCTACATGTGAAGTTCTGCAGATTCCTTATAAAATATTGAACAAAATCCATATTTTTTGTCCTTTTTCAAAAAGATCACTTGTCTGTAATCAAAGTTTATTATTTGGTTACCCCCAGCTTCGCAAAACAAGTAGTAAAAGGAGGTGAAAACATTTGTACCCCAAAATAGTATCAATAAAAACTAAACCTTATATATAAAACAAACAAAAAGCAACTGAACATGGGTCATATAAACAAGTATTCAAAAAATGGGCATCAGGAGTGGCCAATTGTTTTAAAAAATCCAATCAAAAAAACTAATAAATATATATTTAAATATATATAACAACAGAAAAATGGACACCAGCACACCAATACAGAAGGAAGGAAAACGTGGACTTGTTTATTCTCCCAGGAACGCAAAGTTTCAGCTCTCCACAGGACAAGCGCTGCTGGAGAGAGGCTAGAGGATAGCCGAAACGTTGTGGTCCTGGGGGAATAAACAAGTCCACGTATTCCTTCCTTCTATTTTGGTGTACTGCTGTCCATTTTTCTGTTGTTATATATATTAGTTTTGTTTTGTTAGATACTTTAAAACAATTAGCACCCGCATTTATTATTTTTGTACTGTTCTTCTTGTAACTATGTACCGTATTTTTCGCTTTATAAAACGCTCCGGATTATAAGACGCACTCAGATTTTAGAGGTGGAAAATAGGGAAAAAAATATTTGTAGCAAAAAATGACTTTGATATGACACTCAGGCCCTGCGACCAGTCAGCGCTGGTGTCTGTTTCCTTCGGATGCAGGTGCAGCAGGTGAGCAACACCAATGACTTCTGCTCCAGTGTCTGATGGCGGGGAGACAGATGCCAGCACTGATTTGTCGGAGGGCTGAGTCTCATATTAATGGGACATGAATATGCAACTTCTGACAATGTTGGAACTGCTGCAGCATGGGGGGAAGGGTGCGTGCACACGATCAGTATACACAGCGTTTTGGACGCAGCGTCTTGCTGCTGTGTCCAAAATGCTGCGTAGTACAGTACAAGCATAGTGGATGGGATATGTAGAAATCCCATCCTCACTATGCTTAACCCGCCCGCAGTGATCTGACAGCTGCGGTGCGGGTTGCCGGTTCCCCCTCCGCATGTTTATTTCATGCTGTGGAGTTGGAAGCGGCTTCCATCGGGTGACTGCAGGGAGAAGCCGCCCTGCACCCGCTGCACATGGTGAGTACAGGATGGCTGCGGTCTCCCTGCGGCCACCCGTGGCTTCACTCAAGTCCGGAGGAGCCGCGTCCAACATGCAGTTCCTCCCGACCATGAGCACACAGCCTTAGTATGGTCCTTATTACTTTTACAAGGGCCAACAAGGTGAATGAGAAGGGATTTGTTCATGTAGTAGCAATCCCTTTAAGAACTATAACTCCCAGCATGTACTGTAGATCCTATAGCATGCTTGGAGTTCTAGTTAGGCACAGTATTGTTGTGTTAACTTTACTTTATTAGTGGTTATTTTACACATCCATGTGCACTCACTTTAATGTGTCCTGCTTTGTGGCCAGTCTGCATATAAAGTTCTGATGTGATGTACTGTAAAGAGGGAGGGCCAGGGAGGGGGTCTGAACACTGTGCTGAAATACGATGCTCCAGCGTCTGTCTCCTAATTACAAGTCACCACTACAGAGCTTGACCTATAGATGCAGGATGTAGATATAGGAGCTGTACACTGGTGTTATGCAGGCTCCAGCCCTGCTCTAATAGACTGAAGCTCCTGAACTGCAGACCTGACCGACCTTCCTGGATTTCTGCACAGGGCAGGGCTCAGCAGGACACATTGCAGAGAGCAGAGGGAGTAAGGCCAGGACACTGTGACAAGGTACCTGTGACAAGGTGCCTGTGATAAGGTGCCGATCTGCTCTACCCCTGTCTCCATCACAGCACAAAGCACAAAGCTCAGTGCTCCTTCACTTGCCGCAGCTGCACCCCCGGCACCTGCATTCTCACTATCTCCAGCACACAATATCCCCAGCCACTGCAAGAAGCTGGGGAGAGACCATGTGTGCTGGCTAAGCAGCTTCTCCTGCTCCCCGTGCTCTCACCTCTCATGCTGTCTTCAGTGCAGAGAGGTGGGTGGAGACTGGGAGCAAGTGAAGTGAATATTTAATTACTTAATGAGCCGGGGACACGTGGTGCTCCTGCCGCCCCGGATTCTTCAGCAGGGACCATTCCCTGTCACTTCTGTCCCCACTTCACTGCTGTCTCCCCCTCCCCAGCAACTGAGGATGCTAGAATGTTATATTCCTTTTATAAGACGCACCCCCACTTTCCTCCAAAACTTGGAGGAAAAAAAGTGCGTCTTATAAAAGGAAAAATACGGTATATATATATATATATACATAAAATGGTGAAAAGAAACAGACAGCACTTCCTAGAGGATTAATACAGGTGCCGAGCTGTAACACTTCATAATATAATAGAGGAAAGCTACAGCAGCACACTGCTAAAGCCAACATATGCAATTGAAAGTGTCAGATAGAATGCAAAACTTTTTATTCTGAGAAAAAATAAAAACTAAAACATTTTTTTTTAATAAAATCACTGATTTTATAAGGATCTTTGCGCATGTATTGGCTGAACGCAAACACTTTCATGTGAACGCTGTGGAGATTGCCCGCATGCATTCACATGAAATCGCACTGTGAGTGTGACCGGCCACCCAATCAGCGGTGGCAGCCGGGATGCAGGATGCTGATCTCTTCCTCCCTGCCACCCCCGCTGCCGCTGGTTTAAAAAAGCTGGCCGAAAAGCCTGTGGTGAAAACCAGGAATGGTTTCTCTGGAAGCTGTAGTTCCATGAACTCTTGTTAATGCTACAGGGCTAGGTTTACAGGATAGTCAGAAGTGATGGGAGGGACTGACCATCCATATACCTCCCATGGGTGTTTCTCAGCAGATATCCAATGAATGATTCTGAGTAACATGGTCTGTGATGTCAGCCAGGTCCTGGAAGGAACACATACTGGCTGGAAGCACATGGTGGAAAGACTATGTGTGGGTATGGAGCAGAGCCACAAAGGTGCATCTCTGACAGAGTGGAGCTGAACCTCAACCCTGAGTGTGGAAACTGCACATTTGTTTGGAGCATGCCATAGCTCTTTACAAGCTAATGGACTTGAAATGCATATCTGGAGTTTGGGAGATTGACCAGTGTCTATGGACTCTGTGTGTACATTTTTGTTTGTGTTAGTGTAAAGCCTAAAGGAAGTTTAATGTGTATTCACCCTGTTGTGTTTATGATGCATAAACTAAGCAGACTTTTAAATGAAGGGTTGTTGTGGCAAAGGGAGGAGTAACTCTATTATATAGTGACTTATACAGAATGCTTTAAGCACTATAGTGTGTGTATATTTATATATATATATATATATATATATATATATATATGTAATATATGTAATATATGTACGTGCATATATAAAGACATGGTAGAGCAATAATTGCAACCCCCTAAAGAGTGATGTTACCAGGTGATCTTGACCACACCCCATGAATTGCTAAATTAAAAAAAATATGTTTGAATTGCACTTGTTTTTCACTATTTAACCCACTTTTTTTCCATTTTTTTCGATACACTATATAGTGAGGTAAACAGTGTAATTCAGATCCACAATTTTTCCCACAAAGAAACACAAGGTCTCATAATGCTGTGTCAAATAAAAATGTAAAACGTTACGAAAAAGAAAAAATAAATAAATAATAAATGAAATGATAAATAAATTAACAGTACAAAAATATTCAATTAAAAACGTAATGATAAAAAAGGAGAGAAAAAAATGATAACGCAAAGAAGAAAAGTGGCCACAATAGCAAGGTGTGACATTTAGATAAAGGTGTGTGGGCCTCATTTGATATAAGCTCTGTCTGGTTTTCCGGATGATTAAAGGTATAGCATAGGGCATTTATATACTATGCTTGCTTGTATTTATTTATATTACTCACCTATATAGCAACCATTATGTTCAGCAGCTTATAAAAGACATCATTATGGTCCCCATTGGGGCTCACAATCTAAACTCCCTATCAGAATGTCTTTTTAGTGTTAGAAGAAATCAGAGGAAACTAGTGAGAGGCAGTCCCGCTCTTTTTGGTGCTCCGGCTCCCATGGCTCTGCTCACCGAAAAGAGCTGGATCTTTTGAATCCTAAACAAATCCCTATTAAATATATGTTTACCCCAGGTGAACGTATACATAAGATGATGCAGTTGTGGAAGAAACCCCGCCCACCTGTAACCAATACCCCGCTCAGTGTCAATTTGCCAATTAAAGTGACGAGTGGGCTGGGTTTGGTTCAAGTGGATGGGGTTTCATCTGCCAAACATCTGAATTTTATACAAAGATAGAGCCATAAAGAGAAATTAGTGGATCTCACTTGTGTGTTGGCTCAAAGAAGGGAGCTGCTTCCTTGCCTAGGATTGGTCACGACAAGCATATTGCCAGAGGAAACCAATGCAAACACAGAGAGAACATACAAACTCCTTGGAGATGTTGTCCTTGGTGGGATTTGAATCCAGGACCCCAGAACTGAAAGACTTTTGTACTAACCACTGAGTCTCCGATTCTAACCTACAGCAAAGGTTTAGAGCACGGGTGGGGAACCTCAGGCCCCAGGGCTGAATGCGGCCCTCGATTGCTTTTTTGCAGATTCCTGGGGACCTCAGTACTCAGGCTGGCAGACGTGTGTTTTGCCGACTGTCTGCCTTTTAAATCCAGCTCCCCAGTGGTCTCTATGTCTCAACCTCGGCTTTTCAGTGAGGTATATGCTCCCAGCCTCTCCTGTGATGTCTATGGCTCTAGCAAAACTCGAGAAGCAGTTGAGAAGCAACATGACTATTATCACCTAACATCACAGCCACGCTAAAGAGAGGCTACCCCAGCCACCACAGTAGGGGGAGTTGATTATTTAACTAAATAGAGCGGGTAATTTCCAAATTGATCATTTTGACTGAAAAATGGTTCCCCGCCCCTGGTTTAGAGGGAAGATTGATCCAAATTTGTGGGCAATACCAACTTTTGACATTGTGTAGAGTTCATCTAAATTATAAAACTAAATATGTGGCGCCCCGCAACGAGTGCGTCACAAGAGGGTATTGCAGCCATAAAAGCAGCCGCAATATTCTCTGACACAGCAGTGATCTGGTTAATTTAGAAATCCAACCCTGCATGCATCACTTAGAACAGAGGGCCAATCCTAGGTCCTGGTGGGTGGAGTGTTAGGGAAGTGTAGTAGAACACACAGTAGTCTAGACAGAACAGTCTAGAACTCAGAGAGAAAAGGGTCTAGAACTAGAACTTGGAGAGGAGCGGGGGCTCCGCACCCTGTGCAGCCCCCGGGCCGTCACCGGTCGGGTGTCAGCACCTGAGGCCTTACCAACCGGGATTGGGCATTATTCACACGGGTTCCCAAAAGACTCCCGTGCCCACAACTCACAGCCGGTTCACTGGTACCGAAGCTGGCAGCAGTTCACCTCTGCTACGCGAACCAGAAAGCGTGGAGGAGCAGCTTTACAGGAGCACCCCACCACCAGCCAACTTCCAGTCGTCTAACCAGCGGTGTACCCACTGAGGGATCCAAGGCTCCCCAAAACATCCAGAACGTACATCATGGATAGGCATTGAAGCAGCCTCCCCGTACCCGACCTGGTATTCCTGGGGGACACTGGCAACCAATTAGTTAGAATGGAGGAACACTGCGGATTTCTAAGGGACACCACCACTGCTGAGTCCACCCGGTCTACTACCCAACCACTGTATGCCATGTACTGCCTGCTGGTTACAGTAAAGACCCGTTGCAGAGACTTTCTGTGTCCGTGCTTCCTTATGAACTGTCCGTCCGCACTACAAGGTAACCGCAGCTGCCGCACAACATCTTGAGCAGCTCCAGCCTCCGGGGATCACCGCTCAGCCTGTGGGGAGCGTAACATCTTGCTGCTGTCCATCCCCCGGAGGTTCCGCAGCGTCGGTAACGATTACCGAACTACTCATAGGTGGCGTCACGAATAAATTAAAAACCCCTTTAATCTGTTCCTACAAGACGTCTTCACTTTTGATCTGCACTACACCGGGCCCCACTACCGGCAGGCGCGGTCCACCCGTGACTAGGAGGAAGGAAGCATCGCCTGTCTAAACTGGAGTCCCGGCCACGGTGAGTCAAATACAGCTTAACAAAAATAGCTTAACCCATTCCAGGGCAGTCAATGTGCTCTCTAGTAGGAATGTGAGGTTATTTCTGTACAAGGTCCTGGAAGCAAACTATTACTTTTTAGTAAAATGTCAAAAATGCAAGGTTAATATAGACAATATTATCATTTTACATACTCTGAACGATCTTGTCTCACTCCTTTTGATCAATGTTTTGACTTGTCCTTAATCTAAAGCAATTTTCATGAAAGGTTTTATGATTCGTTAAAGTAATGCCTTAAAATTACTCAAATAAAAAAGTTGGGTGTTTTCTTCTATTTTCTAAAATTGCTCAGTCTTTTACTAATGTGAAAAACGAAATTCATTTTCCCAACTGAAATAAAATGAAAATGCTCCGTACATAAGGCAAATGGAGTAATAGTCAAAGATCTTGACCAGGGAACAACCTGATCTCAACCTACCCGTGGCTTTCATCAACTTTTTCCATTAAGGTTCTGTAATATAATTATATCACTTTTCCCAACTATGGGGAGTAGACTCCTTATCTAATAATAGGTCCCATTACGCCATAGATATTATTAGCTGTAGCTGATAAGATAATTGTCTATTTGCCAGTGCTGAATTATATATCCATTTGTTCAATATGCACTTTCTAGCTCGAGGCAAAATGATGTTGATTAATTGTTGGTCCCCTGAAGGTTTTCTCCAACGGAGAGACATTACTTCAAACACCAAAGGTCTGATTTCACATGCAGACCTTCAATTTTATCATGAAAATCACAAGAACTTACCGATCTCACCACACTGACAAACAGAATGAAATCCCCACCATGTTCCCTACAGGTGGGGTCTCCGCTAATTGTTTCTTTCTTGATCCTACTTACCATTTGAGGTGAAAAGAATAGCAGGTTGATTAGCTACAATTTCAGTTTATGAAAAATGATAATTGGATCTGGAATTAAGATTATGCATGTAAACGATTTCTTACATCTATAGAGGGCATATTCTCGAATATTTCTTATTACTTTTAGCATTAGAAGCATGCTTTTCAAGGGGAAGTAAACAGATGACTTTGAGATGTAGATCTGAGGAACGGTATTTACTAGAGATGAGCAAAGATATTCAAGTCTAATTGAATTCTACTCGATTTTTTTTAAAAATCTGCATTTGCAAAAATGCTATTTTTTTGTAATCCGCAGATTTGTCAAAATGGCGTCTGCTGACCATTTTTCTAAGCAGTAAAGCTGCAGGGCTCCGGAGTCAGAATAGAAGTCGTGGAGTCGAAGTCAGAGTCAGTGTCCATTTTGAGTGAAGTCGGAGTCATATTTAATGAAATTGAGGAGTCAGAGTTGGAACTAGAGTCAGATGCTTGGCTTACTGGCTTCACAGCATCGGTTGTGTAGTCAGAGTCATGGAGCCGGAGTCCATTTCCATTTTGGGTTGAGTCAGAGTCGGATACAGGGAAATTGAGGAGTCGGAGTTGGAGTCGGAGTCGGATGTTTGGCTTACTCTCTTCACAGCAATGGTTGTGGAGACAGAGTCATGGAGTCGGAGTCCATGTCCATTTTGGCGGAGTTGGCGTCGGATTCAGAGAAATTGAGGAGTCGGAGCTGGAGTTGGATGTTTCACTTACTCACATCGCAGCATTTGTTGTGGAGTCAGAGTAGTTGAGTCAGAGTTGTAGTCATGTCTATTTTGGGTAGAGTCAGAATTGGATTCAGGGAAATTGAGGAGTCGGAGTCGGAGTTAAAATTTTTGGCTTACTGACTTCACAGCATTGGTTGTGGATTGTTAGTCGTTGAGTCAGAGTTGTAGTTGGCTTCAATTTTGAGTGGAGTCGGAGTCGGATTCAGGGAAATTGAAGAGTCGGAGTTAGAGTCGGAATCGGATGTTTTGCTTAACAACTCCACAGCCTTGCATAGAGGACCATCAAAAAGCAAAAACTCTTTACATGAACCATTCCACTCATCTCTCCAACCTCTCCGCTCCTTATCATAACCAATACAGTCTTTGTTGCATCTTCTGATCGCTGCTGCAAATGTTGAAATCTCCGGGTCAGTTCTGCACATGTCAAACTGCACTGCACACCATGACGTAATGACACTGTGACCTTTCATGCACTTGTGCATGTACATGCTGTATCAGAGCTGGAAATCTTGGCATAGTGTGAGAGGCACCGGGAATTTCAGCACTACGGGTACCGTCACACCTGGACACATCGCCGGAGATATCGGCGGCGGCGCACAGGAGCGCTCACGTTTTTGGCACCCCACCAGCATCGCCATCGCGTGTTTACATGCGCTGATACCTCCGCCGCTGCTTTGGCGATGTTACAGGCGACATCGCCGTTGGGGTGTCTACAAACCCCAGTGGTGAACCTGTAACATGGGAGCCTATGGCTCCCATTGCCTGTAAAATCGCCAATCACCATGTTACATGGGGCGATGTGTACACATTGCCTGAGAGTGGTCGCCTGGTTTCAGAGCAGTGCTGCAAAACCTGGCAACCACTCTCAGCCGATTTTTCGGCAAATTATCGCCGCTTTACACTGGGCGACTCACCAATGCTGTCGCCGGCGATAGGCCTTGCCTCTGCGTCGCCTGTGAAATCGCCGGCGATGTGTCCAGGTGTGATGGTACCCTAACACCTACAGAGGGGTAATAAGAAGATGCCGTACAAACAAGACAGGTGATGGGGAGACGCAGAGACTCCAGGGAAGTAGGCGATAAGGTGAGTGAAATGTTTTTATTTTTATTTACATCCTACATTGATTATGCTTTGATGTGTGTAGAGACCCCATGGCACAATAAGGGAAATTAAATTTGCAGAGAATAACTTCTTTGTTAATTGAATTTTCTGGGAAATTCTGTGCGAAAATATTCATTTGAATTTTGTCACATCCGTTTAGCTCTAATAATGACTTGAGTTTTGTTCCAGAAAAAGGAAAACTTTTCTACAACTCTCTCATGGCATCTGTCATGTATCATGATTCATGAAATATTGTCAAATTCTGAATGTTTCAATTTTATAATCAAGCTCGTGCTCCTTCTGCGGGTAACAGATTACAAAACTGGGCAGCTTTTCCAGCAAGATATCCAAAAGATCAATCATATAAAGATTATTGTATGTCATTGTATTTTTGATTGCCAGCCAAGGTAAAATCAGGCATCTGGGGTCTGGTATTCTAAGCATGGTGAGGGCCATAGTTATTGCCTCCCTCAGGCTACAGAATACCAGTCCACAGAGGTCCCAGAAATTGGCGCATTCAATAGAAGCGCTAGTTCCTGATGCTTTACCTAGTTCTTTCCGATGCCCTGGTGTGGTGGCATTGGGCTGCTAGAAGGGTTTAATGACAGCTTACTATTGACAGCTGTCATTAATCCCTAGCTTGGTAATGTCAGGTCACTGGTTTTACCTTGGCTGGCAATCAGAAAAAGGGTGGAGCCCATGCATTTTTTATTATTTATTTAAATATAAAAAAAAAATAATGGCCTCCTCTGTATTTTTGATTACCAACCATTGGAAAACAAAGCAGAGAGGGGTGGCACCCATAGGTGGAAGCTTTATCTATGCTGAGAATTAAAAATATGGTGGAGCCTGATGCAATTTTTATTTATTTATTTTTACATCCCTACGATAGCAGGCTCATTTCCAATGGCAACCAATCCCAGAAGCCAGCACAATGGATGCGGCGCAACAGCCATTTACAGGTGTTGTCAAAGAGAGTGGGCATTTGTGATTGGCTGTTTGAGCCAGTGCAGTGCATATTTGATGAGGTTAACGAGCAGTACCCAGAAGTAGTGTGACCATAGCACCTGAGACTCAGTCAGCATAATTATCTCGCTTTAATCCCCATTTTGCTTCCTTTTGCCACATACCCCCAGACCTCCTAAACACCATTTAAAAACTGTAACATTTGAGTCTTCAAACAACCATATACTCTTATGAGGTTCGGGCTCAAGTGAAAAAAAGTGCAGCCAGGCCCACCGAACATCTGCAGATTCACACATCTCTAGTTACTTTGATTGTAGCGTTGTGTACTCCAGACCATTACCTTCTGTGATCTAGCAACGGGAATGAAGGACCAGGCAGCTGGATTTCAACATTTTGTTTTCTCAGTAGAAATAAAGTAGAATGTTCTACGTTCTACTTATCCACAACACATGCATGGCCAGTCAAGCCAAGTATGGCAGTCTGGAGGAACATCTGTAAGTGGGACAAGTGCTTAATAGTTATCTGAAATGTATGGCCATCTTGTTTAGAACAATTTGTAAGCATTTAAGATAGACATATAAAGAATAGAACAAATGGTTAGCAATAACAGGAAGATTGCTTCTAAAATAGGACATTGTGTAAGTTAAAGATCTGTGAACGGGAGAAAAAACATGGTAAGGCTACGTTCACACATTGCGTATTTCCCTGCGTTTTTTTACGCGCGCGTATTTTCCTGCAGTTTTTACCTGCGTTTTTTTACGCAGGTAAAAACGCACCTCCATTCACACACTGCGTTTTTTGCTGCGTTTTTTTACGCGCGCGTTTTTTTCCACATTGTACACAAACATGACAGTGAAATAAAGTTTGGTGAAGAAGAGAGAAAAAAAAAGGGTCATTGATGTCATTTCCTCTCTTCATTACTGAGAAGAGAAGATACTCTGGAGCATGGCTAATTTGTCAGCTGCAATGGCCTTGAGTCAAAGACGCCTTAGCAAGCGAAACAGACATCGGCTGGGGCTCATTATAATAGCTGAAGTGCTTCGCCGCAGACTGGTATGTACCATGGATCTGACTATTTTAGGTGTCTGTGCAGTGTTTCTCGTCTCTGTCTCCCCCTGTGCCTCTGTATCCTCCTGTGCATGTTTGGCAAGTATTCACCTCTGTTGTTTAATCACTAATGTTATTTTTTTTTTTTTAGGCTCGCAACTGTCCCAAAAGGTTGTGGGTTCATCCAATACTGGAAGAGCGCGAGGATAAAGGAAGTTTTCAAAACCTGTACCAGGACTTAAGAACGTAAGTTTCTACCCTGTTATCCCCAAACAAAATTGTGTGCTTAGGCCCCTTTAACAGGTGGTTTTGTCTGGATCTGGCCAAAAAAAGCATATCCCGAGGGTCACGCTTAACGGCCGCACTTGCGTCAAGCCCCATGCATTGTCTATGGGGCTTGCGGTAAGGTGCGGCAAGTTTGTTTGTGGTACACGTTACAGATGCAGCCGCAAAAAAAAACGCAGGCAGCAGCCTTTATTTTTGTGGCTGCAACTGTTGGAACCGCACTGGCCGCACCTGCACACTTACCGCAAGCCCCATGGACAATGCATGGGACATGCCACGATTGTGCAGCAAGTACAGGCGTTAGGTGGAAGATGCGCCAGATGCTTTATTTGTCCGGATCTGCTGCATTTTCAAAAAAAATGCCTATGTGAAAGGGGCATATAAGTTTTTGCTCCCAAACATGCACATTTTTTCAAGGTATGTCTTAGGCCGCGTGCACACGGTCCGGAGGAGCTGTGTGTTGGACGCAGCTCCTCCGGACCTGAGGGAAGCCACGGTGGTCAAAGGGAGACCGCAGCTGCCCTCTACTCACCATGGGCAGCGGGTGCAGGGTGGCTTCTCTGCTGTCATCTGATGGGAGCCGCTTCTGACTACGCAGCATGAAATAAACATGAGCGGACTCCCAGCAACCCGCACCGCAGCTCCAAACACGCTGTTGGCGGGTTATGCATAGTGAGGATGGGATTTCTTGAAATCCCATCCACTATGCTAATACTGTAGTACGCAGCGTTTTGGATGCTGCGTCTTGCCGCAGCATCCACTGATTGTGTGCACGCACCCTTATTGCAAGCCCCTATCTTTCCCTTGCAGCCCTCAATACGGTATCCCCATAATCTCCATCTTGGTAACAGTACAAAAAAAAAAAAAATTGGCCTGTAGTCTGCGGTGTTTGCTGTACGGTATTCCCGACCGCCCTCCGAGTTCTTCTGCCATAGATATAGAGTGCCTTCGATTCAGTAGTGCATCCTAATCCCTGTAGTATATATTATTTTGAGGGGGTGTCTTCTATTTATGGCAAGTGGGTGTTATCTAATGTATTTAGGAAATGTTTTTTTATTTTTTTCTTCATTATCAATGTACATCTATATCAAATTACCTATCTAATGATATATTTTCATAATTTTTTTGTGTCAAAAAAATGTTGTCTACAGCTTTCCAGACAAATTTCAGCGGTTCACAAGGTTGAAAATTGTGGATTTTGATCGCCTGCTGGACATAGTGAGTGAAGACCTGACTCTCCAGGATACGTGGATGCGGGATGCGATCTCTGCAGAACAACGGCTGCTCATCACCTTGCGGTAAGTATTGTCAGTAATGTATAGCATCATTTTTCTTTGCAGCAATAGTGAAATTTTAAAGGACAGTCGCTGTTTGTGCAGCCGATGCATAAATCTGCCGGATCTACTGTTAAATTTAGCACCAGAGCAGGAAGATTTAACACATCTGCTACGCAACGGGCATTAGGCAAGCCTACGCAAAGCCTCCATTTATTCTCTATGTGACTTGTGTAATTATGCTGCGATACGGTAAATCCAGCACAAACTTTTAAAACAAAATCTGCTAAACAGGCTTTTAGGACTTGCTACAACTGCCGTATTAGGCCCCTTTCACATCTGCGTTATTTTAAAAATGTGGCAGTTGCGTTAAAAAAAACTCATCTGCCGCATAACGGCCGTACTTGCAGCACACTTGCGGCAAGCCCCATGCATTGTTTATAGGTCTTGCAGTTAGTGTGCGGCGGGTGCCGTCTCAGCACTTATTTCCGCAAAACAAACGCAGTCAGCCATGGTTTTTTTTCGGCCACAACTGCACTTGCCACACACTAACCGCATGGCCCATAGGCAATGCATGGGGCTTTACGCAAGAGTGCGGCAAGTGCGGCTGTTATGCAGTAAATGCAGACTTGATGTACCTGATGGCAGTGCCATAGGGAATGGTTTTTTTGGGAACTGTAGTGTGTAGGTGATGAGCAGTCCCTGGTTTAGATACAAAGTAAGATATAGGTAGCTTGAATTAGATAACTAGCTTTACATACATAGGTTTTTTTTTTTTTTTCAGTTCAGTCAGTGTATTGATTTTTGTGTGTGTATGTTTTTTTTTTTTTTTTGACAGATTATCAATTGTCTTCAGAAATTGTTTACTATGTAATGTCCTTTTCTTTTGTAGATTTCTGGCCACAGGAGAGAGCTACGCATCACTGCACTTTCAATTCCGGGTTGGTGTATCCACCATCTCTGGAATTGTGAGGAGCACATGTGACGTGCTTTGGCAAAAATTGCAGCCCATCGTGATGCCTTCCCCAACCGAAGACACTTGGCTACAGGTTGCAGCAGGCTTTCAAGCTGTAGCCAATTTCCCAAACTGTGTGGGAGCACTGGATGGCAAACATGTAAGGGTGCAGAAGCCACCTGGATCAGGATCAGTGTACTTCAATTATAAAAAGTACTGTTCTGTGGTCCTCATGGCAGTGGCTGATGCACATTACAAGTTTGTCTCAATTGATGTTGGTGCCCCAGGCAGTTGTGGGGATTCGGGGGTATTTGGAAGATCAGAGCTTGGGCAGCAAATTTTCCTAAATCACGGAACGCTCCCAGCCCCACGAGCTCTGCCGGGTTCCACAGATCCAGTACCCTTTGTGATGGTATCGGATGAGGCTTTTCCTCTGAAGCCAAACCTGCTGCGCCCATACCCACGGAGGGGACTGAATACCCAGCAGAGCATATTTAACTATCGGCTGAGCCGGGCACGTAGATATGTGGAGTGCACCTTTGGAATCCTGAGTAGTCAGTGGAGGGTCTTGCACACAACCATCCAGTTGGAGGAGGAAACAGTTGGCAGCGTCATTAGAGCCTGCTGTGTTCTCCACAACTTTGTGCGAGAACATACAACAGAACATGTGGATGAAACACAGCAGGCAGATCTTACTCCTTTCCTGTACATGTCAGCTGGTCGTCCATGCAACTCGGGTGTGAGTGTCAGGGAAACCTTCACTAACTATTTTGTGAGTCCCGAAGGTGCCGTGCCCTGGCAGTACTCTTGTGTCGGTGTTGAGCAGCTAGACCTGCAGAGAGCCCTTGAAGAAAATCCCACACCCAATTGATAGGACTTCAAGTCCCGGTAGCAGTGAACATGTTGGCGACATTTTGCCACGGTGGACAAAGAAAACAAGCACACAACATTTTAGTATTTCTGAAACTTTTTTTACTTGCTAAAGTATTTCTTCCGGTTTTAAAAAATGAAATAAAAAACATGTAATGTACATAACTTGGTTTCATTTTTCTCTTGTAAACCTTAACATGTAAACAAAGTGCAAAGCACCCAAACAGTGGTGCAGCAATTTTAAACACACATGGATGTCCAACTCCACTCATCAATGACCGCCAAGGGGTATCTTCCAACTCTCATTAGCATTGCCCAAGGCCATTTTCTCGTCACCACTGACGGTGAGTCATTCGGCACTTGGGCAACACTAATCAGAGCCGGAAACATGCCCTCTTGGCGGCAACTGAGGAGTGGACTTGGACATCATGGCATTTCAAACATTAGAAAGTGCAAAGCACCCAAACAGTGGTGCAGCAAATTTTTTTTTTTTTTTTTTTTTTTTTAGTAAAATATGGTTTTATTGAAACATAGATAGGAATTTTTTACATAGCAAAACAAGAAAAATATTGTCAAAAATCAAGAACACATTAGAGTCATGAAGTGGTGCAGCAATTTTAAACACACATGGATGTCCAACTCCACTCATCAATGACCGCCAAGAGGGTATCTTCCAACTCTCATTAGCATTGCCCAAGGCCATTTTCTCGTCACCACTGACGGTGAGTCATTCGGCACTTGGGCAACACTAATCAGAGCCGGAAACATGCCCTCTTGGCGGCAACTGAGGAGTGGACTTGGACATCATGGCATTTCAAACATTAGAAAGTGCAAAGCACCCAAACAGTGGTGCAGCAATTTTTTTTTTTTTTTTTTTTTTTAGTAAAATATGGTTTTATTGAACATAGATAGGAATTTTTTACATAGCAAACAAGAAAAATATTGTCAAAAATCAAGAACACATTAGAGCGGTGGAGATTTAAACTCCATGTGCCACTCGACCGCACAATACGTCCAAGGGTTTTCAGATTCCATTAGCATTTGCCCAAGCTTTTTCGATTACCACTGTCGACATGCATTGGGCAAATCCTAACAACCTGGACATGCCCTCTTGAGGCCTGGGAGTTGAGACGTTAGACATCATGTGCAGCATTTAAACAACAGAAAGTGCAAAAGACCCAAACAGGGTGACTATCAAACTTCATTAATTGTCATTTTTTGTTTTATGTTAGGGTAATATTGGTTATTGAACATAATAGGAAATTTCTTGCGCAACGAGATATACATCTTGTCATATCAAACACATTAAAAAGTCATGAAGTGGTGCAGCAATTTTAAACACACATGGATGTCCAACTCCACTCATCAATGACCGCCAAGAGGGTATCTTCCAACTCTCATTAGCATTGCCCAAGGCCATTTTCTCGTCACCACTGACGGTGAGTCATTCGGCACTTGGGCAACACTAATCAGAGCCGGAAACATGCCCTCTTGGCGGCAATTGAGGAGTGGACTTGGACATCATGGCTTGCCTAATTATCATTTAATAAGTTTTGGGTGTAGGAGTAGTAGCTCCAGTCTGGAAGGTGAGCTCCAGACTGCGCTGCTACTCTGGAACCAGGTGCACCAGCAGTAGGTACAGTGGAACTCGCTGGCTCAGGCGGCCACAAATCCTCTAACGATGACACAATATTTGGAAATGAGGGCTTGCAGTTGCGTGTTCGGCGTAATATGTCACCACCATTGAGAGAAATGACATGCAGGAGTCTCTACGTCAGGGGTTAAGTTCCTTATACGTCCTGCAAGTGAGCTCCCAAAAGTGGTGTACTCATCCTCTTCTGGCTGGTGGTGGATCAAGGCCATAGCACGTGCCAGAGCCACCCTTTCCTCTTCTGCTGCCACATTTTTACATTTTTTAGCCCGTTTTGTGGGTCTTGGTGACAGAGGGCTTGGAGAATGGACCACAGCAGCTCCATCGGTACTACGGTCCTCTGCATCAGGAAGGTGTTCGTTGGGCAGACTAGAGAGGTCGCTCTCAGTAATTGATGATTGACACGTCGACTTTCCATCAGGCATTGGGGGTGTAGTGGTCTGCACTACAATGGGAACAGCCAGAGGCTCAGTTGCTGTTCCAGGCACCGCAGCAATAGATGTAGAGGATGCCATAGTTTTGAGTGGTTGTACATTCCCAATGGTTCTGTAAAACATCAAAACAATAATGTTAGTCTTTTGTTCTAATGGTTTAAATTACAAGTTACAAACTTTATTGATACTTACGGACGGTAATGCTGACTTCCACTCAAAAATTGTAGCTCTTGTTCATATTTAGGCACATTCCCACAGGCCGCAGAGCCGCTTGGCGCATCTTGTTTTAACCGCATATATCGGTCCTTCACTGACCTCCACCTATTCTTCAAAGATTTTTCTAAAATGGAAAAATCAAATACATTAGCATACGATTCGAGTATATACAGACAACAAATTAAAATAAAAACCTCCTAATCAAAAACATTTACCGATATCAGACTGCAACTCCTTAGTGTATGACTCATAATGGGGGTAGAGGATCAGGAATACTTTTTGCCAGGACTGAGCTTTGGCCGTCTTATTGGCGAAGTCCTTGCACCCCTTGTCCCATATAGCTGGAAAATTTTGAACCTTTAAAAAAAAACAAAAAAAAAACCAGAAACAATTACGTTACTGATGTATTCACACCAGGGAACCGGAAAAATAAAAACTAAAAACTAGGGACATAAATTACACACAGAGTACCCATACACACACACACGAGGGCGAATTATGTAATTTGTCCACCACACCTATTAGTATCTCTCTTTGCACCTTACTACTACATCCCTAATCCTACCTGTGTCAACCAAAAATGGAAGATTATGCACTTGTGTCCTGAACGGATTATCAGCTTTTCTCGAGGCAATCCAGTTTTCTCACACAATTTTACACATAGAGCTTAATATTGTGCAAACCAATGGGAGAGTTTAGTCAAGTATTGACATAGATACAGAAGTAATCAAGCAATATATATCTCTTACTTAACAAGTTGGTTGACACAGAGATGATTACGAATGTGATATCAAGGTGCATGGACAGGTACGCAAACGTTTGGGGGTAAACAGTAGCTGATCGTTAAATCTTAAATGGAACCAGACACCTTATTCAAGGCTCCTGACCTATCACTAGCTTCCCTACACCTTCCTACCTGCTCCCTAACCATCCCTCTTTGCTGTAAATCGGCCCTATAATGATGTTGAAAAATGACTTGTAGCCTTAGGCTGGCTTGACACCGTGGTACAATATGATCCTGTGCTGTCCAGTGTAAGCCAGACAGGCCCGGACCGGATTTTGGCCACAAAGTATCCTATGGTTTCCATCTCTCCGGCATAATCTTGGAGAAATCAGATTTTTCTCACCGTACACAAAAATGTTGCTTGCAACGTTTGTGTCCGGGGAGAAATATCTCCCCAAATTGCCGTATCCTAGATTCTCCCGGATTCCCCAGGATACGGTGCAATCCGGCGCTCCCTAAATGGGAGCCTATGGGGTCGAATTGCACTGATCCGGGAGGATCCGGAAAACAGACACCTGCAGCTGCACGCCGCTGTTGTTTCAGGACCGCGTTAGCTCCCTGAGAGCCGCAGTCCTGATTTATCATTACTGGCAGCACACCACACCGGAGGCCATATTCGCCTCCGGTTCTCTGTGCTGATCCAGTCTAGGGCTCGCAGGTTCATCCCTGACAGCCCCGGATTGGATTGTACCGCGGTGTGAAACCAGCTTTACTGCTGGCGCTGTCAGGAGACTGGAAAGACGGCTCCAGGCTCCATTCTCCCCTCCACGCTGATTCACTGCACACCCCGCTGGGCGGCATAATTCTTTCTTGATCTCCTCCTGTATTTGGAATCTCCCGCCCTATTCTCCTTTTATGATGCACTGGCTGTTACGTCACACCCTGCCTGTTGCATTGTGGGGCTTAATAATGTCGTACAGCCCCGGCTTCAAAAGCATGCGCAGTGCGAATATTGAAGCTGACTTGTATCACGTGATTAAGCCCCACAATGCATCAGGCAGGGTGTGACGTACCGGACGGTGCATCATAGGAGGAGAAGAGGGCGGGAGATTACAAATGCAGGAAGGAAGAATAATGACGTCTTGCGGGGTGTGCTGTGCAGCTGCAAGGAGGAGAGAATGTAGCCTGGAGCCGCCTTTCCAGTCTCCTGACACAGCGAACGCCAACAAGTTAGAAGTGATTTTTCTTCATTTTTATAGGGCGGATATCTAGCAGAGAGGGATGGTTAGGGAGCAGCTAGGAAGGTGGAGGGACAGCTGGTGATAGGTCAGGAGGCTACAATGAGGTGAGTTTCCCTTTAAATTGGCTTTAAGAGATGGCAAACCTGGGGGCTACCCCACTACTCCAGCTGCCCTGTGCGGTGGCAGTCTGGGTAATAACGGGGTTGGTGACAGCTTTTTTTTACAGCTGTCACCAAGCCCCTATTGCTAATGTCAGCCGTCAATAAGACAGCCGGCCATTAGCAATAGTTTTGTATAGTAGGGCCACAAAAAAGAAAAAAAAATTGCCTTTGCTGCACTTGATATTGGCAGCAAAGGTAACCCAGGCAGCTGAGGGCTGCCAACCCCGCTGCTTGTTGTTACCTTCACCGTACTTAGAAAATCCAGTGAAGCCCTTTTTATATATTTTTTTGGGTTTTCCAAAAAAAAAACCCAAAAAAATTTTGCGTGGGCTTCGCCGGATTTTCTATGTCCAGCAAAGGTAACCCAGGCAGCTGAGGGCTGCCACCCCCCGCTGCTTGTTGTTACCTCACACGACGTTAGAAAATCCATTGAAGCCCTTTTTATATATTTTTTTTGGTTTTCCCAAAAAAAAAATTTGCGTGGGCTTCGCCGGATTTTCTATGTCCAGCAAAGGTAACCCAGGCAGCTGAGGGCTGCCAACCCCCGCTGCTTGTTGTTACCTTCACCGTACTTAGAAAATCCATTGAAGCCCTTTTTATATATTTTTTTTGGTTTTCCCAAAAAAAATTTTGCGTGGGCTTCGCCGGATTTTCTATGTCCAGCAAAGGTAACCCAGGCAGCTGAGGGCTGCCAACCCCCGCTGCTTGTTGTTACCTTCACCGTACTTAGAAAATCCAGTGAAGCCCTTTTTATATATTTTTTTGGGTTTTCCAAAAAAAAACCAAAAAAAATTTTTGCGTGGGCTTCGCCGGATTTTCTATGTCCAGCAAAGGTAACCCAGGCAGCAGAGGGCTGGAATCCTCAGCGTGGCAAGGCCCAACCGTTCTGGGCCCCCCACGCTCAGGACCGCAGCCAGCAGCCGCCCCAGAATTGGCGCCTCTGAGAGAGACGCCAAAGCTGGAGGCTACCCCCACTCTTCCAGCTGCCCTGTGCGGTGGCAGTCTGGGTAATAACGGGGTTGGGGACAGCTTTTTTTTTTCAGCTGTCACCAAGCCCCTATTGCTAATGTCAGCCGTCAATAAGACAGCCGGCCATTAGCAATAGAAATATTAATAATGGAAAAAAAAAAAAAGACACATTGTAAAAATAAACTTTATTATAAATAAAAATATAACACACACACCTCACTCTCCAATTTTACCTTTATTTAACAATTCATTCTCAAATTTTAACTTTACCCCAAAAAAAACCTCCGACGCAGTCCAGGGTCAGGTCCCGCGACGTCCAAAAATCCACTGTCAGCTGATTGGTTTACCACCTGCAAACCGATCAGCTGATGTCACAGCCACTAAACCTATCAGCATACTATTTTGCTGACCGGCCAATGGCCTCATGTACCTGCGGTGCATCAGGTTAGGACATCAGGTCATTGCCCGGTCAGCGGACTATTGTGCTGACCAGGAATGACCTCATGTACCTGCGGTGCATCAGGTTAGGACATCGGGTCATTGTGCGGTCAGCAGACTATTGTGCTGACCGGCCAATGACCTCATGTACCTGCGGTGCATCAGGGTGGGACATCTGGTCATTGTACATGAGGTCATTGTCCGGTCAGCAAAATAGTCTGCTGACCGGGCAATGACCTGATGTCCTAACCTGATGCACCGCAGGTACATGAGGTCATTGTCCGGTCAGCACAATAGTCTGCTGACCGGACAATGACCCCATGTCCTAACCTGATGCACTGAGGTACATGAGGTCATTCCTGGTCAGCACAATAGTCGCTGACCGGACAATGACCCCATGTCCTACCCTGATGCACCGCAGGTACATGAGGTCATTCCTGGTCAGCACAATAGTCTGCTGACCGGACAATGACCCCATGTCCTAACCTGATGCACCGCAGGTACATGAGTCATTTCCGGTCAGCACAATAGTCTGCTGACCGGACAATGACCCCATGTCCTAACCTGATGCACCGCAGGTACATGAGGTCATTGTCCGGTCAGCACAATAGTCTGCTGACCGGACAATGACCCCATGTCCTACACCTGATGCACCGCAGGTACATGAGGTCATTCCTGGTCAGCACAATAGTCTGCTGACCGGACAATGACCCCATGTCCTAACCTGATGCACCGCAGGTACATGAGGTCATTGTCCGGTCAGCACAATAGTCTGCTGACCGGACAATGACCCCATGTCCTAACCTGATGCACCGCAGGTACATGAAGTCATTGTCCGGTCAGCAAACTAGTGTGCTGACCGGACAATGACCCCATGTCCTAACCTGATGCACCGCAGGTACATGAGGTCATTGTCCGGTCAGCACAATAGTCTGCTGACCGGACAATGACCCCATGTCCTAACCTGATGCACCGCAGGTACATGAGGTCATTGTCCGGTCAGCACAATAGTCTGCTGACCGGACAATGACCTCATGTCCTAACCTGATGCACCGCAGGTACATGAGGTCATTGTCCGGTCAGCAGAACAATTCTGCTGACCATAGTACATACTCACCTCTCTGATGGACGGGAGAGGCGTCCTATCCGGTCCCGCTGCTTCCTACATCTGCCGGTGAACTGATCAGCTGACTGATCGTTGTAGTCAGCTGATCAGTTCAGATGGAGGAAGCTGCGGGACCGGACCGGACGCCTCTCCCGTCCATCGGAGAGGTGAGTATCCATGTTTGTTTTTTTTTGGGGGGGGGGGGGGCACACAGAGACGGGACACCGGCAGGGGACACCGGCAGGGGACACCGGCAGGGGACACCGACAGGGGACACCGACAGGGGACACATACTTACCGCCTCGATGAGGAGGCTGACGTTAATGGACATCCTGTTGAAGGTGTCCATGTCTCTAGCCAGTCGGAACACAGGAACAGCGGCGGGAAAGCAGGAACAAAGAATCCCAAAATGGTGGGATTTCCTGTTCCTGTTTTCCCTAGGGCTGCCCCCCGCGTGACGTCACATCCTTGTTTCTCCTGCACCTCCGTAATAAAGCGCTGGAATTACGCAGTGTGCGAACACAGCTGCGTAATTCCAGCGCTTATAATGGGCGAAATATGTGTGAAAACGCAGGCGAGGGGCGTAAAGAATTGACATCTCAATTCTTTACGCACCTGCGTTTTCTCACATATACGCACTGCGTATTTTTACGCAATGTCTGCACTGCAAAGTGAATTTGACATTCACTTTGCTTGCAGACAAAAGGCACATTGCGTATTTTGAAAAAGCGCGCGTAAAAAAACGCGGCAAAATACGCAATGTGTGAACGCAGCCTAAAGCATTCAAGACAAAAAGGGAAACCTAAAGTAATCCGATAATGAAGTGTATGTCAATATTAGTACTGAGCCTGAAAATGGGACACAATACTGAGAGAAATCTAATGACTCTTCAGCTTGTATGTTGTATGTTCAACTGATTGGGGCATTCACCTCAAAGACTAGGGTCAACATAATTAGCATATTTGCATAAAATAACAGTAATTATAGGATTAAATGTCTTGGTGAAGTACAGCCTCATCTATTCTTTTTGCCCACTTCATAGCCACCTTCTTCCATGTATAGCTGGAGACTTCAAATCGACCAGCAAAAAAAGTCTCGGGAGCCTTGGCTTGTATGTTAGTGTGCTTAAAATATTGATTTATCACTGAAAAGGCTAATTTGTTATGTCCTTGCTCATTTATAGCTCGACGTAAGAAGAATACAGATTGTCTTCATTGACATCTGGTAAAGTCGGTGAATGAAAATCACAGCAAGGGAAATTGCTTTGCTTTTCTTTTGTGCTCTTGTTTGCAGTCTTTGGAGTCATTTCTTTACATCACTTCTTAGTATTAAACTTGACATGTTTAGAACGAACAATTTGTTTGTCCCATGTCTTGGGGATAAATAGTTTATTGGTAATTAAGAGATCACCACAGAGAGGAGCAAATTTATATGAAGTGAATCAAATTTTTAATTCACCGGAATCAACTTTTCTTGTGATTCTGTGCGTGATTCCCAGATTCTAATATGCCAGGAAGAGGTACAAAAAAATTTTAATTCCTCTCCTTGGACTTCACTTGTGGCTCCCTCTCTGATTCAGTTTTCTTATTTTCAGGAATGTTGTCACTTCCTCCAGTCCGGTGAATCAATCATATCAGGTCTTCGTCTGCATTTTCAGCCCCCCTAAAGGTACCGTTACATGGCCCGATGTTGAAAAGACATCGGTAACGATGTCGCGGGAGCGCTGTTGTTTCCGACATCGTTTCAACATCATTGGTGAGCTGTCACATGTGTAGACATAGTGGACAACGCACCAATGATGTGGCGAGCAGCGATCGTTCGCACAACCCAGTGAACGATCCTTGTTCACTGATGTGAATGAGAGAAGTCGTGAACATCATTATCGCGGTGTTACACTGAATGCTATAGCAGGTTGGCTGATCGTGGATTGTTTGATTTGAGAACATGTTTTCAAACCTGCGATCAGTGATCCAACTATTTACCGTAGTTGAATTTCAGTGTCCACACGCAACGATGTCGTTTCAACGACTCCAAATCCGTGACGTTTAAATGATATCGTTAATGATATTGTGCCATGTAACGGGGCCTTAAGACAGACTAGTAGAGATGACTGGATAGCTTCACGCAACCCTGGTCCACAGTCCAGGTTAGTGCTCTCTGGCTCTGAATAGGAGCTGTGTGAATTTCCTTACCCTCCAGGTTCCCCACCATGATGTTTGATTTGCTAGCCTGGTGTGATGTCATCTGTGCGACATGTGTTGCACAGTTGATGTTTTACCCACCTGGCTATTCATAAGCCGAACCGAACTGGGATCAAGAAAGGTAAGGAAATTCACACAGCTCCAATCCATAGACAGAAAGCACTAAGGCTGGGGTCACACTTGGCATGCAGTAATTTTGGTTATTGTTTACCTGATTCCGTTTTTTAAAACAACCATTTTTTCCATAATTTTAACGCTACCGTTAACGCATGCGTTAACGCATGGTACCTACATGTACCATGCATTAACGGATGCATTTCCCATAGGGTCCCATGTTAAAAAAAAGCATGCGTTTTTGCTAAGGATGTGTTTCCCATAGGGTCCCATGTTAAAAAAAAGCATGCCTTTTTGCTACAGCACCCAAAAACGCTTCTAGCAGTGTTTTTTTATGCTGATGCAAAAACGCATAGCGCTTTTAGTAGTGCACATTGACACTGCGTTTTTGCATTGGAGCCTATGGATCCGTAAACAGATCCGTTTTTCAACATTTCACCTTGGAAAAACGGTAGGTTTTAGTTGATCCAAGGCTCAAGTGTGACCTCAGCCTAACCTGGACTGTGGAACGGGATTGCAAGAAGCGATCCGCTCATCTACAGACTTAAGGTGGGTTTACACGCTTCAATCACGTTCCGATATCGCAGTTCAATGGTGCGGGAGCGCGCATTTAGTGCACGTTTCTCCCGCATCGCATTGAATGTTTACACGCTGCGATATCGGAATACAACGTCCATGCGATGTCTACGCCTCCCAACCCAGGATCGCATACTTAACATGGGAGTGAATGGGTGACGTATCAAATCGCATCGTAATTGGGCGTTTACACAGCACGATCCGACTTCAATCGCTATGCAATATCGGAGCATTGAATAGCACGCTCATTCAATCCCCGATATCGCATTGACATCGTTCCTGCATCGTATTGGACGTTCACACCATACAACGCAGGAACGATTTCGCCTCCAACGATTGAACCACGTGACTTTTGATTGAAATCGTAATACGATATCGCGACGTGTAAACCCGCCATTACAATGTCATGAGATTGCATGAGGCTTAGTCTAGGACTTATGTTTATTTTGCTTGGATTCAGGAGTGCATTATGAGGTACATTCGATTTTCATTGAATAAATTTGTTGGAAAATTGCATTTGCTGGATTAATTCAAGCAAATCTGCTCATTTTGAATATTGGCACACTCAGTTTTCTCAAGTTCATATATAAAAAATTGGAGCCCAATGATCTGTTGATTTCACAAGTTTCAAATATCATTAATATTAGTACTAGCAGAAGTAGTAGTACTAGGTAGTAATAACAATTAGTTGCCACCACTGTGACTGTTAGATCATAGGGACAGAGTGCACCTTAGCTGTCCCTCAAACTAGAGGGCTCTAGGCTAATCCCTGTCCCGAAAGTTACCTCTGAAGGTGGGGATGGCTGGGTCTCATACCTTGCTATGCTCGTGGATATGAATCACCTATATGTCCCTCCTCAACCCCATCCCAAGGGAATGAAGGGGCAGGAGAGCAAGGGAACACATAAGCAACACTGACAAGGAAACATATAAAAGGACTCCTAAATTTTCTCCAGTAGGTGGCTTTGCTGCTGCTAAAGAAAGAAACATCTGAGCTATTCAGAAACAAGCTATTTCACCTTGGTCAGTATAGTAACTCTATATCTGCCATAGATTGAAGCCTGGGGTGGGTAAATATAGCAGATGGGAGAGATACTCATAAGCTGCAGCTGGGATAAAGGATAAGAGAACTCATAGCCAGCAGGAAAAGGGGTCCTTAACCTCATCAGCATAGAATTAAAAGTTTTAGGGTATGTGCACATCTGACGTTTCTGCATCTTTGCAGACCGTCCTGAAACCGGTGGAGAATGGCAGAAACTGAGTTTTCTGACCTCAGCAGTGTCCATCGTTTTTGTAGCGTTTTTTGAGCTTTTTCCGACCGGTTTTTATAGCGTTTATACAGCGTTTTGTCGGCGGTTTTCTGGCGGTTTTTCTTAGCGTTTTTAGGCCGTTTTTTTGGGCACTTGTAAGCTAGAACCGCTGGAAAAACGCTCAAAAGAAGTCACTTGCTCTATCTGTGAAAACCGGTGGAAAACCGATGAAAAAACTGAAAACGACCAGAAAAAAACCGTTCTAATGAAGACAGCGTTTTCTAAACTCCATTGAGTATCATGTTAATCCAGCCGGTGGCTAGGATTAACATAAATTAACATAAAACTGAGCGGAAAACGCCGACGGAAACCGGTAAAAAGCAGCCCACAAAACGACTGATGTGCACATACCCTAACTAGACAACAGTCAAATGAGCACCACAGAGGGCCTGTGATCAATTAAACGCTGAGACCTCCTGACCCCAGGTGCCCCAAAAGTAAGATCAGCACATTCATGACACTAATAGAAGTAGTAGTATATTGATTGTTTTGTTGGGTTCCAGCTGAAAACAGTAGCATTGGCCCCCTTCACACTGCAGTTTTTTCACTGATCAGTGTCCATCCAGTTTGTGTGCCAAAACCAGGAGAGGAACCAGGAGAGGAACTTGCAGAGAAAAACTATAATTGAAAGACTGACACCTGTTCCGTGTTTTGGAGACACTCCTGGTTTTGGCACACAAACTGGATGGACACTGATCAGTGAAAAAACTGCAGTGTGAAGCAAGCCATTCTCATATTTTTCTGAAATGGTATACTGCTGATTAAAAGGACATACTGTATTGTGCATAAGTGTTAGGCAGGTGTGGCTAAAATGTTGCAAAGAAAGAATGCTTTCAAAAATACAAGTATTAACAGTTTATTAATTAGCAAAATAGAAACTGGATGAAAAAAAGAGAAATCTAAATAAAATCAATATTTGGCATGATCACCCTTTGCCTTCAAAACAGCATCAATGTACACAACGTTTTTGAAGGAACTCAGCAGGGAGGTTATTCAAACATCTTGGAGAAGTTAAATGGGTTTTACCATGAATAAAGTTAATTTTTATAGATCCTGGAATAATAATAATTTCCACAATTGGATGTTTAAAAAAATTTCCTGTGCTGATATAATCTTATATATGTGTCCCTGCTATGTACTGTGTAATGGATGTGTCTGACCGTACAGGGACATGGTCTGATCATACCACATCTCCTTTGCGGAGATAATCTTATATATGTGTCCCTGCTATGTACTGTGTAATGGCTTTGTCTGACTGTACAGGGACATGGTCTGATCATATCACATCTCCTGTGCTGAGATAATCTTATATATGTGTCCCTGCTATGTACGATGTAATGGATATGTCTGACTTACAGACATTCTGAGCAAAACCCGGCGGAAACCTAAAATGCAGCCCACAAAACGGATGATGTGCACTACCCAAACAGGAAAATAGTCAAATGATAAACCACAACTGGCTGGATAATTAAAGTGGACCCTCCTATGACGGTGCAATATGTGATCAGCACCATTCAGGACATAGATATGATCATACAATTATTGTGTGGATGGGTAGGTCACAGTGAAAACATAGCATTCCCGCTCACCTGCAGTTTGACACTGAATCCGAGCACACCAGTTTTTTCAAAAAGGGCTGAACCGGACGGCGGTCAGAGAAAAACTAGATTGAATTGACACATCCGGTAACTGAGAGTTGGTTTCGGCTCAGCAAACTGTAAGGACATACTGATCAATGAATGTAAACTGCAGTGTTGACCCCCAGACCGCGCACTTCTATATTTTTCAACAATGTATTACTGTGTCAAGGCATGACTCGTATTGTGCAAAGTTGTAGCACCGTATGCACTAAAGAGGTTGCAAACAATCTTAAAATACAATTATTACATTAATTATTATATACCAATAAGGACAACTCGATGTAAGAAAAAAGAATCTAAATGAAAATCCATATTGGCATGATCCCCCTCCTTCTAAAGCAGCCCTCTGTCACAATCAGTCTTTGAGGACCAGCGAGGGAGGTTAATAAGTCCCATCTTGGAGAAGTTTAAGAGGGTTTCACCAAAAAAGAAAAAAAATGATTCCACAATGGGGCGCATCAAAAAATGGCCGGTGCTACTGCACAAGCGATAATCCTTCCCTGCATGTACATGTAAATGATGTGTCTGACCTGACAGTGACATGGTGTATATCACATAACTTTGCAGATAATTGTAATAATGGGTGTATCCCCTCTATGTATACTGGGGGTAAGGCTTTGCTGACATGTACAGGGACTGGTCACATGAAATTTAAGAACACATAATCCCTTGTGCTAGAGATAAATCTTTTATGTGTCAGCTATGTAACATGTAACTGGATTGCTGACTGACGGGAAACGCAAACCTACATCACCGTGGCTAGGATAAACCCTTACCATGGGTGACCCTGCAGTCTGTGTAAACTGGAATGTGTCCTGCACATACAGGGACATGTGCGATCAGCCACATCACCATCGGCGGGATTTTACATAGGCTCCTTGCTTTCCTGTGTTTGGAGTTTTGACCAAACAGGGACATGGTTTACAAACCAAAACATGTGCTAGATAATCTCATATATGTGTCCCTGCTATGTACTGTCTAATGGATGTGTCTGACTGTACAGGGACATGGTCTGATTATACCACATATCCTGTGCTGAGATAATCTTATATATGTGTCCCTGCTATGTACTGTGTAATGGATGTGTCTGACCATACAGGGACATGGTCTGATCATACCACATCTCCTGTGCTGAGATAATCATATGTATTGCATGAAGCCTGCAGTGGTGTAATGAACGTGCAGTTCCTCCTCCTGACTCCTCTCCTGACTCTTCAGCAAGGAGACCAGAGCAGAAAGGGAATAAGTAGAGGTGAGAACAATTTTTTTTATGAGGCTGCATATATAAGGCTGCACCATACAGACAGGCTATGAGGCTGCATATATGAGGCTGCACCATACAGACAGGCTATGAGGCTGCATATATGAGGCTGCACCATATAAAGAAGCTATGAGGCTGCATATATGAGGCTTCACCATATATAGAGGCTATGAGGCTGCATATATGGAGAGCTGTGAGGCTGCATATATGAGGCTGCACCATATAGAAAGGCTATGAGGCTGCGTATATAAGACTGCACTATATGGAGAGCTATAAGGCTGCACTATATAGAGAGGCTATGAGGCTGCATATATAAGTCTGCACCATAGAGGCTGTACTACATGGAGAATTGAGCCTGCATTATACTGTATAGAGGGATGTGAGGCTACATTATAATATATGGAGGGCTGTGAGGCTATATTATACTATATGGGGGGACTATGAGGCTGTATTATACTATATGGAGTACTATGAGGTTACTATATGTAGAATAATGGGGTGTAATTGGATGACTATTGGGGCTACCTTATGAATGGGGGACTGTAGGATGCATTATAATACATGGAGGATTATGGAGGAATATTGTAATATGTGGAGGAATATGGGGTGCTTTACAATAATTGGAGGACTATCATGATGGGAGGAGGAAGACCATATAAACCATGATGGGGGACAAATATACGTGTGCGCGCGAGGGGTGGGGCCCAGGTCTGATTTTTTGTACCGGGGCCCACCAGATTCTAATTACACCACTGTACACAAGGCTTTGTATAGCACTATAGCAATGACACCGGCTTTTGGAAAGTATGTCATCAGTGGTCTGACTATTTAGGGAACTAACTCCCCCTTGACTAGAAAAAGCCCTAATTTGCATATGATAAACAGACTATAGAAATACTTTTTGTAAAGATCTGGTTATATTTGCCAAATAAACAAAAGGACTCTTAGGCAGGGATGTTTGCTATATGCCCACCACTGTTGGTGGTTATGGGACCGCGTAGGAGGACCTGACAGGTCCCCTTTAAAGGTAACCAAAATTCCCACCCTGTAAAGATCTTGTGTATCATACTGTAAAGTAAAAGATCTTTTACACCCTAATTCTTCTCACTACTTCATATATCACAAGTACAATGATACATTTTCTTGTACACACATTAATTTTTTTATAAGTATTTATGTTGTCTCATCAGCAGCAAATAGAAACATGTTAGGCATGTATGGGCTATTTATCGATTCGGACGTCTTTGGAGTGAAGACCATACTGTGACACAGTGCACACATTTCTTCACCCTTTAATCACCTAGGGGAATAGACAGACACAGATAATTGAATGTGGTTGATAATCACATTATGGTGCCCAAACCGCTTACTACCAGTACTGGATTACTCCACACATATGGTAAGAACAGTGGTCTTTGATTTACATGGGAAACTAGAATAATTGTCTACCCTCAGGACTTCATGCACGCCAGTGATCTATTCATTTTCTATGGCACAGTTGGAAAAATCAGAATGGCAATGGTCACTGCAGTCAGACTCCGATGGATCTGTAAAGTATCAAACATCCTTTTGAAAGTTGATAGATGTTAATGTCGGAATTAACCCTTTGGCTATCAATTTTAATCGCTTTGGACTGACATCCTGGTGTCATCATCCCAGTTTTATGGCTTCAGTAATACACTAGGATTAAAGTGGTAGGACAACCCCTTCTGATTCTACTTGATTACCCAAGTTAAAGTAAGAGACTCTGCACTCACCTCCTGAGCTGGTGTTGTTCCAGTACTGACGCAAATTGTGGTTCAGAGCTCACCTGACATTGTGACATCATGCAAGTCCCATGTCCAATCACCGCCGGCTTATGTCTCCCAGCATTCGGACCAAATGATCAGTCAACAAGATTGCGGAGCCACTCACTTCTTGTCGATTGCTCCTGTGTCTAAAGGTGGGGAGACAGAGGCACAGATAATTGAATGTGGGGCTTGAGTGACATCACAATGTCATGTGAGCTCCAAACCGCTATTACCACCAGTGCTGGAATGTCACCAGCACGGAATGTGAGCACAGGGTCTTTTAATTTACCTGGGGAAAAAAAGTAGAATAAGATGGTGTTGCCCTAGTAGTGGCCAACCCCTTTAAGGCATACCTAAAATATCAATCTCTATTAGGCTAGGGTCACATTTAAAAGGGACAATCCGGTTTTACCGTGTGCCTTCATACTATCTTTTGAAAAAAGTAAAATTGCAACACTCATTCCGGATCTGGATGCATTAATGCATCCGGTTTTGGAATGTAGGTTTTTGCAATTTTAAAAAACACATCCGGATCCGGTACCGCAAGGAACATTTATGTACATTTATTAAAAAATGGATCCGGTTTTCCAACCGCTGCGGTAGATGCAGCCTGCATGATTTTTACCACGGGGTGGAAAACCGGATCCAGTAACCGGATTGCAAAGAGTGCAATCCGGTTTTTCTATTGCAGCCTATAGCTGTGGATCCGGATCCGGTTTTGAGCATTTTTAATGCCTAGCCTTATACCCATTGTCAATCTCTATGGAAAATACATTAACAAAGACTACATATGTGTGAGTGTGAAACAGAAAAAAATACTGTCATAATGCAAGTCTGTAGATAGTGGCTACGACAAGAATACCCACACTCTGAAAATACCTTAATATTTTGTTAGAGCAATTTTGAAAATATTATGAATTTTATGAGAAGTGCCACATAAATACAGTTTTTCCTTCCCATCTCCGAGTTATTTATGTAAGTAGCCACTGCTGATTACTAAACATCTGTCATGTCTTTAGCTGGAGCTCTATGGTACTTTAGAAGAGGACTTTAAAAACAAGACTTAGCATAAATTATGGTTATTATCGCCTTTTATTTTTGAAAACATATTCACTAGCTCGGTACGATGGGAGAAATACGCAAAACTGTACATTTAAAGAACAAGTAAACCCATTATTGAACATCAATAGTATAAAGAATGTGTGCTATTACATTAAATAATATGTCTGACACAAGTAAAGTGTTTGTATTTTATACTTAACTAAATCTGTCCAGCGTGCTCTTGGATTTGTCATTTCGCTGTGAGTTGACATTACTTGTCTATAATAGTAGCACTGAAAAATACTAAAAAGTTAAGGTCAGGACTACATTGAGACTATATATCCAAGGAAAGAAGACACAGTTTTCCAAAGAAACTTGTCCATGCTGTTTTGGAACCTAATCTGTGCTATGTGCCATGGTAAAAACATGCTTATACCGTTGCTACTTCTACATACCCCATACTTTTTATAATATTTGTTAAACTATACCAAAATCTAAACAAGCCCAACAAAGTCCAATTGGCGGATTAGGCAGAAAAAGAGTCCAGAATATTCATGATTTGAGTAATGAGCTCCACCTCTGTTTCGCTGACTGATACCACTGATTCCCAGTGATGCTGTCACATCCCCAGATTCTGCTCCTGCAACTTCTGCATCTGCCAATAGGTGCCACTGTTTTCACTCCAAAGGTGGGGCTGGTGATGTAGTAGTTGTTTATGTGTTGTAAGGCTGCCCAGCTGCAGTCATTAACTCTGACTTCAGCCAATTAGGAACTACTGCAGTCTATTTGAATCCTCCGTGTGCTTCAGCTGGTTGCCAGATATATTTCCTGGTTCTTGGTATTCCTGTTTTGAAATATTGATTTTCCGGATTGATCTCTGCCTGATTTTATACTATTCTCCAAAATAACATTTTTGTAATTTTCTGACCTCTCAGCTTTCACCATGCTTGGCGACTTTTCTATTCATGAACTGCAACCCATCTATACGCAGCAAACCCCTGGAAAACAGAGTAAAGTTGCAGGACAGTTGCAGTAAAGTACATCCCTATATAGGGGTTAAAGGGTGCCTGGGTATCTCAGGGTTCTGCCTGATATGCATTTAGTCTGTCCAGGAGTCCCATATTTACCTGTAACTCGGACGAACGTTACAGATGCTGATTGGAGATCTCACGCATACTCAGTGAATGGTTGTGTGGCAGATTCCAATTTGAAATGTAAAGGTGTCTCAACCCTATTTACTACACAGTTTCAAGTTTGCTAATGGAGCTTTTGCTAAGACAAGAATGTCAGTCGGCAAGAAAGAATAGAAGGGATTGGAGCTAGGGAAAAAGTATTTTACTGGTATGGAGTATACTTTAAAAACACATTTTAGAGAAACAAACTAACAATAGTTTAGTGTGAATAGTTTTTATTGCAAAATGTTTATGACATGATCCCTGGAACAAAGTGGAGCCTTTAAATGGGACGATTTTGTGGGGCAAAATTGTCCAGGATTAGAGATGAGCGGATGTTTTGGAATTTGAATTCAACAAATTTTCTCAAAACATTAGAATCCTGGCAAATAAATTTGAGCAACTCCCAGTACTAGAATGCTTGTAATTGCACAAAAAATACTTGTGGGGAAGAAGAGAGAGAACTTTGTTGACCATAAGAGGTTACGCTCTACAGGAGAGAAAGAGAGAGAGAGGGAGGGAAGCCCACTGACTACAAGAGCTTACACTCCACAGGAGAGAGAGTTAGACAGTGACTCTGTAGATGGAAAATGATTCTGTTGTCCAAACTGTGCTCCGCTGGGAACAACTGATCTGTGATGGTCCAGGTACTGATCACCACTGTACGAGATACAGTGGGTAAAATAAGTATTTGATACACTGTTGTTTTTGCAAGTTTTCTCACCAAGAATGAAGAGGTCTGTAATTTTGTATCGTAGGTACACTTCAACTGTGAGAGACAGAATCTAAAAAAAAGTCCAGAATATCACATTGTATGATTTTTAAATACCGTATATAATCAAGTATAAACCGAGTTTTTCAGCACAATTTTTGTGCTGAAAAGTAACCCCCTCTATTTATACTCGAGTCAGTACGGGGGGGGGCGGTGTCCGGGGGATGGAGAAGGTGGGGGAGGCTGCCGAGTGAGCAGGAGGTCACGTGACCATGCTCATTAGTGTAGTGTAATATGCATTGCATCCCCCTGTCCATCACCGACAGGGGGAGCGGCGCACATTACACTATACTATGTATACTGGCGCCCCCCCCCCATCACTGGTTACAGGCCCCCATGCTGCCGCACATAAAATAATAAACCTTGAACTCACCCTCCGATGTCCTGCAGGCTCCAAGCGTCCTCCCTCCGGTCTTCCTGTCGGTATGCCGGCTTCTATTGCTGTGACTGGCGCAGCAGCGATGACGTCATTGCTGCTGTGCTGGTCACATGACAAATAAAAATCAAAAGATCCTTTAAAAAGTGATGCGTTTTGGCAATGCCTTAATCATATTTTTAGTGTAGACAACAATGTTCAAGTCTTATATAGAAAAGAAAAAGTCCATGTATCATAGGGTTCAGGCACCACCCTGGCCAGATGTCAAATCAGTTGATAACATGTGCTCTATGAGCTGAAGCAATCCTGGTCAAATTGGATATTTATTCATATATTTCTCCACCACTGGGGATCTTTTGATATTAGATGGAACATAAGTTTTCAGTGTATTATCATCAACATCCAATTTTGAAAATAAAAAAGTAGAATTTAGGGAAGAAATAAGTACTGATAAGCAAATCATCAGACATAATGCACATTAGAACCCAACACTAAACATATCTAACCCATAATTGCATGAAGTGGATATTTGGTTCACAATGTATGTAATAAGTTGAGGCTAGTGAAGTTTCAGATAACAAATAAATAATCATTTCTATAAATATATATAAAATGAAGCATCTTTCTAAATTCTAGTTGTTTGATTTTCGTAATTAGATGTTGATGATAATACACTGGAAACTTCTTTTCCATCTCATATGAGATCTCCGGTGATGGAGAAATATATGAATAAATGTCCCATGATTTTACCAATGTTCCTTCAGATGATAGAACACATGTTATCAACTGATTTGACACCTGACCAGGGCAGTTTCTCAATACCAAAAGGCTATGTGCGCACAATCCGGAAGCACTGTGTCTTGGAGCCGTGTCTCCGGACCTGCAGGAACCCATGGATGCACGCAGGGAGACCGCAGTCGCCCTGTGCCCACGATCTGCGTTGTGTGCAGAGTGGCTTCTCCCTACGTGCACCCGATGGTGATCTCTTCTGACTCTGCAGCATGTTAATTTCAAGTTTGGAAACCCCAACTGCAGCTGAAAACAGGCTGCGGTCGGGAGAAGCATAATGGGCATGGGACTTTTAGAAATCTGGTACTCTGCTGCGTCCAAAACTTTGCAAATCCTGATCGATGAGCACACGCCCCAAAACATGGACTTTTCCTTTTCTATATAAAGCGTGAACATTGAGGTCTACACTATAACCGTGAATAAGGGATTGCCAAAACATGTTGGTTTTTAGAGGGTCTTTCCATATTTCTTGTCTAGTTATAATTTGATCATTGGAACTATTAAAGAGAAGCATTTATTATATCTTTACTACTGGCTTCCTTTACATCGCTAGATTCTCCCTCCAGCAATTTGATATATAGCCCATGCCAGGGCGTATCAATGCGGATCACAGGAGCCAACTAACAACGATGAAATGGTGAACTGACACTTTGCTTTTCTGTACCACAAACAATACCACATATATCTATAAAAAAAACTAAAATCAATAGAATGATTCCTCAGAATTACCCCATACGATAACCTGGAATGCACATAAGGTGATTCTTAGATGCACCTTTATACAATTAGTTTCCATTCACAGAAAAAAACAAGAGAGAAGATTAAATAAATAACATTAAAAAAATTTTTTAAAACCTCCCAAATATTAATTCAACATTAAATCACCGTGTTAAAACTGAGAATAGACCTTAAAAAATGTTTAACATACAAATACAATAAACATAAACTTACAAGATTAAACAATTGCATTATTTTTCCAGTAATAAGGCAAGAAAACTAATGAATAAGGGATCGGAAACTAGTCCACCAATTAAATAAAATATCATCTACTAAGCTCCCAAAAGGCACAACAATTGTCCATGCCCAGGACATTTAAAAAGCCTTTTCAGAATATTATAACAAGCTATATAACCTAAAAGAAGACCCCAAAATCCAACAACCATTACAGGATAATAGAAACAAATTTTTTCAATCTACTAAAGAAAACCAAAAATCAATTAGAGAAATTAAACACCCCCTGTAATCTTGAAATAACAAACGTAATAATAAAGTAAATCCCCAGGTTCAATGATTTACCAAAGAATATTACAAAGAATATTACAATTTTCCATTCCAAACTTTCTTAATGTATTTAGTAAAATAATAATTGATGAGTTCCTTCCATCAGAGATGTGCCAAGCCTCAATTTCCTTCATAATCAAAGAATCACTTCAACCAATAATTACACACCCATATCTTTATTGAATACAGACGCTAAACTAATACCGTATATACTCGCGTATAAGCCGAGTTTTTCAGCCCAAAAATTGGGCTGAAAAGTACCCCCCTCGGCTTATACGCGAGTCAGTGCTGTATACCGATGTATACATCGGTACATACCGATGTATACATCGGTATACAGCAGCCCCCGTAATCCAGGGCCCCCCCAGCCTCTCTCCGGTCACCTGGAAAGGAAACTATACTTATCAGTGTCCGCTGTCCGCGCCCCGCTCACATCTGCCGACATCGCGATCCTCCATCTTCATGCGGCGTCTTCCTGTTTCTGTGCTCGTCGCAGCAATGACGTCATTCCTTGCGACGCGCACAGGAAACAGGAAGACGCCGCATGAAGATGGAGGAGCGCGATGTCGGCAGATGCGAGCGGGCACGGACAGCGGGACAGTGATAAGTATAGTTTCCTTTCCAGGTGACCGGAGAGAGGCTGGGGGGCCCTGGATTACGGGGGCTGCTGTATACTACCGCGGGGGCTGCAATATACTACCACTGGGGCTGTATACACTGCTGGGGCTGCCTGTATACTGCTGGGGCTTCCTGTATACTGCTGGGGCTGCCTGTATACTGCTGGGGCTGCCTGTATACTGCTGGGGCTGCCTGTATACTGCTGGGGCTGCCTGTATACTGCTGGGGCTGCCTGTATACTGCTGGGGCTTCCTGTATACTGCTGGGGCTGCCTGTATACTGCTGGGGCTGCCTGTATACTGCTGGGGCTGCCTGTATACTGCTGGGGCTGCCTGTATACTGCTGGGGCTTCCTGTATACTGCTGGGGCTGCCTGTATACTGCTGGGGCTGCCTGTATACTGCTGGGGCTGCCTGTATACTGCTGGGGCTGCCTGTATACTGCTGGGGCTCCTATATACTACCACTGGGGCTGCTGGGGCTCCTATGTACTACCACTGGGGCTGCTGGGGCTCCCATGTACTACCACTGGGGCTGCTGGGGCTCCTATGTACTACCACTGGGGTGGCCTGTATACCACACTGCTGGGGGCTATATACCTGTGCTGAGGTCCACCCTCGGCTTATACACGAGTCAATAGGTTTTTCCAGATTTTTGGGGCAAAAGTAGGGGGGTCGGCTTATACACGGGTCGGCTTATACACGAGTATATACGGTAGTCTTTTTGGTCTAAATCAGGGATCCCAAACTCCAAGCCTCAAGGGCCTCAAACTGGTCATGTTTTCAGGATTTCCTTAGCATTCCACTGGTGATTCTATAATCCTTAATAGTGGGGGAGGACCCAGCGTTAACACTTCATTCACTCAGTATAAATGTACTGGTTACACTACGATGCATTCAATGTGTAAAACTATTTACTAGAAAACAAATTAGTGAACCATGGTTCACACAGTGTTCAACAAGCTTTTCTCCTTTTTATATATACTCATTTTATATATACTCCGCCCACTTTGTAGTGGGATAAGGAGGACAAGGAGGGCAGGGATATCAGCGTTAGGACTCATCAGACCTGGGGTCACCTTGTCGCGGCTGATGAGCAAACGGACATTGGCCAATGTGTGTACCAAGAACCCCAAGAAAATAAAAAACGAAGATTTTGAAAAAAAGTTAAATTTTTACATTTTTTCCTCAAATATATACTGCTTGTTAGCATTTGTGCATCATTGGTGGTAACTGAGTGCTGCAGAGAATTTTTTTTACTTATTTGACCCAGTGTCCCTGCTGGCACCAGTTCACATTGTGTCTGTGAGTGCTGTGCAGTTTTTTCTGTTCAGTGTATAACAAATGGAGAATCTGGCTCCATGACTGCAACTTTGCACCCTCATCACCCACAGGTGGTCTTTGGTTGAGATGGTGTCCGCCCACTTAGAAGTGGGATAGGGAGGACAATGAGGGCAGGGATGTCAGCGTTAGGACTCATCAGACCTGGGGTCGCCTTGTAGCGGCTGATGAGCAAACGGACATTGGCCAATGTGTATACCAAGAACCCCAAGAAAATAAAAAACGAAGATTTTTGCGTTTTTTTCAAAAAACTTAAGTTGTTAAATTTTTTCCTCAAATATATACTGCTTGTTAGCATTTGTGCATCATTGGTAGTAACTGAGTGCTGCAGAGAATTTTTTCTAGTTATACTCAATGTATGCAACAATTTTTTAATTTTAAGTTTAATAAATAGTTTTTACACATGGAATGCATCGTAGTGTGACCAGTACATTTATACCGAGTGAAGTGTTAGCACTCGGTCCTCCTCCTCTATTAAGCATATGTAACCCAAAGCAAAAGGAGTTGTCATACATGGAACCCCCGTGGCCATTCTAGCAGCAGTATGGTTAAACCTAAGCTAGCTCCAGTGTCAAGCAACTATATGGTAATACAATCCCCTGCACTGGTGATGATTCCCACCCTTGTGCAATGCTAAGGAAATCCTGAAAACATGTCCTGTTGGCAGCCCTCGAGGCCTGGAGTTTGACTTCCCTGATTTAGACCAAACAGACTTTGTCACATCTAGAAAAGTATCCGATGGGATCAGAAAAATTATTAACTTAATGGCACATATAGAAAAACAAAAACTCCAATTAACTTTCTGAGGTTTGATAGCGTCTACTGGGCTTATATACAATCCACTCTGGAACAATTTGGGTTTAAAGGCCAAATCCTAAAAATGGATGTGGTCCTATATTCTTCCCCACTACTAAATTCTCACAACTGTCTATTGTCTCCAATAAAATCTTAAATGGAACCAGGCAAGGATGTCTACTATTTCGTCTCACCTAAAATTATTATTATTATTTATCGTCATTCATTTCAATCATGAGTCATGGCGACTTAATGGATGAACAGACTGTAAGAAGATCGATCTTGCATGAGTCTCGATAGGTCCTCCGGAGTCTTATCTCTTGATAGTATCAAGCCATCGGGTTCCTAGTCTTCCTCTTCGTCTTGTTCCTTCTAAAATTGTTTAAATGATCTCACCTCAAAGTCCAAAGTCTTTAAGTACACGGATACCTTTAAAAAAATCCCCTCTACTTTTGCCAAAAGAAGTCTTAAGTCCAATAGGCAACTATGGAAATAGTCACATAAGGAAGCTTAGAGTAATAGTCAACAAAGATACAGACTTGGAAAACAAAAAAACAATCAATTATGAAAGAGTTTTAAAAACAAACTTGCCAATTGATGAATGGAAATCGGCACACATCCCCTTATTGATTTAGCCAATTTTGACCTTATTGACCAGACCAAATTTTAGAAATCTGACCAGTGTCACTTTAAGGGTTAAAAACTCTACAATGCTTCAATGAATGCAAGGTTTTTCGTGACACATTGAACTTAATGTTAGTGATAAATTTAGGTTGATATTTTTTATGTTTATTTGTGAAAATATCGGAATTTTGGCACAAATTTGGAAAATTTTGCAATTTTCAAAGTTTAAATTGTTATATTGTTAATCCAGTTGGTCATTCTGTACAATATAGAAATTAAATAACATTTTCCATACGGCTACTTTACATCTGCATACTTTTCCAAACGTCATATTGTTTTGTTAGGATGTTAGAAGGGTTAAAAGATGAGCAGCAATTTCAAATTTTTCAGGAAATTTACAAAACTTGTTTCTCTAGGGACCTATTCAGATGTAAATGGAATTTGAGGGACCTATTTATAGGAAACTTCCCAAAAACTGACACCATTTTAAAAACTGCACCCCTCAAAAGCTTCAAAGCTGCTTTCGGGAATTTTTTGATGCTATACAGGGATTAATGCAAAATGTAATGAAAAGAAAAATAATTTCACCTCTAAAATTTTGCATTAGTCCCAATTCCTCCACTTTAACAAGGGACAAAATGGACCTCACAATTTGTTATCCAGCTTCTTCTCAGTGCGCTGATACCCCACATGTGGTCAGAAATCATAGTTTGAACAAATTAAGGACTTTACAGGGAAGGAGCGCTATTTGAATTTCAGAAAACAAATTTGCTAAAATAGATTGCGGGCGCCATATCACATTTGCAGGGCCAATAAGGGGCCTTAAAGCAGAAACACCCCCTCAAGTCACCCTATTTTGTAAACTACACCCGTCAAGAATCCATAGTTATAGTGAGCATATTGAACACACATGTAATACCTGGATTTTTATAAAATTTGGTCATTATATTGACATTTTCATTTTTTTCATGAATATGTGGATTTTGTCCCAAATTTGTACTTTTCAAAATGGATAGTGGACATTTTGACCAGATTGGGGAAGAGTGAACTTTTTGTGGAGTTTGTGGGAGAAGCATTGAAGCACAATTCTTGGAGCACATTGATTTTGTGTTCGATGGGAAATGGTTCAGGCAGAATGCAGGTACCGGGATGGGTACTCCTGTCGTGTGTACATTCGCAAACCTGTTCTTTCAGTTTTTGAGGAGAAGATGATTTTGTCAGAAAATAACCCTTTCCTAAAATATATGTGTGGCGCTCCTCTGGCGGGACGCCACAGGGAGGTACTGCATCCCAACCAGAAGATGTAGTGCCTCCATAGTCACAGGTAGAGGGGGAAGCTACAGAGTCTGTATACAAAGCCACAAGATCCCAATCGCAGCCACCCGAGCACCAGGGACTGTATATTCATTAGGTCCCAGGGGGGTGGAGCTTAGCAGAGCAGGAGACGTGATGTATGTGACAGTGACAGTTTGACTCAAGTCAGTCAGACTGTGTGAGGAGAGCAGCCTCTAAACTGAGAGGTGACCCAGACAATGAAGGGGACACTGCAGGACTGGTCGGAGGCGGCTGGAGAGTCCATGTCAATACCGGTAAATCGTAACTGTTTATTAAGGTTTATCCCAAACTGCTAACCGGCAGGCTGAGGGCCTTACCAAGAAGGTGCCACAGCACCCATCAAAGTAGTCCAACCTCTGTCCCAAAGCTGGGTTCAAGATGCTGACAAGTAAGAGAGACTTTAAGCAACAGACCTGGGGACCAGAAATCAGACTCAAGAGTGGGAATGTAGAGAGCTAACAGACCCATAAAGAACTAGACCTAGGAAAAGCATTTGAGTGGCACCTCTGACAGACTCTGTGGTAATCCCCAAAACCTGTGGCAACAAAACTAGACTGTACCGTGTACCTAATGATCCATCTGGTACCAGTAAAGAACTTTTTGGGCTAACTTGGTGTCTCTGCATCAATTATTCGTTGCCTGGGAGGCTCCTACACACCAGAGATCCAAGGACTATTACTCCCCTCATCCACCCCGCTGCCCTGAGGTAAAGATCCGCCTGTGGGGAGCTGTACTACCCAAAGCTGCATCACCATCACCTCAGCGGCCAGCTGCAGCGCTGGTAACTACATTACCAGGTACCATAGGTGGCGTCACGTATAATAATCCCCCATCTCAAATAATTTTCCCCTCAGCCATTGAGGGTCCATGGCACAGGACTGGGACCCGACCAGCCATTATCCCCACTGAAGTAGCAACCTGTCCTGGTATCCGAGTACCCCCTACCCTGTTGACCGACTCATATTCATACCTATCTGAGAGTTGTAGATGATACAATCATAGTTTGGAAGGGGACAGAAAAAGTTTTTTCTGATTTCATTGATTTCTTCAAAGTTACAACATCAACATGCGTTTTACTTCCATTTTTAAAGGGAATGAACTGGTCTTTTTAGATGCTTTGGTCAAAGAGGTTGAAAGTGAAATTAAAATGGAGGTGCTTAAGAAACCAGTGGCCACAATTAAAACCCTGCATTTTGCCAGTGTGCATCCCCAAAGTACAAAAAGGTCTTTGCGTCTTTGATAAAAGGAGTAGTAGGGATTACGAGTACCCGAGTATTAGGACCTACTCATTATGAGTATAGCGAGTCTGAATATTTCACTACTCACTCATTCCTAAGGAGTAGCACTCACCGACCAGATGTTAAAACATCAATCTTTATTTAGTGACAGTCATCAGGCTTTTAACACGGGGGTTTGCGGGGGGTGGATGGGAGGTCTCCAAACAATGACGGCCATTTCACACCGCCTAGTGGTTTGTAACCCATGGAAGCACCACTAGGTGGTGCAAAACGGCCGTCGCTGAATAAAGATTGATGTTTTAAACTCTGGCCGGTGAGTGCTACTCCCTCTATGAAAAACACGATACCAGAGGTGATGTTCTAAGCCAGAAGTGTGCACCAGCGAGACTAGACGGTGTCAGAGTGGATGTGGCCAGCGTGTAAACCTGCGCTCCCCCTGAAGGACCCTGCTGAGTACAAGGATCGGAATGATCCACGATGTTCCCAGACAGCTATTAAACTGTGAGTACACCAAGTTCTTTGCCGTATAGTCAATTTCTCAGGTTGAGGAGAATTAATAGTGATGAGAATAAACATCAAAACAGGCATTAGATCTATACATAGATTTTGAAAAGTGAGGATACCCCGAAAAGGTTTTAAAAGAGATATTGGAAAAAGCAAGTGGATTTTCACAATGATTTGATTAAAAAGTGAGTTCAGCCCAATGGAGAGTATTATACGTACGACTATCCATAAGAACTAGCATATTATACATAGTGATGAGGTTTTGTGAGAGGTGGCACTGGGGAAATAATTAGTAACATATAAAAGATGCAAGAATATAAGGGACAAGATTGTAAAAAATAGAGTGACCTTCGGCAAAAATAATTGGATGGAAAAATCGATCCTAAAAGGCAACCTCAAGTATAGAAGGTTTTGCAACTTCCATTTAATGGTTAATCCAACCAAAATGGGGGACACAGTACACACAGTGAGAGATTTTATCTCCTGTAGGACAAAAAAAGTGGTGTACGTTTTATTTTGTCCATGTAAGTTCTTTTGTATCATAAAAACCATAAGACCCTTATTCGTAAGATTCAGGAAACACTTTGGCCCCGTTCACATTTACTGCTTTGCTGCGTTTTGCTTCATTTGCGTTTCCATGCATTTTTACCGCAAAAATGCGTCAAAACACATGCGGTTTTGTTACCATTGATTTTAATGGAAACGCATGCAAAAACACATGTGCATTTTCAAAAACGCAAAACGCACGTGTTTTTGCAAACACAGTCCAAAACGTGCCAAACAATTTTCTTCTTACATGATTGAACATTGTAACTGGAATACTTGCTGGCACCCAGAAATTCCTCTTGTTATTGGAAAAAACCCTGCAGGATCCAAGGATTCTCCTATGTTATAAAAGCTTAAGTAGTGTCTGGACTACCTTTCTTATTATCACCTACCGGTAGGCTTTTCACAATGTGAAGAGGATGGCAGCATGTGCAGTTGAGAGTCAGGTTTGAGCTGAGTGGTGATCAGCCACTGGAGGATGTTCACATGCGCACGCAAGGCACTTCTGGCATACGCAGGCACTGGCGGTCATTTAAGACGTGGGAACATGTCGGTGGGAGCGGCTCCTTCGTTCTCTAACCCCTAATCTCCTGGGGAAACAGTGGGTAATTATACAAAAAATGTGAACATACGTTGGGGAATTGAGTAACGGCCAGCCTGCTTTTAGCTTTTCCTGTGTACTCCTTTTTTGCCAACTCCACTAATGGGTATATTTTGAGATGCCTTCACATATGGATATGAGATGTTGGTAACTATTGCTGAGTATAGTGTAAAGATGAATGCACATGCACTGTAGTATGACCTAGAACATACTTTTTGCCTTCATACCCTGTGTGTTTTTTATTGTAAAGCAGCCATCTATGTGCATGACTAGATAGTGCATCAAATATGATGCCATGCATTGGGTGACTGCTGACGGATATTCAATGTACCCTTATTTTTGACTGTTGTCATATTGAAACTTTTTGGATGTGACAATTGTAGTGCCCTTTACTGCAGATCTTCGCCTAATCACTGGCTTGAACTGTAATAAAATGTTGTATTACTAGCATAATACTCCCTTTTTCTTGTTTCGTTTACTATTACTATTTTCATTCTCTTGAGAAGGTGAGATTGTTCACCGGGAGCTAATACTGACTAATATGCTCATATGAGTCATAATTCTAATCTTTAGTCATGTTGCAATCTAGTAAGGAGTTTCTGAAGATGCAGGGGGTCAGAAGATGCCACCGCTGGCCCATTAGAGGTCACTCCAGTGACCGGCCTAAAGAAGCTGGGCTGCTTGGTAGGATATGTGAGGGTTAGGTGAGTGATTTTCATGAGACAGCTAAGAGAATATTGTTGACTAAATAAATTTGATGCAAATTGAAATTCCTGGACAAATTCAAACATATCTTGCACATTGGGCTTTCAGAAAATTGTCTTATCACTACTTATGTGCCAAGTCAATGTCAAGTTGAAGTAGACATCTACATTTTCCGCTTTCCTCTTTCTCCATCTTATAGATCTCTACTATGTAACACAAACAAACACCTCTGAGCCATCCACATCCAAGACTCTAATACGCAAGAGTATGGGCTAAAACAAAGAGGTTTCATCAATGACGAGCGACCGGCACAAGCCGCATGACAAAGCCGACTCGTCTTAGACGGCAATTGTTTCAAACCCAGTTATTCTTCAATTCATATTTGTGTAATGCCCTGGAAGAAATTAGGTTGCAATAAAGTCCATCTTAGCCCTCGCAACATCCAGCAATGAATATCACACTCAGCAGGACACAGTGGCACCTGGCTGCCCAGACACAGTGCAACATAAAGCCATCTGGGGCTAATTACAACAAGGTATTCTTTATAGACCAGATGGGACCAACGAACAGAAGCCCCTACCCCTCCCAGTCATTTACAACATAATTCCTTTCAATGATATACTTAATCCTTCCACCAGCTACGCTTTTCACACTGTTTCTTTATGTTAATTCAGCTGAGAGGCAGCGAAGAATAGACTGGGCTGGCAGTAGGATGGATACAAGACACGACCAACCATCCTTCCCATAAGGGACTAATGGGAATAATTCATCTTTAAAGTGTTTCCACTACATCAAATACAGTAACATTTAAAAAAAATGCTGAAAAATTTTCCTAAAAAGAGGGTCAATGTGCCAGTGAATATCGTGCAGCAGCTGAGGGCTGTGCAGCCACCTGTTAGATGGGAGGTTTCCTAATATGCCTCTGTCACATTTAACCAGTCAAAGGGGTCTTTTTCTTTTTTTTTTTTATTGCCGTGCAGCCTCCCGCATTCACAGACCTCAAGTCGTGGCCTCTGCTTTGTCATGGTGTGTGCCACACAGAATTTAATTGAATTATGTTGTAAGCCTATCCAGCTTGAATCACTGCACTTTTGCTTTTGTGTCATTTGTCTTTGGCCCTTTAAAAAGGGTTTGAACTGTGAAGAGCAGGAAGAGACACTAAGTGACAACCTGCCCGCGTGCGGTGGCTTGAAGTTGACTTTGCAGGTGTGCCATGGCCGGCGCTCGCCAAGAGGAGCTTGTATTCAGGAGTAGGAGACAATGTAAAATGGGCTTTACTGTAAAGAGAAATGATGACTTAATAACAAGAATTGAGGGGAGTATTTCAAGGGGCAAATTAAAGGGTAATAAAACAAATATGGCCAAATACCAAATGTTGTAAAATTTAGTGTAGAAATTATTTAGAGTTAGCTTTTGTTCAGCAATTGTTCTTGCATGTTTGAAGAATTTCAAAATGTTTTTTTCCATATTTTATATAAACCTTCAAGATGTCAAATCTATAAAAATCTAAATTATAATAATACTTTGCTAGAACAAAATATTATGTACCATGGGCATGAATAAAGATAAAAAAAGTAAAATAAATAGATCAAAAAGGTGAATAAGACAACATAACAGTATAGATTATAAGATGATAAATAGATAGATAGATAGACAGACAGACAGACAGACAGACAGACAGACAGATAGATAGATAGATAGATAGATAGATAGACAGACAGTTCTGCTATTTTGAGCTGAAACTTTCCATGGGCTGATTAAAATCAACTTTCTAACTATCTGACTTGGAGGGCTGCCCCAGTTTTTTGGAATTCAGATGGATTGATAGATGAATGTATAGAGAGAGTGGTAAAAATATAGATATAAGTTAGGGGGCCGTTACACGCTACGATATATTAAATGATGTTGGCTGGAAAGTCACGTGATCGAGATCGCTACAACAATTTATTGATATCGCTTGTGCGGTGTCACAAGAATAGACCTCGTTAACTATTTTCAATTGGCAGCGCGCCAGCGATCCAGCGCACAACCCAGGGATCGAGGCCAGCCAGTGTCAGGAATAGGAGAAATCATTATGGTACCTTTACATGCCGCACCGAAGGTAGCAACAGTAGGCACCGCATGTGCACGCGCGCGTTTTCACAGTTGCAACGGTACCTGATACCACAAATACACGCCGCCACAGGTGCACCACAGAAGGTATTTGCGTTCCCCGAAGTGCCAACGGGTGCCGCAGGTCACCTTCTGTGGAGCACCTTAGCTGATTTACACGCCGCTACCACAAGGGAATCTGGGCGTACATATTGTGCGCCGTAACTACATTGGCGTGACAGAGTTGTGTATTACGCGACGCTCGTACGGGGATTGGACAATGCAATAACATCATGATTGGGCCAGCCAGCACAGGGAGGCTGGCTAATACATGACGCTATAGGAAATGTGTATTGTGACTGTTCTGCTCGTTAAATATGCCGCCCTGTGCAGGGACGGCCAATGGATACACAGTAGTCCCCACCAATGATAGCTGATGGGGCGTGGTATACATGACGCTGTAGCACGCCCCAGGTAACTCAAATACCGTGCCTGTTCCCCGATTACACGCCGCCAACATAGGGGTTATACCTGCTTGTTTTTCAGCACGGCTGAAAGACAGGTATCCAAAGAGACAGGAAGGTATTCCTGAATTACACGCCGCCACTTCGCGGTGTTTTGAAGGTAAAAGGTACAATTGTCTCCAATACCTGCCGGTTTCTACCTTTCGGTAGCGGCGTGTAAAAGTACCATTAAGGAGATCATTATTGGGGTGTCACACTGAACGATGCAAGCAGATTGCATGATCGACATCGTCTGATGTGGGGTCTGGGTCTCATATCTGTGATTAGCGATCTGACCACTTATTGCTAGTCAGATCGACCTGTCACACGCAGCGACGTTGTTAACACGTCAATGGAGCGACTGAAAATCAGTGACATTTCAGCGATATATTTACAGATATTGTAGCGTGTAATGGCCCCCACAAATAGATAGATGGCTATTAACTAGAGAGATAAGGATATAAGATAGAAGAATAGATAGATACGTTATAAATGAAGTTTCAGCACTCCAATCCTTCTTTAGGTGAAAAAAGGTTTAGTTTGTATCGCAGCATGGGTAAAGCAATGACGTTTCTGGTGTGCAAACCCTTCCTCCAGCTCCAGAGCTTGAGTAAAGGAGTCATTCACTCCGAAACGTCGCATCACATGAGGTTGTTGAATAAATCGTCCAATTCACTGACTGAAGGAGTGCTGCGTTTTTTTAAATTCTAGATAGATAGATAGATAGATAGATAGATGATATAGATATGTGCATAGATAGGTACATAGATACATTGATTAGATAGAAAGGTAAAAATAGATACTGTAGATAGATAGATAGATAGATAGATAGATAGATAGATAGATAGATATAAAAACTAGTATTTGCCATCATTTAAGATGGTGATGATCAGAGCAGGTGCTTGCGCACCTGCGCGGTGACATCATTGATGACGCACACTCCGGGGCATGCGCAGTCTAACCCATAAGATGCCAAGAGCGGCGCTCCTACAGCAGGACATGGAGTGAGCAGATTTCCAGCGTCCATAAATGTAAATATCTTAATCACTTACACAGGTGTTATGTATTCCTAATTAACATTAATTCTACTGTATCTATGAAACAGTTGTATATCACTGTTTGTGTACTGCACTCTCCGATTTTGCAGTCTCCAATTTTGGGTACAGCAAAAAATTGGACACAAATCGGATCCGACAAAATCAGATGGAAATTAGGCCATATCCGGTCCGATCCCCATAGGATAACATGGGGGCCAAATCGGATCCGTGGCTATCCATTTTACAACGGACAGCCACGGATCCTCTAAAATCGCAATGTGAAGCAGCCTAATTTGGATGTGCTGCCTGTTTTTTTGGATTTAGAAAGGTAGATGGATAATAAATATAAAATAGATTAGCTACATAGATAGATGTGAACTAATTAGATGAGATGTATAATAAATCAATGCCTGGTGCCTTTATGTTGTGGCTGTTATCATATTATCAGTATTTGTATAACTCGAAGCCTGCAATGAGTTCTGCTCCTTTCTTGAGCTCTTCAATGACTTTTGATATCCTTTTCACAGGAGAATCTTCCACTGGAGTAACTCTCTAATTGACCTTTCCAGGGCATAGTATTCTTGTACCTAGGAGGAATTAAGGCTGTAAATGCTTGTTCCCTATAGTATATATGCAGCCTCTTTTTTTAGTCTTTGTAATCTGCTATTTTAGTATCATGATCAAATAATTTTATTAGATTCTTTTTCAGTTTTATAATCACAACCTTCTTAATGGCTAAGATGTTATTAAAGCTTTTGTAACATACATAAAAAATTGAATTTTTTAAGGTGGTACTACCGTAAGGGTTTTCTTCCTTTGGCATGAGATTTACTTTGAGTAATATTTGCCAACAGAATTTCCTGAGACAGATCCCAATTGAACGGCAGCAAAGACAGATAGATAGACAGAGACAGACAGACAGACAGACAGACAGACAGACAGATAGATAGATAGATAGATAGATAGATAGATAGATAGATAGATAGATAGATAGATAGATAAAAAAATTACAGTAGCATGCTGTTATACCAAATCCAGCAAAGGAGAACCTCTGTAACTGCTGAGGCTGATGATATAAGACATTTTCCTCCTTCTGGAGATCTATTTTGAATCTTCTTCTATTATATCCTAGTCTGCCCTTTTTAGCATGTAAAGCGCCATGGAATATAATGGCGCTATATAAATAAATAATAATAATAATAATAATTATGTGATATCCTTCAGTTGTTACTACGGTGTGTAAATGGTGAATATCATCAGCAAAATTAATCTCTTAAAGGGTACCTGGCTGTCACCAGATTTGTGTGTTTTTAAACCAAAAGCACCACCTTCAGCAGCACTTATGATTCATTCTAAGATGGAGTCTGTTATGCCCTAACTCCCCTATATATCAAATAAATTACTTAATAAAAACTTTCTGTTCTGTATTATAGTTACCTGTGTCTAGCCCAATGGGTTTAATTGCACTTCGATTTGAACTGTCCCATCTCTCCTTGTTATCCATCTGCCTCTCTGCTCCATCTGTCCTGCCTCTCCTGTTTGTCCATCCCACCTCTCCTCTTTGTCCATCCCACCTCTCCGCTCCATCCGTCTGCCGCCTCTCCTCTTCGGCATCCCACCTCCCGCTCCGTCTATACCACCTCTCCTCTTCGTGCATCCCACCTCTCGCTCCGTCTATACCACCTCTCCTCTTAGTGCATCCCACCTCTCCGCTCCGTCTATACCACTCCCTTCATCATCCCACCTCTCCGCTCCGTCTATACCACCTCTCCTCTTCGTCCATCCCACCTCTCCGCACTGTCTGTCCCACCCGCCTCTCCTCATCATACGTCAACCTCTTCTCCTGATTGATTGTCAAATTGCATGCCTGCACTGAGGCTTCTCTGGATCACGCAGGCGCACTGTGCTGTGCCCTACTGTGGGCAGAGCCTAAAACTCATCTACTCATGTGCAAGATTTCACTCCGGATCTCAGGACGATTTCTTCTGTGTCATTCATATAAGCAGGTGACTCTCAGGCTTGTGAAGAGATCTCATCGGTTTGTACATGTGTAGATAAATTTTAGGTCTCCCCACAGTAGCGCTGAGCACCTGCTGAGTGCGCCTGCAAAATCCAGAGAAGCCTCTGCGCAGGCGTGCAATGTCAACATCAATCAGACGAAGAGGCTGTCAGACAGTGAGGAGAGGCTGGACAGAGAGCGAGTAGAGGCGGAATGAACAGAGCTGCAATCAAACCCTTTGGACAGAAAACAGGTAATTATAATACAGCGTGGGAAGTTTTTAAAACTCATTTTTTTGGTGTACAGGGGGAGTCAGGGCATAATAGCCGCCTGCTTAGAATGCAGTATAGGCGCTGCTGAAGGTGGCGCAAAGGAATTTATTGGAAATATTTGAGAAACAATTGTTCATAGCAAAACACAATAATGATTATCATCTCATCTAAAGAGTTTGGCAAACACCCAATGGAAATACAAAACAGTTATTCTCCCATTGCTATGACTGTTAAGCAGGCTCTAAACTCATCATCTGTGTAAACAGACAATGTGCTTCCAACAATATGATGTTCTATGCGCAAAGAACAATCTTTTTAATGTTGATTCTGTGTGCGTAGAATTGTGGACAACCTTTCTAAATAGGCCATTAAACAACTGCCGATCCGCTTTATAGTGCCAATTGGCAGTTATTTTATTGGCTGAGATCACGCATTTTAAACCCACCATTTACTATGCAAGCAACCAAGTTCTCTATATGGAATCATACCAAATTTGATTTGTTTTGTACTCCATACATCTGATAGAATGAAATGTGTTATGTACTATTGAATAATTATTTGTAACCCCTCATGACCAATAATGTATGGGTATATCATTGGTCATGTTCCCTGCTTGACACGAGCTAACTAGCTGATCTCGCATCATTTCCTGCACATGATGGCTGATCTGATCATCTGAAATATGCAGCTAACAGGTTCGGGTGGATCAGAGATCCACCCATGTCTGATAACTAGTAAGATCATGCTGTCAAACTATGACAGCGCGATCTAATACGCACTGGCAGGGATTGTGCCATTCGCTGCTGCCATTCGCTGCTGCCTTTGGCAACCCCATGGCATGATCATGGGGTGCTGATGTGCTGCCATAACAGTGAGGGGTCAGATGTTGACATCTGTCATTGTCGTGAATTACTTCCTGTGAACGTGGGCTGAGCGCCGGCATTCGAAGGAAATCACCATTTCTGCTGTGCAAAACCGATCAGACTGTGCAGGCTTCAAGTGCCCTAATGGGACAAGTAAAATGAATAAGAAATGGAAAAAAAGTTTTAAAAATAGGAACAAAAATAAATAAATAAAAGTTGAAATCCCCCCCATTTGCCCCATTGAAAATAAATCTATTAAAAAATAATACATATATTTGGTATCGTCGCATTCAGAAATGCACGATCTATCAAAATATTAAATAAATGAATCTGATCCATAAACTGCGTTACGGAAAAAAAAGGAAAAACGCCCAAATTACATTTTTTTATTGTTGGAGTATTGCAAAAAGAAGCAATAACAGGTGATCAAAACATCACATCTGTCCAAAAATGATATTATTGAAAATGTCAGCTCAAGACCCAAAAATAAGCCATCACATAGTCCCAGATCCCGTAAAAGAAGAACCCTAAGGGTCTCGGAAAATGACGACTAGAGCACAATTCTTTTTTTTACAAACATCTGATTTTTTTTCCTCCACTTACAAATAAGTAAAAGTGTACATGTACCAACCAGGGAAATAGTTCTGACACATCAGTTTTACAATATAATGAACATGGTAATAAAAAAAAATCATAAAATTGCATTTTTTTAATTTTTTTTCTATTTTTCCAGTACACTATATTAGAAAATGAATTACAGTATGTCATTCATTTTACCATCAAATATTCTTAGATTAGGGGAGACAAGTTACAGGAGCCAAGGATCTCGAGTCTCGACATACGTCCAGAAAAGTAGAAGTCACCCCATGCCATAACCTCTTGGGTCCCCCAATTGAAGGCTGGATTGTGTTTAACTAACCATGGTAATAATAATAATACTTTATTTATATAGCGCCAACATATTCCGCAGCGCTTTACAATGTAGGGTTAGAGTACAGAAAATACAGTAAGTAATTACAATAGAGAACAAATAAAGTACAATAATTGGATACAAAACAATAGGTATAGAATCAATGTGAAAAAAAAAATACAATAAATAAAGCAAGAAATGAAGGTGACCCTGCTCAAAAGAGCTTACAATCTACAACGGGAAAGGGGTTGCGCAAGGTGCCGGGGCTTATTGCACTGGTGGTCCAGGCATCTTGAGGAAATGGGGCATAGGACTAAGCTTACATGGATGGTCATTATACAGTCTGTGTAGACCTTTTTGGTTTGGTGGAGTTTGTAGAAGAGTAATGTCCAGAGGGATAGCCCATTCACTGTCTACAGTACAATGGACTTATTAGGGAGTATGATAGGCCGCCTTAAAAAGATGCGTTTTTAGGGATCGTCTGAAGCCATGCAAGTTGTGGATAGTCCTGATTTCTTTGGGTAAAGCATTCCAGAGGTTTGGTGCAGCTCTGGAAAAGTCTTGGAGCCGGGAGTGGGAGGATCGGATTAGTGCAGATGTTAGTCGAAGGTCATTTGAGGAACGTAGAGAGCGGGTGGGGTGATAGACAGAGATGAGGGAGGAGAGGTAGGGGGGAGCTGCACTGTGAAGAGCTTTGTGGGTGAGAACAAGCAATTTGAATTTGATCCTGTAATATACGGGCAGCCAGTGCAATGACTGGCACAGAGCAGAGGCATCTGAGTAACGATTGGACAGATGGGTGATCCTGGCTGCTGCATTAAGGATGGACTGGAGAGGAGAAAGTCTGGTGAGGGGGAGGCCGCTTAATAGAGAGTTGCAATAGTCAAGGCGGGAATGGATTAGGGCCACGGTGAGGGTTTTTGTTGTTTCCAGGGTGAGAAAGGGGCGGACTCTAGAGATATTCTTCAGGTGTAAGCGACAGGAGCGGACGAGAGATTGCGTGTGGGAGGAGAAGGAGAGATCGGTGTCAAACATAACTCCCAGACAGCGAGCCTGCTGTCTCTGCGTTATCGTGGTGCCGCATACTGAGAGAGAGATGTCTGATTTAGGGAGGTTAGTGGATGGGGGGAGCAGAAGAAGTTCAGTTTTGGAAAGGTTTAGTTTCAAATAGAGAGTGGACATGATATTGGAAACTGCAGCTAGACAGTCATTGGTGTTCTTTACTACCGCAGGGGTAAGGTCAGGGGCTGAAGTGTATAGTTGTGTGTCATCAGCATAAAGATGGTACTGAAAGCCAAATCTGCTGATGGTCTGTCCAATCGGGGCCGTGTAGAGAGAGAAGAGGAGAGGTCCAAGGACTGACCCCTGAGGGACTCCAATAGTGAGAGGAAGAGGGGAAGAAGTGGAGCCAGCAAAAGATACACTGAAAGAGCGGTCAGAAAGATAGGAGGAGAGCCAGGAGAGAGCAGTGTCCTTTATGCCAATGGAGTGCAGCATAGAGAGTAGGAGCTGATGGTCGACAGTGTCAAAAGCTGCAGAGAGATCAAGGAGAATAAGCAGAGAGTGGTCACCATTACGTTTTGCTGTCAGAAGGTCATTGGTCACTTTGATGAGGGCAGTTTCTGTGGAGTGAAGGGGGCGAAGACCAGACTGTAATGGATCTAGAAGAGAGTGAGCGGAGAGGTAACGGGTGAGGCGGGAATAGACCAGGCGCTCCAAGAGTTTAGAGATGAAGGGGAGATTGGAGACTGGTCTGTAGTTATTTGTGCAGGTTGGGTCGAGAGTGGTTTTCTTTAATAATGGAGTAATGATCGAGTGTTTGAAGGAGGAGGGGAAAATGCCAGAAGAGAGGGAGAGATTGAAGATTTTGGTTAGATGAGTGGTGACGACTGGAGAGAGGGACTGGAGCAGGTGTGAGGGAATGGGGTCAGTAGAGCATGTGGTGGGACGAGAGGAATAAAGGAGCCTGGAGACTTCTTCTTCTGTGACTGGGTCAAATGTGGAGAGTGAACCGGAGGAGATGTGGGGAAGAATGGGGGTGTCAGCGCTTGGAGGCTGAGAGCTGATTTCCTGGCGGATGTTGTCTATTTTCTCCATGAAGTAGGAAGCCAGGTCATCAGCACAGAGGTCAGTGATGGGGGCCTGCACTTTCGGACTGAGGAGAGAGTGAAAGGTGTCAAAGAGTTTTTTTGGATTGTTGGATAGTGAGGAGACCAGGGTGGTGAAGTAGGTCTGTTTGGCAAGGTGAAGGGCAGAGTTGTAGGTTTTTAGCATGAATTTATAGTGGATAAAGTCTCCTGGTGAGCGAGTTTTCCTCCATAGACGTTCAGCACTCCTGGAGCATCGCTGGAGGAATCGAGTATGTGGTGTGAGCCAGGGTTGTTTTGTTCTCTGTTTGGAGGTTCTGCGGGTGAGGGGCGCTACTTGGTCCAGGGAGCTTCTGAGAGAGTAATTGTAGTGATTTACTGCCTGATCTGGAGAGGAGATTGAAGAGATTGGGGACAGAGATGAGATGAGGGAGTCTGTGAGTGCTTGAGGGTTAATAGCCTGTAGATTTCTGGATGTGTGATAGGTAGGATTGGGCTGTGTTGGCCGAGGGTTAGTGAGTGAGAAGGAAAGAATGTTGTGGTCAGAGAGTAGAGTTGAGTTATCCAAGGGGGAGGATGAGCAGAGCCGGGTAAAGACAAGGTCAAGGGTGTTACCGTACCAATTGAAGGCTGGATTGTGTTTAACTAACCATGGTAGACCTAGCACTAACTTTGCAGGTAGAGCACATAGAACCATAAATAAAATGGATTTCGTGTATAACCCTCCTACCTTCATACATACATTCTCTACATTCTTAACCTTCATAGTAACATGACTTTGAAAGAGGAGAGTAATCAATTGCAGAAATTGGATTAAGTTGAGAGAGGAGAAATCATAACCACAATCTACAGTATAACAAAATCATGATAAATTAAGTTCAAAGGTAGAACTTAGCAAATGCAGGTATGCAAACAAAACCTAGTCTCAAAGGATACCTGTAAGAACAAAACGGACGCCTGTACTATACACAATGTCAGACTCTTGGAACCTGCATCTCAACAAAAAGCATGTTATTTTTTTCTTTTTAAATGCTTTAATATGTTTGAAACATTGAACCATGACAATGATCAAAACTGTGGCAATATAAACAGGACTGAGGAGATGCTCAAAGTTTAGTTCCCCTTTGGTGTCAATTTGCATGGGCTCACCAGAGTCAAATGGTAGTGAAGAAGATGCCAGTGAATTGCTTTTATATGTTCCTCTATTTCGCAGATGTCTGTCTAAATGAACAGGAAGATACATAGCTTCTTGCAGGGACTGGGGTCAGGGACTGTAAGCCATCATGCCCCCATATTGACATGAAAGTCTACACAGAGCTGACTCCAAAGAGTAGAGTCGATCCAGGAGGTCTCTACTGCTCAATGTCTAAACTGTTAGCAGTAGTCCTCAACTCTATGGTCTTCCTGAACCAACTTATGGATCTTGGTTCAGCAACAGTGACTTTATGGTCATCATAGATGAGGCAAGAGTCGAGAAAAATGCCTCAATAGAGAAAAATGCTAGGGAATCCTCAAGAAAGAAAATGCCCAGGTCTGTAAATCCCAAGGGAGCAAAATAAAAACACTCATTGACTCTCACCTAGAAAAGACAGGAGGGTGGTAAAAGTACAATTTGAGTAAGGCAGAAAAAAATCACAGCTTGATTCTATCTTCATCAACGTAGTCAGATAATTTTACCTTGGGTTCCACTGTGCCATTCGGACTAGCAAGTTGTTGATGACACTTGATCTTCTAAACTACCAAGGAGAAAGTTTGAAGTTGTATGGCCAAAGCATTCACCTATAAATGTGCCCACACACTAACGTAGATTAGAATCAAATCAGGAGAAATGCAAACACCTGCAAGCAATAGGTCCTATTTCAGACTAGGATAGTTCCTAATCTGATCCTGATCCTGATTTGTCCCTGCTTGACCATGGAGGTTGTCACCCTTAAGGTGGGGTCACACGCGGCGATGTCGCCCGCGACATCGCCGCAAAGTGACGTCACAGCGAAGTCGCGGGCGATATTGCAAGTGCGTCGCGCTGTGTGACAGCGCGACGCAACTGCAAATTATCGCTGGTCGCAGGTTGACAGGTTTATGAACATGTTCATAAACCTGGCAACCTGTGACCAGCGATTAGGCTGGATCGCGCCGTCTGACACTGCTAGCGGCGCGATCCAGCCTATATCGCAGTGTTGTTGTGGATCGCTCGCTGGGCTGAGCCCAGCCCAGCGAGCGATGGCTCCGCCCACATCACCGCCGCGTCACCGGCACCGTCGTGCCGTGTGACAGCTGGCCTGCGATGTCGGAAGCGACCGCGCACCTGCACGTCGCTTCCGACATCGCAGACCAGATCGCCGCGTGTGACCCCACCTTTACAAAGAATACGCAATGGTGTCCCCATTCACTGTTGACTGACATTGAGTATCCTTAACTGTACCCTAACTCTGACAATATTCACCACAAAAATAATGACAGCAGAAGAATAAAAAACTCATAAATTAGAGGGGGAAGCATGAGTATGTTCACATAGTAACACAAGAAAGACTGAAGAAAATAAGAACCACACGGAATATATGGAAAACCTCCCTGACCCCAAATGTAACAGAACGAAAAGGGTACTGAGGAGGAAGACATACAAACATACTGTAGGGAAAGCAAGAGATTAACTTTCTAAAATAATCCCATCTGTCTTGAAATATAGCCAGCAAAGAAAGCATGTGCATGGTGAGTTTAAATAGCCCTTCACAAGACGTGATAGGACAGAAATAAAATAAGAAATTGAGAAACATCTGAATAACAGCCAACCAAGGTAAGAAGAATAGCAAAGATAAGAGAACCATCAGCAGTTGAACAGAGACCAACCACTCTGTGGCTCAGCAGAGAAGCGACCACACCGGATTGTGTCCTGAAACCAAAGCATGACAGTCTTTCTCACTGGTAAATTATAAGCTCTTATGGTAAGTGGTGTCATCTCTTCTTTCCCCATGTGTATTTTCTGAGCAACTACGAGCTTATCATTAATGAGATTCATTCACATTTATTTAGTCCAAATAAAAATTTTTGGGAGAAAAAAAAATCTGAAAATTAAGTTACAACACATTAAGTAGTTTTAGCCTTGACAATAAGCCTACACGTATAATTACATGCATGTTTTCAATATTATTTACATTTTTTAACTTCATCTGATGACTGAAAAGATACTTCAAAATTTTGTCAGCTAGATGTCTTCATTCTACTTGCTGTTCACTGCTTATTGCCCAATGTAATCTATGCTTAGCAGCAGACACAACAGCAGCAAATTACAGGAAGTGGGAGAGGGACTTTTTTCCTCTACAGGAAGTGGGATAGGGACTTTTTTCCTTTACAGGAAGTGGGAGAGGGACTTTTTTCCTCTACAGGAAGTGGGAGAGGGACTTTTTTCCTCTACAGGAAGTGAGGTACGGCCTATTTTCAACTACAGGAAGTAGAGGAGGGACATTTTGTCCTCTACAGGAAGTGGAGGAAGGATTTTTTTCCTCTACAGGAAGTGGGGGGTGGACTTTTTTCCAATACAGGAAGTGTGTGGTGGGTCTTTCTCCCTTTATAAGAAGTGAAAGGTGGGTTTTTGTCTCTCTGTTCCTTCTCTCATTCTTGAGAAATTGCATTTAGACATAACAGAGAGGTGGGGCTTTCAGTTCAGGGTGGGAAGACCATTTCATTATGGCAGGCACAATTCATGCTGGTAGTGAGGGAAAAGACGTACCAGCACCTATGATGCTGGCAAAATGCTAAGAGACAGAAGTCATTCATTGTAGCACATTACATGTTATAACCATATGTGAACCAAAAGGTGTTATAATATTTTGTAGAGATAAGACCATTCTTTTACTTTTGTTTTAGGTAAAATGACAGGATTACGGGTACAGATATTTTTTTATCTACATCAGTCTCAAGTGTCCACTGATTATTTTAAAGATCAAATCCAGTAGTAGAAACTAAACCAAATCATCTATATCAGACTTTGTTCCTTTTGTTGTAGCTATCACCGCTATCAGACACTTGCTGATTTTTCTCATTGTCATTGCTGAGATTCTGACCTAAACAGCTCTAACCCCCTCTGATTAGTCTTCAGGGTCTCTCCATGAGAAGCCACAATAACATTGTTATCTACAAACTCCGGCGCAATCAGCTACTCATCATTGATCTCTATTATATTTCTGCTTGATCAAAGGATTCAATGGCCTCACATGTCCCTGAAAAATATCCTATTTGGCTCTATTGTGTTTGTATAGGAAATATTACCTATTACCATGAATATTTGTGAATAAAGCCCTAATTTTGAAATATTGGAGGCAGCAGGGGTGCCAAACATGAATTTGCTTAAACTGCAAAAAAATACAACTCAGAGATGCTCCATTCCATTATCATACAACATAAATTCACAGAATTATAAGTGTTTCATTATTTTGTATGGAATTTTTATTATAAAACATTTAGGGTACACAGTTGGCATTGCATCATAACTTTTGTTTGCATAAATCAATAGCATATTTTAATATTTAGTAATAAACATATATATGTATTTTCCTATTTGTCTACCAGTAGGTACAAGAAAAGCCACTCTTCATTAATGGAATATAAGATGTATATATATATATATATATATATATATATATATATATATATACACTAGATGGTGACCCTATTATAACGCATTGGATATTCTAGAATATCTATGTAGTTTATTTATGAAGATTTAAGAATAATGCAATGCAAAGCTGGGTTTACATCCTGCGTCAATTCGCGGCCTGGGTGCGCCTGTTGGATGATTGGTCATGGGCAGCTGGCGCGACCAATTAGCAGTGCGGATTTCCATGACAAACAGACAGAATTAGACAATTATATAGTAGATACCTACAGCAGTGCCAGTGTTCAGTAGTGTGGGAGCGGCAATGTCTGTGTGCAGCAGTGTCGGTGTTCAGTGGTGTCGGTGTACAGCAGTGTTGGAGTTCAATGGTCTCAGTGTGCAGCAGTGTCAGTGTGCAGCAGTGTCGGTGTTCAGCGGTGTCGGTGTTCAGCGGTGTCGGTGGGCAGCAGTGAAGGTGTGGAGCGGTGTCGGTGTGCAGTGTTGTCGATGTTTAGCGGTGTCGGTGTACAGCAGTGTCAATGTTCGGCGGTGTCTGCGTTCAGTGGTGTCGGTGTGCAGCAGTGTTGGTGCGCAGCAGTGTCGTGGCGCAGCAGTGTCAGTGTTTGGCGGTGTGCGGCAGTGTCTGTGTGCTGCGATGTGGGTGTGCGGTGGTGTCAGTGTGCGGCGCTGTCAGTGTTCAGTGGTGTCGGTGTTCAGTGGTGTCTGTTTGCGGCAGTGTCTTTGTGGGGCGGTGTCTGCGGCGTGCAGCAGTGTCTGTGTGTGGCTGTGTCGGTGTGCGGCGGTGTCTGTGTGCGACAATGTCTGTGTGCGGCAGTGTCAGTGTTCAGTCGTGTCAGTGTGCAGCGGTGTCAGTGTGCAGCAGTGTTGGTGTGCAGCGGTGTTGGTGTGCAGCGGTGTTAGTGTTCAGTGGTGTCTGTGTGCAGCGGTGTGGGTGTGCAGCAGTGTCGGTGTGCAGCAGTGTCAGTGTTCAGGGGTGTCAGTGTGCAGCAGTGTCAGTGTTCAGCTGTGTCAGTGCCCTGCAGTGTCGGTGTTCAATGGTATCAGTGTGAGGCAGTGTCTGTGTGCGGTGGAGTCAGTGTGCAGTGGGGTGGGTGTGTGGTGGTGTCTGTGTTCAGAGGTGTCAGTGTGCTGTGATGTTTGTGTGCGGTGGTGTCTGTGTGCGGCGGTGTTGGTGTGTGGCGGTGTCTATGTGCAGCGGTGTCTGTGTGTGGTGGTGTCTGTGTGTGGCGGTGTCTGTGTGCGGCGGTGTCGGAGTTCAGTGGTGTCAGTGTGCAGCGGTGTCTGTGTGTGGCGGTGTGTGGCGGTGTCTATGTGCAGCGGTGTCTGTGTGTGGCGGTGTCTGTGTGCGGCGGTGGCGGTGTTCAGTGGTGTCAGTGTGCGGCGGTGTCTGTGTGCAGCAGTGTCTGTGTGCGGCGGTGTGGGTGTGCGGCGGTATCGGTGTTCAGGGGTGTCAGTATGCAGCAGTGTCAGTGTTCAGCAGTGTCGGTGTTCAATGGTGTCAGTGTGCGGCGGTGTCTATGTGCGGCGGTGTTTGTGTGCGGCGGGGTGGGTGTGTGGTGGTGTCTGTGCTCAGGGGTGTCAGTGTGCGGCGGTGTTTGTGTGTGTCGGTGTTTGGCGGTGTCGATGTTCAGTGGTGTCTGTGTGCGGTGGTGTCTGTATGCGGCGGTGTCGGTGTTTGGCTGTGTCGGTGTTCAGTGGTGTCAGTGTGCGGTGGTGTCTGTGTACGGCAGTGTCTGTGTGCGGTTGTGTCTGTGTTCAGGGGTGTCAGTGTGCGGCGGTGTTTGTGTGTGGCGGTGTCGGTGTTTGGCGGTGTCGATGTTCAGTGGTGTCTGTGTGCGGTGGTGTCTGTATGCGGCGGTGTCTGCATGCGGCTGTGTCGGTGTTCAGTGGTGTCAGTGTGCAGCGGTGTCTGTGTACGGCAGTGTCTGTGTGCGGCGGTGTCTGTGTGCAGCGGTGTCTGTGTATGGCAGTGTCTGTGTGTGGCGGTGTCTGTGTTCAGTGGTTTCAGTGTGCAGCAGTGTCTGTGAGCAGCGTTGTAAGTAGATTGGTATCAAACAACATACTTCTTCCACTTTTACAGAGAGTGCGGTTCTTTCTCTCTGTAATTCCCATTCTGTTCTAGGTTGTATGGAATGGTACTCTGGAACACGATTCCATTCATTTTCAGAATGGTTTGCACCTTACCACTTGTATATCCATTATCTGCACGAAGGGTTTTTGGCATTCTTCCAAATTTATTAAACACTACAGCAAGATATTCTTCAAGTTTCTGTGGAACTTCATCTTTACTGTGAAGCAGGTAGGCAACTGTACATCTGGAGTAGTCATTGATATATGTGAGGAAATATCCATTCTTACTTGGAGTTTGAACACTCATTGGACCGTAAACATCTGTGTGTATCAAATCCAGTGGCTATGCAGATCTAGTGATCTAGTAGTGCTTACTTTAGGAAAGGATTTTCTGGACATTTTCCCTTTAAGACAGTAGTAGTAGTCTAGTAGTGCAGCAACATGAAAGTCTTTGATTTCTTCTCCAATACCCCTGAGACGCTCCACAATCTCTAGGGTGTTTCTTTTATAGTCCTGCATATTCTGGCCATCACTTAGCTTAGACTGGTATAGCTATCTCATGAGTAGTGATGGGCGAATCCTAAACTACTGGAATAGCTAGACTCCGACGAGTCTGAGTCCAGGACTCGCTACTCGTTGCGAGTCTAGCGATTCCAATGTTAATGAATGGGGAACGAGTATTGCAGCGATTCCTCTGCTGCTGGACCCTATAAGGGGAGAGGGTGGGGGGTGCACCGGACCGGCCGGCTACTTACCGCTGCCTCCGCCGGCGCCGGCTGCAGACTCGCTCCCCGAGTCTCTGCTGCTTTTTCCGGAGATTCCCGAACACTGACAGAACCAGTGAATAAATTAACTTCCGTCACTGCTCAGGAATCGCCAGCAGCAGAGCGAGTCTGGCTGACAGCAGAGTTCAGCTCAGGTCATAATGACCTGAGCTGAACCCTGACTGTTTAGTCAGTTCTCAACTCTGCTACATCCCTGTCTGTCTAAGCACAGACAGGGAAGTAGCAGAGCTGAGGTTGTGTTTTGGACTACGTCAGACGGAAGAGGATTTTTTTAATTAAAGATGGAGTCCCTAATGGCTTTTTTTTTTATTTCTAATAAAAAAAAATTTTCTCTGTGTTGTGTTTTTTTTAAAACAATTTAATAGAAATTCATGGCGGTCATGTCTAATATTGGCGTGACCGCCATAAATTTCGGGCTTAGGGCCAGCTGATAATACAAAGCTGGCCTTAACCTCATTATTACCCAGTGAGCCACCCGCCACCAGGGCCACTGGAAGAGCGGGTTCAGCGCCAGAGGATGGCGCTTCAATGAATGCGCCATCTTCTGGGGCGGCTGCGGGCTGCAATTTGCAGTGGGGGGTGCCCATAAAGCTTGGGCCTCCCTGCGCTGCGGATTCCAGCCCCCAGCTGCTTAGCTGTACCTGGCTAGACATAGAAATTGCACGGAGCCCCACGCATTTTTTTTTTATTATTTCATAAAATTCATGAAATAATAAAAAAAAAGGGCTCCCCTATATTCTTGTGTCTGGCCAGGTACAAATAGGCACCTGGGGGTTGGGGGCAGCCCGTCGCTGCCTGCTGGATTCGGCTGGTTACAGAAATACGGCGAAACCCACGTCAAATTTTTTTCTGACAAATCCATAAAACAATATAAATAAAAGGGACTGCATCTTTATTAACCCCTGGACCATGGGCGAGGGGTTAATAAAGATGCAGTCCCTTTTTTAGGATTGCTTTATTGATTTTTCAGAAACAAAAAATGACGTGGGCTTCGCCGTATTTCTGGAACCAGCCGGATCCAGCAGGCAGCGACGGGCTGCCCCCAACCCCCAGGTGCCTATTTGTACCTGGCCGGACACAAGAATATAGGGGAGCCCTTTTTTTTTATTATTTCATGAATTTCATGAAATAATAATAAAAAAATGCGTGGGGCTCCGCGCAATTTCTATGTCTAGCCAGGTACAGCTAAGCAGCTGGGGGCTGGAATCCGCAGCGCAGGGAGGCCCAAGCTTTATGGGCACCCCCCGCTGCAAATTGCAGCCCGCAGCCGCCCCAGAAGATGGCGCAATTCATTGAAGCGCCATCCTCTGGCGCTGAACCCCGCTCTTCCAGTGGCCCTGGTGGCGGGTGGCTCACTGGGTAATGATGAGATTAAGGCCAGCTTTGTATTATCAGCTGGCATTAAGCCCGAAATTTATGGCGGTCACGCCAATATAAGACATGATCGCCATGAATTTCTATTAAATTGTTTAAAAAAAACACAACACAGAGAAAAAATTTTTCATTAGAAATAAAAAAAAAACCCATTAGGGACTCCATCTTTATTTAAAAACATCCTCTTCCGTCTGACGTAGTCCAAAATGCGATGTCCTCTCTGCTACATCCCTGTGCATAGATATAGATGTCTATGCACAGGGAGTGAGCATACTGAGAACAATCTCAGCTCTGCTACATCATCTCTGTGCACAGACATTCATGTCTGTACACAGGGAGAGCAGGCGGGCTCTAGGACCCTGGAGCTGCCAGCAGCCCGCAGGACCCAAGCCCGGCACAGAGTAGACAGCTGGACTCATTACTTTGCGAGTTTCCCTGCGATTACTTGCACAGTAACGAGTCCAATGCAAGTCAATGGCAATCCTAATTTTGTTAGAGTCTCTGACAAAACTAGTATTGCCATTGATTTGCATTGGACTCGTTACTGTGCGAGTAATCGCTGGGAAACTCGCAGAGTACCGAGTCCTGCGAGTCCCTTACTACTCGCAGAGTAACGAGTCCTAGCGAGTAGACTCGCCCATCCCTACTCATGAGATAAAGCTTATTGCTGAGATTTGATGAACTTTCTGTAATTTATCCCACATCTGTTTTGCAGTTGCACACTTGCATGTATGCACAATCTGATCATCATCTACACTAGAGGGCCCGTCACACGGGGCGACATCGCCGCCGATTACATAGGCGATGTAGGGGCTTGCCCTATCGGCGGCGACATCGCCCCTACGTTGCCTCATGTAAAGGGGCGATGTCGGCGCCGCCAGGAGGTCGCCTGGTTTCAGAGCAGTGCTCTGAAAACAGGCGACCGATCTGGGGCGATGTGCACACATCGCCCCATGTACCCGGCCGCCGGCAAGCTGACAGGCGATGGGAGCCATAGGCTCCCATTGTCCTGCATCTCAGCTGGGGCTTTCAGACACCCCGGCTGCGATGCCGCCTGTCAGCTCGCCGGTGCGGGCTGGAGATGTCGCCCCATGTAAATAGGGGGCGGCGACACTGGCGGGTCGCCAAAAACGTGCGCACCCGCCAGTCGCTGCTGACATCCCAGCCCCGTTGCCAGGTGTGACGGGGCCTTAAGGGAGATAGTGCTTTGTGCTTTCTGATCCTTCTCTAGCCAATCATCTGGTAATGGATGGGGCACTTGTTCCTGCGTATATTTCCATATACCTTCTCTTATGAGCAGCATCTTCACCTTAAATTTCCAGGACTGATAATTCTGATTGGTGAGGCTTTGCACTGAGAACTTGCAGTGATCCCTGCTTGCGGACATCTTCTCTGTTGCTCTGTGCTGCTTTGCTTTGGGCTTCTGTGGCTGTATTACTCTTCTGTGTCACTCTGTGCTCTGTGTCACTCCAGGGGTTCTGTGCACGCTGGGGTTCTGCGTCACGCTGGGCCCGTAACCTGTTGGCAGCAGATCATTCAGGATACTCTCAAAGCGTGTTGACAACAGAATAGAGCTTTAATTAGCAATAAACAGGCACAGATATGATAGGCTTTGTGAAATCATGGATATACATATCTTAAGTGTATCTGTGCAGCATAAGCAGGCTGCTTCTTCTCTCATGCACAGACACAGGAAACTGGGTACAGTCACATGGTCTTTCTTGTGTTTGAACCTCTGGGGGTATTTTTTTTTTATCTAACTTTATAGACAATACACAAACCAAACAATAGAACACTTACATATCAGTAATGGAGTTGTTGCACTAAACATATTCCAACACTTCCTGATCAGGACGCATGTGTAAAAGCAGCCATATCAATCTTTTTCCAAAAACATAGAGGTCAAAAACATTTTCTTAAAATACAAAATATAAAATCAGGCTTGGAATGGATACTCACAAAAATTGGATGAAATAAAATAGGACTACATTTTCCTTACCAAGTGAAATGATTAAAAGTATGGATGCTCCTGGCTAAACCCGTTTCTGGATAAGGTTATAATTTATAGGCATAGCGGCCTAAATCATCATGGATCTTGTTGAATCACAAAGGTAGTTAAAACACACAAAAAAACACAAAAACCACATAGCGATGAAATATATCATGTCGTTATACACAAACTTACCTGGAGGCATTCACGCCTCATCTAACACATTAAGAGACACAATTGGGACGGTGGTAATAAAAGAGCGGAACGCTTCGAGATGTAGTAAGTAGCACTATTAGACATCGTAAAAACGCCATTCACAAAAGGTGGTAAACATAAAAATTGGATGACAGCTCTAACAAGAGTTATGTTTTATAGACTCCATGGAAACATAAGATTTACATTGACAAATCTTATTAGAAAATCCAAATGCTCTGTCCTCTCAATAGAGAGAAAGCATCTCCTGGCACAATGGTCATGCAATTCTATATCTTACAGACACTGCTGGAGTAAATGGACCTTGACAAATTGGATGTTCCAGGTCATTTTCAGCCACTGTGAAATATTATTTAGTGGTGCGATATTAAATGGGATAAAGACTGGCTGCCTACTATCTATTTCAGCTTTATTTTGTAACCAATGTTCATTCTTCTGACCGACAAAGCAGTCACTTTAAATGTTTTATTTGTTCGGTGGCTTCAATATAAAAACCTTGAAATTTGAATGGCGAATAATTAAATGTAAGAAAACATACATCCCCAGGAAGAAAGGAGACTAGACGCTTTATCTTAAAGGTGTTAAAAAGGAGAATTGTAAGTTGGTGTCCTGCGGAAAACGAGTATCAGCCAATGCTAAAGTTTATCGCGATATAAAATTGTATATGATATAACATTAAAACGGTAAGAATAGCATTACTTTAACATTAGATTATTATAATCATGAATATTGTTTTAAAATATTATAATTTGTTTGCTGATTTTATTATTTTATTATGGACTGGAATAAAAGTTTTCAAGTTCCTCTGCCAGAAATGAACAGTCAATCTTCTACTTTTTAAATTAAGTGACACCTTCAATTAACAGTTAAAGGGTTGTGCCATGAATTGTACATTTTTTAATAGATCTTCAAATAATAAGTTCCACAATTCAATGTTAAAAAATCTTCCTGTCCCGAGATATTTCTCCCGTATGTGCCCCAGTGTAATGTATGTGTCCAATCATGCAGGAACAGGTCAGATATACACAGTTCATGGGCAGGGGACGAAGTAAGAAAGTATACAGACATTACAGCTGGGGATCATAGAATAAAAGAGTATACAAACATTACAGCTGGGGATCACTGCATATAAGAATATACAGAATTACAGCCTGGGATCACAAAATATAAGAGTATACAGACATTACAGCCAGGGATCACAGAATATAAGAGTATACAGACATTACAGCTGGGGATCACAGTAGATATATAAGAATATAAGATATAAACATTACAGCTGGGGATCACAGAATATAAGAGTATACACACATTACAGCTGGGGATCATAGACTATAAAGTATACAGACATTACTGTCTGGGATCACAGAATATAAGAGCATACAGATATTACAGCCTGGGATCACAGAATATAAGAGTATACAGACATTACAGCCGGAGATCACAGAATATAAGTGTATACAGACATTACAGCTGGGGATCACAGAATATAAGAGTGTACAGACATTACAGCCGGGGATCACAGAATATAAGAATATACAGACATTACAGCTGGGGATCACAGAATATTAGAGTATACAGACATTACAGCCTGGGAACACAGAATATAAGAGCATACAGACATTACAGCCAGGGATCACAGAATATAAGAGTATACAGACATTACAGCCGAGGTTCACAGAATATAAGAGTATACAGACATTACAGCCGGAGATCACAGAATATAACAGCATACAGACATTACAGCCAGGGATCACAGAATAGTAAATTATACGACATTACAGCTGAGGATCACAGAATATAAGAGTATACAGACATTAAAGCCGGGGTCACAGAATATAATAGAATACAGACATTATAGCACAGGATCAGAGAATATAACAGTATACAGACATTACAGCCGTGCATCACAGAATGTAAAAATATACAGACATTACAGGGGGGGTCCCAAAATATTAGAGTATACAATGGCCCTAAAATCTTCCCTGTTTCTTTGGGGCCATAACGCTTGCCAGAAGACCTGATGGCTGGGGACAACACTTTTGGTTAGGAGTGTCCCCAGCCATCGCGTTTACTGGCCTGTATAAAGCTGTAGAATTTTTTTTGAGCTTTAAATGAATTTTTTTAAGCTTCCTGGAGTTTGCAGGTGTTTTGGCACCTGCAGGGTGTGAATTTTGTAAACAGTGCAGTGAACTCCAGGAGGCTTACAATGTCTTTAAAACATCCATGTAAGAGCTTAATATTTTTTAGGGATTTTTTCTAATCTTTTTTATTTTTTAGCATTATTATTTTAATTTTTTTTTTTTGGGAGAGCAAACCTATATTATTGCAGAAGGTGAGCAGCATGTAAGGCCACCTCTTCTAAACTTATCTATTAGCAATTCAGATAAAATATGTCCATAGCTTTACGCTGATGGGGCTTTGCAATACTTTTGGTCACCAGCACAGGTACAGCAGGCCGGTACGAGCTGCCACCCACCGCAGCTGCTGAGTTTTACCTGGCTAGCAATCAAAATACAGGGCAGCCCTTTTTATTTATTACTTGAAATAATTTTAAAAAATGACGCGTCAGGTCTGATGACCAGTGAACATATCTGCTGCTTTTTTCGGCTGATCTGTCAGCTTACCTGTGCTGTGTAACATATTGTTGGAGATTGCGTCGGATTACCACGGAGGGGAACATGGTGGGACCTAATAAATTGGATAACAAGGTGTATCTGCGTATTTTGTATGCAATAAAGAATTTTTCTCTGTGTGCTTTTTATTTAACTCTTTACAGGAATTATTGTTAATAGCCGGCTGTCATACTGATGGTTAACATTACAATATGGCTTCATGTCAGCTGCCAAAAAAAGCTAACATTATCCCCTTTATTACCCAGTCTTCCACCACAACCAGGGCCGCTTGGAAGAGTGGGGTAACCACAAGTTTTTGCATCTCTCATGGAGGTGCCAATTCTGGGGTGGCTGCTGGCTGCACTCTTTAGTGTGGGAGGCCCAACATTGGCCACACCACCTGAGAATTTCAGCCCTAGCTGTCTGGGTTACCTTGGCTGGCAATAGAAAATATTGGTGAGGGGCGCGCCCATTTTTTAAAATTATTTATTCATTTACTTATTTTTACAGTAATCTAACATCAGTTTGGCTGCCATCCTGGCAAACAATCACAGATGCCCGCAGGGTGGAGGGGCTAAATCTGACTTTAACCAATCAAATGTGGGGAAGCAGTGACATTCATGAGGGGCCCTGAACTCCAGAAGCAGGGTGACAGCAGCACAGAACTTGGTATGTAATACTTTAGAAAGCTAGTAGCAATGCAAAAACAGCAGGGCTCCACTGTAAAACGGTTTGAGCTGTGTTTGGCAGCTTTCGGGCCCCTTTGAAGGTGTTTTTTAATTTCCTCGATTTAGAATGGGGTTGGGATGTTCGGCGAACTCTTTGGCTAACTGTTCAGCAAACACTGACAATTTGGTGAACTGAACTGAATTGGAACTTCCAAAGATTTGCTCATCCCTATTGGATGTATTAAACATTGAAGAAGTGAGCGCACAGCACAAGTTCTGATTTCCTCTTGATGTTTGATTAGTCTGAGAGTGGGGACAGTGAAACCAGTGCTCATTGGGCATAGGGCTTGCATAAAGATACATTATCATGTCAGCCACCAGAGAGTGAGTGCCGACACCGCTGAAATGGTGTTGGCAGTGGGTGAGTATAAGCATTATTATTTTTTAGAGGCTAGCATGGTGCATGAAAAAGAGTTGTCCAAGTAGTGGACAACCCCTTTAAGAGCAATGGAACCCGTTATATTTAGTACTACAGTAAACCTATCAAGATATACCATTTATAATGTTAGATAGTGGATAGTCTCTTGGGGCTTAAATTACCAGGATTTAGGTGTAATATTTTCTTCACCTTTTACTGGCATGTAATCAAGGCATTCTTGGGCAATGTTCACATGTCTGGTAATCGTCCGTTAGAACAGACCCAGCAGCACTCCACACATACAACTCTTTTGTCAATTTTAATAACTTCATGATCAAGGACCTATAAATACGACCTTGGTTGCCTCACATGCTGAGCTTGCATCATTGCCTGCACATGTCAGCTACTCTGATCAGTCTGACATGTGCAGCTAACAGAGGCGAGTGGATCAGCAATACGCCCACCGCAGTTAAACCTTTAGATCATGCTGTCAAACACTGACAGTGCCATCTTAGACACTACAACGAACGGGGATTCCAGGCAATTCCCTGCTGCCATTGGTGACCCCATGATGCGAACATGGGGTGTTGATGTGTTGTCCATGACAGAGGGGGCTCAGATGAGTACCCCTATCACTATCAAGACTCACTACCTGTGGAAAGGCTAAGCACTTACATTCACAGGAGGTGATAATTTCTGCAGTGCAGGATGGGCATCATCACGGCTCTGTACAGCAGGAGCGATCAGACACTGAAAAAGAAAAAGGTGAAAGAAAAATGTTTTTAAAAATCTCAAAAAAAACAAAAACTTCAAATCGCCCCCTTTTTGCCCCATTGAAAATATTTTTTAAGTATTGCTACAGGCTCATTGATACGGCGCAGAGATTAGACAACATTTATACCTCCTAAACTAGATCAACAAAATCAAAGTCTTTGAGAAGTGCATTAGAATTTGTGCCTCAACTGTACTGTAGTTGTACAGTATCTATACTAGACTCTGAGGTCATAACCCCCAACACTCTTACAGTTATGTTAAGGAATATTAGTGCTCAAAACCAGGGCTACAATTAATCTTTCCTTCTATCAGGGTAGAGATTGCTGGCTCACTCAGACTATATCCAAATACCCTGGTCAAGTCAGTTGCTAGTTGAAGCTCAGCTATCACACAATGGCCAGCGAACATGCTCTCCATCCTTCATTGCTTCACTCTTACTTCCAAGTCATCCAGCTATCTTATAAAACAGTTTTGATAATCTCTTAAACTTTTGTTTTTTAGGACCATAATAGTACAACTAACAACCAATTTGCGAAACTCCTGGCTGTGTTCTTTCTGTACTGGTGGAAATAACAGAAACCAATCATTTCTTTTAAAAAGATAACATACCTATTTAAGGTTTATTGCATCTCATCCGGTCCTAGAAAAGAGCTACTATGCTAATACAAATGCTGAAAAAATTGAACTGCAACAATGGAAAGTAGAGATGAGAAAATGTATTGCTCTCACTTTACAAAAATTCAGTTCTCCAAAATATGAATTTCCAGCAATTTGGTCCATGTAATTTAAAAAAAAGGCAGCCAGTTAGCTGTAATTTCGCTGAAACTTTTGAGTATATACCCAAAGTTAAAACAAACTAACACCTGCTTATCAGTCATCTGTCTCGCTCACCTATTCCACCTTTCTTCGGCACATTTTTTTTTGACTTCTCCCTAGTATGCATACCCTCATCTTGCTTCAGTCTATGCTGCGGACTCCTGTTATGCTGGAAAAAAACTGAAGAAGGTAAATTGGTCTAGTGAATCAAGTTTAGGCAGGGATGGTAATTCCAATTTTTAACAACAGGTTCCGTGTTTGTGTGTAGTAAACCACACCCATTTTAAGCCACACCCACATTAAGCCACACCCCTGCCTCAAACATATATGAATAATGCTTCTTACTGCGCATCACCCCCCGCTGCATCGCCGTGCTCTGCTTCTTACTGCGCATACCCCCCACTGCATCGCCATGCTCTGCTCCTGACTGCACATCACCCCTGCGTCACCGCCGAACTCTGCTCCTTACAGCGCATCACCTCTGCTTGGCAGAGATGTTAGTGTTGTCAGCTGCAGTTAACTGTTTACAGGGATTCTGTGACACAGACAGTGACAGACAAACCGAGTCTCCAGTAAGTGACATGAAATCACAGACATGCCCCTGTAGTTGATGCAGCTGACAGCTCCTCTGTGCAGTCCCTGTCACCACCGTGCTCTGCTCCTGTTTGTATGGAGTGAAGAGAGCACAGAATGCACGTGGACCGTAGTGCTGGCTACTGAATCAGGTCGCAGCTCTAAATCTTCCCAGTTCTGAGAGCCAGCAGCTTTTGTGGATCCCCAGGGGTTAATATGCACAGTAACATCGACCAGGGTTAACTCCCCACACAACCCACAACACTACACTAGTGTCTCAGGCCAGAAGGGGGAGCTAAAGCAGCCCCCTTATATATTCTGGAGTGGAGAGGAAGTGAGTAGTTCAGTGCGGTGCAAGCACTGAGGAAGAAGGACTGTGGTGTAAAGGAGCTGCCTTAGGCTCCCCCACAGTCCGCTGCTCATTTCCAGGCCTAGCCAGGGTCTGAGGGAAGGAGTTAAGTGAAACAGAGGAACACTCTGGGAGACTGAGTTACCCTATAACTCGCCCTGGAGGAGCGCAAAGACCGATACCGGATCCGAAATTGTGCCTGACACAAGCAGCACAGTGAACACCGGACTAGTGGAGGTTATAAAGTATCTTCACTGTACCACAGCGAAGCAACACGGTGGGGTCAGAAACACAAAGATAAGACTCAAGTTGCCTAGCAAGTGGGTACCCGTGAGAGGAGACAGGGCCGGCAGCCTAGCTAAAGCAGCAGCAGGGCCACACACACAGAGCAGGAAGCCTAAGACCCGGTAAGGGTGGGAGTAACCCGGCCCCATTACAGCTCCGTGGACAGTATTCTACTGAACAACAACTGCAGTAAAGACTTGGAAAACTACAAAACGTGAGTCTGTGTGATCCTTGTGTTCAAGCCCTACTTTCCCTCACAAACTGCTATCATCTCTATCACTATCCCTACTCTGCATCATCTACAGACTATTATCACCACTGCCCTGGGGAACCAGGCTCTGCCCATGGAGAGCCGTTGCATCTCAGGCTGCTACCCATCATCCCCGGAGGTTCTGCAGCAGCGGTGGTCACCCTGACCACATACCATGGGTGGCATCACGACTTTCTTCCCTGTAAATACCCCCATTACTTGTGGGCTGGGACACGATCCGGACCAAGACGGTTGTGATACCCCAGCGATATCCCCGGTCTGATACCGAGTACCCGTCCCAGTAGGCTCCACATTTTTAACAAGCAGTTCCCGAGAACCTGGCAGAACCCCCTGCATCCTACCCCTGAGTTTAGGGATGAACCATACTAACCATATAAATTTACAATTAAAACACAGACACTGGAAAAAAACAGTTGTTTAAATAAAATCTCCCTATGCTCTCTTTTTCACCAATATATTCATTAAAAAAATACTCGAGGTTCCAACATAATTCTAGTGAATAGTCCCATGACACCCATCGAGTCCTAAAGATCCTCGATCTGAGAACAAGACTCCATAGGTCACTCATGGTCAGTGTCAGGCAGAGAATTTCTCAGAATTCCATGCCTGCCACTTACCGCAAGTGACTTATGGAGCCTTTTTCTCAGAACAAAGCTCCTTAAGATTTGATGGATGTCATGGGACATTACATAATTTGATTATGTCAGAAGTTCAAGATTTTTTTAAATTAATAAATTGGTGAAGAAGGAAGTGTAGGGAAGTTTTTATACAAATAAACTATTTCTTTCCAGTGTCTGTGTGTTTTTTAACTATACACTTACTAAATTAGTAATGGGGATGTCTAAAAGATTCCTCTCTGTTACTATCACCAGGGCTTGATGCTAGCTGACATAACAGAGCTGACAATAACCCCAAAGATATTACCCCAATTGCCACTGCACCCGGTCAGCCGGGAAGAGCCTGGGTGAAGGATGTGCCACTTCTGGGGTGGTTGTAGACTGGTATATTTAGTCTAAGAATTGCCAATTAACCATGGGTTTTCCCAGCCTGATATTACCAGCCCTTAGGTGTCAGTTTTAGTTTGGCTGGCTATCAAGAATAGGAGGACCCCATGTACATTTTTTTGTAAGTAATTTATTAGTTAAACAAGGCTAAAAATATTCTTTAGTTCCCCATGAAAGGCATTAAAGGTTTGAAGTGAACAATATGTAAGAGGAAGGACTTTGGCTGAGCATCCCATCACTGGGTTCTTTAAAGACCCACTGACGTGATGCAACTGGCCAATCACAGCTGTGCCAGTTCTTGGCATGACTGTGATGGCTGCAAAAGTATCCGCAGCTGGAAAGTATATTGATGGTCTGCTCTGCAGCCTTTCATAAAGCTTTATTCAGCACATGAACAGCATCCAAACTCTGAACTTTTCCATGGATGTGACTCACCGTGGCCGGGGACTCCGGTTTAGACAGGCTGTAGCTTCTTCCTCCTTGTCACGGGTGGACCGCACCTGCCGGTAGTGGGGCCCGGTTGAGTGCAGATCAAAGAGTTGAAGACGTCTTGTGGGAACAGATTAAGGGGTTAATTTATTCATGACGCCACCTATGAGTAGTTCGGTAAGTCTTACCGACGCTGCGAGTCCTCCGGGGGATGGATAGCAGCAAGATGGAACGCTCCCCACAGGTGAGCGGTGATCCCGGAGGCTGGAGCTGCTTAAGATGTTGTGCGGCAGCTGCGGTTACCTTGAAGTGTCGGACAGACAGTTCATAAAGAAGCACGGACACGGTAAGTCTCTTTAACAGGTCTTTACTGTAACCAGCAAGCAGTACATGGCATACAGTTTGTAGATAGCAGACCGGGTGGACTCAGCAGTGATAGGTGTCCCTCAGAGATCCGCGGTTTCCTCCACTTCTAACTAAGTGAGTTGCCGTTGTCGCCCGGGAATACCAGGTCGGGTACAGGGAGGCTGCTTGGATGCCCTATCCGGGGTATACGTTCTGGATGTTTTGGGGAGCCTTGGTCACTTGGTGGGTACACCGCTGGTTAGACGACTGGATTTGGCGGTGGTGGGGTGCTCCTGTAAAGCTGCTCCTCCACGCTTCTGGTTCGCATAGCAGAGCTGAACTGCTGCTAGCTTCGGTACCAGCAAACCGGCTGTATAAGGGCACGGGATGGTTTTTAGCCGCATAATGATGCCCGTGATTGGTAGGGAAATGGCTGGTAGAAGGTGGCCAGGGGGCCTGCACGGGACTGTGCGAGCCCCCTCTCCTACGTGCTGAGCTGGAGTTCTGCAGAGGTCTTCTAGGTTGCTGTTCCTTGCAGACTGACTCCTCCAGACTACACTAAGTCTGCACTTAAACTTCCACTACACCTACCCTTGCACTCCGCCCACCAGGACCTTGATTGGCCCTCTATGCTAAGTGAGGCATGCAGAGTATGGATCTCTAAGTTAACCAGATGACTGCTGGGTCAGAGAATATTGCTGCTGCATTTAATGGCTGCAATACCCTCCTGTGACGCACTCGTTGCGGGGCGCCACAGATGTCCATAAGAAGTCCATGTTCATGTTTGTGCATCAAACACTAGGTGTCTGGTACGAACCCTAAACTTTACAGTTTGAGTTTGCTAATCCCTAATTAGGTTCTTTACCTTGGGTAGAGATGACCCCTAGGATACACTATGTGAAAAAGCCAATATTCTTTTGGAAATTCATGGCATGTATCTGACACTCCCACTCCAGGGCAATGGGGATACTCGGAACCGGGCCAGTTGTCATGGTCCTTTTGCATTCGGGGGATGTCACAAAATGACCCGGTCATGGCCCTGGCGGTGTCATTTAATAAAGGTGTACTGGGCTTTGATGACGGGGAAATTGGGAAAGGGGTATTCGTGATGCCATCCACGTTATGCGACCAGTGTGGCTGCCACTGCTGCAGAACCTCTGGGGACGATGACCGTATTCAATCCTTTAACCAGGCCACCAGGTGCTTCCCTCTGCACTCTCCAGTCCAGCTGTTTCTCAAGAACCGGGAAAGTGTCGTCAAAACCCTTAGGTGTTCCTTTCTCTCTCTTTCTCAGTGTTCCCTTTACTCTTGGGGGTACACTCAGTGCCTTCCAGCTTGTCTTGCTTCTTTTGTCAGCACCTCCCACAAAGAGCTCGGGTACCGACAGCCACAGGCAGTGATTGGCAACGTATCCTAGTGCCGCGGCTTAGTACCGTTCGCCTTCTCCATGGTATGGGTTGTTGGTCCACAGTTCCCCTTTAAGAGCTCATGACCTCTGGTTCAAAGTTTGGGTTTAGATCCCTGTGCCATGTTCAGGGCCAGTCCCTGTTTCATCCACCAGCCCCTCTGTTCTCCTTCCAGATACGGCATGCGGGGTGATTCTAGCCTTAGTCTGCACCCCAAGGGCTCCTTCTTTACCCTATCATCTCTTCCTCCCGGGGCAAGCCTAACTGTGCTCCAGCCCATGGGAGCTAACACCTCCACCACCTCTCGACTCCTACTCTGACTTCCTTCTCCTTCGCTGTCCTCCTCACAACTCTCTCCTACTTTCTCACCCGTGTCCCCCTCTCTGAGACTGGGCCCACCCTCCCGTGTCCGCCCACCCTCACTGTCTGGGGTCCTACGTGTGTGTGTGAGTCTCCAACTTCATTGTCCCAATCCAGAGAGCAGGAGCACTACCCTCCCACTAATGGAGGAGTGCAGTACTCCCTCTGGCAGTCAGACCAACAGGGCGCACATATCACCTACCTAATTATTGCATAAATCAAGTACACCTTTGGCATTAGTATTTTCTAAAGGCAGTGTAAAGCATTCGCTACAATACAAAAAAGTTTAGAAATAGTTTGAGGAATGGGACGAAAAGTCTGTCATGCCTTGACCAACTGGTTTCCTCCAGATACCGAGGTACCCCTGATGTGCACTGCCATAAGCAAGGGAACACTGGGAACACAATAACCACAGAGGACCCTGACAGTAGGGAGTGGGGATTGGGACACCCCTTGCAATCACCTGAGGCTGTACCCTGAACTATTATCATCCCTATATGGGTTCTTTCTGTTGCCGAATGGGACACCGCATTCCTTGCTAGCCGATATTTACCTCTCACCAGTGAGCTGGCCGATGAGAGCTCTAATCCCACTGCTGGACTAATAAACACCTATGGATGGAAACCACACAGGGAAAACACCGAAGTATATGACACCAACTTCCTGGCTACAGTCAGACACGGGCTGGACTACAAAACAGCACAGGAACCCACAGTAGCAGCCTCCTCCTCCATGGCTGGTAAGAGAATGTGGGTTTCTCTAATACTGGTGTCCTCTCATGGAATATACGGCTATTTAAAGGTTACGGGTGTGGTCCCCAGCTGGAAATACTTAAGGAGAAGCTGCTGCTACAAAACTAACATTAACTCTTGAGGAACCAAAGGAAAGGAAAATACATTTAATATGAAGAGTCTCACCAAAGAAATAAGACTCAGGTCCAAAACCTGTCAGAAGTCTCCGAAGCATGATAGACCATCGTGACAAGTTCAAGGCACTGACTTGTCCTCCATAATTCCATAGAACTAAATCTGATCGAGTTCAATCCATGCAGATCACACTTCGCAACTAATATGATCTACTGCTAATGCTAAAATCTTAGTGCCTGAGACCACTGGACATTCATAACTTGAGGAGACACAACTATTTTGGTAGGGCCTTGGGAGACATCACTAACAAAGGACCTGAACGAACCCTCCAGTCTCCAGAGATCTAGAGGGCCTGCAATGCCATCACCTGCACCACATACATATCCTCTGCCTTCCAGCGTCATTGAGTGCAAGTCTCACTGGCAAGGATGATCATAGAATAAGCTCTCTCCGGTGTTGTGCAAAGGTGCACAACCCAGTGAAGTTAGTTTTAGGGCCACTTTACACACACCAACTTCAGTGTCCAACTTCTGAACAGATCTCTGGTTGCAGTGAAATCATGGACACATTTGTTACATTTGTACACAGCCACAAAATGGAACAATGTGTCCATGATTTCACTGCAACCAGAGTTGGTCACAGAAGTTGGTGTGTGTAAAGCGGCCCTAATACTTACCTCTTTCCTTTCACCACTGGACCACCAGGTTATACCCAGGAGGCCCCTCTTGTTCTTTTTTTGTCTTTCACAATTTGGTGCTGGCGTCACATATTTGATAGGTGTCCTGGATTTCCCAGAATTCCTGAGGCAAAAGGTGGAGTTTATGCACAGCCCATACATTTCAAAGATGGGCAGTGGTGGCACCCCCAGAAATGCAACCACTCGTACACCATGGGCATTTTCACTTTTATCAAGTGTTAAAATTGTGATATGTGTCATATAAAAAATTATGGTTACATTTCAGTTTATTGCTTAATATTTTGCTCCAATGTTACTTTTTTGGTTTTATGTTTTTTTTTTTCATGAATTAGCCATTGCTCCACTATTCTCCGCACTGAGGTCACATATGTTTTAATTATCATATATTTCCATCGCCAATCAAGCCTTTTATTACCCTTTCCACAAACAACAATTCTAATAATGTTTTTTTTCTCAACTCCAAAAATTGCATCCATGTCATTTACATAAATCCAGAGTTTTCAATTATATACCTTCTTTTTTTTTTTATTACTACTGGTCTATTAATACTCAGGGACCCATAGACCAGAAGCGGCAGGGCCGGCATCTGCAATCTTTCACAACTACGCGGGGCCAATAAATTATTTCTATAATGACATGCTAATTAAAATTTTGCTTGTAACTCATGTAAGCGATTGAGACCCGGCAAATTTCTTTTTTCATTTGCGAAGTGAGAAAGCAAATTGCCCGGTGTCAGTAGGACATCTCTAACAAGTGCAAATTGAATAACATGCTATCTTGCACTATTAGTCCCGGCTAGAATGCCGGAATTAGATATTCAATGCGCCGGCTATTGTAGGGGCTGATTGATAAATGCTGAAGCAAATTTGTCAAAACAACAGGAGCTGCGCCCAGTGGGACATCAATATGCTCTATTCAGGCTTTTCCTACACAAAATTGTCACATAAAATTAAGACTAGTCACTAACCAGCCATGGAGATTGCAGCAGACGTCAGCCAGCCTGTGTGCTGTATGTATATCAGTCCTATGCAGAGCCGTTTTGGCTGTCACTACCGAGGGCGGCAATGACCTCTATAGTAAAGGTTAAAATTTCCAACTGGGCCGAGACATCACGCTCAGCTGCCGAAGCTTTTAGACCATTTCCTGCCAGATATACGCACAGATGCGATGCCCTAAGCTATAATCTGTGGTCTAGTCTACATGACAAATGGCACAGCCTAGATTATTGCATTATATATTAAGTACTACAAGTCTGTAAATTATAAGAAAGCTACTGTTCCATCCATCAAGGACAGACTTTTTACTTTTTTTTTTCCCCCCGTCTTTAATGCAATCAGTATAATAAAGTAAAATCTTCTCAAATAGATAACGTTGCAAAAAAAAAACAGTAAACAAAAAGTTATCCGAGCGGAATTAACGCTCTATCTGGTTGTTGAGGCCACAAATAAGCCTCCGGCTCCATCTGTTGTATCATACACAGCTCCTCATTGTTTTATTACACTGGGAGCTTTAATTCCGCAGGTGATTTTGCTGCGTTCTCTGTTCTGGATTAGCTGGAGGGAAGGTTTTTCCTCGGTGACACAGTTTGTAGAGTGAAGGTAGCCGTCTCCGGGTGAAATGACAGTGTTTCCCAGAACCCCGCACTAATAGTCTGTTGAAATGTCACAAATAACTATAATGGCGTCCACTTGCTGTCATCAGATGAAAGAAACAAAATTGTCCTTTACAGCAACGAATGGACAAGTGTGAGAGTCATGGGGGAACGGGAAGGACGGACACCGAGTATGAGACACAGGACTCACGGACTAAAGGGGGGAAGCTGTATTCTGCTCACCAGACTGAAATATGATTTGATTATTGATTGTCATTTTATTGTACTATGTCATACAGCTGTGTGTAATAGCAAGCTGAAAAACAGATATTTAGTAAAAGAGTAAATAGATAGATAAATGAGATAGATAGATAGATAGATAGATAGATAGATAGATAGATAGATAGATAGATAGATGCCATACAGGAAATTAACTATGATATGACATAGACTTTCATAGCCCTCCCTGGATTGCCCCATCCATTGTTGTTATAACCCTAACCCTGGATCTGTCCCCACCCATTCCATTGCTCCTACAGCCCCCACACTTGATGTGCCCCCAACCACCTTTCCTACAGCCCTACCCAACATCCCTACAGTCCCTATCCCTATTCACTTTTGTACACTTACTTTGGCAAAAGTGATGTGTATTTAGTCCTGCCAATAAAGCTTCTTTGAATTTGAATTTGATAGAGAATAAAGATAGATAGATAGATAGAGAGATAAAGATAGATAGATAGATAGATAGATAGCAGATAGATGATAGATAGATAGATAGATAGATAGATAGATAGATAGATAGATACCGTATATACTCGAGTATAAGCCGAGTTTTTCAGCACAATTTTTGTGCTGAAAAGTGACCCCCTCGGCTTATACTCGAGTCACTCGGTATTTGCTTGAGGGGGAAAGTTGTGACCGGGGGCTGGAGGAGGCAGGAGGGGCTGCAGTGACTGCGGGAGGTCAGGTGGGGACGCTCATTAGTGTAATGAATATGCACTGCATCCCCGTCCATCAGCGACAGGAGGCATATTGCACAACGTGGCATCAGTCAGTGATATACAGCCCCCTCCCTAGTATCTGGTCCCAGAACATGTTAAAATAACAAACATTTTATACATTACCTTTCCAGCGACTCCTTGCTGGCACCGCCGCTTCCTCTGGTCTCCCTGCTTGACGTCATCGCTGCTGTGTCGGTCACAGCAATAGAAGCCGACACAAGCAGGAAGAAGCAGGGAGACCGGAGGACGAGACGGTGCCAGCAAGGAGTCGCCGGAAAGGTAATGTATACAATGTTTGTTATTTGTGTATACAATATGTGTGTTTGTGATTCCCTTGAGGAAGCTGCCTAGAGCAGCGGAACGCGTGGGACCTTTGGACACCCTGGTTGCAGCTCTTTGATTGAAACTATGGATATCTTGTATGATTGATCATGGGTCATGTTGATGTGAGGAATTGACCTATGTGTATGCGACTATGCAAAATCAGTGACTTTATGGGAGAATATATGTGTGGTGCCCCTCTGGCTAGGCACCACAGAGAGGTATTACACCTAGTAAATATATGTGGTATCTCTGTAAGTTGTGGGTTTAGGGTTTAACCTGTGGAGTCTCAAGTTACACACACACACCCATGACTAGGCCACTCAGAATCGAGGGACTAAGCATTTAGTAGGTCCAGAAAGGGGGTGGAGCCTGGGTTAGCAAGAATTGAGTGACAGTTTACCTCAGACAGTACTGGGAAGGCAGCCAGAGTGGACATGCCTGACAGGAGGGATCCCCATCTCTAAAGGGGGTGTCACACGCGTCAATGTCGTCAGCGATATGATCGCTGACGACATTGACGGCTGATTGCTGGTGAGCTGTCACACAGACAGACTCACCAGCGATCAATTGACCAGTGACATCATGGAAACGATTTAAATATCGTTTCCACGATGTCCTGCTCCCGCTGCCAGCCTGCTGGAAGCAGGAGCAGCCTGGTCTCCAAGGTACACTGCGGGTAACTAGGCAGCGCGCGCTGCCTAGATACCCGACGTGTACCTTAGTTACCAGCCTCCTCCGCTCACCCGGTGAGCGGAGGAGGCTGGTAACTAAGGTACACGTCGGGTATCTAGGCAGCGCGCGCTGCCTAGTTACCCGCAGTGTACCTTGGAGACCAGCTCCCAGCGCTTGTGACAGGCGCTGGGAGCTGGAATATCGCTAGTCCCGGTGTCACACGCAGCGATGCTGCGTGTCCACCGGGCGACAATCGCCAGGTTTCAGAGCTGGTTCTGAAACCTGGCGATCATCAACCAGCGATTTTTCGCTGGTTGATGCAGTATGTCACAAGCGTCAATATCGCTGCAACGTCACGTGCAGACGATATCGTGCAGGCGATATTGACGCGTGTGACACCCCCTTAAGAGGGGGCCCAGGACAGAAGGAAACAGACCAGAACCGGTTGGAGTTGGCTGGTAACGTTTGGGGAACACGGGCAGCACGGGAAGCCGAGGCGGTCAGCAGTTTACCTCTGGCCACAAACCGACGAGCTGCGGGCCCATAATCACGGGTTGCTGTAGCACCACAAGAGGCACCTCACCCCTCAGGACCGAAATCGGTTCAGGACACTATAGGTAACGGGCCGAATTCCGGTGGCAGTAGAAGAAATATGGAATCACTCCTGTCCGTACCGGTAAGGAACAAACCTTATCTACTAGCTACAGACCGTGGGACTGGCGAGAGAGTTCTGCAAGGGTGGTAAATAGTGAGAAGAGCAGATTAGACCCCGAAAGACTTGAGAAGGAACATCTGGAGACTCCATAAGGGGGACCCTGAACCGGCAACTAACACTCGTTAAACCAGACTGTACTGTGTTTCATCTTAACATCTGCCGGTACCCAGTAAAGTGGAGTTAGAGTTGAACTGGTCTTTGTCATTCTTCTTGCCGGTGCCCGGAGGGCTTCAGCACCATCAGCAGCATCGCACCGAAGTGGTAAGAAACAACTATTACAAGACCCCACCTCCACCACCGCTTCCCTAAGGTAAAAGCTCCACCTGTAGGGAGCTGTACCACACTCTGCTACACCCTTCATCACCTCAGCGGCCGGCCTGCAGTGTCGGTACCTATATTACCGGGAACCACATGTAGCGTCACGTACCCCTGTAAATATTCCCTTCCTCCCAACCATCTAACAAATGACAGCCAGGGCACGGAACCGAGAACCCGACCACCCGTGATTCCATAGTTAAATGCATCAAACCCAGGCCCGGTATCTGAGTACCCCTTGCCCTGGGCTCATCATATGCAGTAAATTGTTTCTGTGTAACTGATAACTTGGCTAATTATGTTACATTTTCTGGTTTTCCTCACTAGACCTCTGCACTAGGTTACCAAACTGTACTCTATTGATTAGGAACACACTGCAGCCTGGGTCACGGGACCTACTTGGTTATAATTGTTTTTAATTGTTTGTCTTTGTCAGCTCTTTTTGTATATAATAAAAATATTTCACCTCATTATCTGGGTGTGCATAATAGTCTTCCTACATGAGCTTGTAATATAAATGTTTGTTATTTTAACAAGTGCCACAGCATGGGGGCCAGATACTAAGAAGGGGGCCTGTATATCACTACTGGGGGGCCTGTATACCACTGCTGGGGGCCTGTATACCACTGCTGGGGGCCTGTATACCACTGCTGGGGGCCAGATACTAAGGAGGGGGCCTGTATATCACTGCTGGGGGGCCTGTATACCACTGCTGGGGGCCTGTATACCACTGCTGGGGGCCAGATACTAAGGAGGGGGCCTGTATATCACTGCTGGGGGGCCTGTATATCACTGATGAGGGGCCTGTATACCACTGATGAGGGGCCTGTATATCACTGATGAGGGGCCTGTATATCACTGATGAGGGGCCTGTATACCACTGATGAGGGGCCTATATACCATTGACGGGGGCGCTATATACCAGTGACGGGGGGCTATATAACAGAATGGGGGTCTGCTGCATTTCTCACCCTAGGCTTATACTCAAGTCAATAAGTTTCCCTAGTTTTGGAGGGTAAAATTAGGGGCCTCGGCTTATACTCGGTCGGCTTATACTCAAGTATATATGGTAGATAGATATAGAAAAGCAAGAACAGCAGATAAATAGATAGATAGATAGATAGATAGATAACTAGAAAAAAATTTTCTTTTTTTTTCTTTTTTATCTAGATAGATAGATAGATAGATAGATAGATAGATAGATAGATAGATAGATATTGATAGATCTGGGCGACACGGTTGGCACTTCAGCCTTGCAGCACCGGGGTCCTAAATGCAAATCCCACCAAAGATGACATCTGCAAGCAGTTTGTATGTTCTCCCTGTGTTTGTGTGGGCTTCCTCTGGGCACTCCAGTTTCCTCCCACACTTCAAAGACATACTGGTAGGAGGTTTAGATTATGAGCCCCAATGGAGAAAGTGTTCCAAATATATGTAAAGTGCTATGGAATTAATGGTAGTATATAAATGAATAAATATGATCATGATAGATAGATAGATAGATAGATAGATAGATAGATAGATAGATAGATAGATAGATAGATAGATCAGTGGTGGACCTTGTGCCAAGAGGGCCCTGGTGCAGCAGCTGATGGTGAGGAGCGAGATGGGGGGTTGCTATCGGATGTCGGCGAGGAGCGGGAGGAGGGGGAAAGTGCTAGCGTATGTCGCCAAGGAGCAGGGGGGGTGCTACTGCTAGCGGATTTTGGCAAGAGGCGGGGGGTTTGTGCTAGCGTATGTCGGCGAGGAGCAGGGGTGGGGGACGGTGCTAACAGATGGCGACGATATGGCTAGAGGTGCTGTGGCTCCTACCTGCGCCGGGACACGCAGTCCTGGGAGCCTGGGTGGCAGAGGAGAGGAGGGGCGGGATCAGCCAAGGGTAGCAGGAAGCTTCCCTCAGTTAACCCCCTCTCCTCTGACACAGGGTCATGGGGTCGGCTGGGGGCCCCCCTGGAGGCTTGAGGGGCCCCCTAGCCGGTCCGGGCCCTGGTGCAGCTGAACCAGCTGCACCACGGTAGGTCCGCCCCTGAGATAGATGTAGCAAAAGTGGATGAAGCACATTCATCAATAAACCAAACCTTGTTTTCTATTTTCTAGGTACCGTAGATAGACAGACAGAAAGACATACGGATGGATAGATAGATGAAAAAAAACAAAAAAGGAGATTCAGCACAAACCTAGAAAAATTAAAGAGGGGTTCAATACTTCCTGAATATGGTGTTCAACGTAATATATAAGTCCAAAAAAAACAGGGAGCACATCCAAAATTAGAAAAAGCGGACATCAGTTAATTCAGCCCTTAGTGGCGTGACTTTTGAGCTATATGGTCTTTGTCAAGCACAACAAGCTTAACAAAGACCATATAGCTCGAAGCGTCGCACTATTAAGGGCTGATTTAAATGATGTCTATAGAAGGAAGAGAAAACATATATCCTGTTGGGAGAAGAGGAGAGAGCAGTGGAGATAGCAGCGCAGTATGTGAGCGCATGCCATAGACTTCGAGGAAATTAACTATGATATGACATGAACTTCCATAGCGCCCCCTGGATCTGCCCCATCCATTGTTCTTATAGCCCCAACCCTGGTCTGTCCCCACCCATTGCTCCTACAGCCCTCACCCTTGATGTGCCCCCGTCCACCTTTCCTACAACCCTACCCAACATCCCTACAGTCCCTATCCCTGTTTGCTTTTGTACACTTGCTTTGGCAAAACTGATGTGTATTTAGTCCTGCCAATAAAGCTTCTTTAGATAGATAGATAGATAGATAGATAGATAGATAGATAGATAGATAGATAGAAATAATAGATGGAGAGAGAGAAAAAAGAAAAGTAAATAAATAAATGAAAGACAGACACATAGATGATAGATAAATGTGCATCTCAATAAATTAGAATATCATCAAAAAGTTAATTTATTTCAGTAATTCAATACATAAAGTGAAACACATATATTATTCATTACAGAGTGATCTATTTCATGTGTTTATTTCTGTTAATGTTGATGATTATGGCTTACAGCCAATGAAAACCCAAAGGTCTTTATCTCAGAAAGTTAAAGTAGGGAGGATAAAGGGTCTGAGAGATAAAATGTGCCCTAAATAGGTATCCGAGGCTTCACCTTGTGTGGTTGTGAGAGTCACAACCACTATAAAAGCAGATCATGGCTGCTACAGTCCCCAGTGTGGTGCATACAGAGTAGGGAGGATGAAGGGTTAAAACCGCACTGCCATGTTCCACGTGACATCAAAGCGTGACTATAGTATTGATTTATTAGTCAACACCTTTCAGGGCTCCCTGGCCTCTTCCTCAGGACAAATCAATACAATATTGCCATGTTTCAGGGCATCTCTGTGAGCCCTGAAACACATTGACTAATAAATCAATATTATATTCACCCTTTGATGTCATGTGGAATATGGCAGCGCAGTTTTTAACCCTTCATCAATTTTCCGAGATAATGATCTTTGAGTTTTTTATTGGCTGTAATCATCAACATTTTGATCAACATTAACATAAATAAACACATGAAATAGATCACTCTGTGTGTAATGAGTCTATACAATATATGTGTTTCACTTTATGTAGTGAATTACTGAAATAAAATAGCTTTTTGATGATATTCAAATTTATTGAGATGCAGCTGTAGATAATACATAATAGAGAGGTAGATAGAGATAAATAATAGATAGATAGATAGATAGATAGATAGATAAAATAGATAGATAGATAGATAGATAGATAGATAGATAGATAGATAGATAGATAGATAGATAGATAGATAGATACCATAGATAGATAGATAGATAGATAGATAGATAGATAGATAGACAGACAGATAGATGATAGATAATAGAGAGGTAGATAGAGATAAATAGATAAATAATAGATAAATAGATAGATGATAGATAGATAGATAGATAGATAGATAGATAGATAGATAGATGATAGATAGATACTAATGATAGATAAATAGAGAGATAGTTAAAAGTTAATTTGGCCCTTTTGTTTACAAATTATCAGATAATGATGATGTTGATGATGATTATCATTATTATTAATATTATTCCGAACTTCTCACTCCCGATTACAAGACTTCTCCTGAGCTGCACCAATTCACTGGAATGCTCTAACCCAAGAAATTAGGTCTACCAACAAGTTACATAGTTCAGGTGCTCAATAAAAACATATCTTTTTAAGGCGGCCTATCATGCCCAAAGTCACTTGACATAGGCTATTCACTCCACCAGACTCAAAAGCATTACAAAGGATGGTTAGTGGCCCCTCAAGCAGCTCTCATCTATTCCCCACTTCCTTAAGTTGACTATATAATCATTGTAAATAAGCCCCTGTATTTTGTGTCACCTCCATCACTTTGTAGATTGTAAGCTCTTATGAGCAGGAGCATCATTATTTTGCTTTAATGATTGTATTCTTTGATAACTGTTACTTATGACTGCTTGTATATGAACCTCTGAATTGTAAACGCTGCGGAATATGTTGGCGCTATATAAATAAAGATTATTATTATTATTATGGTTTTATTTTCTTATAATTATGATATACTGATGCACTATGTTTTCAGCAATACAAAGTTAAATATGGACAATATCTACAGAAATATATAGTTTATTGATAAAACATCATCCACAAGAATAAAGTTGTTAGATGTGTGACCAAGACTTCCCATAAACCCCCCCATCAGTATAGGGCGCAGTATTAGTGAGTCACGCACAGATCCGGAGGGTTTCGCTCAGTCGCTGACGTCTCGGTGTTTATTTCATATCATTACTGCTGTCATAATTTCACTTTATGCAAATAAAATGAAAAGTGAAAAGCAGGATTAGGAACGTCACATTCGGTTGTTCTAATTGTTTTAATACCCTTAGTGACATGTGGCAAATCCTCTCGAGGTTTAAGAGGTTAAATATTGGGCACGAGAATGACTTGGCCTTAATAACATAAATAAGGCACATGAATCAGACATATTAATCTTCAGAACTTTGTATTCACACTGCCGCATAGTAAGAGAATATGTAACTAGGGATGGGCGAATCTACTCGCTAGGACTCGTTACTCGGCGAGTAGTAAGGGACTCGCAGGACTCTGCAAGTTTCCTAGTGATTACTCGCACAGTAAACGAGTCCAATGCAAATCAATATCAATCCTAGTTTTGTCAGAGACGCTGATAAAACTAGGATTGCCAGTGACTTGCATTAGACTCGGCTACTGTGCCAGTGATAGCAGGGAAACTCGCAAAGTAACTGCTGTTACTTTGCGAGCCAGTCCAGCTGTCTTCTCTGTGCAGGCTGCCGCAGCTCCAGGGTCCTAGAGCCCGCCTGCTCACAGAGATGATGTAGCAGAGCTGAGATTGTTCTCAGTCTGCTCATTCCCTGTGCATAGACATCTATATCTATGCACAGGGGATGTAGCAGAGAGGACATCGCGTTTTGGACTGCGTCGGACGGAAGAGGATTTTTATAATTAAAGATGGAGTCCCTAATGGCTTTTTTTTTTATTTCTAATAAACATTTTTCTCTGTGTTGTGTTTTTTTAACCCTTTATTGGAGATTCTTAGTGGCTGGGTCAAACGTGGCCTGACATTAAGAATCTCGGGCTTTATACCAGCTTGTATAACAAAGCTGGTATTAACCCCTTTATTACCCAGCGTGCCACCGCCACCAGGGCCGCTGGAAGAGCGGGGTTCAGCGCCAGAGGATGGCGCTTCAATGAACGCGCCATCTTCTGGGGCGGCTGCGGGCTGCAATTTGCAGCGGGGGGTGCCCAGAAAGCTTGGGCCTCCCTGCGCAGCGGATTCCAGCCCCTGACTAGACATAGAAATTGCGCGGAGCCCCACGCATTTTTTTTTAATTATTTCATGAAATTCATGAAATAATTTAAAAAAAAAGGGCTCCTCTATATTCTTGTGTCCGGCCAGGTACAAATAGGCACCTGGGGGTTGGGGGCAGCCCGTCGCTGCCTGCTGGATCCGGCTGGTTCCAGAAATACGGCGAAGCCCACGTGAAATTTTTTTCTGACAAATCCATAAAACAATGTAAATAAAAGGGACTGCATCTTTATTAACCCCTGGACCATGGGCGAGGGGTTAATAAAGATGCAGTCCCTTATTTAGGATTGTTTTATTGATTTTTCAGAAAAAAAATTACATGGTCTTCGCCGTATTTCTGGAACCAGTCAGGTACAGCTAAGCAGCTGGGGGCTGGAATCCGCAGCACAGGGATGCCCAAGCTTTCTGGGCAACCCCGCTGCAAACTGCAGCCCGCAGCCGCCCCAGAAGATGGCGCGTTCATTGAAGCACCATCCTCTGGTGCTGAACCCCGCTCTTCCAGCGGCCCTGGTGGCGGTGGCACGCTGGTTAATAAAGGGGTTAATACCAGCTTTGTTATACAAGCTGGTATTAAGCCCGAGATTCTTAATGGCAGGCCATGTTTGACCCGGCCACTAAGAATCTCCAATAAAGGGTTAAAAAAATACAACACAGAGAACATTTTTTATTAGAAATAAAAAAAAAAAGCCATTAGGGACTCCATCTTTAATTAAAAAAATCCTCTTCCGTCCGACGCAGTCCAAAACGCGATGTCCTCTCTGCTACATCCCCTGTGCATAGATATAGATGTCTATGCACAGGGAATGAGCAGACTGAGAACAATCTCAGCTCTGCTACATCAGGCAGCAGGCGGGCTCTAGGACCCTGGAGCTGCGGCAGCCAGCACAGACAGGACTCTTATCTGTGCGAGTTTCCCAGAGTCCAATGCAAATAAATGGCAGAGACTCTGACAAAACTAGGATTGCTTCAGGCTGAAGCTTCCGAGACACATCTGTGATTTGTAAATCGCACACTACTCGCTATTACTCGCTTCCCCATTCATTAACATTGGACTCGCTAGACTCGCAACGAGTAGCGAGTCCCGGGTTCGGACTCGCTAGAGTCAAGCGATTCCGAGTAATTTAGGATTCGCCCATCACTATATATAACCTGAAGCATGGTGACTTCTCAGCCTATATAAGTAAAACATACAGTTGTGCTCATAGGTTTGCATACTCCGGCAGATTTTTTGCTTTCTTGAACTTTTTTCAGAGATTATGAATGGTAACAAAAAAACTTTTTTCCTCCCATGGTTAGTGGTTGGGTGAAGCCGTTTATTGTCAAACTGTGTTTTCTTTTTTAAATCATAATGACAACCAAAATCATACAAATCACCCTGATCAAAAGTTCACATTCATACAAGTCAGCACTCACCACCACTAAACAGAATTGCTTCATTACCCTCGTATCCTCTTTATCCCACAACTCCGGGCAGTTCTTCAACACATTTAACTCTCTCCTTCGCCCCCCACTGCCCCCCCTACTTCTCACATCTCTGCAGAAGACTTCGCAACACACTTCACCAGCAAGATTGATCAGATCAGACAAGTCTTTGCTACCCAACCATCACAACCCTATGTATATCAGACCATTCCCCTTCCCCGCTAAGGCCAGGGTCACATCTCCGTTTTGACCCTAGCCTGCCGGATTCCGGTTTTAACTTAGAACTTTTCCTAGCACCACATAACGTTACCGCCATTCGTTGCTGGAAAACGCTGCCCTTAGTTACCCTATGTTTACCTTAACTACCTGTCACACAGGCAGCGGCTCGGAGTGTGCTTTACAGCGCCGCACAGGAAACGCTGTCTGCAACGTTTCCTGTGCGGCACTGTAAAGCGCACTCCCAGCCGCTGCCTGTGTGACAGGTTGTTAAGGTAAACACAGGGTAACTAAGGGCAGCGTTTTCCAGCACCGCATGGCGGTAACGCTATGCGGTGCTGGAACAAGTTCTAAGTTAAAACCGGAATCCGGCAGGCTAGGGTCAAAACGGAGATGTGACCATGGCCTAACCCTCCTTCCCTCCATCACTGAAGGAGAACTTGCACACCTCCTCTCCAAATCTCACCACACCACTTGTGCACTGTACCCCATCCCTTCCCACTTCCTCCCTAACCTCATTACCACACTTATCCCAGCCTTAACCCACCCCTTCAATCTATCAATAATCTCCAGTACCTTTCCTTCCGCTTTCAAACATGCAACAATTACACCTGTCTTGAAGAAGCCATCTCTCGACCTGACCTCCACATCCAGCTACCGCCCCATATTGATGCTCCCGTTCACCTCCAAACATCTTGAAAAGCATGACCACACTGTACTCTCATCCCACCTGTCATCCAACTCTCTCTTTGACAATCTTCAATCTAGCTTCCACCCCCACTACTCCACCGAAACTGCCTTAACTAAAATTACTATTGACCTACTTAGCACCAAAGTTATCGGACACTTCTCCATCCTCCTTCTTGACCTGTCCTCTGCATTTGACACAGTTGACCACTGCCTCTTATTACAGATCCTCTCTTCCATTGGTATCACTGACCTTGCCCTCTCCTGGATCTCCTCTTACCTTTCCAACAGCACATTTAGTGTCTCCCACTCCAACACTACCTCCTCACCCCATCCCCTCTCTGTTGGGGTCCCTCAAGGCTCTGTCCTTGGGCCCCTCCTTTTTTCCATTTAAACCCTTGGCCTAGGACAACTCATAATGTCCCATGGATTCAAGTACCACCTGTACGCTGATGACACTCAGATCTACCTCTCTGGCCCAGACATCACCTCTCTGCTGTCCAGAATCCCAGAGTGTCTATCAGCCATATCTTCCTTCTTCTCCTCTTGCTTCTGTAGCGCCCCACTAGTTAGCGTGCTACAAAAGGGTACTGCACCCCTAACAGAAGGTGCAGTATGCTTTTTCTTGGTAGGGGGTAGTAGAAGCCTGAAGCTCCATCACCACACACACACCTAGTGATAGAGGACCAATCAGACGTCAGTTACTAGGATAACTGGTCCTGGTGGGAGGAGAAGCTAGGTTATAAAGTGAGTGAGGAAAGGGGAACAGCCAGCAACAGCAGAAGTGCAGTGCAGTCAAAGTAAGAACAGTGAAGAGTGAAGAGTAACAGAAGAACAGGAGACAGGAGAAGTAATGGGGAGGGCACCTCAACCTGGTGACCCAGAAGAGAAAGGGGCAAATAGAGGGTAACCAAATACCCTGGCTCAGTCTGAAGCGGGATACCGGATCAGACATGGATCAGAGGTCCATCCCTGAACCGCAAATTACCAGTGTGGTCGATGTGTTCTTAGGAGCACGATCCTAAACCAAGCACGGTCTCCACCAGAAGCACTAAACAGGGTTTGGTTCCCTTTGGAGAGATAAAGAGTTCCATATCACCCGACGGGCCTGGTACAAGAAGTGCGATTGTGCAAGCCTACTTAGCAGGGCTCCAAATGCTGAGCTCTATATAACCCCACCCACACCACTGATTGGCATCTTTCTGTGAAAACTGTGCATAGGCAGAAAACTCTACACACGTCATGTAGTGTGTATAATATTAATTATGTACTTTGCTACTGTTAGGTAGGTGCGGAACAGTGCTGCTTTCAAAGATAGATATGTTAATAGTGTATCTATATCAATTCACAGAATTCAATGTAAGTCAACAAAAAAGAAATAAAAGCCTAATCAATATTGGGTGACCGCCTTTATTGCATAGCATTAATTTTTCTATGTACACTTGTACCCAGGATCTATGCAGGGAGATTGTTCCAAACATCTTGGAGAACTAACCGCAGATCTTCTGTGTATGAGGATTGGGCAAATCCTTCTGTCTCTTCCTGTAATCCCAGACAGACTGATGGATGAAGAGATCAGGGCTCTGTTCAGACATGTCATCACTTCTAGGACTCCTTGCTCTTCTTACCCCTAAAAATAGTTTGTTATGGCATTGACTGTATTTTTTGGGATTGTTGTTCTGCTGCAGAATAAATTTACAGCCAATTCGATGCCTCTCTTATGGTATTGTGATTCATCACATTAGTCCTGTCTCTAATGAGGATAATGATCTCGTTTCCCTGCCACTTATACACAAACATTACGTAAATTCCATATAAATCAATAAGAAAAAAATGAAAACATCAGACCTCACTTATCAAAACTGTCTGAAAAAAACAAAACTGTCTGTTGCTCGGCTTTCGTTTTTTTAACCCCTTCATGACCTATGACAGAGCCATACATCATGATTGACAAGGTGTTTCTGACTTATGATGTACGCTATAGCTGCCGGGCGTTTGGCTTCTGTGAAAGCCAAGACCTGGCTCTCACAGTCAGGAGCGATGCCTGCACCCCCCCTCCCGTTGTAAAACGAACAGCCACGGATCCGATTTTGCCCCCATGTATCCCTATGGGCAACAGATTTGTGATGGATCCGATTGTGTCCGATTTTTTGCTGTACCTAAAACGGAAACTGCTCCAATTTTGGACACAGTGGACCAAATCGGCCAAAATCAGATCTGACGCGGTTTGCTGCAATTAACATGGGGGCCTATGGAGCGAGGATCTGATAAAAAATCGGATCGTTTATCGGATCCGCTTTAGTGCACCACGCATGCCCAGAATGTTTTTTACGGCTTCAAAGATACTAAAATCGGATCCTCATAAAACCGGATCGGACACATAAGTGTCCGCCAATCCGTTTCTGTCCGTTTATGTCTGAGGGGTCCTGCAAAAAATAGAATCCCGACGGACAGGAAAAAATTGCAATGTGAAAGCAACCCTTAAGGCCCAGTTACACACACAGAAAATTTTGCAAAGATTGTTCGCAGATCTCTGGTTGCAGTAAAATCATGGACACATTGCTCCATTTGTACACAGCCACAAAATGTAACAATGTGTCCATGATTTCACTGCAACCAGAGATCTGCCAACAATCTCGGCACAATTATCTGTGTGTGTAACTGGGCCTTAAACATGCTATTGTGGCGCCCCGAAAATGCAGGCATCACAGAGGGGTATTACACCCGTAAAAGAGGTGTGTCGAGCCCACTGGGACGGGGTACTCGGTACCGGACCGGGTCTGCTACTGGGGAAGTCACGGGTGGTCCTGGTCCGGACCGTGTCCCGGGCCCTGGCAATAATAAGGGGATATTTACAGGGGATTGTCAGTCGTTAGGCCCACCCACTGTATACGGCCAGTAATGGGGCCGCCGCTGCTGCAGAACCTCCGGGGATGATGTAATGGCAGCGTAGATGGAAGAGTTCCCGTGGGCAGAAATGTGTTCCCTGGGGCTGTAATGGTTAAAGTCTATTGTGTAGTGTGCAGGCCTGGTGCTGAGTGCAATTCACTTACAGTCCAGTTGTTGCAGGGATCCTCCTTCAGTGTTGGAGCTTGCACGCTGTGGCTCTGCAGGTGGGAAGCTGCTTCGAGTCTGTATGGAAGGATTATTGCTCAGACAGAGACAGACAAGAGAGACATATTCAGGGTTCTCCGTGTTTACTTCTCAAGTTCTTAGTCAAGTTACAGTTCAACACAGTTCTTACAAGTCTCAATTCAATTCTCAGTACACGGGCTCACTCTCCCCTCCGGGTTCCCTTTACTCTCTGCAGCCAGGTCTCTCCCTTTGTGACCCCTCACTCAGGTCTCTGTGTCCTTTCCGGGCTGTTAACTCTCTGTGTTCGCTTCGTGTGCGTCTCCGGAGAGTATGGCGGTGACTCGGGCCCCTGTGGGTCCTCCTGTTCGTCACTGAGCTGCCTGTCCTTTGGGGTAGGGACCCTAACGTGTAGCTGTGGTCCCTGTCAGTTGCTGGTGATGCCGGATGAAACTATGGTCCCCTCTAGAGCCGACACTCTACTCAGCCCAGCCTCCAATAGTCCTCCCGTGTGAGGCTCTACCAGGCTCTCTCTGCTGTGTCTTCCAGTGTCATAGGAGGGCTACTCCGCCTGCAGTCTGTCGTTTCAGCTGTAGTTCTAGGGACCAGTGTCACTGTCCCTCTCTTCCCTCACACTCCTGGGGTGCTGGCTCCGGATAGGCTTTCTCTCTGCGGCTCGCACTGGTTCTGTTCAGATTCTGCGCTCCTTACACCCCACTCGTCCAGGACGTGTGATCTCAGTCTTTGCTGCTCAGCCTACCTCGGCCTACTACTGTCTCTCGGCCTGTGCTGTGCTCCTCAGCCTGCTGCTAGTTGTATCTTTGCTGCTCGGCACCCAGGGCCTACTGACTCCTTCCTGCTCCCCCTTCACTATTTCTACTGTCTGTCACCTGACTACGTGTGTGCCCACCCACTGCTCTAAACCCACCACCCCTCGCCTGCTTAGAGTTCCTAGGCTCCGGGTTGGGTGCTGCCCTCTACTGTATGTGGGTTGTGTGGGCAGTGAGGGTGTTGATGTGCAACTGTCGTCCTACCTGCCTGGCTGCAGTTCCCTTTGTGGCCTCCTGAACGCAGGGGCACCACAGGTGTAAATGCTCCAGCTGCAGATGGATCTTAGGATGGTGGGTGGGACCTATTCCCAGCACTCCACCTTAGTTGAGGGTTGGAGATTACCCGGGAGGGGATATAATCACCTCTAGGGGGAACAAGAATGTCTTTGGTCTTGGCTTTCTGGTCGCTCGGCTGAGGAACCAGAAGGAGATGGAGGAGGAGGAAAGGTTCTAGGAAGAGTAGCTAAGTGGAACGAGGCAGAACGGCACACCGGGTCAGTTTGAAGCTGAACTGGAGGAAAGAAGAAGGGACCTTGAGGAGGTCCTGAAAGGGGGCGCCCGATGGGGAAGTCCAGGCCCTAGAAAGAAAGGGAGATCCTCAGAGTGGAGCGCCCATACTCCAGGGGATACTCCAGTCCACCAGCGGAACGCCGGGCCCTGGGATCCAGCCAAAGTCCAGCTCTGCAGTCAGCAACCGGCTGCTGTGGCTTGTTAATCATCCACAGCACCCTGCCATCAGAGAGGTCTGCCTGCTTCCTCACGAACGAGGGAGGGGACTCCCGGTACTACCTACACGGAGCTACACAGCCCCCACTTCCAGTAGAAATACGCCGCCAAGGAACCGTCATCTCCGTGTACAAGAACGAAGGAGAAACCCAGACTTCAGGACGATGTATTTTTCGCCAGATGAGAGTAGAGTCGTACTTGCGGCAAGGACACCCGGACAAAGACTTATACCGAGGTGAGCAGGTCACTTTTGAGCGGTACCCTTGCCCATTAGGCTGGTTCACCATTAGATTATACCACCTGCAATAGACTCCCATTGTTGAGACATTGCACTGTAGATAGCCCTTTTCCAGCAACCATGCCTCTTTATTTTGCCTTTTCATTTTTGCAAATCCCTAAGAATGAAGAGTGAGTCCCTGTGAGTTTTGTTGTTCATCTGAAGAATCAGAGACTTTTAGTTTTGAACCCTGCATTGTTGATAATGTGTTGCTGAGCGATTCAGCGTAGTAGTACCGGTCCCCGTTAGACAAAGTTAAACAATGTGTTTTATGCAGATCGTCATAGCCGGAGAGTAATAGCTTTGCCAACAAGTGACCCGAGGACTGTGGGGTCTAATATACTAACTACTGCATTGTCTATATACAGTCAAATGAAAAAGTTTGGGCACCCCTCTTAATCTTACTCTTTATTTTTGTGTAAAATTGTTTTTTTTGCAACAGCTATTTCAGTGTGATATATGTAATAACTGATGGACACATAATATTTCAGGATTGAAATGAGGGTTATTGTACTAACCAAAATGTGAATATGCATTATTTCAAAATTTGACAGGTGCAAGTATGGGCACCTTCTATTTTCTGATTTGAATACTCTAACTACTTTTTACTGACTTACTGAAGCACTAAATTGGTTTGGTAACCTCATTGAGCTTTGTACTTCATAGCTCGGTGTATGCAATCATGAGAAAAGCTATTTCAGGTGTCCACTTGCAAGTTGTTCTCCTAATTGCATCTTCTGTGAGGAGTGGCATCATGGGCTCCTCAAAACAGCTCTCAAATGATCTGAAAAAAAAGATTGTTCAACATAGTTGTTCAGGGGAAGGATACAAAAAGTTGTCTCAGAGATTTAACCTGTCAGTTTCCACTGTGAGTAACATTGTAAGGAAATGGAAGACCACAGGGACAGTTCTTGTAAAGGCCAGAAGTGGCAGGCCAACAAAAATATCAGAAAGGCAGAGAAGAAGAATGGTGAGAACAGTCAATAACAATCCACAGACCACCTCCAAAGACCTGCAGCATCATCTTGCTGCAGATGGTGTCACTGTGCATCGGTCAACAATACAGCGCACACTGCACAAGGAGAAGCTGTATGTGAGAGTGATGCGAAAGAAGCCATTTCTGCATGCACGCCACAAACAGAGTCGCCTGAGGTATGCAAAAGCACATTTGGACAAGCCAGTTTTATTTTGGAAGAAGGTCCTGTGGACTGATGAAACAAAGATTGAGTTGTTTGGTCATACAACGTTATGCATGGCGCCACAAAAACACGGCATTCCAAGAAGAACACTTGATACCCACTGTCAAATTTGGGGGACGGTCCATCATGCTTTGGGGCTGTGTGGACCAATGATGGCACCAGGAATCTTGTTATAGTTGAGGGTCGTATGGATTCCACTCAGTATCAGCAGATTCTGGAGAATAATGTTCAAGAATCAGTGTCAAAGTTGAAGTTATGCCGGGGATGGATCTTTCAGCAAGACAATGATCCAAAACACCGATCCAAATCTACTCAGGCATTCATGCAGAGGAACAATTACAATTTTCTGGAATGGCCATCCCAGTCCCAAGACCTGAATATCATTGAACATCTGTGGGATGTTTTGAAGCGGGCTGTCCATGCTTGGCGACCATCAAACTTAACTGAACTGGAATTGTTTTGTAAAGAGGAATGGTCAAAAATACCTTCATCCAGGATCCAGGAACTCATTAACAGCTACAGGAAGCGACTAGAGGCTGTTATTTTTGCAAAAGGTGGATCTACTAAATATTAATGTCACTTTTCTGTTTAGGTGCCCATACTTTTTCACCTGTCAATTTTTTAAATAATGCATATTTCACATTTTCGGTTAGTATAATAAACCTAATTTCAATCCTGAAATATTACTGTGTCCATCAGTTATTACATATATCACACTGAAATAGCTGTTGCAAAAAAACTATTTTAAACAAAAAAAAAGAGTAAGATTAAGAGGGGTGCCCAAACTTTTTCATATGACTGTATGTTCTAAGAAAAGTGCCTTTTAGCAATAAGAAGAAACCTAAATATGCTTGATTGTATATATTTTAGCCGTTGATGTTGATATAAAATATAAAAAATGCTTTTTCACTTCCCGGTAACAGGTTCAGATACTCGCGGACGAGTATATTCAATCAAGGGGGTATGTGGCGCCCCGCAATTGCAGGGGTCACAGAGTGGTATTACACCCGTAAAAGAGGTGTAAATGCTCCAGCTGCAGATGGATCTTAGGATGGTGCTTGGGACCCATTCCCAGCACTCTCACATTAGTTGAGGGTGGGAGGTTACCCGGGAGGGGATATAATCACCTCTAGGGGGAACAAGAAGGTCTTTGGTCTTGGCTTTCTGGTCACTCAGCTGAGGGACCAGAAGGAGATGGAGGAGGAAAGGTTCTAGGAAGAGTAGCTAAGTGGAACGAGGCGGAAGGTCACACCGGGTCGGTTTCAAGCTGAACTGGAGGAAAAAAGAAGGGACCTTGAGGAGGGAGTACGGGCCCTAGAAAGAAAGGGAGATCCTCAGAGTGGAGCACCCATACTCCAGTCCACCAGGGGAACGCTGGGCCCTGGGATCTAGCCAAAGTCCAGCTTTGCAGTCGGCATCCGGCTGCTGTGGCTTGTTCATCAGCCGCAGCACCTTGCCATTGGTGAGGTCTGCCTGCTTCCTCATCAACAAGGGAGGGGACTCCCGGTACTACCTACAAGAAGCTACTGGGTATGGATCGATCCAAAGCGGGGAAGAACGGACACGGGTTAGCTAACGAAGGTACACCAAGGGTTCCACCATACCACTTGAGATCCACTTGCAGCCACCCGTTAAACTACCTATCTTTGTAACATCTAAGGTGCTGAACTGTGAACTGTAACTGATGCTGCTACAAGTTTCCAGTAAAGTACCCGGGAGAAAGTGACTTTCCTCTGCCTGTGTTTCTTTTGCATGAACTTGTTCGCTTTGCAGGAACGCTGCCCCGGAGGTCTAGCCCTACCTGTAGATGACTTTACCAACTAGCCGCATTACCATCTACCTCCGCGGACTGTGGCGGCGCTGGTGACCCATCACCAGAAACTACAGGTGGTGTCACGTGAACTGTACATAGAATCCCCTGTAAGTATAACCCCTTTTTGAAGTGTCACCCAGGACACGGGATCAGGCGTGGCCACCACTCCCCGTGACACAGCAACGCTACCCACAGAGCCTGATACCCGAGTACCCCAAACCCTGGGGCTCGACACTATTTTGAATATATACCAACATTATAGCTAAGGAAATATGAAACAATTAGACACCGTAGCTTCTAAATATGGCCATATTGATAACCGCCCAGTAGCCACATCAAGGTGTGTTGCTTTTACTGGGTCCTAATTTACTTTTGTACTTGCACTTTCAGCCACAGCCTCTTGTAAGCTCAGTGTCTCATTTTTTTCATATTTCCTTAGCTATAATGCTGGTTTATATTCAAAATAGCTTGTTTTAGTGTTTGCGTGCCGCTCTCTTTGTTAATACTTAATAGGCTGCCCTGGAAGTGATTCAGCAGGAGACTGAGCAGACCTGGAAGTGTTTCTGCATGAGCGTGGCAGACTGAGAGACCTAGAGCAGCAGCAGGGGTCAGGTAAGCCCAATCTACCTGATCTTGTATATATCTTAACTAGGTTCTGTAGCTGTATGGCAGAACAGTATATAGTGTACATCATGTCTACTTACTGTTCCCATGCAGTTTGAACCCTGTTTCAGCCTTTTTACAGCCCTCCCAGCCTCTTTGTAGGGTCCAGCAGAAAATTACTCACGTTTCCCAGTGACTTACATTGTACTTGCTATTCAGAATGAATACACGAGTATTAGAAAGTACTCGTTACAAGTATAGTGATTACGAATATTACGGTGCTCGCTCATCACTAATCAGGGTCTCTTCCCCTATATAATGCTGTTGGTACCATACAGGAACAAAAAAATCTGGAGACATTGGGCAAAATAGGTTGGTCCTTTATGGCGTTTAAGCAAAATATTCTTAGAAGTTGTTTCCAACAAAATATGTATAATTTTATAATAGGAATATTTAATATGTTTAATATTTTATGAACAATAGAATTATTTTATACCAACAATATGGCCATACAGTATGGCTGAATGCTGAATGGGCAAAGTGCGGTCCACAAAGGTGTCTGTCCACAGTCATCTCAGACAGCTGCAAGGCAAACACAATGACAAGCAGATTAATGAGATCCTCCTTCTTCCAGTACTTGAAAGTGATTCATGAGACGTATGTCTATCTTGATCCATTCAGCTAACTGGATTACCGGCGAAAGCGAAAAAAAAAGAAAAGGACACCAGCCCGTGGACTATTGCAGACACAGAACAAGTCATGTATCTCAGCCTTGTTATCTGCTTTATTGACAGAATACTAATTCAGACAAAGGGAATGTGTCTTTGGCAATTATATGTGGAAGACTTAGTCCCTATATCTTCTCAGGATGAAACCTCCCGTAATTCAGCAGATCTACATTGCTAGTGACTTGCTCATGGAAGCTGGAATGAACATCTTCATATAAACTGCATCTTTCCAAATATCCTATATATTTGCAATGATGTCTAAAAGACTCTTTTAGTAATTTTTTTATAAAAATACTAAACATTGGTGTACATGGAGATCATGTAGCCCTATAGCAGGAATCTCTAGCGCCGTCCACTACCCCCTCCATTGGTTGCCATGCAAATTTCCCCACTGTTAAATAGCTGGGTACCTGATGGATCTACCATATTTTTCGCTTTATAAGACGCACCTGATTACAAGACACACCCCAATTTGGTGAAGGAAAAGAGAATAAAAATAATTTTTAATGTTAAATGGGTTCTGTTTTATAATGCCAGTGTCGGTCTTATAATCAGTATATATTTTCCTCATCCTGGTATATAACCCCCCCCCACATCCTGGTATCCTGGTAAGAGATGAGCCACCACTCTAGTGTTCTAGTTCGATTTGATTTGTCGAATCGGGGGGGGTGTTCGACGAATGTTGGTCGAATGTTCGTCAAACACCGTCGAACACAATAGAACACTAAATAATGAGCTGTGCGGGGCATTTTCATTTCCGCAATGTATATACAGTACATACATTGTGGAAGTGAAATTAAGTAATAGAAAGGGTTAAAAATAAAAAAAAACTGTATGCTCACCTGTCCGGTGATCCACGCTGCCTCCGGCAAGGTCCTGATGCTTATAGGACCTGGGGCGACGTCACAAATCGGGTCACATGACCGCAGTTACCGCTATAACTGGGGTCTGACAGGTGAGCATAAGATTTTTTATTTTTAACCCTTTCTTTTACTTACTAGCCAGAATCTTACTCCACACTGATGAGGGACAATACCCCGAAACAGCTTCTCTAGATGGATACCTGGTTCTGTTAATTCCCTTGTCAAAATCCTAAACTCGTAACTGAGTGGGATATTGACTAAAAGGGCCACTTAATATGGTGGCTATGGTAGTCTCTGCAAGGATTCCACATCAGGGCTAGGTCCTTCCCTATAGGGATATCTGGCTAGTCCCGTGTTTGAGACTCTTAATCAAGGCTCCATGGATTCATTTGCATATTAAAATTCCCAGGGGGCAATGCATCATGGATTTCACTGTGTTTGAGCGCTTTAGCGCCGCAGTGTTTTCCTTGACTGGTCTCCCTGAAGATCAGTGAGTGCTTTGTGATGTTGGTCTACCAGGCATTGCTCCCACCTAGCCAGAATCCTACTCCACCCTGATGAGGAGCAATACCCCGAAAACAGCTGTCTGTGAATGGATACCTGGCTCTGTTAATTCCCTTGTCATATCCTTAACTCGTAACTGAGTGGGATATTGACTAAAAGGGCCACTTAATATGGTGGTTGTGGTGGTCTCCGCAAGGATTCCACCCCAGGGCTAGGTCTTCCCTGGAGGGATATCTGGCTAGTCCCGTGTTTGAGACTCTTAATCGAGGCTCCACGGACTCCATTTGCATACTTAATAAAGTAAAAGAAAGGGTTAAAGATAAAAAAATCTCTATTCTCACCTGTCTGGCGGAGGTGAGCATACAGTTTTTTTTTTTTACCCCACACAGCTCATTATTTAGGCAGAGAATGCTGCATATGCGTTTTTTTTGTCTGGATCTGCTGCATTTTCGAACCAAAATCGAACATAACCTAGAACTGCCGAATTTGAAGCAAATTGTTTGAATTTGGCGATGACTTGAACACCACCAAAAACAGCTAGAATTTGAGATTGGCGAACATTTCGAGTCGAACACCGTTCATCTCTAATCTTGGTATATATGTCCCCCCCATCCTGGTATATATATCCCTCATCCTGGCATATATGTCCCTCATCCTGGTATACATGTCCCCATCCTGTATATGATTGGTCGACAGGGTAGGGGGTACTCGGATACCGGGACAGGGGGTTACTTCAGTGGGGATCACGGCTAGTCGGTTCCCGAGTCCGTGCCCTGGGACCTTCAGTGGCAAGATGGGAGCGATGATGATGGGGGGATTTGTAACGTGACGCCACCTGTGGTACCTGGTAATAGAGTTACCAGCGCTGTGGCCAGCTACTGAGGTGATGGGAATGCAGCTTTGGTAGTGCACCTCCCCTCAGGTGGAGTTTTACATCAGGGCAGTGGGGTGGATGAGGGGAGTAGTAGTAACGGTTCAGCTGTGAAAGCTGCAGGCGGCGGCGGTGAAGCAAGCACAACACACCATAGTCTCTGTTTCGGTACCTTTTACTGATGTCCGGTAACAGGCACGGTCTAGGAGGGTAACCAGGTTATGGGCGCAGTTTGGGACATCCACCTTGGAGTGTTGCGAGGCCTCCTCTATTAGTGTGTGGGGTAATTGGGGTAAGTTCTGCCTGGAGCTGAACCGGCCGCTCTTTTTCCTTCTCCTCTCAGGATGCTACTCCACAACCGACAGTGAGGACCTTCCTGTGGGGATCCCTATTCTCTTCTTGGGCCCCTGGTCCTATGCTTGGTCAGGTTTGGTATCTTTCTTTTGTTTACTTCAGGGGGACTAGATCCTCCTGGTCTGTCCGGGCTTTCTCTGCTACCACTAGATCAATAGCAGTTTCGGACTCCGGTGTCCGGGTGGTCTAAAGGGATCTCCGATATGTTCCCTTCTTCTGTCATCCTACCTCGTCCACTGGCCTCCGTCCTTCTCTCTAGGGCGCTGCACAGCTGGGTCAGGTTTCCTGGTTCTGGGCCTGGCTTGGTCCCAGCAACCAGCTCCTTCAGTACTAAGTTCAGTACTCACTCTGGAACAAACTGACTAACTCACTGTCTGACTCCTCCCCTCAGGCCTGGAACTTTATAGGGGATCTGGTTTAAAGGCAGCCAGTCGGGCTCTCCCTCCAGGTCTCCTCTCTTCACCAGTGGGTCTTGTGGCAATCCCCCGCAGGGGTGCCACATATATATTCCCCCATCGTGGAATGGGGCATGGTGTGCAGCTGGCGGCAAAGTAGGAAAGCAGCAGGAAGAGCTGCTGCAGGATCCACACTCCACGTGCACGCAGTGGTGATAAAGGAGAATCCAAAGAGGGACTGTGTTAATCTGATCCGCGCTGCTCATGCAATTAAATAATGATAATACCTTATGTTGGTTCCCTGAGGAAGGAGTGACTTTATTTTCCGATGCGTTTCAGAGCCACTTGCCGAGCCCTGAGGAAGGAGCTCGGCAAGTGGCTCTAAAGCGCGTCGGAAAATAAAGTTACTCATCACTTTCAACCAGACATCCCGGTGTCTCTGGTGTTATTTACATCGATCCTGCAGCAGCGCGGACCTAAGGTACTTTGTCCGGAAGATTGAAGATTCAGTGCAGGAGATCCTTAACTTAAATGGAGGCCCTAGATAAACACACATCCCTCCAGACTTAATCCCTATGTAAACGACTGATGTACTATTCTAACAAGGCTCTAGGGTATTAGCATTCACATAGGAGTAAGACTCTCACCGGATTGATTTAGCAAAGGATGTTCAGATTTCACAGGAGAGAAAAAGCCCGCAAGAGCTAGAGAACATGCAGTTGCCTGCATAAATCCTATCTGGTAGTAATCTGAAAATGGCTGCCGAATTCACAGAGAAGGAAGGACGGGCCTACAGGGTACAGTGTTCTTAAAGGAGAAGACACCTGGATATGCAGAAATACTGCCAGACAGTGCTAAACCTATATAAACACCATAACAAGATAACATATAATATCTCACTGGTTGTGACTGGTGTCAAACTAGAGCTGCTTTCTCTTACTGAGCCTCAATGGGCAGAACAGCTTCAATTCTGTCATGGCACCTCATCCAGGTCATCACATCAGAATTTATGCAGCAGAGCTGAGTTCAGTGATTGTCTGCAGCGGAGATGTGTGCTGATGACGTGATGTCACTACTGCAGCCAAACACAGGTGAGAGGCGCAGCGTTGAGGGGGTTGCGCTGGAGCCAAGGTGGAAGTATAGTATTTATATTTGTATTTTCATTCTATACTTGTCTTTCAAGGCAAATGAAATAGGATTATGACTATAGGAGCACAGGTCCTTTTTACAGATGAAGTTACATTTCTAAGGGTTCTTTCACATCAGCGTTTTTTTGCTGATCGCGGCAGTTGCGCTGAAAAAAATGCAACTGCCGCGATTACCGCATAACAGCCGCACTTGCGGCAAGCCCCATACAATGTCTATGGGGCTTGCAGTAAGTGTGCGGCAAGTGCGGTTTCGGCACTTGCGGCAGTTGCGGCCACGAAAAAAACGCGGTATACGGCAAGTGTGGCCGTTATGCGGTAATCGAGGCAGTTGCGTTTTTTTCACTGTAACTGCCGCGATCAGCGAAAAACGCTGATGTGAAAGGACCCTAACATGCTTTTAAACATAGCAAGAATTATGCTATTTTCCAATTTTAATCTCTTTGAGATCATTTGCCTTTTCTTCTGTTTCCACTACTAATTACTACAACTACCTATTTATTGCCTAAAAACACCCAACAAATGATCCTTATTAGTTCAGAAAATTGAAAGTAGCTAATAAATGCTGGCTCTGCATAGCACCTGATAAATTATGCAGGGTAGTCGACCAACGAAGGCATGTATTCAGAGTCAATGCCAGATATCAAGGTGCCCAGCTTTATAGGCAAACTTGTGAATTTCAAGTAAGGAAGTAAAGAAGGTTAGAAAGCGGAATTTACCATGACCTTCCCATAAAAGTTAGTTTATTCGGCCATCGGATAAATTAGACACCTTAAACGAGCTTTGTTTATGTATATGCTTCTAAAGGCTCCTGACCACTAGTGACTGTCACTTTCTACTCTTCTATTCTTCAATTTTATAGGACAAGTGTGTGACATGATTTGAAAATGTAGCTCATTTTTACTAATTGTTTTATTGCTGCAAATGATAACCTTTACTCAATTATTTCGTTTTTTTCCCAATAATTGCCCCATGATAAAGACCCATTTAGCTGGACATATACTTCAGCTGTTGGGCAATCAGCCATTCCTACCACACACCATATACACATGAAAGCTCAGATGGTCCAAGCATGCATGTGTTCTGATTTAAGAGTGAGGAGGTAGTTTATATCTCCTTCTGAATATGCCGAAATACACCTGCCAAATCGGGAGAGCTCCATGTAAATTAGGTGGTAAATGGTCCCACTGCTATTGGTGGATTCACCAAACATTGGCATGATTAGATGTGATTAGGGGTGAGTGTGATTAGAGATGTGTATGACCACTTTAGAAGACAGGAATGGGTCAATGCCCCCAAACACGTTAAAATATCGTCACACAAACCCACTGATATCAACAGGTTTGGCCAACGGTCTATTATGTCTGGGTACGCTGGCCAACTAATGGACGAAAGATATCAGTCGGACATGGACGATTTTGAACTGATGAGCATATTGTTTTCCTGGAGATAAGCCACACGCCAACTTGTCAACCAACGTGTCACGTGTTGACGGCTCTGCAGTTCAGGTGTAAAAGTTCTCTGTGGTTAAAGTGGCAGTAAATTCCCTTTACTAAACATAGGCCTGTTTCACATTTAACACGTGTGCGTTTTGCTAAATTTGCTTTGTTAGGCGTTTTTACCGCTAAAAATGCATAAAAATGCTAACATTTTAGGCCCCAATGATTTTAATGGAAACACATGTAAAAAGGCATGCAAAAACGCATTAGTGTTTTAAAAAATGCAAAACGCATGCATTTTTGCCAACGCTGCCCAAAACGTTGGGGAAGCTGTTTTGGTGCTGCGTTGTCAAAAATCCATGCGTTTTGCGTTTTTGAAAACTCTAATGCGTTTTTGCATGCGTTTTACATGCGTTTCCATTAAAATCAATGGGGCCAAAAATGCTAGTGTTTTTATGCGTTTTTAGCGGTAAAGACTCCTAAACACGCAAATTTAGCAAAACGCACACCAACCTTAGATGTGAAAACACCCATACAGTTAATGTCTGAAGCTGCTGTTATATTCAGGTTTATGACTCTCCAGGTGTAAGTGAGCTGCTGCTGATGCTGGGTGTGTCAGCTGACATATTTGTCCACTTTTCCAGACTTTAGTTCCCTCTTTCACCAGCAAATATTGCAGATAGAGTTTAGTCTCTGCAAGACTACCAGCTGAGAAGACGTGTGTGCACTTTGTGCTGAAGACTTCTTGATGTTTACCTACTTGCAGAATTTGCTGTGTTTTTCCCAGTCTACGGGTGGAGGTGGGGCGGTCTTAGCCCAGGGCTGATCAGGAAGCATAGGTCAAGGATGTCAGCGCAGATGTCCTCACCTTCAGAGGTAATTCTGGTAACTGGGTGAGCCAGGGATCCCGAGTCTAAAGGTCAGACTAGCTCCCCTGATTGTCTTTAGCCCCTCTTACCACCCTGCTTCCTAATTTCCTTTCCACTATACCACCCTGTTTGACACAACGACTTTAACACACAGGAATGCGATGACGAATGAGCACTCCTGTATAAGGAAGAGTCGACTGAGACGTCTGTAAGTGAAACGACTAGCTTTATTCAGTAATCTAAAGTGTACAGCTGGGTTTAGGACAAAGAGGAAGAGCAAAGAAATTTTTTGTGTATAACTGTAAACATTTGGCAACTACATGACCAGATAACTTAACAAAATGGGTATTCTTGCAATATTCTGACTTCAAATACAATATGAAGAGCAGCTCTGGAGCCGAAATTGTGATTTTTATAAATGTAAAGAAAAATTGAGCATTTATTCTGCAAGTACAGAGATTCTTTAAAGTTGGTTAGAGAAGCCAGTCTAAAGAATAAAGTATCCTATAATATATCATAATGACTACTTTTGTTGTATCACCTTCATGTTCTGGACATTTCTTCATTGGTGAGATAAATCCCATATATCATTTACAATAGTTAAACAAACCCCATTGTAAATTGATCCTTGAATGACATTATAATTTAATCCTCTATGCTCTCTTTTCCCATATCATACCACACAAGCATCTGTTTCTATAGTAAGATCTTATAAAATATCACTCATCTCCCAGTAAAAATAAACAAATAAATACAATCTGGGCATTTCCATACTAAAAGCGCCCACATTGTGAGAAGCGTACCTATGAGCGCGCACGGACATCTGGCAGTAATACTCGCCATAAATAAATTCTCATATGATGTAAATTTCTTTGATTGAACCAGGACATTTTCTTTCCAAAAATCGGAGAGTGAAGCCATGATTTATGAGTGACTGGGAAGGTAATACAACCGGGGACTCAAAGGTCCAAATCCAGGCCATATTTTCCATGGATTAATCCCAGGTACAGCGGCCAAATTTACGGCTTCCAAACCGAGCGGTGTGATTAGGGATGAGTGGCGCTCACATGTTTCACATTGTCAAGGATTTGGCAATTATGCAATTTTTTTACATTGACAAATGTTCTACAATGTTGGAGCAATTATGAAAATAGAGGTAAAGAGAGATGCATAAAGTGCATGTATACTAATGCCAGAAGCCTCACCAACAAAATGGAGGAATTAGAATTGATTTTGTTGGAAAATAATTATGACATGGTGGGGATTTCGGAGACTTGGCTGGACGAGAGCCATGACTGGGCTGTTAATTTACAGGGCTATTGTCTGTTCAGAAATGACCGTACAAATAGGCGAGGAGGAGGTGTATGTTTATACGTAAAATCATCCTTAAAACCCATCCTGCGTGATAATATAGGTGAATCTAATGGAAATGTAGAGTCTCTGTGGGTGGAGATAAGGGGAGGGGGAAAAATAATAAATTACTGATAGGGGTTTGTTATAAGTCTCCAACAATAATGGAAGTGGAGGAGAATATCCTCATAAAGCAAATAGATGAAGCAGCGACTCAGGGAGAAGTCATTATTATGGGGGACTTCAACTACCCTGAAATACATTGGGGATCAGAAACCTGCAGTTCCAGCAAAGGTAATAAGTTTTTGAAAACTATAAGAGACAATTACCTTTCACAACTGGTTCAGGACCCAACAAGAAGGGGGGCACTGCTGGACCTAATATTAACCAACAGGCCAGACCGCATATCAAATATACGGGTTGGAGGTCACTTGGGTAATAGTGATCATAACTTAATAAGCTTTCAAGTATCCTTTACTAAGACGTGTACTAGAGGGGTCACAAGGACACTAAACTTCAGGAAGGCAAATTTCCAACGGTTGAGAGATGATCTTAGTGCAATAAACTGGGACGATGTCCTGAGACATAAAAGTACACAACACAAATGGGAGATGTTTATTAGCATCCTGAATAGGACCTGTGCACAATATATACCCTATGGGAATAAGCATGCTAGAAATAGGAGGAAACCACTATGGCTAAATAAAGCGGTAAGAAGTGCAATATGTGACAAAAAGAAAGCATTTAGGGAATTAAAGCAAGTAGGTAGTGATAAAGCATTAAATAAATACAGAAAATTAAATAACGTTTGTAAAAAGCAAATCAAGGCAGCAAAGATTGAGACAGAGAGACTCATTGCCAGAGAAAGTAAAAAGAATCCCAAAATATTTTTTAACTACATAAATAGTAAGAAAATAAAAAATGATGGCGTAGGCCCCTTTAAAAATAGTCTGGGTGAAATGGTGGATGAGGATGAGGAAAAAGCAAATATGCTAAATGACTTTTTTTCAACAGTATTTACACAAGAAAATCCCATGACAGACAATATGATCAGTGATAACAAAAATTCTCAATTAAACGTCACCTGCTTAACCCAAGAGGAAGTACGGCATCGTCTAAAAATCACTAAAATTGACAAATCCCCGGGCCCAGATGGGATACACCCCAGAGTGCTGCAGGAATTAAGTACTGTCATAGATAGACCATTATTTTTAATATTTAAAGATTCCATAATAACAGGGTCTGTACCACAGGACTGGCGTATAGCAAATGTGGTGCCAATATTCAAAAAGGGGACAAAAACTGAACTTGGAAATTATAGGCCAGTAAGCTTAACCTCTACTGTGGGTAAAATCCTAGAGGGTTTTCTAAGAGATGCTATACTGGAGTATCTGAAGAAAAATAACCTCATGACCCATTATCAACATGGTTTTACGAGGGACCGTTCCTGTCAAACTAATCTAATAAGCTTCTATGAAGAAGTAAGTTCTGGACTGGACCAAGGAAATGCAGTGGATGTGGTGTATATGGACTTTTCAAAAGCTTTTGATACGGTGCCACACAAAAGGTTGATACATAAAATGAGGGCAATGGGGATAGGGGAAAATATGTGTAAGTGGGTTAAGAACTGGCTTAGTGATAGGAAACAAAGGGTGGTTATTAATGGAACACACTCAGAATGGGTCACAGTTAACAGTGGGGTACCACAGGGGTCAGTGTTGGGCCCACTTCTATTTAATATATTTATTAATGACCTTGTAGGGGGCATACAGAGTAGAATCTCAATATTTGCAGATGACACTAAACTCTGCAGGGTAATCAATACAGAGGAGGACAATTTTATATTACAGGAGGATTTATGTAAACTAGAAGCTTGGGCTGCTAAATGGCAAATGCGCTTTAATGGGGATAAATGTAAAGTCATGCACTTGGGCAGAGGAAACAAAAGGTATAATTATGTGCTTAATTGTAAAACACTGGGCAAAACTGTCACTGAAAAAGACCTGGGTGTATGGGTAGATGACAAACTCACATTTAGTGGCCAGTGTCAGGCAGCTGCTGCAAAGGCAAATAAAATAATGGGATGTATTAAAAGAGGCATAGATGCTCATGAGGAGAACATCATTTTACCTCTATACAAGTCACTAGTGCGACCACACTTAGAATACTGTGTACAATTCTGGTCTCCGGTGTATAAGAAAGACATAGCTGAACTAGAGCGGGTCCAGAGAAGAGCGACAAAAGTCATTAGAGGACTAAGGGGTCTGCAATACCAAGACAGGTTATTAAACTTGGGGTTATTTAGCTTGGAAAAACGAAGGCTTAGGGGTGATCTTATAATAATGTATAAATATATGAGGGGGCAGTACAGAGACCTTTCTAATGATCTCTTTACTCTTAGGCCTGAGACTGGGACAAGGGGGCATCCTCTACGTCTGGAGGGAAGAAGGTTTAATCATAATCACAGACGCGGATTCTTTACTGTAAGAGCAGTGAGACTATGGAACTCTCTGCCACATGATGTTGTAATGAGTGAGTCACTACTAACATTTAAGAAGGGCCTGGATGCCTTTCTTGAAAACTATAACATTACCAGTTATATATACTAGATTCTTTGATAGGGCGTTGATCCAGGGAATTAGTCTGATTGCCATATCTGGAGTCAGGAAGGAATTTTTTCCCCCAATGTGGAGATTAGTGTTGCCACATGGGGTTTTTTTTTGCCTTCCTCTGGATCAACATGTTAGGCTATGGGTTGAACTAGATGGACTTAAAGTCTTCCTTCAACCTTAAAAACTATGTTACTATGTTACTATGTAAAATAAGAAAACCAATGGACACGGGATTATTTTACCATATTAAGGCACCTTTATGTACATCTAGATTACTAATTATAAGAGAACGCAGGTACACACTATTGTACAGTAGGTATACTCACATGTTGCACCAGAACTTTACATACACTGTATAAAAAGACGCATATTCATATTTTTCTCACTATCTTAATGAAATAAGAGTAAACCTAATAATAATAATAATCTTTATTTATATAGCACCACCATATTCCGCACCGCTTTACAATTCAGTGGTTCATATACAAACGGTCATAGGTAACAATTACCGTATATAAAAACAATACAGTAATTAAAGTAGAGAATCAATGTAAAAAATACAATACAATAATTAAAGCAGAGAAACAATGTAAAAAATTACAATACAATAATTAAAGCAAAAATATAAAGAAGACCCTGTTCAAAAGAAATTACAATTTACAACAAGATGGGGGTTTTACAAAGTACAGGGGTTTATTACAATGATGGTCCAGGCATCTTGAGGAAGTGGGGGATAGAGAAAATTACATGACCAGCCAATCTATGTAGAGCTTTTGGGTTTGGTTGAGTTTGAAGAAGAGTCATGTCCAGAGAAATAGTGAATGGGCTATATAAAGTACAGTCATATGAAAAAGTTTGGGCACCCCTCTTAATCTTACTCTTTTTTTTGTTTAAAAAAGTTTTTTTGCAACAGCTATTTCAGTGTGATTTATGTAATAACTGATGGACACAGTAATATTTCAGGATTGAAATGAGGTTTATTGTACTAACCGAAAATGTGAAATATGCATTATTTCAAAAATTGACAGGTGAAAAAGTATGGGCACCTCAACAGAAAAGTGACATTAATATTTAGTAGATCCACCTTTTGCAAAAATAACAGCTTCTAGTCGCTTCCTGTAGCCGTTAATGAGTTCCTGGATCCTGGATGAAGGTATTTTTGACCATTCCTCTTTACAAAACAATTCAAGTTCAGTTAAGTTTGATGGTCTCCGAGCATGGACAGCCCGCTTCAAAACATCCCACAGATGTTCAATGATATTCAGGTCCGGGGACTGGGATGGCCATTCCAGAACATTGTAATTGTTCCTCTGCATGAATGCCTGAGTAGATTTGGAGCGGTGTTTTGCATCATTGTCTTGCTGAAAGATCCATCCCCAGTGTAACTTCAACTTTGACACTGATTCTTGAACATTATTCTCAAGAATCTGCTGATACTGAGTAGAATCCATGCGACCCTCTACTTTAACAAGATTCCTGGTGCCGTCATTGGCCACACAGCCCCAAAGCATGATGGACCCTCCCCCAAATTTGACACTGGGTAGCAAGTGTTTTTCTTGGAATGCTGTGTTTTTGTGGTGCCATGCATAACGCCTTGTTGTATGACCAAACAACTCAATCTTTGTTTCATCAGTCCACAGGACCTTCTTCCAAAATGAAATTGGCTTGTCCAAATGTGCTTTTGCATACCTCAGGCGACTCTGTTTGTGGCGTGCATGCAGAAACGGCTTCTTTCGCATCACTGTCCCATACAGGTTCTCTTGTGCAGTGTGCGCTGTATTGTTGGCCGATGCACAGTGACACCATCTGCAGCAAGATGATGCTGCAGGTCTTTGGAGATGGTCTGTGGATTTTTATTGACTGTTCTCACCATTCTTCTTCTCTGCCTTTCTGATTTTTTGTTGGCCTGCCACTTCTGGCCTTTACAAGAACTGTCCCTGTGGTCGTCCATTACCTTACTATGTTCCTCACAGTGGAAACTGACAGGTTAAATCTCTGAGACAACTTTTTGTATCCTTCCCCTGAACAACTATATGGAACAATCTTTTTTTTAAGATCATTTGAGAGCTGTTTTGAGGAGCCATGATGCCACTCCTCAGAGAAGATGCAAACTAGGAGAACAACTTCCAAGTGGACACCTGAATAGCTTTTCTCATGATTGGATACAGCGGGCTATGAAGTACAAAGCTCAATGAGGTTATCAAACCAATTTAGTGCTTCAGTAAGTCAGTAAAACGTAGTTAGGAGTATTCAAATCATGAAAATCAGAAGGGTGCCCATACTTTTACACCTGTGAAATTTTGACATAATGCATATTTCACATTTTTAGTTAGTGCAATAAACCTCATTTCAATCCTGAAATATTACTGTGTCCATCAGTTATTACATATATCACACTGAAATAGCTGTTGCAAAAAAAAACAATTTAAAACCAAAAAAAAGAGTAAGATTAAGAGGGGTGGCTAAACTTTTTCATATGAATGCATAAAGGACTTCTATTAGGGAGCGTGAAAAGATGTGTTTTTAGGTAGCGTCTGAAGCTATGCAAATTGTGGATGGTCCTAATTTCTTGGGGTAGAGCTTTCAGAGAATTGGTGCAGCTCGGGAGAAGTCTTGGAGCCGGGAGTGGGAAGTTCGCGTTAGTGCAGATGTTAGTCGAAGGTCATTTGTAGAACGTAGAGAACGGGTGGGGTGAAAGACAGAGATGAGGGAGGAGATGTAGAGAGGTGCTGTACTGTGAAGAGCTTTGTGGGTGAGAGCAAACAGTTTGAATTGGATCCTGTAGTGTATAGGCAGACAGTGCAGTGTTCTTGTGCATTCCTGTTTTAGGTCAATTCGGTCAACTAGGATTTCCATAATTATTTATGTTTGCCAAATGCCAGAATAATGAGAGAGAGAATGTTTTAAGGCATTTTATGACTTTCTGCAAAGTCACAAGTCTACAGACATTAAGATTACTATGCCTTTAAACAATGCGGGACAGCCCATATTATGGTGTCATGTGTTTGGAAGCTTCTGATAGGTTTATTGGCAACATGCTGAGCATTGAACTTAGAGACACATTTGGGTTTAATATGTATATTTATATTTCTTATATTAAGTACACGATGTATTGATTTCTTCTTATATAACCAGGGTAATTTAGGATGTACAGATTATGTACACTTGGGGCACAGTATATGTTTTCAGGTCATTTGTAAAAAAAAAAAATTGTATTTGGTAGTTGTGCCCTGGAGGTAAATTTTTCCTAAGGGGTGTCCTAAGGCCTAAAAGGTAGGATCCATTGGGCTAGAGCCTGTCTTTCCTAGTTGGTACCACTTTACAGTAATGAAGGAGAGGGAAATTCGGCTTAACCTTGGTTCTAGATAGAACAAAAGTTGCCACCATTCATTTCAGACCCCATCCACAAGGGGGCTCACAAACGTCTGTCCTTATTTTAGACAGACGTCAATTATACAGGTAGTTAAAGGGTATTCTAATCTCCAAGATCCTAGCCCAATATGTAGCAGGTGTAATACTAATAATATTAGCAAATATCATTAATTAGAAATGTAGACTAGTTCACCTGATATAGCTATGTGTTTTACCTCATGTGCAGGACATTGCAGGACCTTAGGTATCCATGGTTACGACCACTAGCAATGAACTAACTCACTTTCCCTATGTGTGTGGTCGTATCCATGGATACCTAAGGTCCTGCAATGCCCTGCACATGGGAAAATACATTACTTATCAGGAAAACTATACTAGATTTCTAATTGGAGGTATTTTGCTAATTTTTTTATTATTACACCTACTATATATTGGGATAGGATCTTGGAGATGGGAATACTCCTTTAAACAGAATCTGTCAGCAGGTTTTTGCTATATAAGCTAAGGAGCGCATGCTGCAAGGGTTAAAAAACAAAAAGCAACTATGCTTTTCTTTTCAGGCTCTGCACAATTCTTTACATAAACTAATTGCTTTGCCATCTTGTGATTACCATTGCAGGACTACAAAGCCATGCGCATGGTACTCTGGTACCCCAATCCACCCTTACTGTCAATGCACAATGTCTATAGAGCCTGGTGCGGACGGGGGCAGCTCTCCCAGCTTGGCTGTGCTCCTGAAACTAAATCCTTTAATAGTGTCAGACTGGCTTCAGCCTGTAATGTATGTGATACATCATTGGATTCAGGGTTTCTTTGCCTACATTATGTTGTTGTCGGATGAGGAAGCAATAACCAGTTGATAGATTGCCATTAATTAATCATTTAATGGGAAGGGATCTATTGGGTTCAGAAACCCATACGACCGTGGGAACCTTCACAATGGACCTGGTAATGTATTACTTATTGTTCCTTTCATGAGTACAAATATCATAAATGTTAGTAATATAATAGGTGAAGTACAAAAAGATATGATTCACGGTTGGAGCAAGGTTTAGGTAACCGATGTGTTTGTCAGCCCGGCCGGTCTTGAACCCCTGTTTTGTTTTTTGCTTACTTGTTGCTTTAACCTTTCCATAATTGATAAATGATGTAACCGCTGTAATGAATGGGCCAGCTGCACTATATCGGTCACATATGAAGGACGTGTTTGGTATTCAATATGGGGCTAAAATGTACAAAAAGTAAATTTTGCATAAAGGAATTCATTCTTATCATGCGATGGGACACTAATGCAGGACTATCGCTTACTCAGATGTCTCTAGTAAAAGCTGATTGTGAGTGTTTGATTGATACAATTCTAAACAAAGATTTCCAATGGAAACTTTTAAGCAACCTTCTGCACATTTTTCATCCCGTACTGTCTCTCGGCACACTGAGCAGATAGCGTTTACATAGCTAAAGGTTTTTGAAAAAGACATTCGATTAAGATGTAGTCAGTTTAAAGAAGCAAAATCCGACATTCATCCAGAGCTAATGTAACACCGGGGTAGACAGAGTTTCTAGTAAAGTAACGTGCATGAGGGCATCATAAATTATTATACTACAAGTACGGTAATCACTAACTTTAGTAGGAATTAAATGGCTCATCAAAAGGTTATTAGAAGAACAGGATTGTGTGGAGCCCCAAGGGACGTGGGGTACTCGGTACCGGACCGATCTGCTGCTGGGGATGTCACTGGTGGCCTGGTCCGGACCGTGTCCCTGGCTCAGCACAATAAAAGGGGAATATTTACAAGGGATATTGTCACGGGTGACGCCACCCACTTGGTGCGGCCAGCGATGGGGCCGCCGCTGCTGCAGAACCTCCGGGGGTGATGGAATGGCAGCGGGGATGGTATAGTTCTAGTGGGGAGAACTGTATCCCCCGGGGCAGTAAGGAGTTAACGTCTATTTGGTGTAGTGGAGCACACTTACTTTGCAGCTGCAGGGATCTCTCTCTCCAGGGCTGGTGCTGACAGGCTGTAGCTCTGCAGGTTGAGATCTTTCCAGTGCAAGCCTGTATGGGAGGAATAGTCTGCAGATGGAAGCAGGCAGGAGACAATGCAGGGTTTCCAAAGCTTTACTTAGTTCCTTCAGTCAGCTTACAAGTTAGTTGTTACACAGTTCTTAACATTCAGTTGCATTCTCCCTTTCCGGGTTCCCTTTCCTCCTGCAGCCAGGCTCCTCTCTCCTTGTGACCCCTCACACAGTCTTTTAGTGTGCCTTTCCGGGCTATTACTCTCTTTCTCCGTCTTACACGGGTGTATGCGGACGCTGAACAGTATGGCGGTGACTCGGGCTTCTGTGAGTCCTAGTGTGTCACTGAGCTGCCTGTTCTTTGGGTTAGGAACTCCAGCTTGAAACTAAAGCTCCCCGTCAGTGAATCTGGGGATACCGGGTGAATCGTCGGTCCCCTTCAGAGCTGACACTCTGCTCTAGCCCAGCCTGCAGTAGTCCACAGCATTAAACTACCAGGCTCCTTCCTCTGTTTCCTTCAGATATCTAGGAGGGCTTCTCCACCTGCTGTTAGTAGCTTCTGCTTCTGTCCAGGGCACGGGTTACACCGTCCCTTCTCTGTCTATCACACTCCTGGTGGTTTCAGCATCTTGGATGGGCTTTTCCCCCCATCTGGCTCGCATTGGCTCAGTACGGGTCAGCGCTCCTCAGCTTAGGCACTTCCAGGCAGCATGTGTCTTTCTGTCTCAGCTCAGCTCAGCTTCTCCTTGTCTTTGCTGCTCAGCACCATGGCTTACTAACTTCCTTTACTCCTCCCCCTCTCTATATACTGTCAGTCACCTGACCTTCTGGTGTGCCCAACCCACTCATCATCCACCACTCCTCTGGTCTCATATAGTCTCCGACCTCAGAGCTGGATGTGAACCCTCTCTATGCGTGGGGATGTGGGCTGTGAGGGTGTAGTGTTTACTATGTCCTAACTGCCTGGCTGCAGTTCCCTTTGTGGCCACCTGTACGCAGGGGCGCCACAATTGCACCACTATGTAGGTGGTGTACATCGAAAACTCTGCTCTGAATGTTAAATGTGTAACATCCGCTATTATTATTATTTATTACTATAGCGCCATTTATTCCATGGCACTTAACATGTCAAAAGGGCATACATAGATAAGTAGATTAATTATGAACAATTCAAGGCACAGACTGGTACAGGAGGAGAGAGGACCCTGCCCACGAGGGCCCACAGTCTACAACAAATGGCTGAGGATACCTTAGATGGGAGAGAGTACACTGCCCATGAGGGCTCACAGTCCACATGGAATGGGTGAGGAAACAGTAGGTGAAGAGAGAAGACACTGCCCAAGAGGCCTTACAGTCTACAAGGGATGGGTGGGGATAGAGTAGGTGAGGAGAGAGGACCCTGCCCAAGAGGGCTCACAGTCTACAAGGGGTGGGTGAGGATACAGTAGGTGAGGAGAGAGGACCCTGCCCATGAGGGCTTGCAGTCTACAAGGAATGGGTGAGGAAACAGTAGGTGAGGAGAGAGGACTCTGCCCATGAGGACTCACAGTCTACAAGGAATGGGTGAGGAAACAGTAGGTGAGGAGAGAGGATCCTGCCCACAAGGGCTTACAGTCTACAGGGGATGGGTGAGGAAACAGTAGGTGAGGAAAGAGGACTCTGCTCACGATAGCTCACAGTCTACAAGGAATGGGTGAGGATACAGTAGGTGAAGAGAGAGGACCCTGCCCACAAGGATTCACAGTCTACAAGGGATGGGTGGGGATACAGTTGGTGAGGAGAGAGGTACCCTGCCTGTGAGGGCTCACAGTCTACAAGGATAGGTGAGGAAACAGTAGGTGAGGAGAGAGGATCCTGCACACGAGGGCTTACAGTCTACGGGGATGGGTGAGGATACAGTAGGTGAGGAGAGAGGACCCTGCCCACAAGGATTCACAGTCTACAAAGGATGGGTGGGGATACAGTAGGTGAGGAGAGAGGACCCTGCCTGTGAGGACTTACAGTCTACAAGGAATGGGTGAAGAAACAGTAGGTGAGGAGAGAGGACCCTGCCCAAGAGGGCTCACAGTCTACAAGGGATGGGTGAGGAAACAGTAGGTGAGGAAAGAGGACTCTGCTCATGATAGCTCACAGTCTACAAGGAATGGGTGAGGATACAGTAGGTGAGGAGAGAGGACCCTGCCCACAAGGATTCACAGTCTATAAAGGATGGGTGGGGATACGGTAGGTGAGGAGAGAGGACCCTGCTCAAGAGGGCTCACAGCCTACAATGGATGGGTGAGGATACAGTAGGAGAGGGTAGAGCTGATAGTGCTCTACCTACAACAATGATGCATATGAAATATACCAATTTTTTTAGTGTAGGTGTGTATAAAACCTCTCCATTTAATTAGTAAATAGAAATGGTGAAACATATTTTACAACTCTGAGGTTGTATTTTCTGCAGGTTACTGTATAAGTGAAATATGTTTCCTCAATTCACTAACAAGCTTTTTAGATGACTTGATGCATGTGTCTCTCTGAACATGATCAGGTATTTTTTGATATTTGAACTCTATAAATTTTGTAACAGTAGAATTCGACACTTGAATCATTGCCATTAGTATTGGCATATTGGTGTAGATGAGCGGACATAATGAATTTAAACTCTGGGAGTGTCGAGTTTTCCACAACAATTTAAACCAACATATGCGAATCTCAATGCTGGGAAGCTTGTGATTACTAGGAAAATATGTGTGGGGGAGAAAAGAGAGAGTGAGAGAACCCTGCTGATCATAAGAGCTTATAAGGTATAGGAGAGAGAGAGGACACCATTGACCATAAGAATTACACTCTACATGAGAGAAAGGACCCCACTGATCATAAGAGCCTACATTCTACATGAGAGAGATATGACTCCACTGACCATAAAAGCTTACACTGTACAGTAGAGTTACCCAGTGACTCTAGACATGGAAAACGACTGTTCTCCACTGGAAACCGCCGATATATGATGTCCCAGCCTCTAACCACCCACTATACCAGGTATGATAATCTGTAAGATGTCATAACTGCGGGACATTATGGGGAGGCCTATGTGGCAATGCAAAGAGACATTAACACACTCTCTGATGCTTCAGCATTGTGGGAAATGATGACAAGTTGTTTTTGCAAATCAAATCTTAAAATATGTGAATTTTTATGCAACCGGAAAATTTCACTTGAACTTCATCCTGTGTGGATCAATCCATTCTTCTCTACAAAGGGCCTATTGTCCCAAACCTATGGCCAGTAGCTATGTTGGAAAGTAAAAGAATGTAATGCTACCTGAAACAGGGCACTGTATGGGAATTAGGGATGAGCGAGTATACTCGCTACTATTCGGAACTCACCAAATAGTAGCGGTATTCGGCTACTCGCTACTGTCCGAGTAACTTATATGTACTCGGGAGTAGCGAGTAGTCCTAATACTTTCGCAGTGTATCTATAGATGCACTGCGAAAGTAGCCTAAAAGGGTCATTCCATGTCAAGTGATCCAAAAATGAATATTTTTTTTCCCTGACGTCCTCAGATTTTTAAAAAAATTTTTCTATCTGAAGAACAACTTTATCTAATTACAAAAAAAAAGTTTTGAATTTTTTTCTTTATCTGTTAATTTTTTACAGATTTTTAAAGTTTTAAAAAAGTGCGAATTTTGGCCTGGTATGGCTTTACATTTTCTATCATATCTCGGGCTAGAAATAAGATAGAGAAACAAAATAAACACCAATCTACTCAGAACTGTCCAGGCTTTCACCAGATATGTCACAAGAGGATATTTGTTAATATTTTACCCATGTGATCGCAAGCGCAAAACTTTAAAACGCATTTCCGAAAAATCGGCGCGCTTTAAATATTTCAAAAACTGCCCATGTGTCTGCTATGCTCTTAGCCACATCTGTACCAAATTTCAAGTTGGGATCGCAATGGGATCATATTTTAACATATTTTACTAGTAAGAGCGTCAATGGGTCATTCCATATCAAGTGATCTAAATATGAATATTTTTTTTTACCTGACGTCTTTAGATTTTTTTTTTTTTTTCCTTTATGAAGTACTACTTTAGTTAATTACAAATTAAAAGTTTGGAATTTTTTTCTTCATCAGTTAATTTTTTACAGATTTTTAAAGTTTAAAAAAAGGGTGAATTTTGGCCTGGTACGACTTTAAATTTTTTTTATCTCAGGCTAGAAATAAGATAATGAAGTGGGAGAGGCATCATTTTACTCAGAACGGTAACATATTTCATTTGAGATGTTACAAGACTATGTTTCTTTATATCAAATTCAAACTATTGACGGGCAATTGTGAAAAAATGACTGATTGTGTTCTTGGTGACTTTTGAATTGACACTATAATAGTTAAATATTTTGCACTTAGGTCCAATGAATGCGTCCATGGGGTCAAGCTGGGACAGAGTCATCACAAATTAGCCTTATTTGCAGATGACCTGCTACTTTACATCTCCCAGCCCCTGGTCTCCATCCCTTCGGTCTTAATGGAGTTTGAACGGTTCGGACAATTGAGCAACTTTAAAGTGAATTGCTCCAAAACCGAGGCACTCAATATTTCTTTACCTGGAGAATTGGTTTCTCATCTATCTAAACAGTTCCCATTTAAATGGAAAGTAGAAGCCATTAAGTACTTGGGAGTCCTTATACCAAAAGATCTTAAACAAATATTCAATTTAAATTATCAACCCCTTTTGACTAACGCGGAATAGGCATTTACCTCCTATAGACAATTAAAGCTATCCTGGTTCGGGAGAATAAACGTAGTCAAGATGGATGTCTTGCCCCGACTCTTATATACTTTTCAGACAGTTCCTGTTCTATTGGATAGAGGTTTCCTCTCCAAAATGCAATCTATGATCGTTAGATTTGTCTGGGGGGGCAAGAGGTCCAGATTGCGAATGAATATCCTATCCTTGCCCGAGACCAGAGGAGGGGTTGGACTACCCAACATACGAGCGTACTTTGAGGCTTCCTCTCTTGTTAGAGCTCTAGATTGGCATTATCATGCGTCCTCCAAGAAATGGGTAGGGGTGGAGCAAGAGGGTTTGGGGATTCCGCTGAAACACCTGCTTTGGATTTCCCCTAAAGACTCCACAGACCTAGTACCTTTGACAGACATGACCAGAAACACCTTGAAGGTATGGCACCTAGTGACGAAAACCCTCCGCTTAAACGACAGACTTAGCCCTTTGACTCCCCTTTTTTCCAACCCATCTTTCCCACCCAGATTTGACAGGCAGAGATTTTTATGTTGGTGGATTGTGGATGACACCCGAGTAGGACAGACTCTGTCCAGTGGTGGTTTGCCCCCGATGGCAGAGCTACAACTCAAAGAACCTACGAGACCTCTTAAGTGATTCGAATTTCTCCAATACAGAGCATAATTATATTCAGCTGACCACTCTTGCAGGGTAAGATTGACGCCCAACGTATTGGAGAGGTTATTCCAACTGGAGGCTCCACCGAGGCGCAAAATATCATTTCTATACCAGGCCTTAGGGTCCATGAGAGAGCAGGGCACCCTTTACTTCCAACGTGCTTGGGAGAGGGAATTGGGGTGTAGCATTTCAGAAGCTAATTGGCAGAAATGCTTTATATTTACTCACTCACTAGCTAGCGCTTGTTCTGCACAAGAAAGAAGCTATAAGCTGCTCACTAGATGGTACTTGTGCCCGACGACACTCCGGAACATGTTCCCTGGAACCCCTGATACCTGCTGGCGCTGTGGGGAAGAGAAGGGTACAATGATACACATTTGGTGGAGTTGTGGGGAAATCCGGCGGTTCTGGTCTGAGGTTTTCAATGCATACGCCCGGATAACAGGTAAACAAGCCGAATGCTGCCCAGAATCGGCAATGTTATCCATTTTTCCAGGTCCTATTGGGCTACAGAAGAGGGATATTCTCCGCTTTTGCATCTCGGCTGCTCGTGCTGTGATCCCGAGGTTCTGGAAATCAAGCCGGGCTCCATCTCTACTTGATTGGTTCAAAGAATTGATGGACACATATCGAATGGAGGAGCTCGCAGCTGATGCGTCGGGATCTCGGAACAAATTCTTAGGGATTTGGGTTGAATGGATTCTTTTTCACGACTCTGCAGAATTTAGGAGTATCTTTTCCAGCACAGATAATATGGCTCGACCTCTGGCTGATGGGGAGCCAGTGGGATGAGTACCCTTTCTCCTTCCCATACCTCACCCGTCCCCCCCCCCTCCTTTTTTTCTTTTTTTCTTACGTGGCTTTTCTTTCCCAGTATAACTTTTTCTAATGGTTTTTGTTTCTCTTCTCTCTCTCTCTTCTTTTCTATCTCTCTTTTCTTCCCATCTGATACATTCAGTCTAGGTATTTCCTTTCTACGCCTATACCTTCAGAATTCTAGTGAACATTAGACAGGTATCGAAAACTCTGAGCTGTGAGTAGATCATTAATATTTCGGCCTTCCTTTCCAGTACACCAGTCGATAGACTATTCCAACTAGGCCTCAACGGGTAATGACCCACTTACGTGGTCAACCTGTTAGAAGGGGCCAAGTAATAAAAATCATTCTGCTGGGGCTGCTTGTCCCCTTGACATCAGAACATCTCAAAACCCTGAGAAAGGTTGTATACTTGAGTGTTTGGAATTATATTTAGATTGTAGTATATCTTGCACCAGAGATAAGCGCAAAAGTAAATTTGCATCTTATCTTAAAGTTACTAATAACTTTGTGAATTCTCTTTTTGTATATTTTATATGTCTCAAGATTTTGTTAAAAGATTGAATGTATGTCTTTCATATGTTTTTTCAAAATTTAATAAAAATGAGATTAACCATAGTTAAATATTTTAAAATATGATCCCATCACGATCCCAACTTGAAATTTGGTACAGATGTGGCTAAGAGCATAAAAGACACATGGGCAGTTTTGGAAAATTTTTATTAAAATGTTTTTTTCGGAAATGCGTTTCAAAATGTTGAGTTTGCATTCGCATAGGTAAAAAATTAAAATTAACAAATATACTCTTGTGACATATCTGGTGAAAGCCTGGACAGTTCTGAGTAGAATGGTGTTTATTTTGTTTCTCTATCTTATTTCTAGCCCGAGATATGATAGAAAATGTAAAGCCATACCAGGCCAAAATTCGCACTTTTTTAAAACTTTAAAAATCTGTAAAAAATTAACAGATAAAAGAAAAAATTCAAAACTTTTTTTTTGTAATTAGATAAAGTAGTACTTCATAAAGGAAAAAAAAAAAAAAAAATCTAAAGACGTCAGGTAAAAAAAAATATTCATATTTAGATCACTTGATATGGAATGACCCATTGACGCTATTAATAGTAAAATATGTTAAAATATGATCCCATTGCGATCCCAACTTGAAATTTGGTACAGATGTGGCTAAGAGCAAAGCAGACACATGGGCAGTTTTTGAAATTTTTAAAGCGCGCCGATTTTTCGGAAATACGTTTTAAAGTTTTGCGCTTGCGATCACATGGATAAAATATTAACAAAGATCCTCTTGTGACATATCTGGTGAAAGCCTGTATAGTTCTGAGTAGAATGGTGTTTATTTTGTCTCTCTATCTTATTCCTAGCCTTAGTTATGAGGAGAAACGTAAAGGCAGGCAACAGCGAAATTCACACTTTTTCCGAACTTTGAAAATCATTTAAAAAAAAAATAAATTTTTTAAAAAATTTTTCTCTTCACATTTTGCATTGTCTGACATGCTATTATCAAATAACAAAATCTCAAAAGAATTAAAAATATAGAGGTAATAATCATTGGTTCACTTGACATGGAATGACCCAAAAGTGAATAAAAGTTGTTAAAAATAATAAAATGACATACTCACCTATCCGACACCTGCATCGGGACCGTCCCAGAAGACCTGGACCTTGCAATCTGGCCAATCAGGTGTCCGCTAGCGATCACATGGTTGTGAAGTGGCGCCATCTGTTTGGCAAGATCGCTACTGGCCATCTGATTGGCTGGTAGTCACAGGTGCTTGTCTGGGGATCGCATGTCTTCTGGGATGGTCCCGGTGCAGGCGTCGGATAGGTGAGTATGTCATTTCATTATTTTTAACAACTTTTATTCACTTTTAGGCTACTTTCGCAGTGTATCTGTAGATACACGGCGAAAGTATTCGGACTCGCTATACTTGCAACGAGTACCGAGTACCAGTACCTACTCGTTGCGAGCATAGCGAGTCCGAATATTACGGTACTCGCTCATCCCTAATGGGAATGTGTTTATCATGACTTCCCAACTTAGTCTACAACTTCTCAGGTCCACACGGTTTATGTCTAGTGTCCATGCGGTACAGTGTCCACTTTCAATATCGCTCACCTTTTTTTACCATTAATGGTCCCAATCATCTGTCTCTCCAAATTACAGCACAAGACCACTGAGAGTTCCCAGGTTTTTTTAGTATATTTAGAAGGAATGAGAAAAAGGGAGTCTGCCACTAATTGAGGACCTTATAGCCAATTTTATATTGCTGCTCAATTTTTTGATAGATCATTCAAAATATTTATAGAATTATAGATGATTCTTCGATAGTGGATACGCCTATCTGAATCATGGTCAAACCATGTTACAGCAACTTACTTTGAAGCAATTTACAAGTAAAAAGAAAATATGGTAGTTTGGGGTAAGTACTGGTTCTTCTCATAAAGATCAGTTGGTTATCAGGACTTACAATAAATTAAATTATCTCTCGTGGAACTAGAGACTATTTCGAAGGTAGCTACCCTTCAAGTCAACCATGTTGCAAGGTTAATTTAAGGGTCAGAAAATGAATTTCTTATACGCGTATAAGCGCACACATCGTGCAGGGAGAAATAAAGCCTAATCTACTGCAACCACACCAACTCCCTACTGGTTCCTGTACAGACTAGAATATCACTTGAAATCACAGCTCAGACCTGTCTTCCTAAAAGGCCACTGAGCTGTTTCTCATTCCTCCTGAAGAACCAGATGGAAGGTCACGATGCACAACTAATAAAAGGAAGGTGTGCAGGGGAAGACAGAAACCCAGCGTTATTAAACATAAAGCACGTGTACAAGGGGAAAAGGAGGATAATGAATGCTAGCAAAGGAAAAAATACATAATTGGTCTCAGCCTACCAAGCAAAATCCTTTAGCAGTAGGGCTATACCTCATTATCAGATATCCAACTAAAAAATATAGCTAGCAAAGAAGGCTTTTGCAAGGTGGGTATAAATAGCCCACCTCAGAATATGACAGGACAGAGATAAAAGGGAAAGTAAAAACAGCTGTTTAGCAGCAAAGGAGAAAAACAATGATAAAAGAACCATCAGCATTTTGGAAAAGACTAACCAGGCTGTGGCTCAGTAGGGAAGAAACCAACCACCAAGCAAGAAGCCACTGGATCGAGTCACAAGACTAGGGCCTGATAGACTTAAAGGGCAACAACCTCTCCTAGGAAACTTTTATTCTGCCTATTTTGCTTCTTTGCATTGCCTGTTATACTCAATATTCAGCTGGTCCCTTTAGATGAGATCATTACATCCCCATGTTGCCTCAAGGGCATTGCACTTACCTCCCAAACTAGTCTCCATACTGATGACCCCAAAACAGGCTGTAGATGAGTTTTTGACTTGACCTTGACTTGGTTATTTTGCAGGGTTCATTAAAGGACTGGATATTTAATTATGGAGTAGCCATCTTTTCTAGGGGGTATTTCTACAAAAGTCCTTTTAGTTCTCCAGGGGTACTAGGTAAATTATTTATTTAGATGTAACTCTTTTAAAGCATTATACCCTGTATGTCTGTACTTTTAGCAAAAATATGTCTTTGTGGAACATTAGTAGTTACGTGTTTCACTTTTTTTAAAATATTTTTTATGACCATTCAAAAAGCGGCCTCTAATGGCTGCGTCTGTCTTCCAATGTCATATCTTCATGTTCCTACCACAAACCAGGAATGGGGACATTAAGAGAACAATATTCTATTGTATGTTGTACCTTGCTCAAGGATTTTTAACACTAAGTCCTTCCAATAAAAAGATTCTGTTTAGCCCACTCTTGAGCTACCAGTACTTTGCAAACTTCACAGTGACGCTTAGAGCAGTTTTGCCTTGAAATCAGACACCATCGTTAATGCGCTGCAATCTCTGAGACAAAGGTGTTATTTACCGTGGAGTTGTTTTAACGCAGGATAAATACAAGGTTAATCTTTAAATGCTTCTAGCTCATATCCTACGTAGTATCATTATACAATGGTTGGCCAAGTTTTCCGAGTTAAGCACATGGCTATGGAGTTATCAGGTCACTTTTAGTGCTCATCAGTAATTGAGAGCTACTTCCAGTACTTATGTGTGAATTGCGATGCTAGCATAGACTGTTGAAAATGCATTTCACTGGTTCATCTAGAACGTTGAGAGCTGGGACAAAATCCTTTCAGTGACCATATTTATATATCGCTATTATCACAAAGAGCTGATTTCATTGACTTTAATGAGCTAGAAGGGTTAAAACCCCTCTTCTGTGCAAAACGCTTTGTTGTAATACTGTCCAAAGAACTGAAAATTATTCGATGTGTCCTTCTTTATGTTACCTTTTTAGGTGGCCAGCCTTGGAAAAAAATCAAGATTTTGTGATCTGATGGAACTGTCTATGCTATGTGTGCCTATATGTGATGAGAATTGCAGCCTGCTATGGGATTTATTGCATCTTTCATAATAGTATTGAGTTTGTACCATAAATTATTGGAGTATTTAACAAATTTCCATGAATGGTAAAAAAAAGAGTCAAAATTCATGTCCTGAATATAGACTTTAACATTTGGATAGTTCACGGGACTACTGAACTTCATTGCTTCAGGGTTATTTCCCACATCTGACATTCACATTTTGTTATTATTATTATTATTATTTATTTATATAGCGCCATTGGTTCCATGGCGCTTTACATAAGGAGTGGGGGTAACAAAGACAGGTACAGTACAACAGTACATATGAGCAGTCAATGCTTGCTGATACACGACGGGAGAGGTTCCTGTACACGAGGGCTCACAGTCTACGGGGGTGGGGGGGACACGATAGGGGTGGGGGAAGCGCCAAGCGGTTGGTGGAGCGGCGCAGGGTCTCATCATGGGTTGTAGGCTTGTTGGAATAGATGAGTTTTCAGGTTCTTTTTGAAGCTCTTGAGGGTAGGCGAGTGTCTGACGTGCTGGGGGAGGGAGTTCCAGAGTCTAGGGGAGGCACAGGAGAAGTCTTGTATGCGGTTGTGGGAGGATGAGATGAGGGGGGAGGAGAGGAGGAGTTCCTGTGAGGAGCGTAGGTTGCGTGCAGGTTGGTATTGGGAGACCATGTCGGAGATGTAAGGGGGAAACAGGTTGTGGATGGCTTTGTAAGTCAGGGTTAGCATTTAAAATTTAGATCTTTGGGGGGTGGGGAGCCAGTGAAGTGCCATTCGGAGAGGGGAGCTAGGGGAGTAGCGAGGAGACAGATGGATTAGACGTGCAGCTGAGTTCAGGATAGAGTGGAGAGGTGCAAGGGAGGAGGCAGGGAGACCGGTGAGCAGTAGGTTGCAGTAGTCAAGGCGGGAGATGGTGAGGGCGTGGACGAGAGTTTTGGCGGTGTCATGGTTGAGGAACGGGCGGATGCATGAGATGTTCTTGAGTTGGAGTCGGCAGGAGGTGGCAAGGGCTTGGATGTGGGGCTTGAAGGAGAGGGAGGAGTCGAGGGTGACCCCGAGGCGCTTTGCGTGGGGGACTGGGGAGAGAGAGCAGTCGTTGACTCGGATTGACAGGTCTGGCAGAGGGGGAGGGCGGCTGGGGGGAAGACGATGAACTCTGTTTTGTCCATGTTCAACTTGAGGAAGCGAGCAGAAAAGAAGGATGAGATGGCGGACAGGCATTGGGGGATTTTAGACAGAAGGGAGGTGATGTCGGGCCCAGAGAGGTAGATCTGGGTGTTGTCGGCGTAGAGATGGTACTGGAGGCCATGGGACTCAATGAGTTCACCTAGGCCGAGGGTGTAGGTGGAGAAAAGTAGCGGTCCAAGTACCGATCCCTGGGGGACTCCGACAGTAAGGGGGTAGGACGAAGAAGAGGTGTCGGTGTGGGTGATGCTGAAAGTGCGGTCTGTAAGGTATGAGGAGATCCAGGAGAGGGCGAGGTCGGTGATGCCAAGGGATTCTAGGATTTGGAGTAGGAGGGAGTGGTCGACTGTGTCGAAGGCGGCGGATAGGTCGAGGAGGAGGAGGACGGAGTAGTGTTTTTTCCTCTTTGCGGTCAGGAGGTCATTGGTGACTTTAGTAAGGGCAGTTTCGGTGGAGTGATGAGGTCGGAAACCAGATTGCAGGCGGTCGAAGAGGGAGCGGGAGGATAGGTAGGACGACAGTTCAGAGTTGACGTGTTGTTCGAGTAGTTTGGAAGCGAAAGGGAGAAGGGATATTGGGCGGTAGTTGGCGACGGATGATGGGTCGAGGGAGGGTTTTTTGAGGATGGGTGAGATCAAGGCGTGTTTTAAGGAAGAGGGAAAGACGCCAGTGGTGAGTGACAGGTTGAAGAGTTGGGTTAGGGCAGGGATGATGGCGGTAGTGGGGTTTGGGATGAGATGGGTATGGGATTTTGTTTTGCTTTTTTACCAACCTTCAGCTCAATCTCAACTTGATGGATGAACAATCTGAAGGAAGATTGATCTGATGCAGCCTAGATAGGTCACCAGGGTCTACCCCGCTGTTATCTTGATTGTATGAAGCCATCAGGTTGTTGGTCTTCCTCTTCGCCTTGTACCTTCTATTCTTCCTACCATAATGTCCTTTTCTAGTGATTTCTCTCTTCGTATGATGTGTCCAAAGAAGATAAGTCATAGCTTTGCGATCCTTGCTTGTCACATCTTGCTTGATTTGTCCCAAAAGTGATTTGTTTGTTCTTCTTGCCATTCAAGGTATTGATAACTTCATTCTCCAGCACCACATTTTGAAGGCTCAGATTCTTCTTCTGTCTTCATTCTTAACTGTCCAAGTTTCACATCCATATGTTAACACAAAAATGACCAAACTATATACAAACTGTTTCTTCATTGCCAGTCAAATGTTCCTTTATCTAAAGACACAGTCTGAGGCTGGACAAGTCAGTACATCGGCAACAAGGTGGCTAGTTCTACTTTTAATGCCCCCTTTAAGACTAAGCAATCAATACTAATCAATTGTGATAGTTAGTAAATTTAATGATGTTGTATCTTTAAATTCTTCCCTTCTTTAGATACTAGGAATTGCATGTCCTCTTCTACTTAAAACAGGACTCAAGTTTTATCATTTATTTCCACTGTGCCGAGACAGGACCCAACCGCGAGACTATACCACAGAGACAAACATGTAATAGATTTAGGGCTACTGGAGACAGGGATCAAGTGCTGGTTGGTACTATCATCTTTTGTTTTGGCAAAACGTTATGTGGTCTGTATGTTCATACTGGTTTTCTATTGGCATTTCTGTTCATCATTCAAATTTGGCACCATCAGAACCTGCTTCTTCTTATATCTCCTGTATACCACAGTTGTGAAGGGATCCAAGTCATAAATTCTTTACTTTTAGTAGTTTTGTCACTGACATCTCCAGATGTCCACCTTTCTCATATTGCTTCTATGATGACATTGCTACATTGATCCTATTGGACTCTATCTTAAATGGCAGCCAAAACAGATACAAAATATTCTCAACATCTGTGCATTGTAATGCAATTATGTCAATGGAGAGCCAGAGGAGACATGATTTAGACTACACATCTTGAAAGGCGTTCAGGAATGGGTATCTGAGCGGAGGCAGCAGTGAAAGTCAACTGGATGGCACCAATTAGGGTCACTATATATATAACTGACTTTTCAGTCCCAGGGTGGGGGGATGCCTTAAATTTGTTGTAGAGTTCAATTGACAGCGCACACCATCCGGACCCACATCTAGTGCATATTTATGATTTATGCCTTGCCATAAATGTTCAAGATGGGAATAACCCTTTAAAAAGTCCAATTGTGTGCAAAGACTTACTTGCAATTATCCATGGGAAAAAAAAGGGCTTTACTTAGCCTTCTTGGGTCTAGCACTCAACACCGGACACGTGGAGGAGGTGTAAGGGAAAATGTCTTGTCTCTTTTAAACAAACCACAGCTAAATATAAAGGTTTTATAAAACTGGAAAACCCTCATAAAGGTTTACTGGGTTTGGATGAACAGTAGCCAGAAAAATGATCTACTTTACAGTGAGCAGGTATTGGTGAAGAAATGTCTTAGCACTTGGTGTAGAGATAGGGAACCCACCCAGCTAATAGACAATGGCAGTAGGACACTGATAGGGCATGTTCAGGAACAAGGCATTTGACATTGCTATTGTTATTTTCCACCTCATTGAATGTAAATGTGAGTTGTAGGCAGCAGGAGATATCAGACTTGCTTCACTTCTAGACCTTGTATCCACCAACATGGGACTTGATGGTATCCTCTTTCCGATGTTACTGTAGCAGAAAGACAGATAAAGAGTGTCATGTATGCTTCTTCTGGAGGTAATAAGCCATTGCAAGACCAACTTCACACTTTGCTCATCTGTCAAGGGAAGTTCTTGTTCAAAACAATACGTTAATGTTTTAGTAGGCCGGCTCCAGGCCACTTAGCAAGTGAGGAGGCATGGCTGGAATGCCAGGTATGTCTACAGAGCAAAGCAGTGCAGGCAGGCTGACGCCAGGAGAGAATAGGCAGGTACCTATTGAGTTACAGGATTTCTACAAATCTAATCCACGTGTAATGTGAGACTTACTACAGAGTCAGTATCTGCCAGGCCTGCGAAACTATCGAGATCTGAGAAGTCTTGAAGAAATGATCCCTTTTAACACATAATAGCAATGGCCACATTCATCACCAGGAATAATTTGTACACACTCCATTCTTTACAGCGTGATATCACTTAGGAACATGGGTTTTTATTGTCCACTACTTTTTATAATGGTATAATTAAAGTAAAATTATATAAAAATATTCCAATCATTGTTTTATAATTTAGAAATATTTTAAGTGGTTCTATGGACAACTCCTTAGATACTAGAACCCCATGGTGAGTCACTTATTTTAGGCATCATACTTGTGGAGTATACTATGATCAACAATTTTCTGAAAGTATTGGTGAAAAGTATGACAGTGTGAAATTATGTCCAATTGCCTTTTTTTTCTCTGATTTTTGTGTGCTCCCAAAACACACAAAGGAAATAAACGTATATAACAAAATATTTGTAACAGCGATACTTTTCTGGGAGAAACACTTCATTTTCTAGAACAATTTCATGGGTGTCAACACTTTCAGCCATGACTGTTTCTGCTGCTTTTAGCACCTGTATTACAAGCACATCACCCCGACCTCCCTATAAGACCACATAACAATATGCATAGGTTCAGTCCAATAAGGCCGTGGGGAGTCATTAGTCATGTATCAAATGGGGAACATGATGGCCCAAATTGGACAACATTTATCAAACCATAATAAATAACAAGAAGACATTAGGATTGGAAATAAGTAGGTTATTTATCAATATTGGCATGAATTTAAAGACCCAGTTCTGCATACACAGTAGACTACGTCAGCTCAACCCATTCACATAACAGGATTGGTCGACAGTCTAATGTGTAAGGTCATCTGAAAACCTCACCCAACAGATAATGTCAGAGTTGAAAATGATCTGACATGTTTGATGTCTGACTGACAATCCTTATGTTCTCATGAGATAAGCCACCACATTGGCAGTCTAGCTTACACTTTACAAGTGGAAGAGAGAGAGGACCAACTTACCATAAGAGCTTACACACTGCAGTAGAAAGAGAGGGGCTCACTGACCATAATAGCTTATGCTCTACAGGAGAGAGAGGCCCCATTGAACATAAAAGTTTACACTCCATAGAAGACAGAGGACCCTACTGACTATAAGGCTGCCTTCACATTAGCGTTTGTGTCTGCATGCTGATGGCATGCAGACACAAACGCAGTCAAAAGCAGGGTCTAATGATGTGTCCACAGCAGAGAATGTCCGCCTGCGGACACATCACTGTGCAGCCCGGCAGCCAATCAGGGTGTCCGGGGGCGGAGATCAGCGCCGGAGATCTCCTCCTCCCGCCGCCGGTAAGCTCCGGGACACGTCGGGGGGAGAAACAGCTGATTTGACAGCTGTTTGAATCTCCCCTGCCGACACCGAGAGGAGATGTCGGCGCGGGAAGATTCAAACAGCTGTCAAATCAGCTGTTTCTCCCCGCGACATCGCTAGCAGATTACCGGCGCGGGGAGGAGGAGATCATCAGAGGCTGAGCTGATCTCCCGGTGGCTGTCGGTGAGCTCCTGGACATCACCGGCGGCCACCGGGAGATTTTTCAATGGGTCTGCAACGTTCTCCTGCGCTGTCAAGCGCAGAACACTGCGGACCCATTGACTACAATGCATGTTTTGTGCACTTGGGGACGCTTGCTGATTTTCCAAAGTCCCCGAGCGCACAAAAAATGCAACATGCTGCGTCCCGGGTGCGGACGCTGGACACCGGAAGGAGCAGAAAATCGTCCACATCCGCACCCGAACGCAGCAAGCGCTGACAAACGCAGGCACTATGCGTTCCTATGTTAAACATAGGAACGCAGTGCGCATGCGTTTGACTGCGTATGGGAACGCAGCATAAACTGCGTTCACATACGCTAATGTGAAGGCAGCCTAAGAGCTTACACTCTACAGCAGAGAAGAGATAAGAATTCGCTAACCATAAGAGCTTACACTTTACAGGAGAGAGAGGGGACACCACTGACCATAAGATCTTACTCCCTCAAAAAAGAGAGGACCTGCTAACAATAAGAGCTTACACTCTACAGGAGAGGGAGAACCCCATTGACCATAAGAGCTTACACTCCACAGTAAAGAGATAGAGAGAGAGGACCCCGCTTATCATAAAATCTTACACTCTAGAGGAGAGAGAAACTTACTCAGTGACTGGATATGGAAAACACCTTTGCCATACACACTGTGCTCCCTTAGGAATGGCTGATCAGGCACTGACCACCACTGTATGATATTATACTAGATGACATAGTTGCAGGGCATTATGGGGAGGCCCATGTGACATTATAAATTGACATTTACCTGCTCTCTGATGTTTCAGCACTGTGGGGAATGATGTCGGATACATTTTTTCAAAAAGATGTTTGAACTGCGAATTGATTCTTAAAATTGTTGATTTCACATATAACCACGAATTTCAGGAAATTTTATGGATTGACCCCTCATCTTTTGTCTATGGCCATCTTGAATAGTTATTATCCCATGCTCTACACTGCTACTTTTAATAAATAGTGAAATATTAAAATTTTCTGCAATACAGCAATAACCAAAATATTATTCCATTTTGATGAGGAAATGGATGAGATGAAACTGAATGGGAGGAGACACAGATAGGACATTAGAAAAAAACCTTTTGCAGTGAGGGTGATCAATGAGTGGAACAGTCTGAGAGGTGGTGGTTCTCCTTCAATGGAAGTCTTCACTCAGAGGCAGGACAGACATCTGTCAGGGATGATTTAGTGAGTCCTGCTTTGAGCAGGGGTTGGACCAGATGACCCAGGAGATCCTTACAACTACCATTCTATGATTCTATAAAATCTTCATAAGGTAAAAAATGTTTGTACCATGTTAGCCAGTAGACAGAAAAATATTAGAATCTGAAAGTCCTCAGTGGTTGATACCTTTTAATGGCTAACTGAGAAGATGGTAAAAAATTACCAAGCTTTTGAGACTTTAAGGCCTCTTCATCAGGCTTAATAATGATGACAATGATAATTGTATCACATGGATTTATGTCTTTCTACATCAACTGAGGAATCTTCAAGTCTCGGACCAACCACTAATCAAAGGACAATAAAACTATCTGTGCCTCTTATCTCTGAACTCTGATTTTACTTCCCCAGCTGCTCTTCACCCTCTCAAGACTGACCACTATATTCTGGTTCACGTCACCTGTCTTATTTACTGCATTATCCAACCCTGTATATGTATATATATATATATATATATATATATGTGTGTGTGTTCAGAGGCTGTATCATTATTAAGCCTGATGAAGAGGCCATAGAGTCTCGAAAACTTGCTATTTTTTATTATTTTCCCAGTTAGCCATTAAAAGGTATTAACGACTGAGGACTCTCAGATTCTAATATTTTTCTATAAAATCTTTATAAATTGGGAAAAGTAAATTCATTTTAATATAAAAATTGTCTCATTATTTAGCGTTGTTCTATTGTAGTCCTGGGGTCTTGAGTTTGAGTCTGGCCATAGATATGTTCATGAAGTTTGTACATTCTCCCCATGTTTGTGTGGGTTTCTTTTGGTACCGTGCTGCAAAACATGTTGGTGTTATTTAGGGAACCCATAGTTAATAGTACTACTGGGAAACACACATGACAAACTGTATGAGGTTATCTGGATGTATACTAAGTGAGGTTATAGTGCCACTTGGCTGAACTACTATCTTTACTTGAGGCGAGATCCAATATCTCAGCCATATAATATTTTATATTGAAATCCTGAACCTATAGTGTTGTACAGAGTGATAAATTAGGATTGTGATAGTTAAGAAATATTTAAGTAAGATTTTTATGACAAACTGAAAAAATATAAATAGGAATTCTAATGAAGAGACTCCAATGAAACATATACATTTGTGCAGTGTTAACACAAATACAAGTCCAGCATATTATCAATGTGAACACTACACTTCATGTATAGTGATGAACGAGCATGGTCACCCTGCTCAATACTCAATCGAGCATCGGGATGCTTGGACACGCTCAGTACTCCATCGAGTATCTCATGTTTCGTGGCTGTTAGATAGCCAATAAATATACGGGGAGTGCCTGTCAATGGAAATGCCATATACAGTTATTGGTTGCCCGCATTGCATCCTCCAGAGGACCCAGGGGCGCGATGTCTCTTCTGGAAGCAGATCAGGCACAGTTGATCTAGGAGGGAGAGCTTAGATTAGAGCAGGCATATCGGCAGGGTCATACACTTGCACCCTTTAGTACCATTCATGCTGTACTACAAGCTGGTTTTAATCTTGTTAAAGGGAACCTGACTCCTAAAAATCAGCCCCCAGACCATTTATACCTGTCCCTGCACCTCCAGGAATGAATTGTAGGCATCCCTTTGTGTAAAAAAAGGGGTATTTGTAAAGTATGTAAAAGTGCTTTTATTACCTTGATTTCTGCGGCTTCTCAGTGCTTGAGAAGTTACATAGGGCGTTCCCTGTGGCTTCTCAGCGCCGCATGCAGATCAATTATTCATGCCCAGATGGGTGTGCTAAGGCAGTGTGAGCTCCCTTGCCCCTCTCCATGGGCGGTATAGTCTGTATGACGCAAATCGCGTCATATCCATATCATAGGACTTCACGCTGTGCATTGTGCATGCGCGAGTTGGCTCTGTAGCAGCTAATCCCAGACTAGCCGCAGAAATCAGGGCGTGTGATCAATTATTTATGCCCAGATGGGCGTGCTAAGGCAGTGTGAGCTCCCTTGCCCCTCTCCATGGGCGGTATAGCCTGTATGACGCAAATCGCGTCATATCCATATCATAGGACTTCACGCTGTGCATTGTGCATGCGCGAGTTGGCTCTGTGGCAGCTAATCCCAGACTAGCCACAGAAATCAAGGTAACAAAAGCACTTTTACATACGTTACAAATACCCTTTTTTTACACAAAGGGATGCCAACAATGCATTCCTGGAGGTGCAGGGACAGGTATAAATGGTCTGGGGGCTGATTTTTAGGGATCAGGTTCCCATTAAACCAAACAAATAAATCATTTTAAAAAATGGTGCGGAGTCATCCCTATTTTTGATAAATACATTTTTTTGATAACCGGCCAAGGTAAAGCAGATTGACCAGAATAGTTTTCTTGTACGGTGCCCGTAAGTGCACGCCATCCAGAAGAAGCGCCAAATTCGTTAAGTGGTATGCTTTATTAGTTCAGAGTCTCTTCTACTCCATCAAAACTGGTGCAGCACAAGTGTGCGGTGCACTAGTCTTGTTGTATGGGCATCATAATCTCTTATCACGAAAGGTTAATATCCAAAATGCGTTAGCTTTCTCTTTTAGTTTTAGAATGGGATTCGATAAGGAATAAATCAGTTTTTCCCTACAGACAAGTATTAAATACATGTTTTTCCACCTTTGTATATTAATTTTTTGGCTCCAGGAAAGAACCAATTCATTTGGCAGTCTACTGAGGTGGCCGTACATTTGTGTTGTTTATATGCACTTGTGTTTTTTTAATTCTACATACAATATACCATACTTTATTTTACAGCTGAATACTTTAAAATATCTTTTTGTCACCAGGGGCTGTTTAAGGAGATTGAACTCTGCTGTTGGCTTTTCTAATGTAGCTTGCAGTGTAAATGAAACCAAAACAACCCAAATGATATTGACCCTAACTCTCATGTTTCATATGATGTTTTAGTTGAATCCATCAATGAAAACTGTAGTCCTTAACTTCTTTCTTCCATCAATCATTACATCAGACCAACCATGTTAAAGACTGTGGATATATTGATCATCTTGGTTTAATGCAGTTGACTTACTACACTACTAAATAGATGATAAATGGATAGATACTGTAGATAGATAGATAGATAGATAGAGAGATAGACACTCTAGATACAGTTACCGTATATACTCGTGTATAAGCCGACCCGTGTATAAGCCGACCCCCCTACTTTTGCCCCAAAAATCTGGAAAAACCTATTGACTCGTGTATAAGCCGAGGGTGGACCCCAGCACAGGTATACAGCCCCCAGCAGTGTGGTATACAGGCCCCCCAGTGGTAGTATACAGCAGCCCCAGTGGTAGTATACAGATTCCCCAGCAGCCCCAGTGGTAGTATACAGGAGCCCCAGCAGCCCCAGTGGTAGTATACAGGAGCCCCAGCAGCCCCAGTGGTAGTATGCAGCAGCCCCAGTGGTAGTATACAGGAGCCCCAGCAGCCCCAGTGGTAGTATACAGGAGCCCCAGCAGCCCCAGTGGTAGTATACAGCAGCCCCAGTGGTAGTATACAGGAGCCCCAGCAGCCCCAGTGGTAGTATACAGCAGCCCCAGTGGTATACAGCAGGCCCCCAGGGGTACATATAGCAGCCCCCAGGGGGTACCCAGCAGCCCCCTGGGGGTACCCAGCAGCCCCCTGGGGGTACCAACAGCCCCCAGGGGGTACCCAGCAGCCCCCTGGGGGTACCAACAGCCCCCAAAAGCTGGCACTGTCCCCCCTTGTAAGACCTCCCCCCCGCTGCTTATACATTACCATCCCGGTGTTCTGATCGGCGCCGCTCCTCGGTGCTGCGTCTTCATCCTCCCGTCCGCGCTGGCTGCATCCGGGTTCTCCGGCGGTCGCGCGATGCCGTCATATCGCTGCGACAGCCGGAGAACCCGAATGGATGCAGCCAGCGCGGAGGATGAAGACGCAGCACCGAGGAGCGGCGCCGATCAGAACACCGGGATGGTAATGTATAAGCAGCGGGGAGGGGGCCCTTACAAGGGGGGACAGTGCCAGCTTTTGGGGGGGCATATGCACTGCTTCCCCCTGCTGCTGATTGACAGGGGGAAGCAGTGCATATATAATGAGCGGCCCCACGTGACGGGGCCGCTCATACAGCAGCCGCCCCCCGCCTCCTCCAGCCTCCACAGCCCCCGGGACACAGCCCCCCCGTATATGACTCGTGTATAAGCCGAGGGGGGGACTTTTCAGCCCAAATTTTGGGCTGAAAAACTCGGCTTATACACGAGTATATACGGTAAGTCCATATATATATTTGGACAAATTTGGACAAATTTTGCTTTTTTACCAATTTACTTAAACATATTCAAGTTAACGTGGACATGGACATAAGGTCCAGACTTTTAGCTTTCAGTTGAGGGTATTCACATTAAAATTGGATGAAGGGTTTAGAAGTTTCATTTCCTTTACATCTGCCCCTTTGTTTTTAAAGGAACCAAAAGTAATTGGACAACTGACTCAAAGGCAGTTTCATGGGCAGGTGTGAGCAATTTCTTTATTTCATTTTCAATTAAAGTGTAACCACTGTTTAAATTGTTATTTAATAATTATGTAGAGCAAGGGATTATAATAAGCTTTCAAATATACTTCATAAATGAGATCTGGAAAAAATTCTTTCAAAAACATTCCACAAGATGTCCCCACTAGACTGTGTCTGGAGCAGACATTCATTATTCTCAGTGAGATGTGTCTTCAGCTTCTCTCACGCTGAATACGGCCATATAACCAATGTGGGGAAAGGGCCTACACAGCGTTCTCAGCTGATCAGTGTATCAGGTTAGCTCAGGCCAATGGAGATCAGGCTGTCAGCACAAAGCTGCTGTAATCTCTCTCCACTCTCATTGCTGTGCTCTGTATTATTATCTGAGGAGCTGTGTGGAGTCCATCAGCTGTTAGAATGGAGCAGAGTGATCTGAATGCAGAGGCCTGTGCACTGCTGATGGCCTGAGGAGTTCCCTTTGTCTGAGGTAACCTGCAGATGTCCTGTACCCAGTCACGCTATGTAGGCCTTACCTCCCACCCTTATAAGTCAGGTTTAGAAACAGCCTAGTGGGGACATCATCTGGATGTTTTTTTAAAGGTTTTCTTCCAGATTTCACTTATGAAGTATATTTGAAAGATTATTATAATCATTTGCTTTACATTATTATTAAATACAAATTTAAACGGCGGTTACACTTTAAGCACATTTAAGGCTTCTTGTTGATTGTAGGAGTATGCTTGCATTTTGAAGATTTAGCTGAAAAGTAAACATGCAGTCAAAGGAGCTCTCCATGCAGATAAACAAGCCATCCTTCATCTGTGAAAAAAAAAATGTGAGAAATTGCTACAATATTAGGAGTGGCAAAATTTACAGTTTGGTACATCTTGAGAAAGAAATGACGCACAGGGGATCTCAACACTGTAAAAAGACCTGGATGCAAACTAGACAACAATCATGGTTAATCACATAATGATTACCATGGTGAAGAGAAATCGTTCACAGGAGCCAACCAAGTGATCAATCCTCTCCAGGATGTAGGCGTATCAATATCCAAATCTACCTTAAAGAGAAGACGGCAGGAAAAGTGAATATAGAGGGTTCACTGCACGGTGCAAGCCACTCATAAGCCTCAAGAAAAAGAAAGCTAGATTGGACTTTACTAAAAACATCTTAAACAACTATCGCAGTTCTGGAAGCACATTCTTTGGACTGATGAAACCAAGATCAATCTCTGCGAGAATGATGGAAGAAAAAATTATGGTAAAGGTATGGTTCATGATCCAAATCACACAACATCATCTGTTAAACACGGCGGAGGCAGTGTGACGGCCGGATATGCATGGCTGCCAGTGCCACTGGGTCTTTAGTGTTTATTGATGATATGACACAGGATAGAAGCAGCCTGATGAATTCTGGGGTTTTCAGAGACATACTGTGTGCTCAAATCCAGCCAAATCCAGCCAAACTGATTGGTCGGCCTTTCATAATACAGATGGACAATGAGCTAAAACCTAAAGTCAAAGCAACCCAGGAGTGTATTAAAGCAACGAAAGTGGAATATTCTTCAATGGCCAAGTCAGTCACCTGATCTCAACCCAATAGAGCAACATTTCACTTGTTAAAAACTAAACTTTGGACAGAAAGGACTTAAACAGCAACTGACACAGCTGCAATAAAGGCCTGGAGAGCATTAAAAAGGAGGAAACAGCATCTGGTAATGTCCATGAGTTCAAGACTACAGCAAGTCATTGCCAACAAAGGGTTTTCAATCAAGTATTAGAAATTAACATTTTATTTACAATTATTTACCGTAATTTGTTTAATGACTTTTGAGCCCCTGAAATGAATGGATTGAGTTTAATAAATGCTTTCGTTCCTTACTTTTTTTTTTTGCAATTGTTTTGCTCAACCCACTGAATTAAAGCTGAAATCTAAACTTATGGCAATGTACAGAACTAAAATTAGAGAAATGTTGTCTTTCTCTAAATATATATGGACCTTTTTCTAAATGTATATGGACCTATATATATATTTGTAGATATTATGTAGCAAACTGCCCTAAAGGGGTACTGAAAAAGTGATTAAGGAGAAGCAAACAACAATTATTTCCCTTCTCGTTGGCAAAATGCCTCACATTAATAAAGCATCAATTTTAATAATTGCTTTTAAGGGCTTTATAGATTATATTAATACAAAAGACTTCAAGTATAGTGTTAAATAAATAGCCCCTTGGTCCAATAGTGACTTACATGTTCTAATGTCTAAGGGCATGTGTGTATGCATAAACAGGATAAATGCCTGACATTGTCTGTGCTTTTCTTTATAATATTGATCTAAAAATTGATGCATCAATTGTCCAATCTCTTTTTGGATCTAATTTTCTATTGAGGGGGTTATTCCCTACCGATTTCAAGAACGATGTTGCAATGGAGAGTTGGCTTTGCACAAATGACACTACTGAATTCTTTGTCTATGAAACTGCCAGAGATACTCCACTTTTTTATTCAGCTGTTTCCAGTAGCCCCAGAGGCAATCAAAGGAGCGTAGACTCTCATCCATTCTATAGGAAAGGAGTTGACCCAGCTCCATTCTAAAGGGGCATTTCAGAGCTACATTCTCAGGATTGTTAGGTGTTTCAGAAGCAAGACCACCAGCAGTCAGTAAGTTAATACTTATGTAAGTAGGTGATGACTTGTCGAGTTGAGACAACTGCTTCAAGAATTATAGAGGCATCCACCAACCAGTTACTTTAAACACTTTTACATTCAGGACTCAAAAATAGGAACCGATTTACTCAGAGGTCCAATGACCCCTTTGTCGGTACTAACTAGATGTAAATTAGTGGATAAAAACAACACCCTTGGAACACAGGATTGGCTCCTCATACATATGGTGTCAATGGTCAAATGACCTTGTCATAAACCCCCACCCACGTGCTTGCACATGTGACTCAGATGTGCACTTTTCACAATCACCTACCTACAGTGGGCAAAACAAGTATTTGTTAACGATTTTGCAAGGTTTCCCACCTACAAAGAATGGAGAGGTCTGTAATTTTACCATAGGTTGACTTCAATTGTAAAAGACAGAATGTAAAAAAAAATCCAGAAAATCACGTTGTATGATTTTTAGATAATAATTTGCATTTTATTACCTGGAATAAGCATTTGATACAATAGAAAGACAGAACTTAATATTTGGCAGAGAAACCTTTGTTTACAACTACAGAGGTCAAATCCTTCCTGTAGTTCTTAACCAAGTTTGCTCACACTGCAGCAAAGATTTTGGACCACTCCTCCATACAGATCTTGTCCAGATCTTTCATGTTTTAGCACTGTCACTGGGCAACATGGAGTTTTAGCTTCCTCCAAACATTTTCTATTGGGATCAAGTCTGGAGACTGGCTAGGCCAATCCAGGACCTTGAAATGTTTCTTACAGAGCCACTGCTTATTTGTCATGTTGTAAGACCAAGCCACTACCCATCTTCAATGCTCTTACTGAGTAAAGGTGGTTGTTGGCCAAATTCTCGAGATATATTACCTCAACCATCCTCCCTTAATACGGTGTAGTTGTCCTGTCTAGTTATGGGCGAATTACTCGCTACTATTCTGGACTAGCCCGAATAGTAGCGGACTCGGGGACTCGCTACTCGCCGAGTTTCCTTAGGAATTACTCGGGGGTAGTGGGTCCCTGTACTTTAGCAGTGTATCTATACAGATACACTACAAAAGTACCCTAAAAGTTAATCTAAGGGGTTAAAAACAATAAACATTCATACTCACCTTCTGTGGGGCCTGTACCTTATGTACCGGGACCGGTACCGAAGACCTCCAGACGTCACAAGACCTCAGATCACCGGGAGAAGATGGGCTGAAGGACCTGTGAGATTTCAGCCAATCAGCGTGCGGCAAAGTGGTCACATGGGTTTGTCACGTGGCCGCACTGCCAGCCAATCAGATTGTCAGATCGCTCATTGGCTGGCAGTGCGGCCACGTGACAAACCCATGTGACCGCTAGCCTATCTTCTCCCGGTGATCTGAGGTCTTGTGACGTCCGGAGGTCTTCGGTACCGGTCCCGGTACATAAGGTACAGGCCCCACAGAAGGTGAGTATGAATGTTTATTGTTTTTAACCCCTTTAGGGTACTTCTGTAGTGTATCTGTATAGATACACTGCAAATGTACAGGTTACTATTCGGACTCGCTGGACTCGCAACGAGTACCGAGTCTCGGACCTGGACTCGTTAGAGTCCAGCGATTCCGAGTATTTCAGGATTCGCCCATCCCTAGTCCTGTCCCCTTTGCAGAAAAGCCCCCCAAAATATATTTCCACCCCCAAGCTTCACAGTTGGGACAGTGTTCTTGGTGCTGTGCTCATCCTTCTTCCTCCAAACACGCCGAGTGGAGTTGATACCAAAAAGTTCTGTTTGGTCTTATCTGAATACATACCCTTTTCCCATTCCTCCTCTTGGTCATAGCTGAACTTCAAACGGGCTTAAACGTTTGCTGGTGTGAGCAGGGGGAAATCTTTGAAACTGTGGTTCCAGCTCTCTTCAGGTCATTGACCAGGTCACCCATTCTTGACCTTTCTGAGAATCATCCTTCCCCCATGAAGTGAGGTCTTTCATGGAGGCCCATACCGAGGATGATTGACAGTTATCTTGTGTTTCTTCTATTTTCTAATAATTGCGCCAACAGTTGTAGCCAGAATCCTCGCTGGTTTGTTGGTGATCAATATTTTTTTCATGCAATAAAATACAATTTAATTATTTAAGAATGAAACAATGTGATCTTTTGTATTGTTTTTATATTCTGCCTTTCACAGTTGATTTGTACCTATGATAAAAATTACAGACCTCTCTATTCTTTGTAGGTGGGAAAACCTTTGGAGGTTGCAAAATCAACAGTGTATCAAATACCATATTTTTCGCTTTATAAGATGCACTTTTAGTCCCCCAACTTTTGGGGGAAAGTAGGGGGTGCGTCTTATTGAGCAAAAGTACAATTGTGTAGGTGAGGGGAGTGTTCCCTAGACACAGATATTTCCCTGTATTGTTTGTACATCAGGTCATGATAGATATGGCATCTCCTTTTCTGACATGTGATGTCCATTGTTTGGGTGGAGACCTCTAGTCTGACTAAGGCTAGGGTCAGATTAGCATTTTTTTTTCATCCGGATCCTGTTTTAAGCATTAAGAATGCTCAAAACCGGATCCGGACTCCCAGCTCATAGGCTGCAATAAAAAAACCGGATTCGGATCTTCTTCTCCACACGTCACAGGCCACCTTCAGAGCTTGCACAAGCGAAATGCGCATCACTGGGAATGATGCGCACAGGCGTCACGTGATGCCGCATCATAGAATTCGGAGCGGGGTCATTTGAAATAAGAAAGCGCGCTGATGCAGCAAGGATTACGCCCATTGGGGCGTAATTGGAGGGAGGCGGAGGGAGTGCAGCCCTGGGGATACTGCCCCTCTGTCAGAAACGCCCACCCGTCAAAAATCATGTAAGTTATTAAAACATATTACTTCACTTTTACAAATGCCCAAGAGCTCAGACAGGGATGATTCAGAATGTATTTGGGTGCTGCAGGGACAGGTATTGATAGGTTAGGGGGATTACATGAGGTGACAGGTTACCTTTAACCCTTTGATCATCCCTGCGACAGCAGGGATGAACAAAGAATCCGGCAACCGGATTGCACATTCTGAGCAATCCGGTTAACGGATCCGGGTTTAAAGATACATTGTGAACAAAAAATGTGTCTGATGGCTCATGCAATTACCACATCCGGATCTGGATGGCACCCTTAGAAAAATGGATCTGTTTTACTAAGGGTTTAAAAAATTGGTATGTGTGAACAAGGCCTTAGGCTGGTGTCACATAGCGTATTTTTTCCTGTCCGATCGATCCTACTTTTTGCAGGAGCCCACGGACAGGAACGGACACCACAGGAGGTGACCTACTTATGTGTCGGGGCCGTGATTATCACAGATCCGGACACAGAAAGAGATGACAGGAGGCAGCGTGGCACTTTCACTTCCGCAATGTATGTATGTGGCGCCCCACTGGTCAGTACGGGTACTATACCCACAAACGAGTGTGCAGTTATTCCTGTCACAGGGGAGAGTAAGGTTTGCAATTGGATCCCATCCCCAGCACTCCCACACTTAACCTCGGATAGACGGGTAGTCCCATTCCCATTGGAGTTAGGGGAAGAGGGAAGTCAGACAATGGAGTTCTAGTTTGCACTGAGGAGTGAAGAAGAAAGGGAGCTTCTGAGAGAGAGGAGACTCCAGGGAGGGGGTCTAGAGAAGAGGCAGCCCAGGAAAAGAAAGAGGGGACACCATATCAGAGCGTCCATACTCTGGGGAAACCCTTGTCCATCTAATGGAGTACCGGCTCCGAGGATACGGTGCAGGGTGTTCAGCCCCTGACCCGTCCACTTCAGTCATCATGGGTCATGTCACTAACCCTGACACCCTCTCTAAAAAGTGTTGCCTCGCCATGATCGCCCACCAAAGGTCGAGCCCCTTCAAAGAGAGAGAGAGGAAGAAGAAGGGAATCTTGCAGCACCCCAACGGGCCTGGTATACAAGAGGGCTGTGCCAGGGCAGGTTCTAGCAGCAGGACATGGGATTGACAAGAGAGAGTATACTACGGGATCTGCTGAATGACCTTGCAAACCTCTGTGACTACCCAACCAGCTACCTGATTATAGACTGTTTGTGCTGTAACCTGAACTGTCATCTGAACTGGTTTACAGAGTAAAGTACCCGTGTAGAGCGAGAAAGCTTCGGTGTCTTCCTTTCACACTGCAGTTTTTTCCCTGATCAGGTTCGATCAGGTTTGTGTGCCAAAACCAGGAGAGGAACTTGCAGAGAAAAACTATAATTGAAAGATTGACACTTGTTCAGGGTTTTGGAGTCACTCCTGGTTTTGGCACACAAACCTGATTGAACCTGATCAGGGAAAAATCTCCAGTGTGAAACCAGCCTTACCTCAACTGCTGCACTGCTTCACAGGTTATCCTTTCACTCCAAACAACAACCAGCACCACCACCATCAGTGCTGGTCTGCCCCGGGGAACTCAGCTCCACGTGCAGGGAGCTGCTCCATCCAAGCTGCAGTACCATCTTCTCCGGAGGTCTGAAGCGGCGCTGGTGCTCATCAGCAGAATCTGCAAGTGGCGTCACGACAAACTTTCAAACTCCTTTACCAGTTGACCACCAGGGCCACGGGTCTGGGCAGGCCACCAGTGACATCCCAACCACAGCAGGGCCCAGACACCCGAGTCCCCATACAACCCTGGGTTGGTCATATGCAAAATTGCGGAAGTGAAATTCAGTAAAAGAAAGGATTAAAAAGAAAAAATATGCATGCTCACCTTCCAGCGAGTCCCCCGACGCCTCCAGCAAGCTCCGGATGCTTAGAGGACCTGCGGTTACGTCACAACCCGGCTGCGTCATCGGGTCACATTACCGCGGTAACCGGTCATGTCACCACATCAGCTGATCGGGTTATGACATAACCGCAGATCCTGTAAGCATCCGGAGCTTGCTGGAGACGCCAGGGGATTGCTGGAAAGGTGAGAATATAATTTTTTTTATTTTTAACCCTTTCTTTTTACTAAATTTCACTTCCGCAATGTATGTATATACATTGCAGAAGTGAAATTAGATGGTAAGGAGCAATTTTAGTGTACTGAGCATGCGTCCGAGGAACGATCAGCTGTTTCCTCTAACCCGTGCTCCATAGGTCCCATGTTAACAGCCGCAAATCAGGTCGGATCCAATTCGGTCCAATTTGGTCCACTGTGCCCAAAATCTGAGCAGTCTCTCATTTTGGGTACAGCAAAAAATTGGACACAAATCGCATCCGACAAAAGCAGATGGCAATTAGGCCAAATCCGATCCGTTCCGTGGCCCATTGAGATACATGGGGGCCAAATCGGATCCGTGGCTATCAGTTTTACAATGGACAGCCACGGATCCAAGAAATACGCAATGTGAAAGCAGCCTTATACACAGTTGATAACAAATGATACACCGATTACAATAGGTGATGTCACAGCTGATACTTCAACACCACCCTTGACTTAACTTTTGCACATGCTCTTAAGATGCGTCAAATTTAAAAAATAGTTTAATGCTGTTGCTGCTAAAGTACATGTGTTGTTTCCTAAAACAAAAGAATGAGTTTATAAAGTCACAGTGACCAATGTTAAAATTGCAAGATGTCTAATTTTATTCTTTACTGAATATTGAAATTTGAAAAAAAAAATAGTTGCCAATCTTGAAAAGAAAAATTATACGGTAGTACTGTGGAAGAGTATTAAGTAAAGGTGTGAAAAATGCCGCTTTATGAGATTATAACTCTTTAGATCCCAATGATTCTGAGTTAGTTTGTCGTGAAAGATTTTACTTCATGTTTGCAGTAAATTTAGGATGATATTTTTGTGTTCATTTGTGAGAATATCAGAAATTTGGAGAAACTGTTTAAAATTTAAGACAGAATTTTTATGCCCTTAAACCTAAGAGTTATATCACACAAAATACTTAACAAATATTAATCATAGTTTTCCCAGAAAAATGTTGTTTTAGCCCAAAACTTTGCATTTTGACATGGATAACAGGAGAAATGCACCCTACAATTTGTTGTGCAATTTCTCGAATAAGCTGATGCTCCATACGAGGTGGGAATCCACTGTTTGGGCGCACGGCAGGGCTCAGAGGACAAAGAGCAACATTTGACTTTTGGAATGCATAATTGTCTAGAATCGTTAGCAGATGCCATGTCGCATTGCAAAGCCCCTGATGTGCCTAAACAGTGGAAACTCCCCTCACTCCGCTCACCCACATTTTGGAAAATACACTCCTAAAGGAATTTATCTACTCTTTGAGCGCATGATAGGTTTGGAAGGGATAGAGCGACATAACACTTTTGGAACACAAATTTGTCTGGAATACATAGTGGACACAATGTCGTATTTGCAGGGCCATGGATGTGCCTAAACCAGGGCTGTGGAGTCGAAGTCAGAGTAGTGGAACCCATTTTGGTGGAGTCGGTGTAAAATGAACCGACTCCCACTCCTAAAATATGTAATAAATTGGGTACAGTAGGTCAATGCAGAATGTGCTGAATTAATTATTATTATGTTCTATCTAAATATCTTGATTATTGTTTCATAATATTTATTGAAAGCTTGATGTTACCAGCGTGTTACTATAAATGTATCACTTAAACATGAGCCGTGTATGAGGAGTCGTGGAGTCAGAGTCGGAATTGGAGTCAGATTCAGGGAAATTGAGGAGTCGAGTTGGTGGTTTGGCTTACCGACTTCACAGCCCTGGCCTAAACAGTGAAAAGTTCCCCCCCTAATTTTGGAAACTAGATCCCTGAGGAAACTTATCTATATGTCTGGTGAGCACTGTGAACTGCCAGGTGCTTCGCAGAATTTTTTATCGTTGAGCTGTGAAAATAAAAAAAATCTAATTTCTCCAACAAAAATATTGCTTTAGCCCCACTTTTTTTTTCACAAGAATAACAGGAGAAAATGCGTTACACAATTGGTTCTGCAATTTCCGCTAAATGCGCCAATACCCCATATGTGTTAGAAATCTACTGTTTAGGCGCACATAAGGGCTCAGAGTTAAAGGAGCACCATTTTGTCTGGAATAGATTGTGAATTCCATGTCACAATTGAAAGCCCTTGACATGCAAAAACAGCAGAAAGCCACACAATTGACACCATTTTGGAAGCTAGACCTCTCAATGAATTCTTCTGAGGGATTATTGAGCATTTCTGACCCTCAGGTGATTCACAGAATTGTACAACATCAGGCTAAGGGCCGCTTTACACACACCAACTTCTGTGACCAACTTCTGAACTGATCTCTGGTTGCAGTGAAATCATGGACACATTGTTCCATTTTGTGGCTGTGTACAACATGGAACAATGTGTCCATGATTTCACTGCAACCAGAGATCTGTTCAGAAGTTGGTCACAGAAGTTGGTGTGTGTAAAGCGGCCCTAAGTAAATCAAAATTACCATTTTTTTCTACAAAATTCCATATTGTAGTACAATTTTGTTGTTATGATTTGCAGGTGCCATGTCACATTGGCAGAACCCCTGAGGTGTCACAATGTCTGTCTGCTATTTCAACCTTCTTTTCTGCTCGATTTCTAAAACTGAACATGGACAAAACAGAATTCATCATCTTTCCCCCAACTCACTCTACCCCTCCACCAGACCCATCTATCAAAGTCAATGCTTGCTCACTCGCCCCAGTCCCGTATGCTCGGTGCCTCGGAGATAGCCAGTTTCTTTCCCTGATACTTTGTATTCCCCCACCCACCTTTTCAGTATATGACACTGACTTCTTTTCATATGCAGTATCATGAGCCTGTGAAATTCTAGATTACTACATATGGGATTGACTATGGATTAAGGTCTGATAGACATGCCATAATAATATATAAAATTGAACCCTGTAAAACCACCTTTTTTGGGGCCACTCTACCGTGGCTTTCATCTTTTGTACCTCTGTTAAAGTGTACCTCTATATGTTCAATTGCCTTTTTAAATGTTATTGTAACATTTAAAAACTAAAAATAAATTGTACATGCTTTAGAATGGTACTCCGGTGTGATTTTATCACAAGGTTCCTAACCTACAGTGAGCCTCAGTCCACCAAACCACCGCACAACCAGCTCTACCCTCTCCTATTGTATCCTTACCCATCTCTTGTAGGCTGTGAGTCCTCGCGGGCAGGGTCCTCTCTCCTTCTGTACCTTGTGTGCCTTGTATTGTTCATGTATTTGTACTTGTCTATGTATGCCCTTTCCGCATGTAAAGTGCCATGGAATAAATGGTACTATAAAAATAAATAATAGTAATAATAATAATAGTAACAGCAGAATGCCTCATAAGTGATCTCCTCTTACAAACTACTTCTCTCAATGAATTAATCTAAGGATGCAGAGATCATATTAACAGCACAGATTTATCGCTAAATTTTATACCATCTGGTGGTAAAGAACAATAATTATATCATTGATACAAAAATTTAGTTTTAGCCCCAGATTTTACATTTTCACGCAGAAAAATTGGTAAAAATTGCACCAAAATGTTGGCACACAATTTCTGCTGAATGCGGCAATACCACATAGGTGGCTGTACAGTCCTGTTTAGCCACATAACGAGCCTCAGGAGAGAAGGAGCGCTATTTGACCCTTGGAGAACAAATTTTCATGCAATAGTTTGCAGACTCCATATAAAGAGCTCCAAAGTGCCAGAAGATTAAAATCCCTCTCAAGTTGACCCCATTTTGAAATTTACACCTCTCTAGGAATTTATCTATAGGTGTATTGATGATTTTTACTCCATGGGTGTTTTCCCGAAACAAGCAGTAATGAATGCCGCTGAGTGAAAATTGCAAATCTGCCATTGCAGTGCCAGCAAATTGTTGTACCCAGTACATTGTAGTGCCCAGTACATTGTAGTGCCTAGTATATTGTAGTGCCCAGTACATTGTAGTGCCCAGTATATTGTAGTGCCCTGTACATTGTAGTGCCCAGCATGTTGTAGTGGCCATAGAATATGCCCAACTCATGTTTCTGTAGACACGCATCCCGTACATTAATTGAGCAATTTAGGATGCAGAACATTATGGATGATTTCATATTTATCCTGTGCTCTATGCTAAGCACTTACATTTGGGTTTCCAGCTACATCTCCAAAATACGGGATTAAGGTGAAACAACCGACAGAATCATTCAATAGCAGCAGAGTAAGGCTGCATTTTTGAGGATGTTTTTGGCAGCCTGCATTTTTGGGCTGCGTTTTTGCTGTTAGTTCTGGAGCAGCCTTTAAAAATGCAAGCAAAAACGCATGGTACCATTTAGTGCCATGCTTTTTAGCATGTGTTTCCCATAGGGCCCCATGTTACAAAACTCATGCGTTTTTGAAAATCACCAAAAAAGCACAAAAAAAGCAGCACGCAAGGTTTCATGCGTTTTCCCAAAAGACAAGTGTGAAAGACGCATATAAAAAACGCATCCACAACGCCAGTGTGACCCTAGCCTAACTCTGGACTCAGTTTAGCCCCTGTTCAGTAGTGTCCTTCTTTTCATAGGTGAATTATTATTATTATTATTATTATTATTATTAATAATAATTTATATTGCACCATTGATACCATGGTGCTGTACATGAGAAAGGGTTACATACAAACATGTTAAAAATACAATGAACAAGCTAACAGTGGCAGACTGATACAGAGGGGAGAGAGGACCCAGCCCTTGTGGGCTTACATTCTACAGGGCGGTGGGGAGAGAATCAGTAGGTTGGGTCTGCTCGGGTGGTGGTGGAGCGCCAGGTCCAGTGGTGGTGAGGTGGCACCGTGGTCATTGCCGACTGTAGGCTGTTCTGAAGAGATGGGTTTTCAAGTTCCGCTTGAAGGTTCCGAATGTAAGGGATAGTTGGACGTTTTGGGATGCAGAACTCCAGAGGATGGGGGATGCTCCAGCGAAGTCTTGCAGGCGGTTAGATGAGGAACGTACAAGTGTGGAGGAATGGAGGAGATCTTGGGAAGATCGAAGATTACGAGTTGGATGATATCAGGAGATTAGTTCAGAGATATATGGGGGAGACAGATTGTAGATGGCTTTGTAAGTCAATGTTAGTAGTTTGAGTTTGATACGCTGGGGAATTAGGAGCCAGTGGAGGGATTTGTAGAGGAGAGAAGTGGAGGAGCAGCGAGGGGAGAGGTGGATTAGTCGGGCAGCAGAGTTAAGGACAGATTGGAGAGGTGCAAGAGTAAACTGTTGTTGACTGCACTTCTCTGAATGCTTAAAAAGCCACATAAAAAATGTAAACTAACATTCAAAGTGACTTTCTTTTTCTCATTAGAGTGAATTTTTTGTTAGGAATTTTGTATGAATCATGTTTTTTAGAGATTTATAAGAAATCCTTGGCGTAAGCATAGGATAAATGTGAGCCGAGTTTTACTATCTTTACTGTTCTCCTTGTGGTATAATTAATTAAGTGACTATTTCTCAGGACAGTACGATTACAGAGATATCAGATTTATATAGTTTTTTAGGTTTGGCTACAATCACACTAGACACTTTTACATAAAATAAAGCTTTTTTGTATCATGAAATTGTGATGATTATAGTTTTTTTTTTGTTTCTCTGCAAACAGAGTTATGTGAGAGATTTTTTTTGCAGGATGAGTTGTAATTTTTATTGGTACTATTTTGGGCCAAATTATATTTTTTGATCGCTTTCTACTCCACTTCTTGTGAGGCAGAATAAAAAAAAAAATACAGCAATTTAAAAAATTGTTTTTTTTTCATTTTTTTTTTTTTTTTTTTTTGTCACCATTCAATGTTTAATAAGAGTTGTAAGACAGCTTTATTCTTTGGGTCAGTATGAACACAGCAATGCCACATTTTTATTTTTTATTTTTTATGTTTTGCTGCTTTTACACCATAAAAACAATGTTATAGAAAACAAAACTTTTTTTTGCATTGCTGTATTCTGAAAGCTATAGCTTTTTTTTTTTCTCTGGTGGAATTGTTTGGCAACTTATTTTTTGAAGGACAACATTTTCAGCAATATAATTTTTATTTACATATGACTTTTGATTGGGTTGTATTCCACTTGTTATCAGCTGTATGATGAAGACAATTGTTTTTGCTATGTTATATATTTTTTACCGTATTCACGGAAGGGAACACACTCCTTTTCTAACTAGTGTTATATAGATTGGGTTGTTCTGCACTCGACAATATTATTTTTGTATGTTTTTTTATTTTTACATAAACACGAGTACAGTGGATCCTTGGATTATCAGCATAAGGGTATGTGCCCACAGGACGTTTTTTGACCAGTCCTGAACGCAGCAAAACCTGAGGATCCTAGAGTCCTTGACAGGAGAAGTGCTATGATTTTGTCTGCGTTTTTTGCGCGTTTTTACTGCGTTTTTACTGCGTTTTTTTGTGCTTTTTTACTGCGTTTTTTTGTGCGTTTTTCCTGCATTGTTTTCATTGACTGCACCAAAAACACAGGAAAATAGAGCATGTCCATTCTTTCCTTTCTGCACCAAAAACGCAGGGATTTGACAGTTCTTGACACTTGCAAAACCAATGTGTGTGCACAGCGTTTCTGTGAAACACATTGGTTTTGCTGGGAAGCCCAACCGCAGGAACAAATTAGCATACATTACCATAAAACCAATGGTTTTCTGCATGCGGAAACCGCATCAAAACCGCAGCAAAAGCGCCCTGTGTGCACATACCCTAATTCGTTCTGGGAATGTGGCTTGTAATCCAAATCACCTGTGTATCAAAGCAAATTTTCCCATAAGAAATAATTGAAATGCAAATTATTTTTTCCACAACCCAAAAATATCTACTGTAGTCATCTAAAATAATTACAGCTTTGCAATTCATTGTAGTTCTATCCTATATACAGTATACATCTGTAAAGGAAGTTAATCAGTTAAAGTACCTAAAGTTGTTTTAGTAGCGGCATCACACATGTACAGTATCAAATATGGAGGGTTCCATGTTCAGTGTGGGGTGAACACGCAACCCAGTACTGAGGAAAAGACCACAATTGATGGCTTATGTGCATGTGCTAGACGTGGTATTACTAGTACTGTACTGTATCTGCTTAGGGAGGGAGATGCAATACTGTAGAGGGATGGGGAGGGTTCACATTTTGCTCCTATTCCAAATCTTGCTCTTAGGCCAAGATACAATTTTTTTTAAAAGTTCACTTGTCTTGCAAAACACTCTCAAACCAAGTTACTTGTAATCCAAGGTTCCACTGTATGTGTATTTATTGGTATAATATTGTTTTTATTTTTTTTTAGTTCTTTATTTTTTGACTTTTTAAACATACTTTTTAAACCTTTTTTACTAGTTTTCACTCGTTTATTTAGTCGAAATTTTGCACATTAACTTTTATTACTCTGATCGCTTGTATAATGTTTTGCAATACACTAGCATTGCAATACATTATACCTGTCAGTGCTTCCCTGAGAGAAGCCTCATAGTCCATGCTCCTGGCAAAGTCTATCAGGCTTGTCATAGCCGGATGACTGGGAGGTCGTCATGATGACCTCATGATGCTATTGCAACATTCTGGCCCTTATGATCACAGTTCAGGGGTCAGAGAGGGAACACACTCCTTTTCTAAGCGTGCTAAATGCTGCAATTGCTAATAATTGCAGTATATAGAAGTTAAATAGCCAGGGGCATAGCGGGGATTGTTTCTGGTGGTGACAGCTATAACTTACACCGAACTTGGGCGTGCACAGCTCCTGTGACTGCGTGATCACCATGAGGTACCTTTACGTCATTTTTCAGAAACCCCTTCTCAATCATGATGTGAACTTACTTCAAATGTTGGGAAGGGATTAATAGGTTATTTTATTCAACCAGTAAAATGCAAATAATTCTAAATGTAATCAAAATTTGGTGTGACCGATCATTGCCTTCAAAACAACATCAACAGCATCTGTTTTGCCTTCTTCCACATCTGGTACTGTGTGGATTCCAGCACACAGTTTAACCCTTCTTCCCATCCCAAGTAAACAGACCATGAGGTTCAGTAGTCTTAATTTATTGGTGTGATGATAGGAATTTGGTGGTAAAAACTACAATACAAATAGTCTGAGTCAGTACTAGGCACATCACAGAAACCAGCAGAGTGATAATATAACATAGAAATATACATTAAACATGAGTAACTGTGGCAAGGTTTACTGCAAAAGGCACTATTCTACACGAAGGTAAAATCTATTTGTATGCAGTGCAGGAAAACATTAACGTAGATGGAGGATTATATAGCATAACACACTTCTACTAAGCAATATTTATGTAACAGTGGCTGCATCATAACCTGCTTATGTGGCACCCTGCCCTTACAGGTAGCCACAGGACTACCTATGGCATGGATGGATTTCCAAAAGAGGTAACTACATACACCCAACACCTTCCACCCCAAAACAGTAGGGGGAGCTCCACTTGCTGCCTTTAAGCAAGATCCCCTATAAATACTGGTGCTGGGGGCAGAGTTAGCCAGAGTGTGCAGACGTTAGGAGAACTGTGAAGACATCATGGGGTGTCAGTGCTGTGCTAGGCCTGAGCCAGTTGACCAGCCTAGCCAGTGTGAGGGCCTGAGAGTGAGGTCGAAGGCAATGCTTAAGAAGTAGAGAAGCGGACTGGGGGCAGAGGAGCCATACCGTTTCACCCCAAGGAGCAACCCGGCTACTGGAGTCTGAGTCTGCAGGAGAGCATCAAGCCCAGCAGAAACATTGGTTCAACGAGAAGACTCCAGCCTCCTGGGCACCTGTCACGCAACCAATAGGGGAGCCAGGGACCACAGGAGAAGTCATAACGGTAGCCCACAAAGAGGTTCTCGACACTACAAGACAGGTGAGAGAAAGACCCAGAGAAGGTCAGGCTTAGTTTTACACGGGTCAGAGACTTCAACGAGGGAAAAGAGATGAGGAGGCCTTATCCATCACTCACTGTGGAAATCCAGAAGTGCGATCCCGACCACCTGGAGTGTACCCTTGACAGTTTCTGCAATACCATCAGTAAAGGTACAGAAACGATCCACAGAGACACCCATCCGGCCTAGAGACTGTCGCCGCAGCCCAGCTGCCTAATCACCTCCCTGTGCAAATTCCCGTCACCTCATCACTGCCTTGGGGACCCCGCTTCACCTGTGGGGAGCTGTACCCACCCAAACTGCCCGTCCATCATCCCCAGAGGTCTGAAGCAGTGCTGGTACCAGAATCCACAAGTGGCGTCACAAGACTTTTATTACTTCCCATTTTTGTTTTCCCCTTTTTCAAGTGACCCCAGGGTACAGGTACAGGCAGGCCACCAGTGACATTCCCTTACAGTAAACGCCCGGATATAGAGTTCCCAAAAACCCCTGCACAGGTCACCTACATGGCTTTTATCATAGAGATACAATCCTCACCGGATTTAGCTGGACAGGGGGAGTAGTTGCAAGGAGGGAGCAGAATCCAGGGACATGTGTCTTATCTCTCTGGAGCCTGGGAAATGTTTGCATGTCTCTCCTTCTTCCCGGAGAAGCAGGGATGCTGTCCGTCATAATACACTGATCTTAAAAGTCAAGACACCTTAATCTATAGGAATGCAGCTTGTATGTATTAAACACATTTAAACATTATAGCGAGATAACATATTACTAGGGATGGGCGAATCTACTCGCTAGGACTCGTTACTCGGCGAGTAGTAAGGGACTCGCAGGACTCGGTACTCGGCGAGTTTCCCAGTGATGACTCGCACGAGTCCAATGCAAATCAATATCAATCCTAGTTTTGTCAGAAACACTGACAAAACTAGGATTGCCATTGTTTGCATTGGACTCGTGCGAGTCATCACTGGCTACTGTGCCAGTGATAGCAGGGAGACTCGCAAAGTAACTGCTGTTTCTTTGCGAGCCGAGTCCAGCTGTCTTCTCTGTGCAGCTCCAGGGTCCTAGAACCTGCCTGCTCACAGACATGATGTAGCAGTGCTGAGATTGTTCTCAGTCTGCTCATTCCCTGTGCATGTAGCAGAGAGGACATCGCGTTTTGGACTACGTCGGACGGAAGAGGATTTTTTTAATTAAAGATGGAGTCCCTAATGGCTTTTTTTTTTATTTCAAATAAAAGATTTTCTCTGTGTTTTTTTAACCCTTTATTGGAGATTCTTAGTGGCTGGGTCAAACGTGGCCTGACATTAAGAATCTCGGGCTTAATACCAGCTTGTATAACAAAGCTGGTATTAACCCCTTTATTACCCAGCGTGCTACCGCCACCAGGGCCGCTGGAAGAGCGGGGTTCAGCGCCAGAGGATGGCGCTTCAATGAACGCGCCATCTTCTGGGGCGGCTGCGGGCTGCAATTTGCAGCGGGGGGTGCCCAGAAAGCTTGGGCATCCCTGCGCTGCGGATTCCAGCCCTCAGCTGCTTAGCTGTACCTGGCTAGACATAGAAATTGCGCGGAGCCCCACGCATTTTTTTAAAATTATTTAATGAATTTCAGAGTCAGAGTCTCAGAGTCAGAATCTCAGAATTTCATGAAATAATTTAAAAAAAATGCGTGGGGCTCCGCGCAATTTCTATGTCTAGCCAGGTACAGCTAAGCAGCTGGGGGCTGGAATCCGCAGCGCAGGGATGCCCAAGCTTTCTGGGCACCCCCCGCTGCAAATTGCAGCCCGCAGCCGCCCCAGAAGATGGCGCGTTCATTGAAGCGCCATCCTCTGACGCTGAACCCCGCTCTTCCAGCGGCCCTGGTAGCGGTGGCACGCTGGGTAATGAAGGGGTTAGGGCCAGCTTTGTATTATCAGCTGGCCCTAAGCCCGAAATTTATGGTGGTCACGCCAATATTAGACATGACCGCCATGAATTTCTATTAAATTGTTTTAAAAAAAACACAACACAAAGAAAATTTTTTATTAGAAATAAAAAAAAAAGCCATTAGGGACTCCATCTTTAATTAAAAAAATCCTCTTCCGTCCGACGCAGTCCAAAACGCGATGTCCTCTCTGCTACATCCCCTGTGTATAGATATAGATCTCTATGCACAGGGAATGAGCAGACTGAGAACAATCTCAGCTCTGCTACATCATCTCTGTGCACAGACATTCATGTCTGTACACAGGGAATGAGCAGACTGAGAACAATCTCAGCACTACTACATCAGGCAGCAGGCAGGCTCTAGGACCCTGGAGCTGGCAGCCAGCACAGAGGAGACAGGACTCTTATCTGTGCGAGTCAGCGATTACTTACAAGTAAACGAGCAATGCAAATAAATGACAAAACTAGGATTGCTTCAGGCTGAAGCTTCCGAGACACATCTGCGAGTTGTAAATCTCACACTACTCGCTATTACTCGCTTCCCCATTCATTAACATTGGACTCGCTAGACTCGCAACGAGTAGCGAGTCCTGGGCTCGGACTCGCTAGAGTCAAGCGATTCCGAGTAATTTAGGATTCGCCCATCACTACATATTACCGCTATGGGTTGTAGCAAGTGTTAAACTATAAATACTTTCTTTACTGGGCATGACTGGGCAGAACAGCATCACTTCTTCTAGTTACTGTATACGTTTATGCAGTTTTTGAAAAAAATTTGCAAACATCTTAGTGAACTAACCACAGATCTTCAGTATATGAGGCTTGAGCAAATTCTTCTGTCTCTTCACATAATCCCATGTAGCATTGATAAGGTTGAAATCAGGGTTTTGTGGGGCCATATGATCACTTCCACGACTCCATGTTCTTCTTTATGCTGTGGATAGCTTTTAATGACATTGGCTGTATTTTGGGGGTTGTTGTCCAGTGATATGATATATTTGGAGCCTGTATTTTAATTTCTCTTTTGTTCATTCACTTTATATTTTGTTAATTGATAAAGATTAACTATTAACCCTAAAATCTTTGAAAGCTTCCTTACTTTGCAGAATTTCTTCCACACCTGCCTAAAACTTTTGCACAGTAGTGAACATTGCACACAAAGCCTGATTTAAACAACAGGCCATGTTCTGATGACACATTCCCTATAATTGACTTCAACTTTAGAATGGCTTTGCTCAAAAGGTAAATCATGAAGACCAACGCAAGTGTGAACATGACTTATGCATGAAACCTAGAAGTACAGTTACAGTATATCACACAGCTGTATCTCAAGCAATGAGCAAACACTCCTTACAGATCATAAAACTATTAAAAGCAGACACAATGCAAGGGTTATAAATACAAATGGTGAAAAACTGTAAGGAATAAGTAGCATTTATTGTCTTCTCAGCCATATTTATTACCATAATTAATGCTATCTATGCTATGAGATAAACCAGATCTCCATGATTTATTATTGCTTTTTATGCATATATATTTTTTTGCACAGTGGGATTATAGCCTTCATACAGCAGGCATCGATTTATTTTACATCGTGACAGGTTAATACCATATCAGTGTAATGTTTGTTTTCTTGATAAAAGTTATAAAAGAAAACCCTTTGTATTTGACCTTTTGGATTTTTTTCTGTCTTAGACTAATATTGCCTTAAGAAAAGTTGTATACTTTTATATATATAAAGAGAGAGAGAGATGCATCTCAATGAATTAGGCCCCTTTCACATCTATGCGCCGATGTGTATAGCATAATTGCACTAGTGCTGGTGGAAGCGCATGTGCTGTCACAGTCCAGCACAGCCAAGCACATCGGCGCACAGCCATTACCTGCTATGGGCGAGCGCAGACAGATGGATCCCCGAAACGCAAGTGTGGCAGGTCCTGTGTCACAGCGCATGCACTACTCCGGATGCACCGGAAACGTCGCATGACTCATTTCCGGTGCGTCCGGAGTAGCGCATGGGCTGTGACACAGGACCTGTCACACTTGCGCTTCTGGGATGCGGTCTCCTGAGCTCGCCCAAAGCAGGTAATGGCAATGCGAGTGCAATGCGCTTCATCTGTGTGCCGATGCGCTGGGCTGTGATAGCACCTGTGCTTGCACCTGCACTAGCGCAATGATGCTAAACGCATCGGTGCATAGATGTGAAAGGGGCCTCAGAATATCATCTGAAACAAACTGGTGATGTTTGCAGAGACATTGGCCCCATTCACACACTGCTTTTTTTGCTGCGTATTTTTACGCACAAGCTCAAAAATAGCCAGGAGTGGAACAATCAAAACTGGGAGTGGCACACTTAGAGGAAAGGTCTAATAGAAACAAGTGCTCCACTTATATATTTAATCACCCACTCCTGGTTTGTGATGAGCTTGTGCTTAAAAATACGCAGCAAAAAAAGCAGTTTCGATCAGGTTTGTGTGTCAAAACCAGGAGTGTCTCCAAAACTCAGAACAGGTGTCAATCTTTCAATAATAGTTTTCAAGTTCCTCTCCTGCTTCTTCTCCTGGTTTTGGCACACAAACTGGATGGACACTGATCAGTGAAAAAACTGAAGTGTGAAGCTAGCCATTGTCTTTAAGAAAATGGTGCTTGAGATTGCAGTATGCACATGTGCTGACTCTGGCACCATTTTTTTTTGAAGACTTTAACTACAATGTGAACACAGCACTGCACACGCACCAGTCATCTCTGCTTTGGACAGAAGGACGTGTTCTTATCTATGGCCAGGGTCACATTTGCGGTTGGACCCTGGCCTGCCGGATTCCGGTTTCAACTTAGCAATTTTTCCATCACCGCATAGCGTTTCCGCTATGCGGTGCTGGAAACCGCAGTCCCTAGTTACCCGGTGTTTACCTGCACGACCTGTCACACAGGCAGCGGCTCGGAGGGCGTTTTACAGCGCCGCACAGGAAATCGTGTCTGCAACGGTTTCCTGTGCGGCGCTGTAAAACGCCCTCCGAGCCGCTGCCTGTGTGACAGGTCGTGCAGGTAAACACCGGGTAACTAGGGACTGCGGTTTCCAGCACCGCATAGCGGAAACGCTATGCGGTGATGGAAAAATTGCTAAGTTGAAACCGGAATCCGGCAGGCCAGGGTCCAACCGCAAATGTGACCCTGGCCTATCTCCCGCTGGCTGCTTTCCATGCCTTTATTTAAATTTTGCGCGATTATCCTCATGGCCGATGTTTGCAAAGTGCTATGTTCACATTGTAGTCAAATTCTTCAATAAAAAGGCACAAGAGTGTGCGTGTGCCGATAATGCACACTCCGGTGCCATTCTCTTGAAGACACTTTGAGACAATAGTACCTGCTGATTCCAGGTTTTTCTATAACTCCCCAAAGTTGGTTCTTGGCTGTTGCACAACTCTTCTGATATTCTTTTCACTCTTCTGTCTGAAATCTTGTGGCCTCGTTCCGGCTCTCAGAGATTTATTGAGAGCTTGTGATGTAACTTCTAACTTCTGGCCAGTCAGTTGTTACGGGCACAAGATGGTTTCACGGGACCGACACTGGGTCGGTAAGACATGAAGCCACCATAAGATGTGTTTATGACTGGGGCAGAGGGGATGCTGAGGTTGAGGTCAGCTCCCCAAAGAGACTTGGAGACACCATGTTTACCTGGATATATACTGCTGTTTTATGGATTTCTCAGTTTTTCAAGCAATAAAGCTTCTTGTGCCGCTCACTAAACTTTTGCTTTGTTGATTGTGGGATACCGGAGAAGAAGATACAGGTACAAGAAGACTTCACAGGACTGGCACAGGGTCGGTCAGATGTGAAGCCAGCAGAAGATGAGTATATGACTGGGAACAGGGGGCTTAGATTTAAAGCACCACTCCAGCGGTGAGAAAAGCAAGAAATATTTAATGGTGCTTTAAACCTGTGGCCACTGAGATATGGGCACTAAAAAGCACCCAAATTTTGTTTATGTGAAACCTGCAGGACATTATTATGCAGGTCTAGGACAAACTATGGACAGAACTTGTGATTGCCGGATCAGATACAAGGAATGCAGATCTACGTCATCTAATAAACTTAAACTCAGAGCTAAGGTTATGGTACATGTGACTAATCCAGCCCTTTTTTATCTGACTTACTCATATCTGCTACACCTGTCTTACCCGTCTACCTAGCCCATCTTTTTCTTTGATATAAGTCTCTCATTTCTTTGAAAAATCTACATGTTTATTTAGTGGAAATTGTAGCAATAGCCCATTCCAAACATTCAGAGTTCATGTTACCACTACGACTCCCGCTTATGGTACATTACATTGTTGCAACGAGCCTTTGAATAGGCCTAACCTATTTTCCTCGCACACAAGAATGTCCCTGATCTTCCGAATGTGATTATTCTCAAGTTTACCAATCTTTACTGTTTATTTCTAACCGACTAGAAATAGATGAATTCAGTGAATTTTATAGTGCCACATTGTTGTCTCTGAGTCTGAGAATAGAACGTGATACATTGATGAAAGTGTTCGGGGAGGGAAGGACAAGGGGCTTCTCAGATGTTCTACCATCGTGCAACAAGCTGGACACTCAGACAAGTTTATTCAATTAGAGGGATCAGTCCGGTCTCCCCTGTTCCATGGCAAATACGTTTAAGCTATTGTCTTCTGCTGTCAGCAAAATAAATCAAATCAACCTATAGGAGAAGTCTAATATGATTATGTTGTAATTGTATTCAATCAGGGAATTCACAGCGTTATCCGAGACCATTCTCGGCATTCTATACCACTCAGGAGTCTTTGATGTGTAATATTGTAGAAAGTCAAAAGTCTCATGTATACGAAGCAGGCATCAGTTTATTACTATTATCTTTGTGCACTGCATTCACAAAAGTGTCACATATGTAAGATTGTTGCAAGTATCATATATCAATTACACTTGTCAAAATGAATCACCAGGTGTAGGAAGAGGTATTAGCCATAAAGCATGCTAATTAATTTTTTTACGCTGAAAAGGATATATGTATCTTTTACACAAAATTTGCCATGAACCTCCAATAGATATGGGTTGACCTGAGTTAAAGGGAATCTGTCAGGTGATTTTCTAGTACAATATTAATGGTTTTCTGGAATAGGGCTTGAGCTACCCTTTCAGAATCAGTAACTTTTATTGCTATACCTTCTCATGTTAATATGCAGCAAATCTCGGAGAATTCAGTTTCGCCCGCGGGCTAGTCAAGCATATGTAAATCCAAGCTAATTATGCACTGATCCTCACTCCTATAATATTGCCACCCACTTATCCTGTGAGGTCATCAGTTACATTTAAAAGCCAATAAAGAGTGAGGCGAACGTGGCACTAAGCGTTACCTCTGTCAGGTCCGGATAATCTTCCAGTTATGGCGTGTTCCCAACCGGCCGTGCACAGCCAAAGCACCAGCATTTGAAGAGCAAAAAAGAGAGGGCGGCACTCACCGGAGTATACAGGATAGTCCTTTATTCCAAGAACTCGTGGAAAAACAGGGTGCAGGGAGGGGGCATGAAGGGCCAACGGACTACGACGCCGTTTCGCGACGCGTGTCGCGAAATGGCGTCGTAGTCCGTTGGCCCTTCGTGCCCCCTCCCTGCACCCTGTTTTTCCACGAGTTCTTGGAATAAAGGACTATCCTGTATACTCCGGTGAGTGCCGCCCTCTCTTTTTTGCTCTGAGTTACATTTAAAATATTCAGTCATTTACTATAACTGCGGAGAGGTGGGTGTGGGAGTAGTGCATAATCAGTTTTAATTTACATATGCTTGACTATTCGGCACATGACACTGAATTTTCCAGGGCTTACAGCAATAAAACAGGAGAAGGTAAATAAAAGTTACTGATCCTGAAAGGGCTGCCGAAGCCCAATTCAGGTAACCATTGCTATTGTATGAGCAAATCACCTGACATGTTCCCTTTAAGAAGACAGGTGTTCAAAAAACAATATAGCTATTTAAAAAATCTAATTCTTTATTCATTTAGGATTAAAAAATAAATGTCGATGGCAACAATATACAATTACAACAAACAAAGTGCAAAAATTAAGATATTATCAGTCATAACAACCCCCTCCAGTGCACTAGGCTGATCTCTTCAAAAACACACTAAGAAGAAAATAAATTGATCATTAATGATATGTCCAAGACTATAGTTAGTCCTCTATGATAAAATTACTCACCAAAGAACACCTATAACTAGAAAAAGATGTTTGATAGGATCCTACTTGATATATCTTCAGTTTTATATATGTACATGTGTGTGATTGGTGACCTATTGGAACCTTATTCTGTGTGCATAAAAAATACCAGAAATAACCCCCCTTAGAGAAGCACTGGTATTTTGCACTTGTGATGCCTTCTCCTATATTACTGAGGCCTACTGCATCCTGCTGAGCGCATATTGTTAGAGACCATGTAGCTGCTCTTGGTGAGTTTTTTTGAATTTATGTTCCTTCTTTTGCTATTTCTTATCATTCATGAATATAGTGTTTAGGGACTTGTAAGCATGACGATACTTGACATGGGTTACGGACTTACGTGTTTTGGTCCAAAATACCTACCAATACCTCACATTTATGTTTTGTATTGTGTTTTTTTGCACTTTTTTCTTTATGCAGGGTGCAGCTGCACCATATAGGGTGTCTGTCTTGTTGGGATGCATTGATATGATGCCTAACTGCCCACCTAGTTCTAATAGTAAGGGTGTATGTGAGGCGGTCGACATTGTAGGGGGTACTCGCATACTCGAGCTGATGACGACTTGGATGGGGGATCACGGCTTGTCGGTCCCCGGTCCCATGCCCTGGACCTTCAATGGCAGGGAATGGTGGGGGATGATGGTGGTGAAGGGGATTGGTTATGTGACGCCACCTGTGGTACCTGGTAACGTGAATACCAGCGTTGCGGCCGGCCGCTGAGGTGATGGAGGTGCAGCTCAGTGAAGTACAGCTCCCCACAGGTGGAGTTTTACCTCAGGGCAGCAGGGATGGATGAGGGGAGTCGTAGTAGCGGTTCTACCCTTTCGGTGAGACGATGATGAAGCTGAGGCCCTCCGCCCGCCGGCGGGAAGGAAGACAGAGACCGATTCAACTTCAACTCCACCTTACTTGTACCGGCAGATGTTATTGAGAAACAAGGTACAGTCTGGTTTAATAGGTACTAGTGGTTAGTTCAGGGTACCCCTATGGAGTCTCCAAATGTTCTTTTCTGATAGTCTCTCGGGGTCTAATTCTGTCCTTCTCTCTATTTATCTATGGCGCCTACGGCTACCCAGGTTCAGAGGGCCCGCGGCTGGTCAGTTTACGGCCAGGGATGAACCGCTGTCCACCTTGGCTTCCATGTTGCCGGTGTTCCCCAGACGTTACCAACCGGCTCCAACAGGTGTTGGTCTGTCCCCTTCCGTCCCGGGACACCCTTCTGAAGATGGGTGATCCCTCCTGTCACAGAGCTGTCAGGCGCGTCCTGACTGACTGCCTTCCCAGCACTAACTGAACTCACTCACTAACGGTCACTTAAGTCTCCTGCACTAACCTAGACTCCACCCCTTTTTAGTACCTACTGAATAACTAGTCCCTTACTCTAAAGGTACCGTCACACGTATCAATATTGTTGCCGATATCGTTCTGTGACGCTTGAAAAATGTTGAAACGACATCGCTGCATGTGACACTACAAACGATGAACGATCAGTCGGCTGATCGTTCATCGTTTGATTTGAGGACAGGACTTCAAATCTATCTTTGGCCGCCCGGTGGACACGCAGCATCGCTGTGTGTGACACCGGGAGACGACCGATAAGCCAGCTCCCAGTGCCTCTCTGCAAGCGCTGGGAGCTGGTCTCCAAGGTAAACGTCGGGTATCTAGGCAGCGCGCGCCCAGATGTAGGACTTTGTATATTTCCCTGTTATAATCCCTTCCTTCCATTTTTTTCTTCATTTTTCTAGCAAAGGTTTAAGACTGCATTTCTCCCTGACAATTCCATTAGTTGCTGCCCATTGTTCCAGTTTGCTTAGATCTTTTTGAATCCACTCTCTTGCTTCTCTAGTATTAGCTATCCCTCCTCACTTTGTGTCATCAGCAAATTTAACTAGTTCACCATCAATTCCTTCACCCAAGTCATTGATAAAGATGCTGAACAACACAAGGCCCAGGGCATAGCCCTGTGGTATCCCACTTGAGACATTCTTCCAATTGGATGTGCAGCTATTTATGACCACTCTTATGAATCCAATCACTTAGCCAGTTATGAATCCACCTAACAGTTGCCTTGTCCATTCCACACTTGCTCATTTTTTCAACAAGGATGATGTGAGATACTTTGTCAAATGCTTTGCTGGAGTCAAGATATGCCCTACCTGCTGTGTTTCCAGGATCCAGCCAATCAGTGATTTTGTTATCAAAATAAATTACGTTAGTCTGACATGACTTATTAGTTGCAAACCCTCTGGTTAATCACTTAATTTCCATCAAGGTACTTGCGTACATGTTGTTTAATAATTTGTTCAAAGATCTTTACTAGTAAAGAAGTCAAGCTCACAGGCTAATAGTTCCCTGAGACCATCTTCTCAGCCTTTTTGAAGATAGGGACAACATTTGCTCTTCTACAGTCTTCTGGGACTTCTCCTGTACTCCAAGAATTTTCACAAGTTATGGAGAGTGGTTCGAAAATGTCCCTTGCGATCTCCTTCAGTTCCCTGAGGTGTAATTCATCTAGACCGGGAGACTTGAATTCATTTGTTAGCTATTTATTAGCGGCAATCCCAAGGAAAAAACATTGAACTTAAAGGGGTTGTCTAATAAAAATTATTATTTCCTACCAGTTGGACAGTGGTTAACTTTCTGATCAGTGATAATCTAACCACTTAGACCTGCAATGACTGCCAGATCGGGGATTTTTGCAGTGATCAGGGAGCATTTACCCCAGTAACAAAATGGAGCTGCAAAACAGACACCTGACCACCACTCCATTCATCTGCTGTGGGGCTGCAAGAAAAAGTTAAGCATAGCACTCAACAGGCACATATGGAATAAATGGTGTGACTCACAACAGCCTCATTTTAACTATTCTAAAGGCCCAGTTACACACACAGATAATTGTGCAGAGATTGTTGGCAGATCTCTGGTTGCAGTGAAATCATATTTCACTGCAACCAGAGATCTGCCAACAATCTCTGCACAATTATCTGTGTGTGTAACTTGGCCTTAAGATAATATAACATACAGTTTATTGATCCAGAGGTAATTTACAGTTGTGGAACCCATAAGGCTGCTTTCACATAACGATTTTCGGTCATCCGATTGTATCAGTTTCAAAACGGATACAATCGGATCCAAAATCGGACCCCATGTTTTCCTATGGGAATCGGATGGGATCGGATGTGCCACTATTGGCATCCGATTTTGCCAGCATCCGATCCCATCCGATGTAATCACGGGCACAAAATCATAGCCTGCTACGATTTTGTATTCGTGACTCACATCGGACAGCCTCGGATCACTGCTGATCCGAGGCTGTCCGATGTGCCCACAGCATGGGAGCCTATGGACATCGGATCTGAGGTGACCTCAGATCCGATGTCGGCTCCGTATCTCCCTTTCTTTCCCTGCTCTGCTCCTCCATCTTCTGCCCTCTCCTATTCTATATGCTGTGCCCCCGCTATTCTATTCTGTGCCCCCTCTTCTCTATCCTCATCTATCCCTATCTTGTCCCCTGTCCTCTTCCCTGTCCTCTCCATGTTTGTAAAAAATAAAAAAACCTCCTCCCGGAGGATACATCACCTGTCACCGGCTCCACCGCTGCAAGCACGATCGGGACTGAAGAGCCTGTGATGATGTAAGAGACCCGGTCAGCTGACCGGGTCATGTGACTCTGACATCATCACAGGTCCTTCAGTCCCGATCGTGCTTGCAGCGGTGGAGCCGGTGACATGTGATGTATCCTCCGGGAGGAGGTTTTTTTATTTTTTACAAACATGGAGAGGACAGGGAAGAGGACAGGGGACAGGATAGGGATAGATGAGGATAGAGAAGAGGGGGCACAGAATAGAATAGCGGGGGGACAGAGTAGCATAGGAGAGGGAAGAAGATGGAGGATGCAGGAGTAGGGAGAGACAGGGGACCGCAGGATCCACACGGATCCTGCAGATCGGATGGCTATTTGCCATCCGATTGCAGGGATCCGTATGGATCCGTGCCTGTCCGTGGGATCCCCCTTCAAAGTCGGATCCCACGGACAGGCACAAAATCGTTATGTGAAACCAGCCTTAGATGGACCACCGCTAATCAACAAGTTATCACTTACCATATGCATTGGTGATAACTTGTTTTCATCGGACAACCCCTCTAAATTAGCCAAACATATTTTTCTCAGCAGGATTGGATGACCATCCAATACGACCATGAGCACACATTGAGTATTTGGAGAGTTTTTTACCTCAGTATTTGTAGCCAAAACCAGGAGTGGTTTTGGCTACAAATACTGAGGTAAAAAACTCAGAAGTGGTGTCGTGTTTCCATTAGACTTTTCCTCTGATTGTTCCACTCCTGGTTTTAGCTTACAATTACTGAGGTAAAAAAAAGTATCAAATCATTAATGTGTGCACATGGCGGAAGAGTTAAGGTGGGGTCACACGTGGCGATTTCGCCCGCGACATCGCCGAAAAGTGACGTCACAGCGATGTCGCGGGCGATATTGCAAGTGCGTCGCGCTGTGTGACAGCGCGACGCAACTGCAAATTATTGCTGGTCGCAGGTTGACAGGTTTATGAACATGTTCATAAACCTGTCAACCTGTGACCAGCGATTAGGCTGGATCGCGCCGTCTGACACTGTTGGCGGCGCGATCCAGCCTATATCGCAGTGTTTCTGAGCCATCGCTCGCTGGGCTTAGCCCATCCCTGTGAGCGATGGCTCCGCCCACATCGCCGCCGCGTCACCGGCAACGTCGTGCCGTGTGACAGCTGGCCTGCGATGTCGGAAGCGAGCGGGCACCCGCACATCGCTTCCGACATCGGAGGCCAGATCGCCGCGTGTGACAGCACCTTTAAGGTCTCTAGTATATGATGACTTACAAAATAAATATTGGGCATTATACATTCAAATACCCTATAACTAAGTTTTCCAAAGAGACATCAGCAGAGGTTTCTGGCATTTTTTTTACTCCTCTTTGGCTTGAAAATACATAAACGCTCAGTCAAACTCAGAATTTATATGTATGGAATAGTCAGGAGAAATAGCTGTCGTCAAAACAAGCATCGGGTCAACACCCAAAGAATATGGACACCTTAACCACAATTTACCCAGTGCAACCAGCAAAATAATTCACTTTTTTTAATATGTCAATAATGTGTAGTTCACATGGAAATGGAAATGCAAATGAACATGTCCATTCGACTTTTACCAACTTGTCCTTCTCTTTTCTCCAACCTCAAGGTAAAATTTTGCTGAAGGCATTGGTAAGCTACCTGACCTATTATAAGCTACATAATACCCAGGATGGATCTAGGTAACAGGTATGTCAAGGGCTCTGGACTGCATTCTCTAGAAATGAGGCAGTGATTAGCGCTGGTCCAGCGGTCACAGGATTACCTCCATAGAGGAGACTGTTAGCATTAGTGACACTGACAGACAATTTGTATCAATTACTAAAGTTCTAATCTTGAGTATTTCAGAGTGTCAGAGAGACATCACAAGTAGACTGCTAGTGGCCCTGAGGCTTCCTGGTAGCTTATAATTGCGGTATGTGTGAAGACGAGCCCCGGGACATAAGAGAATAGTCTTTAGAGAGTATATTATCAGATCATTAGACTGAAGCATTTACTCAGCTGATGGACCATTACACCCATTGAAATTACAATTAAGAAAATAATTGCATACAGTTTGCTTTTCATAAAGAATTGACTTTGGATGTCCATACTATTTACTGACACAAACTAGTAAAAGTGATATAGTGTACAGGCTGTATGTCCCTTCTTATGGCAGATGATTGGTGAAATTGCATCAATACATAACCAGATTGCCTTACCTTTTAATTATAATTATGGAATTAGAGGTGACCGTATCTGACAAAATTCAAATTCACCAAATTGCACAGACTTTCCTGATTTGCAGCAAAATATTTCCCTTTTTATACTAGGAGGTCTCTCCAGATCCCAGAGAATAATAAAAGTAAGATGCTGAAAATAAAAGAACAATACTTATACTAACATCTCCTGCCTCTGCGCTGTACATAGTCCCTTGTCCAGTCCTTGAATCATCTTCTTATCACCGTCACCTAGCACTAAATCCCTGGACCTCTTCTAGCTATAGCAAGACATTGGGCTTTGATGAGGCTTGAGATGTTTGTGTGCAGGGGCAAGTTGGGTCGTCATTGTGATATTAAGGCATGCCCTATAACCTTGTATGTAAATGCATGAAATGTCCTCTGGCCTCAACAGAGCCGGATGTCATGGAATTTAGCGCTTGCAGTGATGGATATAAGAAGACACATCAAGGATTGGGCAAGGAATGGTGCAGAGTAGAGGGGCCTGAGAGGTGAGTGGTAAGGTGAGTATGAGTATTATTAAAAAAAACAAACTATGCTTTGATAGCATTTTAAGGGTCAGCAAAATGGTGGCTAGCCAGCCTCCACGCTGCTGAATCCAATATTTCACAATAACAAATGCAGATTTTTTAAATATTTCAGAGAATTTCAATTTCAAGATGCTCATCTCTATCTGGAATATCCCTTACACTAATCCAAGATTTTCCACACTCTACAAAGTTGTGGTTACACATTGGTTATTCTCCTATATGTTTCCAAAAATGTATATTTCCCAAATTTAAAGAGGTTGTCCACTACGTTTACATTGTTTGCCTATCCTTAGAATAGGTCATCAAAGGATATGTGGCAGTGCGCCACCCAGCACCCCCGATCAGCTGTACCCGGTGTTGCCAGTGCCCGGAACTGCACAATTACGGAGCTGAACAAGCTCTGTCAACTGTATAGTGACCATAGCTGGGTACTTCACATCCGTCCTTTATTCAAATCAATAAGGGGGGGCAGGTACAGTACTTGGCCACGGCCACTAGTCCACGGACAGAGCTGTACTGTGAAGCTGCATAATTGACCAGATCAGGTTGTCACTGGTACAGCTGATCAGCATTGGTGCTGGGTGTTGCATATCCCATCACTCTGACATTGATGACCCATCCTAAAGGTACCATTACACGCTTCAATGTCGTAATGATCTCACCAACTATCTCACGGGAGCGTGGTCATTAGGACATCATTTAGAGATCGTTGGTGAGGTGTCACACCTATAGATATCGTGAACGACGCACCAACGATGCGGCGAGCAGCTATCATTCGCACAACCCAGCGACCGATACTTGTTAACTGCTGTAAATAGGTGAAGTCGTTAACAACATCGTTATCGCGGTGTCACACACACAACGATGCAGCAGGTTGGCTGAATGAAGATCATCTTATTTGAGAACATGTTCTCAAATCTGCGATCAGTGATCCAACGATTTATCCAACGAAGTAGGAACGATGTCGTTTGGACGACTCCAAACCTGTGGCGTTTGAGCGATATTGTTCACGATATCGTACCATGTAACGGGGCCTTAAGGATAAACCATCAATGTAAAAGTGGTAAAGAACCTCTGTGTTAAAAGTAGCTTTTTTCCCACCATGCTTATCTAGATCTAAAACTAATGGACTTCCTTGACTTTTAATAGGCCCTCTGAGGTTTTGTTAACATTCTTGTCATTCAGATTGCTACTGCAATGAGGGGCCTAAGGCACTAATATTTGGTATGGAATATCCTAGATATGTAAATCAAGTTACTGTTTTTGTTACAAAATTAGATTACCATATTTTTAAGATTATAAAACACACATTTGTTCCCCCAAATTTGGGGGAAAAGTGGGAGGTGTGTTTTATAATCTACTTTACTGTAGGGGGTGCAGCTCCAGAGCGGTGTGTGGGGGCTGGAGGAGGCTGGCTGTGGGCTGCAGAGACAGCGGGAGGTCACGTAACCCTGCTCATTATACTTATACAATATGCACTGCACCCGCCACTGTCCACTTCTCAGTGCTGAAGTTGCGCTGGGAGATGGACGGGGGAGCGGTGCATATTATGAGCCTGCTCTCACCCCATCATCCTGCACTCACCCCCACCATTCTGGATATGCACCCTGTTACTCTATATGTCCCCGTGCTGGCACACATACATTCAAATAATAAACAACTGATAACTTACCCTCTGCCACGCCATGCTCAACGTTCACCACTTTCATCCTGTCTCTGTGCTGCTCGGTATTTAATCATGTGACATCACTACTGTGGGCCGCAGTCACATGATTGGAAGATGCTGGGCAGAGAGACAGGATGAAATCAGTGAGCTGTGAGCACAGGGCGGCAGAGGGTAAGTTATCAGCTGTTTATTCTTTTACTGTGTGCACGCCAGCATGGGGACATATAGAGTGATGGGAAATATCCAGAATAAAGGGGGTGGGTGCAGGGCGGGGGCCATATCCAAGGTGGGGGGGAATATGCACCATCACTGGGGGCCATAGCCAGGATGGGGGCTATGCATATCATAGAGAAGGAGTAAAGACTTGAATATAATGCAAAATATCAAATTTTATTGGAATTGACAAAAACCGGATAAGGCAGGGGACGATCATAAAGTGCTCAGTGCAAAAAGCAAGGGACTGTCTGCGTAGGTTACAGGTAGTCAGACCCTTAAAGAACTGTCCCGTTATTTACATATATAAAATGGTGTCTGCGCAGAGACCCACATTCACACCATAGGTTTACATATAATAGTGCCATACATATCAGTATCCTGCGTAATGCTGGATAGAAAATACACATAAACAGTGGATAAGCATGTTCATTGTTATCCTAGCAGCTAGTTGCATACCAGATTAGAAGGCACATATAAGACAATACCATTGTGTGGGTACAGGGCACAGCACCTAGATTGCACTGCAGGTGGACAGTTATCAAGCTAAGGTCAAGTTCGCATAATTACCAGAACCGTCACCGGCCATCAGCACTGAGCAGCAGGGGTGAGCAGGGGGTGGTCCGGACCACTAGGGGACCCCAACGCGTTTCGTGACCTTAGAGTGCCGGTCACTTCATCAGGGGATGCTCTGGGCTCCTCTGTTGGACATTTTTATATCGGCTCCGTCACCAGAAGTGACGTTACGCAAGCCGGTCACCTGACCGGAACTGTACGCGCTCGCGTCACAGGACGCTGCACCGCCCACCGCGCCGACGTCGGGCCGCACTCGCACGCACGGTCGCAGGGACGCGTCACCATGGCGACCGTGCGTGCGTGGGGCACAGACATCAGCGCTGGCAGACAGGAGATCCTGCAGCGCGGCGCGCACAGTGTACAAGGACCAAAAAAGAACTCTGCAACTATTATGTTATCAATTACTCCAGTATACACATATACTCCCTTATCATATTCTGACAATATCCCATAACAATTCATGGTAACCAGTATGACATATTGGTGGAGTCTTTTTCTGGTTCTTCAATATATTATGCAGAATTCAGTATGCAGTCCTCAGAATCTTCCTAAGAGACCTTGCTTGTCATTATTATGTGAGCCAAAATTGTCCCAACAAAGCCAAAGGAGGAACCTAAGAAATCCATAAAAAGAAAAATAGAAAACATAAAATGTCAGAAAAATTCTGACTCTAGAGTTAAAAGAGGTACAGAAAGGCCAGGACACACCCGGCAGCAGCGACTACAGGAAGGACGCAAAGCTCAAATCCTCGTTTAGACCAATTGGCGACATTGTGTCCAATGTCACTATCCACTTTGTTTCCCGCTGTGACAGTACTTTTCGAACATCACCACCCCTAATACCACCGTGCACCACGTCAATACCCCTAAACATCAGGGTTGACGGGTCACTGTTGTGGTATTTCAAAAAATGGCGTGGTAGTGTTTTCAAAGTGGTTTGGTCCACCACTGTGGGGGCCGCGACAATCCCCCTCACATGCTCCCTCACCCTCCTCCGAAGCTCCCTGCATGTCCTCCCCACGTATATCTTATGGCAGGGGCACGTGGCATAATATACCACGCAACTCGTGCCACACGACACATATTCACGGATATTATAGCTCCGGGAGTCATCAGAGGAGGAGAAGGAAGCAATGCGCTGGACATTCTCGCAGGCCACACAGTGGTATTGTCTTATATGTGCCTTCTAATCTGGTATGCAACTAGCTGCTAGGATAACAATGAACATGCTTATCCACTGTTTATGTGTATTTTCTATCCAGCATTACGCAGGATACTGATATGTATGGCACTATTATATGTAAACCTATGGTGTGAATGTGGGTCTCTGCGCAGACACCATTTTATATATGTAAATAACGGGACAGTTCTTTAAGGGTCTGACTACCTGTAACCTACGCAGACAGTCCCTTGCTTTTTGCACTGAGCACTTTATGATCGTCCCCTGCCTTATCCGGTTTTTGTCAATTCCAATAAAATTTGATATTTTGCATTATATTCAAGTCTTTACTCCTTCTCTATGATATGCAAATTCTCTGGAGTAGCTTTTGAAGTATGCCCTCTAAAAATAGTTTGGTTTACTTCTTACTATGGAACTTTGTTTGTTAAGGATGGGGGCTATGTACCATCACTGGAGTCCATATGCAGGATGGGGGGGCTAGGTGTACCATAACTGGGGGCCATATGGAGGAAGGGGCGCTATGTACAATCACTGGGGGCCATATGCAGAATGGGTAGCTATGTGCCATCACTGGAGGCCATATGCAGGATAAGGGCTATGTACCATCATTGGGGGTCATATGAAGGATGGGGGACTATGCACCATCACTGGGGGCCATATGCAAGATAGGGGGCTATGTACCATCATTGGGGGCCATATCCAGGATAGGGGACTATGCACCATCACTGGGGGCCATATGTAGAATGGGGGGGCTATGTACCATCACTGGGGGCCATATGCAGGATGGGGCTATTTACCATCACTAAGAGCCATATCCAAGGTGGGAGGGGCTATGTATAATCACTGGGGGCCATATGCAGGATGGGGGCTATGTACCATCAATGGAGTCCATATGCAGGATGGGGGGCTAGGTGTACCATTACTGGGGGACATATGGAGGAAGGGGCGCTATGTACAATCACTGGGGGCCATATGCAGAATGGGTAGCTATGTGCCATCACTGGGGGCCATATGCAGGATGGGAGGCTATGTACCATCATTGGGGGCCATATGAAGGATGGGGGCTATGCACCATCACTGGGGGCCATATGCAAGATATGGGACTATGTACCATCATTGGGGCCATATCTAGGATGGGGGACTATGCACCATCACTGGGGGCCATATGCAGGATGGTGGGCTATGTACCATCACTGGGGGCTATATGCAAGATGTGGTGGCTATGTATACCATCACTGAGGGCCATATGCAGGATGGTGGGCTATGTAACATCACTGGGGTCCATATGCAAGATGGGAGTTATGTACCCTGAATGGTGGCTATGTACCTTCACTGGAAGCTATGTACCATCACTGGGGGCTATGAACTGTCACTAGGGGCTATGTACCATCACGTGGGGCTATGTACCGTCACAGAGGACCATATCCAGCTGGGGGGGACCCATGTACCAGGATGGAAGGATATATATACTAGGATGGGGTATATATATAATGATGAAGGGGATATGTACTAATTGTAAGATGGACACTGGCATTATAAGACGGACCTCATTTAACATTAAAAAAAATGTTTCTCTTTTCCTTCACCAATTTTGGGGATTATAATCAGGTGTGTCTTGTAAAGTGAAAAATACAGTCCTTCTAAATTGTATCACCCTTTAAGGGGCTGCCTCATGGCAACAACTGCTTGCCATAAATCCAATTAGATCAATATATTCACTCTGAAACGCACCTTTAAGAGGCAGAGAAAAAAGAGGCTATGTAAATGTATAACGTATCCATAAATTATATGGTATCCCAATCATTTTGAATAGCCGACATGTAATAATATATTTATCCCAGAAATATTTAAAGAGGACCTGTCATCAAAGCAGGCATGGTGATCTAATTACAACACTGGATACAGCATGTCTGCAGCATGCAGACAAGGGGTCCCCCAGCACTCGAGCAGCCTCGTACCCCGAGATAATACACTTAGAAAACTTACATGCTCCAGCCAAATAGGAGGTGGCTAGAGGCAGGAGCCGAAGGGCAGATTCACACTCCCTGCATGTGTAATCTGCCCACTGCTGACAATCATTCTCTCCCTCTTCAGCAGATTTAAACAGAGTTTTTTTTTCTTCAGAACTTGCCGTTTGGCTTCGCCCCTCAGAGGGGCGGGGCTAAACAGACTTTCTGGGAGAAAGAAAAAAAAACTCTGTTTAAATGCTGCTGAAGAGGGAGAGAATGATTGTCAGCGGTGGGCAGACAACACTGGCAGGGGGTGTGAATCTGCCCTTGGCTGCAGCCTCTAGCCACCTCCTTAATGGCTGGAGCATGTAAGTTTTCTAAGTGTATTATCTCGGGGTACAGGGCTGCTCAAGTGCTTATGGACCTCTTGCCTGCATGCTGCAGACATGCTGCATCCAGTGCTGTAATTAGATCACCATGCCTGGTTTGGTGACAGGTCCCCTTTAATTGCCAGAGAATAGAGAATCTGGACCTGCCGTGATCAGCTTAACACTTAGCTTAGCTACTATTATAATAGGGGTTGCCTTTATGTGAAATGTTCTTTAATATTTGTAATCTACTATCATCTTATTTATGATCCTCCATCCCCTGTTAAAGCTTCATCTTTTCATATGCTTTATTTTCTAGTCTGATATGAGATAACTCTTTCTTCTCTCTTCTTCTTTCTACCATTTTCCCATGAATTGGTTTTAGCCAAGAGAACACTGTGGGATGTCTAGTTTCTCCAATTTTCAAATTAGCAAATGCAATGAAAGATTGTATATTCCAAACGAAGCTTTCTAAAAAATTCATCCTTCCAATAGAAGAATAAGAAGATGGCATCTAAAGTACAGCAGGGTGGGCGCCATCGCTGGGTGGGCTCCATGAGCAGGAAGCCCTGACAACAATACAGTAATTGCCGAAAATCAGCTTACTCCAATTAAAACCCGTATTCTAGGATGTCGTCCTGAAAAAACAAACTTCTTTCTTCTTTTGTCCCTGATTTAACGAGTGTATGATGATGGTCAGTTTGAAATGACATGAATGAGAGATTTGGGACCTTTAATCTCTCGAATACTCTTTGGCGCCAGAAAGCAAACAGTACACTCCCTAACCTGTTATCTTAGCCTCCTAAGCTTTCACTTCTTACCTGTCTTCAGAGTGTATTGATTGTCCCTTCTGTAAGCACAAGTGCTGGACAGCAGAGCTCCGAGCTGCTTCCTTTCAATTGTCATATTGCTGTAGTCATCGTGTGCATCACAGTATCCTTCCTTTTATTGATGAAGACATTAATTATGACCGGTCAATGAGCGGTGTAGCCAGACACCAGTTGTAATATTGAAGATCATGATAATGAAAATTCAGTGCCTGAACATGTGATGGGCAGGAAAAAGAAAAATCTCATCTATCTATCTCTCTATCTATCTATCTATCTATCTATCTATCTATCTATCTATCTATCTATCTATCTATCTATATATAATCTACTTACATAAAGGCCTTAGTGTGTAAGTTTTTCCCCGAAATAGCGCCACCTAGAGGACACTCCTTGCAGCGCAGGTAGACCTAGGTATTTATGGATTGTCCGGATTGTAAAAAAAACAAACCTCTTTCCATGGTGAAGCCACCATCTTTGTACACCCAGTCATGCGCAGAAGTGCACTGGGTGTAGCAGAGGTCATACTGCCAGCCCAAGTCATTTCTTTAGGAAGCGACATGGCCATGGACTTTATTAGAATTGTAGCGGAGGTCTGGGAGTAAGATCCATAGGCGGGGGAAGGGTGCAGGTGGGCCAAATCCCCCTTTCATAGGCTACACCGCTATGCCCACTAACTAACATGGTAACGCCCACCTTGAAGCCCACCATACATATGATTAGGCATGACGGCCTCCATTGGTGGGCATGAACGGCTTCTTTGGCTGTCGTGTCGAAATTTCCTCCCGTCCACTAGAATCATTCAAGGGTGATCTATGACCACCCCTCAACCACAACCCTTTCACGTGACGCAAGTTACGTCAGACCTGGAGGTAGCACATACAATCTAGCATCTATCATCAGATCATAGCCAACATGCCCGCCGTATTATTACACCCACTGGTGCGCAGTGGCGTTCAGGGTGTAACAGCCACCAGATTAGTACTGATAAACATTCCCAATATCACTCTGCTTGCAATGTTTGCAAGATTTGAGGGGATACACATAATCAGTACCATTTGGATTCCATTGCCTGTTACAACATACATATTGGTCACATACAACTAGTACCATTGGAATACCGTTTTTAATCAATACCAGCATTCATCATATTTTCCATATATATGCACCTACATTATTGTTTGCACACTGTCTAGTAATAAAAAACTCTGGTTTTAGGAATGTGTGGTGGTCTTGTCATGTCTATGTTGTATCTTTTTTGGCTACATTAAATTACAAGTTATTGCATACAGTTGTGGCCAAAAGTATTGACACCCCTGCAATTCTGTCAGATAATACTCAGTTTCTTCCTGAAAATGATTGCAATCACAAATTCTTTGGTATTATTATCTTCATTTAATTTGTCTTCAATGAAAAAACACAAAATGATTTGTCCTAATGCCAAATTGGATATAATTCCACACCAAACATAAAAAGGGAGTGGACAAAAGTATTGGCGCTGTTAGAAAAATCATGTGATGCTTCTCTAATTTGTGTAATTAACAGCACCTGTAACTTACCTGTGGCACCTAACAGGTGCTGGCAATAACTAAATCACACTTGCAGCCAGTTGACATGGATTAAAGTTGACCCAACCTCTGACCTGTGTCCTTGTGTGTACCACATTGAGTGGAAAGTGAGTCAAATGAGATGTGGGGAGGGATAGGAGTAACGGCACTTAGGGAAAAAGGACAATCAAAAATTTGGGGGGAGATTCACAAGCAGTAGACTGCAGCTGAAGTACGTGCTTCAAGATTCACCACACACAGACGTATCTAGGACTTGGGCTACAACTGTTGCATTACTTGTGTCAAGCAACTCATGATCAATAGACAACGCAAGAGGCATCTTACTTGGGTCAAGGAGAAAAAGAACTGGACTGTTACTCAGTGGTCCACGGTGTTGTTTTCAGATGAAAGTAAATTTTGCATTTCATTTTGAAATCAAGGTCCCAGAGTCTGGAGGAGGAGTGGAGAGGCCACAATCCAAGAGTCTAGAGGAAGAATGGAGAGGCCATAATCCAAGAGTCTAGAGGAAGAATGGAGAGGCCACAATCCAAGAGTCTAGAGGAAGAATGGAGAGTCCACAATCCAAGAGTCTAGAGGAAGAATGGAGAGGCCATAATCCAAGAGTCTAGAGGAAGAATGGAGAGGCCACAATCCAAGAGTCTAGAGGAAGAATGGAGAGGCCATAATCCAAGAGTCTAGAGGAAGAATGGAGAGGCCATAATCCAAGAGTCTAGAGGAAGAATGGAGAGGCCATAATCCAAGCTGCTTGAGGTCTAGTGTGATGTTTTCACAATCAGTGATGGTTTGGGGAGCCATGTCTTCTGCTGGTGTAGATCCACTGTGTTTTATCAAGACCAAAGTCAGCGCTATTGTCTACAAGGAAATTTTAGAGCATTTTATGCTTCCCTCTGCTGACAAGCTTTTTGGAGATGGAGATTTGATTTTCCACCAGGACTTAGCATCTATCCACACTGCAGGATGCAGCTGTGCAACCTGGAGGGGTGTCTGTCCCTTGTGTGATGTATATACATAGTGCTGGGCATCCCGCCTGATCTAATAGTATGGGTGTGACGAATAGCCTGTATACAGACACTTTGCATCGTATGTAGCTGTGTGACTGAAGCCCTATGGTAACTTTGTGCCTATAAATACCACCAATCACCCCCCCTTCCCATGGCTTGGCTGGTTGCAGGTGATGTCACCGCCCACATGGCACTGGCTGGTTGTAGGAGATTATGCATTGGTATTAGACACTTGTGTTGCCTCTCATTGGGGCTTGCAGCGTCCTGCTAAGTGCAATGCATATTGGACCTTGCCTATTGTCGGTGAGTTTTTCTGTCTACACCACCAAACGTACCTGATTTAATAACCACAGTATTACTGTGCTTGATTGGCCAGCAAAGTTGTCTGACCTAAACCCCATAGAGAATCTATGGTGCATTGTAAAGAGGAAGATGAGAGACACCAGAGCCAATAATGCAGATGATCTGAAGGCTGCTATCAAAGCAACCTGGGCTTCCATACCACTTCAGCGGTGCAACAGGTTGATTGCCTCCATGCCACACCGTATTGATGCAGTAATTTATGTAAAAGGAGCCCCGACCAAGTATTGACTGCATTTACTTTTCATTAGGTCAACATTTATGAGTTAAAAATCATTTTTTTTAGTTGGTTTTATACAATATTCTAATTTTCTGAGATAATTACTTTTCGGTTTTCATTGGCTGTAATCATCAACATTTACAGAAGTAAAGACTTGAAATAAATCACCATAAAAATTGTGCCAAAATATTATTACATCATGGTGATTGTGCAGATACTGCCCTTATGTTCACAGAATTGACAGTTGCACCCCTACTGCAACTGCCCAGATGAGAGCTAACTCTGACCCAGGCAGACCCTCTTGTAGACATGATCACCTGCCCCAGCAATGTCACACGGACTAGCGTCACTATGAGGATAGGGTTACGCACCTGTCTCTGATTTGGGCTTCGCTCCACGTCAAGCTTTGTAAGGCCTTGTTCACACATATCAGCTTTTTTAACCTTCTCTGCGTTTTTTGGGCTGTTAAAAAAACGCAGGGTGCATTTGAGTGTACATGCGTTTTTCAGCTCCACTTACGTTTCTTTCCCCCAGTCCAAAAAAACAGTGGTCTTAGAGGATCCACCTCCACCACTTAGAGGATCCACCTCCACCACATGGGCCAGGGCTGTGGGGTACTTGTGACCGGTCCCCTTCAGTCTCAGTTGCCTGGGGGGGGATGTCTCGGTGTTGGCTATGGATGGTTCGTAGTCCTGGGCGACGTCAATAAAAGGGGAATAAAAATAAAAAGGAAAAAGGGAAGGGGTTTGTCATGGATGTGATGTCACCCATGGTTTGTGGCCAATATGAGCCACCGCTGCTTGTCACGGTCCTGGGGATTATGGGCAAGAAGGTGACAAGCCCTCCACAGGCAGGGCTGGTTATCCCCTGGGCCGGTATATAGTCTATGTGTGTGCTTTAAAGGATGACATACTGACATCGGCAGGATCCCTGCTGCTTCCGTGGGGTTAGCATCTCTGCTTTTTTTCATGCAGGCTATCTCTGCTTGCGCTGTGCTGGCAAACCCTGACTGACACCACACAATAAGTCTCGCACACAAAGTCTGTGTTTGACTGGGTACTTTACTCCACTGCTCAGTTCTTAGTTTTACATAGTCAGTCTTAGTTCACATGGTACAGCAGTGTTTCCCTGTCCCGGTACCTGGTCTGCAGCTGGGATGACTTATTAGAGGCACCCCCTCTCTTGTACCATTCAGGCCTCTTCAATCCCATGCACATACTCAGGGCCAGCAATCGCGGACTTTCCGGTTGATTTCCCGTTCGGGACTCCTAACCCTATGTGACTACCTTTCCATCATTGTGCCGGGGGTGGGGTTCGGACATGAAGACCTCGCGGTTGAGGCGGTCGACAGGGTAGGGGTACTCGGGTACCAGGGCTGATGGCGACTTAGGTGGGGGATCATGACTGGTCGGTCTCCGGTCCCGTGCCCTGGACTCTCAATGGCGGGGATGGTGGGGGATAAGGGGATAGGTTATGTGACGCCACCTGTAGTACCTGGTAAAGTGTATGCCAGCACTGCAGGCGGCCGCTGAGGTGATGGAAGTACAGCTCAGTGTGGTACAGCTCCCCACAGCTGGAGCTTTACCTCAGGGCAGCGGGGATGGATGAGGGGAGTTGTAGTAGCATCTCTGCAGTTAACGCTGTGGATGGCGGCAGTTAAACAGGCACACACACAGTAGTCTTTGTTTCGGTACCTTTTACTGGTGACAGGGTAACAGGTACAGTCCAGAGACGTAACCAGGTCCCCGATGCAATTTGGGACTTTCACCTTGGAGAATTGTGAGGCCTCCTCTGTCACCGTGTACTGTGGGTTGGGGTAAGTCCTGCATGTAACTGAACACACTGCTCCTTCTCCCTCTCAGGGCTTTACTCTATCACTGACAATGAGGTCCTTCTGCGAGGTCTCCATTCCTCCTTTGACCCCTGGTCCTGTGTTTGGTCAGTTTGAGTGTCTCTTTCAGTTTACCTCAGGGAATTTGGTCCTCCTGATCCTCCCGGGCTTTTACTGCTGCAGTGGATGCTGGCAGCGTCGGACTTCGGTGTCTGGGTGTGCTAAAGGGAAGCTTGTGTCATTCCCTTCTTTAATTCTCCTACTCTCCACTGGCCTCCGACCCTCTCCCAAGGGTGCAGCACAGCTGGGTCAGTGTTCCCTGGTCCTGGGCCTGGATCCTTCCCAGCGACCAGCTCCTCACTCCTGCTCTCTTCACTGCCTGACTGGAACTACTCGACTCCTCCCCTCAGGCCTGGATCTTTTAAAGGGGATCTGGCTTAAGGCAGCCAGTAGAGCTCCCCCTTCAGGTCTGGGGTGGAAGGTGTTGTGGGCTGTGTGTACCAAGGTGTAAATCCCTCCTTGCACCGGTGGATCCTGTGGCAATCCCCTGCAGGGGTACCACATTCCCACATAGTTAAATACAGTCCTCCGGGACTGAAATATTTTTCATAACATAACATAACTATTTACATTTGAATTTGAACAGAGTCTCAAAATTAAAAATGTACAAACACCAGGGAGAAATGGGAAAAACGGGTAACCAGTCCATACAGTGCTAGTCCATCAGCTGCAATAATATAAAAATCGAGATCTGGGGGTTTAAGATCGGGACCAGACCAAAATTGTTTCTAAAGGATTTGTGGGATGGTGGTAACCTGCGACCCGGTGTCCAGTAGGGCTGATATGGGGATTCCTTCTAGTGTAATTTTGAGGTACGGACAGCCTCCCACGTACCGATTACGCCAGTCATATGGGCCCAGTTTTCCTACTCTTGGGGGCTGGCCCTCGGGCCCAGGAATCTCGTGTTTAAAGGACATCCTCTTGCAAAGTGGCCTGGTTTGTTGCAAAGTAGGCAGATGGGTTGTCCTGAAGAATCCGTGTAGTCCCTGGCTCTGCATTGGAATGGTGTGTCGGTCCCCTTAACGGGTGACTTGTTGGTCCCCTCCACGGGCGACATGGGTCTACGTTGGAATGGTGTGTCGGTCCCCTGCGTGTGCGACTTGTTCTTCCTCCTCATCCATGGGACATCCTCAGGGCAATCATCTAGTTGTATTTTGCTTGGTGGTGGTGCCCCAGGCATGGCTTGCAAGAGTTTTAGTACATAGTCCATATTTTTGGTTAGCTGTAGCACTTGGTTGCGCAAGTCATCATCTGAGTTATTTGCTACAGCTTGTCTTTCCACTTTTGCAGGATCTTCAGAAACGGGTTTAAAGTCTATGGGAGAGGTGTTAACCTGCCAGGATTGGATTGCAGGCTCTGCAGGCACTGGATCCCTTAACACTGTTATAGCACGATCTTTTAAGTTATTAAAGTTCACAGCTGGATGATTCAAGACCCACATGTGTACCTGCTGGCGGTGGTAGTCTGACCTCAATCCTTCCGTAAACTACTCTGCAAGCATTTTATCCTCTTCTGGCACACTTGCTGGGTCTACCTGCTTTAAGGACCAGAGTGCCCCTTGTAAACGGAGGGCAAAGTCTCTGATGGTGTCCCTGCTTGCACTAGTAGAACAGCATCCCCAATTCAGACTGTGTGTGTTTTTCGAAAACAGCTTTGAGTTTGTCAAACACTTTAGCCGCAGGGTCTCTGTCAGCATCACTCCAGAACTCAGCCTCCAGCTCCGCTGCGCCTGTTAATTGTCCCAGCACAACAGTAGCTAGCTGCTTTTCTGTCATCGTATACATGTCCAGCACTGTACACATCTTTTGTTTGAAGACTGCTAGGGTACCGGATTTACCTTCATACGTTGGCAACCATTTGGTGGTCAGTACTGTATGGTGGCTCAGTGGTTAGCACTGTATGGTGGCTCAGTGGTTAGCATTGTATGGTGGCTCATAACCACTGAGCCACCATACAGTGCTGACCACTGAGCCACTGCACAGTGCTAACCACTGAGCCACTACACAGTGCTAACTACTGAGCCACCATACAGTACTAACCACTAAGTCACGGTACAGTGCTAACCACTGAGCCACCATACAGTGCTCACCATTGAGCCATCATACAGTGCTAACCACTGAGCCACCATACAGTGCTCACTACTGAGCCACCATACAGTGCTAACCACTGAGCCACCATACAGTGCTAACCACTGAGCCACCATACAGTGCTAACCACTGAGCCACCATACAGTGCTCACCACTAAGTCACCGTACAGTGCTAACCACTGAGCCACTATACAGTGCTAACTGCTGAGCCACCATACAGTGCTGAACACTGAGCCACTATACAGTGCTAACTACTGAGCCACCATACAGTGCTAACCACTAAGTCACCGTACAGTGCTAACCACTGAGCCACCATACAGTGCTCGCCACTAAGTCTCCGTACAGTGTTAACCACTAAGTCACCATACAGTACTAACCACTGAGCCACTATACAGTGCTAACTACTGAGCCACCATACAGTGCTAACCACTAAGTCACCATACAGTGTTAACCACTGTGCCACCATACAGTGCTCACCACTGAGCCACCATACACTGCTAACCACTGAGCCACCATTCAGTGCTAACCACTAATTCATCGTACAGTGCTAACAACTGAGCCATCATACAGTGGTAACCACTGAGCAACCATACAGTGCTAACCACTGAGCCACTATACAGTGCTAACTACTGAGCCACTAGCCACTATACAGTGCTAACCACTTAGTCACGATACTATGCTAACCACTGAGCCACCATACAGTGCTCACCACTGAGCCACCATACAGTGCTAACCACTAAGTCACCATACAGTGCTAACGACTAAGTCACCATACAGTTCAAACCACTGAGCCTCCTGACATCCTCTGTGCTGCTGCCTCCACAGGGCCTCTGTGTTCTGCCTTGGCCCCTGTGCACTGACTGGGGCCCCATTATTGAGTATATCACTGAGTAGTCCCGGGGTATAGTTTGGGCTAGGCCATAATATACCTGGGGTATAATCTGGACTAGGACACTGGGAGCTGAGGCGGCAGAGGAGAGGAGGGGTGGGATCAGTTGAGGGAAGCTTGAAGCTTCCCTCAGTTAACCCCCCCTCTCCTCTGGCACAGGAACATTGGGGTCGGCTGGGGGCCCCCCTGCAGGCCTGAGGAGCCCCCTAGCCGGTCGGGGCCCTGGTGCAGCTGAACCAGCTGCACCACGGAAGGTCCGCCCCTGGGGATTGCTATAATTGTCTCCTATGGGAATGCCTGCTGCAGCCATATACTTTGTTAATCCCTGCTTCCCCAGAGATGAACAAAGGGTTAAATGTTAATAATAGCTGTGGGCAACATGTCTCTAGGGGGTGCCCACCCTCCCTAGAGACATGCTGTCCACTCAAGTGGGCATGAGAGGGGTTAATCTTGTCAGTATAGTATTGCCCGCTATTGTCGGCTTTGTCAATTTTATGAATTGAAAAAAGTCCCCCTAGGCTTATACTCGAGTCAGTCAGCAGCCTGCCAGTGTGCTCTTGCTCCCAGATCGCCCCTCACCTCCTGCCGCTTCCCTCTCTCCTCCTCTCATTTTTATGACATCAGCACTTGCTCCCTGACCTCCCACCCGCACCGGTTACCTCTGTCCTCTGTCCTCCTGTCACCATTCATTAACTTGAGGCCCGGATCCCTGCGTCCAGTCTCTCTTCCCCCCTCCCTGCCGGTTACCTCTGTCCTCCTCCTCCTGTCACCCGTTAATGAACTTCCGGCCAGATCCCTCCGCTGCATCCCTCCTGCTCCTTCCTTCTGTAATGTGCTGCCATTCAGGATCTCTGCGCCCAGATCCCTACGCCGCACACAGTAAAAAAAATCCCCTACAGCCAAACTAATCCATTTTAATTACAGTTTCTTTGTCAAACAGGAAAGAGGTGAGGAGCCATTATGGTATTCAGCAGGGGAGCAGGAGAAAGATGAATCGTGAGGGAATAGAGCAGGGGAAATGTAGCACCCCAGGGTATGGGAACTCGGATATCTGGGCCTCTTTCTCTCCAAACAGGGAATGTCGCCGATGGCCTGCCCAGATCTGGGGCCCCGGGGGACAGCCTAAAAGAAGGGGTTGTTTTAGTATTTACAAGAGATTAGAGTATTTGTCTCACGACGACACTTGTAGTACCTGGTGACTAGACACCAGCACCACCACAGTCCTCTGGAGGGTGGCGGTATTGCGGCTAGGGTGGAGCAGCTCCCAGCAGGTAGAGCTAAACCTCCGGGGCAGGGATGATTGTGAGGAATGGAGCAAGGGTTTGGCCAGGTTGTGGATTAATGGGATAGTCTCTGCAGGTAACGGGGACAGGGAGTGAAGAATGTACACACACGCTGTTGAATGTCTCTTCACCTTTTACTGGCGATATAGCAGGTGAAAGTCCGGAACACTGTCGGGTGACCAGGAAACACAGTTGAATCTCCACAGCAAGTGGGTGTAAGGCCTCCATATCCTCTTTTCCCCGTGTTGAAGCCCCTGCCCCGTGTAGAACTTGGCTGGTCTCCGCTACTCTCTCTCTCCACCTGCGCTGTGAATGGGACACCTCTGATGATGACCGCCATTTCTCTCTGCACTGTGTCTGGCTCCCTGAACGATGATTAAGCAGATTACCGGGTGACTGGCATCTCCACGGTTTTCCGGGGTTCTCTGCTGGGCGTGTAGCATCTCCTGCAGACACGGACCCCATTTTCCGGTGTGTTGTTTGGGCAAACCTATTCTGGCCCCTCGGTTCCCACTTTCCTTCCTCGTTTCTCTCCTTGCCTTCTGTCGCCACTCCTGGGCCTTGCAGGACTGCTCAAAAGCTGTTCAGGGTCACCGGTTCAGGCTTAACGCGGCACCAATCACCAGGATGTATTTGCAGCTCTCCTAGCGTCTGCACACCTAACTCCTCCCCAGCATCAGTATTGATAGGGGATATTGCCTAAGGGCAGCAAGTTGAGCTCCCCCTACTGTGCCGGGGTGGAAGGTGTTGGTTGTACTGGTGTACCTGCTGTGGATACTCATCTGTGTTCTAGGAAGGCCTGTGTGTACCTGTGGATGCAGGGCGCTACAGAAAGATGGATTCTGAGGGAAAGATGAATAGTGCAAAGGAAAGATGAATTCTGAGGGAAAGTAATAGAGCAGGGGATGGGATTACAGTAGCTGAATGTTGAGGGAAGTATGAACACTGAGGTAAATTTAGTCAGCTTTCACATCAGCGTTTCTGCCCATTTGCGGCAGATCCGACAGCTTTGCCGCATCACCTGCATAACGGCTCACTTGCGTCAAGACTGCAACAAGCCCCAATCATTCCTTATGGGACTTGCGGTCAGGTGCGGCAAGTGTCGGAACTGCCGGATCCGGCAAAACCGCATTTGCTGCACCTGGCCGCAAGTCCCATAAGGAGTGATTGGGGCTTGTTGCACTCTTACCGCAAGTGAGCCATTATGCAGCAGATACGGCAAAGCTGCCGTATCTGCCGCAAACGGACAGAAAGGTGCCTTAGGCAGCTTTCACATCAGCGTTTTCTGCCATTTAGAGGCAGATCCGGCAGCTTGGCCACATCTGCAGCCTTACCGGGAGACTTGTGGTAAGCCCCGTTCATTCCCTACGAGACTTGCGATTATGTGCGGCAAGTGCGGTTTTGCACTTGCGGCGAGTCAAAAAAGTAGCTGCTGCATTTCTCACCCTAGGCTTATACTCAAGTCAATATGTTTTCACAGCGGGGGCAAAATTAGGGGCCTCGGGGTATACTCAGGTCGGCTTATATTCGAGTATATACGGTATCTATCTATCTACGGCAGCCGTCACACACTACGATTTTGTGTGGGAACTCAATAACGATGTTAGTAATGTGCGCTCGTACTCAACATGTTAGTGAGGTGTCACATGTATAGATAACGTTCAGGACACAGCAGCGATGTTACGTGCAGGGATCGTTCACACAACCAGCGACTGATGCTTGTCAACGATGTGAATAGGAGAAATCATAAAGGAGATCGATTATGGGGGTGTCACACAGAACAATGCAGCAGATTGGATGATCCACATCATCTCATATGGGGTCCGGTTCTCATATCTGTATATAACGATCTGACCACTTATCGCTAGTCAGATCATGCTGTCACACGCAACGATGTCCTAGGAGTGATGCCAAATCAGGCATTTTCCAGCGATATCTTTACATATATCGTAGCGTGTGACGCTCGCCTACCAATAATAAGATTTGTAAGGTTTTTTGATCCAGCGTCCCTGCTGGCACCAGTTCACACTATATCTTTGAGTGCTGCGCAGTTTTTTCTGTTTTTTTTTCTAATATGTGGAGTTGCTGGCTCCATGTCTGCACTTAGCATCCTCATCGCCCACAGGTGGTCTGAGGTTGAGATGGTGTCCACCCACGTAACAGTAGAACAGGGAGGAAAAGGAGGACAGGGATGTCAGCATAGGACTCATCAGACCTGAGGTCACCGTGTCTTGGTTGATGAGCAAACAGACATTGGCCAATGTATGTGCCAAGAACCTCAGAAAATAAAAAAATAAGAATATTGAGTTTTTTGAAAAAAACTTACGTTTTTAATTTTTTCCTCATATAATGTGTGCATTATTGGTAGTAGCTGAGTGCTGCAAAGAAATTTTTTCTGGTTGTTTGATCCAGCGTCCCTGCTGGCACCAGTTCACACTATGTCTTTGAGTGCTGTGAAGTTTTTTCTTTTTTTCAGTTATCTATCTATCTATCTATCTATCTACTAAATTCTTTTAAGGTGCAAAAATACTAGGTTCTCTTCCAAACCTTTCAAACATACGTATTTAGGAAAAAATGTAGCAGCACTCCCGGTTAATAGACTTTAATCCGTCTTAGGGTACAACAGGCGATGTTTCAGGCACAATCGCCTTTTAGGGGCCTTCACACGCTACGATATATTTAATGATGTCTCTGAAACGTCACGGGTTTTCCATCCTTCAAAACAACGTCGTTGCGTGTGACACGTCGATCTTACAAGCGATAAGTGGTATGATCTGAGATATGAGATCTGGACCCCACATCAGACGATGTCGGTCATGCAATCTGCTTGCATCGTTTTGTGTGACACCACGATTACGATCTCTTTAACGATTTCGCCTATTCACGACATTGACAAGCATCGGTCGTGTGACACCTCACTAACGAGTTGTCCACGAGAGTGCACCACTGAGATCATAGGTGAGATAGCTCACAAAATCGTAGTGTGTGACGGCCCCTTTTGACTAGCCTTTGGGGCCTGTCACACCAGGTGACGTCGCCGGAGATGTCGGCGGCGATGGGCGGGAGCACGCACGTTTTTGGCGCCCCGCCAGCGTCTCTGTCGCATGTTTACATGCGGCGACATCTCCGGCGACGCACTGGCGATCTGACAGGCGGCATCGCCGCTGGGGTCTCTAAAAACCCCAGTGGCGATGCTGTAACTTGGGAGCCTATGGCTCCCATCACCTGTCGGATCGCCATCCCCCTGTTACATGGGGTGATGTCTACACATCTCCCCTGAGTGCTCGCCTGGTTTCAGAGCACTGATGTGAAACCGTGCGACCACTCAGAGGCGATATGTAGCGTCGACATCGACCCTTTACATTAAGCAACGCAGGGGCGATATTGGCGCCGGTAGGCCACGCCCCTACGTCGCCTAAGAAATCGGCGGTGCCGTCGCCAGGTGTGATGGTACCCTTTGACTATCTATCTATCTAAATACAAATACCAAAAAAATCGGACAGCACTCCTTGTTGCAAACCATGCTTTTCTTTATTGGCCCATCAGGACTGAACGTTTCGGTTCCTCAAGAACCTTCTTCCAGCAGTCTTGAGGAACCGAAACGTTCAGTCCTGATGGGCCAATAAAGAAAAGCATGGTTTGCAACAAGGAGTGCTGTCCGATTTTTTTGGTAACTGTATGCAGCTGAATACTGCTGGACCTCTGCACCCGAAGTGAACTGTTCCTAGTGCTGCTTTCAATTTATTCTTATTATCTAAATACAAAAACGAATTCAGAAATGCGCAAAAAAGCTTATAAGATTTGTGTTTAAAAAAAAAAAAAAAAAATTCATCTGAGTTTTTAAAAAAAATATTTTTAGCTTTTATTTTTTCTCACACAAAAGACTTTTTGTATTCCATCTGACACCTTCATTTGCACATGTTGGCTTTAGCAGTGTGCTGCTGTAGTTTCTGTACATTATGTAATTCAGTGTTACAGCTCCGCACTGTGTTTTAATTCTCTCAGAAGTGCTGTCTGTTTTTTTTATCTATCTATCTATCTATCTATCTATCTATCTATCTATCTATCTATCTATCTATCTATCTATCTATCTATCTATCTATCTGTCTATCTGTCTATCTATCTGTCTGTCTGTCTGTCTGTCTGTCTGTCTGTCTGTCTGTCTTTGTTATATAGTATTTGTTGAATGGATCTATTGATACATCTAACCATTTTGTAAAAAGGTAGAATGTTCTTTAACATTGATTGCTGTCATACTTTAGCCCTTTTATATGTCCTTTTCTATGTGATTTCTCAACGCTTTTGTTAATTTGCTATAATTGGTTGCAAGAGTTGACTTACTATTACATTAACTCTAATTGATTTTATCATAATTCACCTCATCACCTTCAGTTTCCCATCAATGGAATATTCCATTATACAGTACAAAATACAGTTATGAATTTAGTCCTTCTTGTTGACCAAAGTGCCCCATTATATATGATTATATAGGAGATAGCAAAGATGTGTCCAAATGATAATAATGGTATGGAATGTGGATTGTATCATTATATTCTCAGTAATGGAAGTATCTTCAGAAAATGGTATCATGTTAATAAAAAGTATGGGTCTTATGGGGACAGCTAGAAAGATGGCTAGGACAGGCAGACATACAGACAGAGAGACAGACAGATATATATACAGTTAGGGCCAGAAATATTTGGACAGTGACACAAGTTTTGTTATTTTAGCTGTTTACAAAAACATGTTCAGAAATACAATTATATATATAATATGGGCTGAAAGTGCACACTCCCAGCTGCAATATGAGAGTTTCTACATCCAAATCGGAGAAAGGGTTTAGGAATTATAGCTCTGTAATGCATAGCCTCCTCTTTTTCAAGGGACCAAAAGTAATTAACTCTGAAGGCGTCTCCCTCGTTAACTTGTAATCAATGAAGTAGTTAAAAGGTCAGGGGTGGATTCCAGGTGTGTGGTTTTGCATTTGGAAGCTGTTGCTGTGACCAGACAACATGCGGTCAAAGGAACTCTCAATTGAGGTGAAGCACAACATCCTGAGGCTGAAAAAAAAGAAAAAATCCATCAGAGAGATAGCAGACATGCTTGGAGTAGCAAAATCAACAGTTGGGTACATTCTGAGAAAAAAGGAATTGACTGGTGAGCTTGGGAACTCTAAAAGGCCTGGGCGTCCACGGATGACAACAGTGGTGGATGATCGCCGCATACTTTATTTGGTGAAGAAGAACCCGTTCTCAACATCAACTGAAGTCCAGAACACTCTCAGTGAAGTAGGTGTATCTGTCTCTAAGTCAACAGTAAAGAGAAGACTCCATGACAGTAAATACAAAGGGTTTACATCTAGATGCAAACCATTCATCAATTCCAAAAATAGACAGGCCAGAGTTAAATTTGCTGAAAAACACCTCAAGAAGCCAGGTCAGTTCTGGAAAAGTATTCTATGGACAGATGAGACAAAGATCAACCTGTACCAGAATGATGGGAAGAAAAAAGTTTGGAGAAGAAAGGGAACGGCACATGATCCAAGGCACACCACATCCTCTGTAAAACATGGTGGAGGCAACGTGATGGCATGGGCATGCATGGCTTTCAATGGCACTGGGTCACTTGTGTTTATTGATGACATAACAGCAGACAAGAGTAGCCGGATGAATTCTGAAGTGTACCGGGATATACTTTCAGCCCACATTCAGCCAAATGCTGCAAAGTTGATTGGACGGCGCTTCATAGTACAGATGGACAATGACCCCAAGCATACAGCCAAAGCTACCCAGGAGTTCATGAGTGCAAAAAAGTGGAACATTCTGCAATGGCCAAGTCAATCACCAGATCTTAACCCAATTGAGCATGCATTTCACTTGCTGAAATCCAGACTTAAGACGGAAAGACCCACAAACAAGCAAGACCTGAAGGCTGCGGCTGTAAAGGCCTGGCAAAGCATTAAGAAGGAGGAAACCCAGCGTTTGGTGATGTCCATGGGTTCCAGACTTAAGGCAGTGATTGCCTCCAAAGGATTCGCAACAAAATATTGAAAATAAAAATATTTTGTTTGGGTTATGTTTATTTGTCCAATTACTTTTGACCTCCTAAAATGTGGAGTGTTTGTAAAGAAATGTGTACAATTCCTACATTTTCTATCAGATATTTTTGTTCAACCCTTCAAATTAAACGTTACAATCTGCACTTGAATTCTGTTGTAGAGGTTTCATTTCAAATCCAATCTGGTGGCATGCAGAGCCCAACTCGCGAAAATTGTCACTGTCCAAATATTTCTGGCCCTAACTGTATATATATATATATAGATAGATAGACAGATGGACAGACAGACAGATAGATAGATAGATAGATAGATAGATATCAATTTATAAAAGAAGCAACACAGCAGTCAATAACAGGGTGCAGAGCAAACCAAGCAGTCCTCTTCAATACCTTTTATACATACAATAAGTGATAAAAGGTTGCAGCACTCCTCATATGATGTAAAAAACATCAAGCCTTTATTCCGGCCATGGGTAAAGGACGGCGATGTTTCAGCTGGACAAAAGCCGTGTGAGGCTGAAACATCGCCATCCTTTACCCATGGCTTGATTTTTTTAGACATCATATGAGGAGTGCTGCATAGATAGATAGATATATAGATACACAGTGTACACCAAAACATATGCAAAGACTAAATTTTTGCCATGTAATTGACATTACTGCTGTATAGACTTTATAAAACTGATCTACTAAGTTCACATATTGGCCAATTTGGGTATAGCAAACCAACTACAACAAGGCATACTTTTCTCTGATGGGATCCAAAACATTTTTTGATCAGACATTCCTCTGCCTCAAAGAAAAGTTTGCCTTGTCATGGCTGATGGGCATGTACAAAAGGACGAATTTGTGAACTAAGTACCTTAACATTGTATTCTATATTGAAATAACAATATTTACAATTCATCTGCTCCATTTTCTCATACATCTTAGTGTAAACAGTAATGCTGCTGCACTTTTTGATTTATATATATTGCAGTCCCAGCATCTTGCACCTGTTCACATTTGCTTATTTTCTTCTTTCAGTTATGTGGAGCTAGTCAGATTTGTTCTTTTGCAGATAGATAGCTCAGTGATAGAATGGATAGATGAATAAAGGTAAATAGAATAACATTTAAAAAAAAAACTAGAAAGATGATTGATAGTCAAGATAGAAAGATAGATAAACTGAAAAAGAACTGCACAGCACTCAAGATATAATGTGAACTGGTGCAAGCTATGACGCTGAACTTAAACAGACAAGAGAAAATTCACTGCAGCACTCAGCTACTACCAATTATGTATATGCTAAAAAGCAGTCTATATTTGAGAAAAATTTTAAAAACTTACATTTTTTCAAAAAACTCAATACTCACATATTTTTATTTGCTAAGGTTCTTAGTACACATATTGGCCAATATCTGCTTGCCCATCAACCACTTACACGGTAACCTTAGATCTGATGGGTCCTAACGCTGACATCCCTGTCCTCCTTGTCACTCCCTGTCCCACATCTTCACTAAGTCTTGTGCTCAACTGAGCCTCCATTTCTATTTCTGAGTGGGTGGACACATCTCAATCACAGAGCACCTGGGATTAATGGTGGTGGAATGTGTAGCTGTGGAGCCAGCAACTCCATCTATTATACAAACAGAAAACAAACTGCACAGCACTCAAGATATAATGTGAACTGGTGCAAGCTGTGTGGGACAGGGAGTGACAAGGAGGACAGGGATGTCAGCATTAGGACCCATTAGATCTAAGGTCAACTTGTAAGCGGTTAATGGGCAAGCAGATATTGGCCAATATGTGTACTAAGAACCTTAAGCAGTTCTTGGCAAAGGCTTCTGGTGAGGCCGAAACATTGCACCACTAAGGGCTAAAATACATTTTGTCCAATTTTTGATTTTTTGGATGTGCTGCCTGCTGTTTTGGATTTAGATAGATAGATAGATAGATAGATAGATAGATAAAAAAAAAGAAAAAAAAGTGGGTCAGGGAGCAGCATAAACAGCTGAAAAGCAGGTGCAGGCAAATCAAACCTTATCTTTAAAGGTTGTAGACAAATCCAGATCTGGAGAAAGACTTGCAGCACTCCAAGTTCTCAGTGTGAAAAGAACTTTCTTTATTAGGACAGGCACAAAACATGCAACGTTTCAAGTCACAAAGACTTTTCCTCAGGCACCCTGGTGCCTGAGGAAAAGTCTTTGTGACTTGAAACGTTGCATGTTTTGTGCCTGTCCTAATAAAGAAAGTTCTTTTCACACTGAGAACTTGGAGTGCTGCAAGTCTTTCTCCAGATCTAGATAGATAGATAGATAGATATCTCTATGGATTTCCATCTGATTGAGAGTTTCTGCTACATTTTCTTACCTACGTTTTTTACGATGGGTAAATTCAGTTCTACATCTTTACAGATATTGATGTCCAAGTTGCCTGTTTGCTCTTTACCTTGCAGCTTTTCCATTATATGTTCGTTTCCTTGGTCTTGAGATCCATAAGCCCTAGTATAAGGATTTGCTCTGAAGGGTTAGGCTAGATTCTATCTAAGGTACTTGAACATCTCCAGTTTCCATCTGTAAATTGACAGATTTCTTTCTGAGCACTGAAATACATCAGAGTACAATATTTACCCTTCCAAGATGAAGTAAGATTTATAGAGAGGTCCGACTTGAGCTCAAGAGCTTGAATACTATGTACGAGGGGACACTCAACAATAATACACCCAAAGATTAAGTGGCTGCATGCATTAGCGAGATAAGAATTGAAGTATGGTGTTGTACACATTCTGTAGGTTTTCATCCTTGTTGAGATATTCCATTATATTGTTTCACCTGGTCATTTACGATAATAAATCCATCTTAGAAACACTTGGAAGACAAGAGTGTGTTTTCTTTCACAATTTCATTTATTTACTTTTATATGAACAATACTGAATGCTTATGAAGAATGCACAACTTTTACCATTACATTGTTTTAGATCCAACTTTATGTATTAATGTATTGTTAGTTGCATGTAACGCTTGTATGTATTAATCTGTGCTTTCCCTAGTGGAGGCTGCAGACAATCATCTGTGTATTCTATTGAAAGAACTTGAAGTTCTGAATCAGGAAAACAGAGCTCAGACCCCAATTAAGATTGAATGTTGGACTTTTATTTAATGGTAAACCGAACACATGTTATAGTCACCATGTCATCGAGAAGGAAAACCTGAAAGGATTGGTAAAAAGCTTTTTGGAAGAAAATTCAGTATAACTTATTTAATAAAAATGTACAGCAAGTGATTATAATAAACTTTCAAATATACTTCACTAGTAAAAAGGCCCGATGCAATTGCATCGGGAGCACGGTGAAATGAATTGTGTGTATACAGGTGGGTCAGTGGGTATCAGAGTATAGAGGTGGGTCATTGGGTAGTAGAGCATCGAGGCGGCTCTGAGGGTAGCAGAGTATGGAGGCGGCTCTGTGGCTAGCAGAGTATCGAGGTGGCTCTGTGGGTAGCAGAGAATAGAGGCGGCTCTGTGGGTAGTAGAGTATAGAGGCGTCTCTGTGGTGGAGGGGTGAGGAGAGATGCGGCTGTGTGGTGGAGGGGTGAGGAGAGATGCGGCTCTGTGGTGGAGGGGTGAGGAGAGAAGCGGCTGTGGTAGAGGGCTGAGGAGAGAAGCGGCTGTGGTGGAGGGGTGAGGAGAGATGCGGCTCTGTGGTGGAGGGGTGAGGAGAGATGCGGCTCTGTGGTGGAGGGGTGAGGAGAGATGCGGCTCTGTGGTGGAGGGGTGAGGAGAGATGCGGCTCTGTGGTGGAGGGGCGAGGAGAGATGGGTGTCTGTGGTGGAGGGGTGAGGAGAGAAGCGGCTGTGTGGTGGAGGGGTGAGGAGAGATGCGGCTGTGTGGTGGAGGGGTGAGGAGAGATGCGGATGTGTGGTGGAGGGGTGAGGAGAGAAGCGGCTCTGTGGTGGAGGGGTGAGGAGAGATGCGGCTCAGTGGTGGAGGGGTGAGGAGAGATGCAGCTCTGTGGTGGAGGGGTGAGGAGAGATGCAGCTCTGTGGTGGAGGGGTGAGGAGAGATGCGGCTCAGTGGTGGAGGGGGGTGAGGAGAGATGCTGCTCAGTGGTGGAGGGGTGAGGAGAGATGCGGCTCAGTGGTGGAGGGGTGAGGAGAGAAGCGGCTTAGTGGTGGAGGGGTAAGGAGAGATGCGGCTCAGTGGTGGAGGGGTGAGGAGAGAAGCGGCTTAGTGGTGGAGGGTAAGGAGAGAAGCGGCTCAGTGGTGTAGGGTTGAGGAGAGATGCGGCTCAGTGGTGGAGGGGTGAGGAGAGAAGCGGGTCAGTGGTGGAGGGGTGAGGAGAGAAGCGGCTCAGTGGTGTAGGGTTAAGGAGAGATGCGGCTCAGTGGTGGAGGGATGAGGAGAGAAGCACACAGTATATACATACATGAGACATTGTATAGACAGACAGTATGCAGAGATTACAGAGATTATACATACAGTATACACACATTACAGACAGTATACACACATTACACACAGTATAGACACATTACAGACAGTATACAGAGATTACACACAGTATAGAGACATTAGACAGAGTACAGAGACATTACAGACAGTATACAGAGATGACACACAGTATAGAGACATTACAGAGAGTGTAGAGACATGACACAGAGTGTAGAGACATGACACAGAGTGTAGAGACATGACACAGAGTGTGCAGAGACATGACACAGAGAGTGCAGAGACATGACAAAAACAGAGTGTGCAGAGACATGACACAGACAGAGTGTGCAGAGACATGACACAGACAGAGTGTGCAGAGACATGACACAGACAGAGTGTGCAGAGACATGACACAGGCAGAGTGTGCAGAGACATGAGACAGGCAGAGTGTGCAGAGACATGAGACAGGCAGAGTGTGCAGAGACATGAGACAGGCAGAGTGTGCAGAGACATGAGACAGGCAGAGTGTGCAGAGACATGAGACAGGCAGAGTGTGCAGAGACATGAGACAGGCAGAGTAAGGCAGGGGTTAAAAATATGTAAATAAAGTTTATGCTCACCTCACCCCGAGCTCCCGGTGGCTCCCGGTGGCTCTTCTACTGCAGTTCAGGACCTGCGGTGATGTCAGAGTCACGTGACCCGCGGTTACCATGGAGTAAGCTGGTGTCACGTGACTCTGACATCACCGCAGGTCCTGTACTGGTGTAGAAGAGCTCTGCAGGCATCGGGAGCCACCGGGAGCCTGGCGGAAGACAGTGGGAGACGGCGGGGGCTCGGGGAGAGGTGAGGAAATTTTTTTTTTTTACAGTAGTGCGGCAGTACAGCAAAGCATCTTGGGATTCGGCTACAACGCCCAAATTCCCAACTGCCAATTATATAAGTAGATAAGTGAAATCTGGACGAAACCCTTTCAAAAACCTTCCAGAAGATGTCCCCACTAGGCTTTCTCTAACCTGACATATGCTGGTTGTCAGAGAACCGTCTTGAGCGCCACACACTGAATACGGCCTTAAAGCGGGGCTACGCAGTTTACCTTGCCAGGTTGTCAGCACACAGCTCCTGTTAGCTCTTATCTGACTCCTCTTTATTCACATCTCTCTGCTCTGTTCAATCAGCTGAGGAGCTGTGTGCATGCTATCAGCTGATAACAGAGCCGGACCAGAGTCGATCTGAATGGAAAGGAGTTAGATGATATAACAGGAGCTGTGTTTTGACAGCCTGATATCATCTCAGAACTGTCCTTGCCTGAGGTAAACTGAGACTCTGATCAGCTGTAGTGTGAACGATGTATAGCCTCCCTTATATGGCTGTATTCATATGTGCAGCCGAAGAAGGATTTCACTGACAATGACCATATGTCAAATTTGGAAGCAGCCTAGTGGGGACATCTTTGGGAAGGTTTTTGAAAGGTTTTCTTACAGAGTTCACTTATGAAGTATATTTCAACATTTATTATAATTACTTGCACTATATTATTATTAAATAAAAATGTAAACAGATGTTACACTTTAAGTTATTTGAGTCAGTAGTGCATTGACTTTATCACCTGCCATTGTGCTGGCTTCACACTCTGCCTTTGGTCTATGGCTTCTTCTTGCTCCTAATTTGTCCTATGTATCCTGCTTCTTGTATCAAAGAACCCTACGATCTCACTTTATCAGAGAAAGGGGTATAATTGTGTGAACCTGCAAGATATTTTGGTGACCTAGGCAGATGAAGCAAATGGTGCCCCCCTCCTCCCTCTCCCAAGTGGCAAAACGGGTTAGAAACTAAAGCAATAGGAGACATATTACACACCCCTTCCCCCCTCCTAGGGACAGGTGATGAACTTCAACAAACACTTCCACTAGAATTGTTACCTTCTACAATTGCAAAGTTAGATACAGAATTATTCATTGTTTGTGGACCATTTACACAATATGAGGGACAATAGTGACATTCATTCATGACATCCTATATTGTGAATGTGAGACCTGTAACTTAACTATGATGGGGTTTGTTTGCTTTCAATTAAGTTGTCAGGGCCGATACCCTAATAGAAATTAAACAGTCCCTATCATGGATAAAGAGATACGTATGATGGTTTTTATATTCATCATGTGACAAATACAGCAAAACAAAAATTGTGATGGTTCTGGAGTCATATTCATGTACAGATTTGCTCTGGTGATGTATTCATGGAGTGATAATGGTTTTGTAATGTATTTATCATCAGAACCATCATCAGTATATAAATATGAAACCAAAATCATTATCAGTTCATGAATATGGCACCAGAAGCATCAGCAGTACAGAAATACACCAACCAAACCACCATAGGTCTAAAGCTCACAGGGGCGAGCATGGGGGAGTGGACCCACTGGGCCGCAGCACCGATCTCAAACCTGGAGAGGTGTAACTAAGCAGCTACCTCGTCATCACTAGACCTCTGATGATGAGGTTAGGTTTTGGATGGAAAGTAGCTCAGGTGCTACTCCATTCAAGGTTGCAGGCAATCTCTGGTGATGGAAGGTTCAGACAGCTGGTAGAGCAGGTGCAGCAGGTATGGTGGGTACTGCAGCAGACCTGAAAACTAGCAGCATGTCTCTAGGCATAGACCATGTGGCTCAGGCACTTCCATAGGGGGAAGGTTTCTTAAATACTTCTGCACTTCTCAGTCATAGGCTGAAAAGTACTTCCGGTTACACTGGCTTTTTAATAATAGTGGTAGTGTCACACCTGGAACCTAAGCACACTTCCAGGAGACCTTTGTGGTGTGCACAGACCCCAGGAGTCAGAGGCAGGAGACAAAGCCCGAGCAAATGGCACAGGACCGCTGAAGGGGTGAGTATGCTGATTATGCCAGTCTCCCTGCTTTGGAGATGCTGGTGGAGAAGTGGCAGATGCTCCAATAAGTAAATGAGTAGTCTGGGTGAAATGGTGGAAGAGGATGAGGAAAAAGACAATCTTGTAAAGGTCTTTTTCTTAAAAATATTTATAAAAGAAAATCCCATGACAGATGACATGGTCAGGGATGCCATAATAATGTCTCCATTAAATTCTCCATTAGGTGATCAGTTGCAGATCTAAAAAGTTCCATCAGGACCCAAAAAGTGGTCATAAATAGTTGCATATCCAGTTGGAAGAATGTCTGAATGTCTCAAGCGGGGAATGACAGAGCTCTGCCATGAGCCCTGCATTATTCAACATCTTGGTCAATAATTTAGATGAAGGAACTGAGGGTAAACTGATTAAATTTCCTGATGACACAAAACTAGGAGGAATTGCTAATACTAGAGAAGGGAGAGAGGATTCAACAATATCTAAGCAAACTGGAACAGTGGACAGCAACTAACAGAATGGTTTATAACAGGGAGAATTGCAAAATCCTACACTGGGCAAGGAAAATGAAAAAGGCACATACAAAATGGGAAGAATAAGCATCAGCACATCTGAAAAGACTTGGATATACTAATAGATCACAGACTGAACATGAGTCAACAGTGTGATGCTGCAGAAAAAACGTAAACACAATTCTGTGATGTATTATCAGAAGCAAACAGTCTAGATCATGTGAAGTCATTATCCCCACACTACTCCTCTTTGGTCAGACCTCATCTGGATACTGTGTCCAATTCTGGGCTCCACATTATAAAAAAGACATCAAAAAACTGGAGCAAGTTCAGAGAAGAGCAACCAGAAATGTGACCGGTTTGCAAACCATGTGCTATGAGGCACAGTTAGAGGATTTGTGAATGTTTAGCTCGCCAAAAAAGAAGACTGAGAGGAGACTTAATACCTCTCTACAAATATCTGAAGGTCTGTCACACTGTAGAGGGATCAGCTTTATTCTCATTTGTGCATGGAAATGACTCACCGTGACCGGGGTGTTCGCGTCGCAGGCATTGACTCTCCTTTTGTCACGGAACCCCGCCTGCGGCTGCGGGGCCCGGTGGTCCAGATCAATAGGGGGGATGGCTGAACAGTAGGGGTAGTTTGTCTTCGTGACGCCACCTGCGGGTGTTCTGGTAACTTTACCAACGCTGCTAGGTCTCCGTGGGATGTTAGGCAGCAAGATGGGACGCTCCCCACAGGATGAGCGGGAGTCCCCGGAGCCAGGAGCTGCGCAAGATGTTGTGAGGCAGCTGCGGTAGTGCTGCTGTTAGGCCCAGGAGTCAGACACAGACACGCCAAAGTCTTTTTAGTACCTTTACTGGTGGTATTCAGGTACGCCAGACCGGGTTAGTGAAGTTAGCAATCCTGGAGATTCACAGCAAGCAGTTGTAGTAGGCTTCCTTTCTCTATCTCTTTGATTAAGGTTGGGTGGATGTGGAATCCAGCCGGACCGGGCAGTGTGTTCAATGGAACTTGCTTCACCTTGGTATTAGCACTGAGGGAACTGTAAAAGGGTCTGAGCAGGATCAGTACTCTTCCCTGGGCTCTCGTAGGTAGGTGCTTCAGGTGGAACAGGTGGCTAAACCTCCTGTTAGGTGGGCTGGTTCTCTGTGGTGGCTGGGTAGCTCTCACAGCTTCGGTTCCAGTAACCGGTTATTAAGGAAAGAGTCAGAATAACTCTGTTTTCCTGAGAGGTGCTCTCCTTTCCTATTACCCCAATTGCAAGGGTTTCCTCACTGGCAAGTGTGCTGGTTCTGGCCTGGTATGGCTCCAGAGGCACACACTCTTCACAGTTCTAACGTGACTGCACACTCCGAAGTTTCTCCCTCCAGGACCCTATTTATAGGGGGAACTGGCTCAAAGTGACCAGTGGAGCTCCCCCTAGAGGCTCGGGGTGAAACCAGGTGTTCTAAGGTGTTGTGGTGTTGTTAGGTGTTTTGCGAGTATTGCTTTGCTGTTAACTCCATTCATGCCCTAAGGATTTCTGTGGTGCCCAACAAGGTGCCAGGGTGCCACAGAAAGACTAGAAGCAATGTGATGAAACTGAATGGGAGGAGACAAAGATTAGACCTGAGAATAAATCTTTTTGACAGTGAGGGAGATCAACAAGTGGACACAAGAGGTGGTGAGTTCTCCGTTAGTGGAAGTCTTCACACAGAGGCTGGACAGACATCTGTCTGGGATGATTTAGTGAATCAACAGGGGGTTGGACCAGATACGCCACCAGGTTCCTTCCAACTCTGTTGTTCTATGATTCTATGATCATCTATATAGTGACCGTTGTCGGGTAGTGCACATCCACCCCTATTTCAATGAATGGGAGTCAATCTTTTGAAGCTTGCCACAGCCAATATACAATTGATGGAGCTGTGCTGTTTCCTCTGTAACTGATAACATCCGGCTTCCACCTGCATGAGGAACACCTGATCGGATGGGGTTCATGGACTTTTACCCTATCAATCTGATATAGATGACCTATCTAATGGAAAAGTGATTAGTACAAAAGATGTGAACAGTCGTGTTAAGTACTCATTAGGTTTCATGTGATGTCATGATGTCTCAGAGTGCACACATTATGATGTCATGTAAAAGCTAACCTGTGATGTCAATGACTAGTTCACATATGAAGTGATAATGTTGCATGACCACTAATGAGCATGAGAGATATATAATTACTAGGGATGAGTGAGTAGTTCGGTATTCAGGTTTGGATAAGTCTAACCAGATACTCTTTACAATTTAGATATTTGTTCCAAATAGTGAACATAATGCAAGTCAATGAAGAACTTGGATATTTGTTTGGGAAATCCTATACAGAAAGAGTATTTGTGTAAAAAATTCCACAAAGATGCGAGTTCACCATTGACTTGTATTCATTTCACGGGACGAATATCTGAATAGTAAAATGTATTTGGTTACACTTATCTGAACCTGAATACCGCACCACTCACTCATCGCTAATCATTAATCATAAGGATTTATTATGGTTTTCCAATGTGTCTTTAAAAATTATTGCCTGTCTGTGATTTTTTGATAAAATGTCCAGAAATAGTAAAAAATCAATTTGGCAACCCTTATGATGATTGGTCTAAGCATTTGGGCCAAGAGCTGCACCGCTACCTCTTTGGAGATACTTAAGACCGCCTTAGATGAGTTACTCAACTTGGCTCATAACAGATATGATTACCTTGAAATGTTTTATAATAAGTAAGTGATGAGTGAGTATCGAAATATTCGTCATCGCTATACTAGTAGTTTTCAATACTCGCGTACTTGTCCGAATAGCGAGTCCAATTTTAGTCATTAGTAATCGGCTCTGGCCACACTCATCTGGCCATAAAATGAGTCTTTTAGAACAGGGCGGGAGGATGGGCTTTTTTTCATTTCTACTGCATAAAACACCATGCAATGACCCCCTGAGAGACCCTAACAATCAATCTGCTGTCACTGGGAGCCGACCCCCTTTGTGTACTGAAAGGAGGCAGCAATTTATGTCAGATCATTCACAATTGACATCTTTCACGAGCACCAGCGATACTCGCCGAGTAATGAGTAACCTGAAAAACCGTACTATCCATGTGAGTAGTGAATAGTAACGATTGCACTGGCTCATCACTAATAATAAGAAATTAAACACAAATTCAAGGTCAATAATCTGTTATTAGTTGGGGCAAAGGAACAGAAGCAAAGTAAGAAATATTATTTCAATGAATGAAATAGGAAGTAAGTAAATTTAAAGAGTAATTGTTGGAATTATATTCTGGACATGTTATAGCAGCGGTGTAACTAGGTTTCATGGCGCCCGGGGCAAAGATCTATTTCAGCACGTCTGCCCCCCCCAGAGTAGGTGAGGAGCGGGGTGGGGGTGCTTTCAGCTCTCAGCCCCGTCGCTCCTGCAGCCTTGGTTGAGGAGGGGGGATGCCGCCGGCGCCACCCTCTGATTTGCGCCCGGGGCAAAGGATCCAGCTGCACCCCCCTAGATACGCCCCTGTGTTATAGGCTTTGATCAGTAAGGATTCATGTGACAAGACTCCAACCAGTCACTGGATAAAAAGATCTCAACTGATCACTGCTGTCCTCAAAGGTTGAATATTGACTTAATTGACAGTTTACAGATTGTCTCTTTAGTCTATGAGAAGAGCAGTGCATAACTGAGAATGTTTGCCCCTTTGGTGACGGTCTCAGGACCCAGGCTTCCAGGGATCTGAAATGTCTATTAAATGTCAACATTTTTTAAAAAGTTAAGTTGTTATTTAAATATCTCTGTAATGAACAGCTATCCATTGTAGGATAGAAGTTACAGCACCACTCCAGGCTTTATTTCTAATTCACTACTGGAGTGGTGCTTTAACTCTAAGTCTCCTGCCCCTGGTATAATACTCAACCTCTAAAGTCTTTATCTTTTCCAGCAGTTTGTGAGCTGCCAGCAGCTCAAGTGTTTTATTGAGTGCACTGAGGGTCATACCTCAATACATCTCTATGGGTGCCTTGTCCTGGGGCTCATAGACTTGTATTGAGTGCTTGTAATATAATTTCAGACTTTTGTCTACTCAGATGTTACAGGCACAAGATGGCACAACGGAACTGGAGAGATGCTGAAAAAAGGTGAGTGAAACACTGGGGGCCAAGGGACTAAAACCTAAAGCACCAATTCAGTGGTGCAAAAACACTACACTGGAGGGGTGCTTTAAGGGAGTCATTTTTAGGGCAGAGCAGATGGACCAGATGCATATTCTTTGTTTTTTATTGAACACTTTGTAATTTTAAAAAAGAAAAAATATGGTAAAATTGGGGAATTCTTTTTTTCCTAGAGCTAAAGATTCAGTGTACAAAGCAGGAAATAGTTATATAAGACATCGGGAGCAGAGTGACCGACAGGTCATAGGTGATCTGTTCTAGGACTGAATGAGCAGGTTGTTCCTGATTTTGTTGTGTTGGCCTTTAGGCCAGAAGAATAGGATGAGTTGATGAGACATATCATCATGGTCAACTTCAAATCAATGACATGTTTGTGAATAGGTGAAAGGTTGTCAAGTATCAGCTGTGTCAACCCCGCAACTCTAAACCTAAAAACGACAGAAAGTCATCAGTTTCCATAAGTTAAAAGGTTAAAAAGAAAAACACTTATGCTAATTTTTTTAATCACTTTTGGGCCACTCTGTTACTCACTACGGACATCTTGTCCTCCAAACCTCTTCCTTGACACATCGCAAGCTATATCTCTTGGCCTATTTACTAGAACTCGGGACTTCTGGCAGCAACCAAACCTCAGAAGTCACTGTGCATTGCAAGTCATGATGTCACGTGGTAGTGTGGCGCCCCTGTGACCAGGGTGGCCACATAGGGAACTGCAGCCCGGCAGGAAGATAGACAGTTTGTGCAACAAACACCCTCACAGCACACACAGTCAGTCAGTTAGTCAGTGGGTCCGAGGAACACGGCAGCACTGACTAACTGGTGGAGAAGTTTTTCCTGATTTGTGCTGGAGTCACACGGGTTAGATGGAGTCTGGTAATGCCTTGCATAATAGGGTTACTGCAGACTAGGCACACACCAGATGTCGGCTGTGAGGGGAACAGAGATTCCATACCGGCTTCCCAGATTAATCAACTTTAACTCCAGGTTGGAGTTCCCACAACAAGAGTTGAAAGGCACAGCAGCAACTACGAGGACCCACAAGGGTCCGAGCTGCCGCCATACAACATGGGGAGACAACAGAGAGAGAAACAACAGCCTGGAAGGACTTAGAAGGAGTGAGGGGTCTCAGAGTGACAGCCGGGGTGCAGAGGGTTCAAGTGTTCCCGGGGTTATCTGCACTGTGAACTGTTAAGGCACTGATAAATATTTTACCTTCTGACTGATATGAGCATTGCAGATATTAATCTAATTGGATGTCGGAGGCAAAGTGTACTCTTGCCTAGATGCTTCAACTCTAAAAAATAACAGAACCAGTCATGCACAATTTACGTTTCCTGACTGGATCCGGCGAAGGTTGCCACCAGATGAGATTAGGTAACCATTTACTAGCCACATGAGCAACATAGCCTGTAATTGACTGCAGGGATTAGGTGATATGAACAGCATGTCATTAGAAAAACATTTGATGTCAGGCGTTACAAGGGTTTTTTCTATCAACTATCCTTTGTAGGTAATAATTTTTAATGCTTGGAATAACCCTTTAACATAATTTGAATAGGGGCCATTCTTTTCAATTATACATTGATGGGGCTGACTGAGAGCAAGTTCTGAAACAATCCTTGTCCCCTTATGATCAGTTCTATATGTCGCCAATGACATACCGTATACATGTGGTATGAGCTACATTGTGCTAAACTTTTTAATTTAACCATTTAACCCCTGGGCCGTTTTCCGTTTTAATTTTTCCCTCCCTTTATTCTAAGAGCCATAACTTTTTTTATTTTTCCGTCAATGTAGACATATGAGGGCTTGATTTTTGCAAGACGAGTTGTAGTTTTGAATGAAATAATTTTTTGCGTTTTGAGCTGATGCTTCTAATGATACCATTTTTGAATAGATGCGATGTTTTGCAATGTTCGCCCGTTATTGCAATTTATTGCAAAGTTGCGGTGACCGGAAATTTAGGCATTGGAACTTTTTTTTCCATATTTTCTGTTCTGCCGTTTACAGATCTGATTAATTGATTTATATTTTGATAAATTGGGCATTTCTGAATACGCCAATAGCAAATGTGTGTTTATTTTTTAAATATCTTTAATAGTTTTTTTAATGAGGCAAAAGGGGGATAATTTGAACTTTTATGATTTTTCGATATATACAGGGGTTGGACAAAATAATGGAAACAACTAACATTTTGGCATCATAATCTTCGAACATGTTATAAACATGCAAACCGTGACATATGTTAATATTTTGTAGTTGAATTTGTGTTAAGTGATATGTGCATGTAAATTAACTGTTTGTTTTGCCGAATTGTAAGAACATTGATGAGAACTAGTAATGAGCGAGTACCAAAATGCTCGGGTGCTCGATGCTCTGGTCGAGCATCCCAAGATACTCGTGTACTCGGCCCGAGCACCGAGCCTAATGTTATCCTATGGGAGACACGAGTATTTTTATGAAATGACCCCGGTAGCATGTAGAAACCCTAAAAATGTCACAAAAGTCTCAGAAGAGTTCTCAAATAACATGGCTACAGCATGGGGAAGACCCCTGGAAGCATTTCTCACTCAAAAGTCACAGCTGTGAACAATGTTGTTCAAGTTTTACGCCATTTTTACGGACTCATCAGAAAACCTTCCAAAATGACACCAAAAAGAATTTTCATGGTGGAAATGTTAAGGGCACATACCCAATAGTGAGATACAGCTGGTGTATGTTATTTTTTGTGATTACATGAAAGATTTTACGTTAAAATATTGTGTGGTACTCCGATGTCCCTGAGAAGAGACGTACATGAAGGCCTCTTGACATAATGTGCCCATTTTGAGGAGGTGGGTCTATTGTAGTATTTTCCTTTGCCAGGGCAGTCCAAAATTGGGAGGTTCACCAATGCCCCTGGATAGAGACGTGCATGAGGGCCTGTAAACCTGATGTGCCCATTGTAAGAAGTGGGTGTATTGTAGTATAGCCCTTTGCAAGGGCAGCCAAAAATTGGGAGGTTCCACATTGCCCCTGGATAGAGACGTGCATGAGGGCCTGTAAACCTGAAGTGCTCATTGTAAGGAAGTGGTGTATTGTAGTATAGCCCTTTGCCAGGGCAGCCAAAAATTGGGAGGCTCCACATTGTCCCTGGATAGAGACATGCATGAGGGCCTGTAAACCTGAAGTGCCCATTGTAAGGAAGTGGGTGTATTGTAGTATAGCCCTTTGCCAGGGCAGCCAAAAATTGGGAGGCTCCACATTGTCCCTGGATAGAGACGTGCATGAGGGCCTCAAAACATTGTTCCCATTGCAGAGGAGCGGGTCTCCTGTCATTGTAATGCCCATTCGGAAAGAATGGGCGAAAACATTTACCACTGGGGGTATACATGAAACAACGGCCTAACTTTTGTAACGGTCATCATGGTGGCGCATGAGGAGAAGGAGGAGCAGTCCAGGATTAGCCAAAGTCCATAAGTTTGTACCCATGGGTGAGTGGAGGTACATGGCAAATTCCCGTTACAAAATTTAAATTCCGCTCTTATTTGCTGGTAGTGTGGTGAAGTCTGGCCCAATCCAACCCTTGTTCATCTTGATCAGAGTCAGTCTGTCAGCATTTTCTGTTGACAGGCGGGTGCGTTTATCAGTAATGATTTCACCTGCTGCACTAAAAACACGCTCTGACAAAACGCTAGCGGCAGGGCAGGCCTAGGACTTCCAAGGCATAGAGAGCCAATTCATGCCACGTGTCCAGCTTGGATACCCAATAATTGTAAGGCACAGAGGAATGTCGGAGTACAGTTGTTAGATCTGCAAGGTACTCCTTCAGCATCTGGGCAAACTTACCATTTCTTGTGGCACTACCCCGCACCTCAGGGGCTGTGGTACGTGAGGGGCTGAGAGAAACTGTCCCACATCGACGGCTTAGGTGATGCAGGTGCTCAACAACTGCCCTCTTCTGCTCACAAATCCTGACCAACATGTGCAGAGTTGAATTCCAATGCGGGGGGTACATCACACACCAGTCTGTGAGCCGGAAGCTGCAAACGCCGCTGAAAGCCGGCAAGGCCGGCTGAAGCAGTAGGTGACTTTCGAAAATGTGCAGACAGGCGGCGAACTTTTACGAGCAGATCAGACAGCTCTGGGTATGATTTTAGAAACTGCTGAACCACGAGGTTGAGCACATGGGCCACGCATGGAACATGTGTCAGCTGGCCTCGCCTCAAAGCCGCCACAGGTCGCATACGACCTTTCCTGGCTTTAGGTTCAGAGGTGTGAGCCAGTGATCTGCCTGCTGTTTCAGATCTGTCCACACCTCTTCTGCATTGTGGGGTTTGTCACCTATGCATATTAGCTTCAGCACAGCCTGTTGCCGTTTCGCCGAGGCAGTGCTGCAGTGCTTCCAGCTTGGGACTGGTGTGGAGGGTAAAGTGAATGAGGATGCGCAGGAGGAGGAGGCTGAGGAGCATGACATTCCGGAGCTGTAGAGTGTGGGTGAAACCCGGACTGAGGTAGGGCCTGCAATCCTTGGTGTGGGAAGGATGTGTTCCGTCCCTCGCTGAAGACTGGGTCCCAGCTTCCACAATATTAACCCAGTGTGCTGTCACCGAGATGTACCAGCCTTGCATACAAGCACTTGTCCATGTGTCTGTGGTTAGGTGGACTTTGGCTGAAACAGTGTTGTTCAGGGCACGTGTGATGTTTTGTGACACGTGGTTATGTACTGCAGGGACGGCACACCGGGAGTAACAGTGGCGACTGGGGACCGAGTAACGTGGGACAGCTGCCGCCATCAGGTCGTGGAATGCTTCTGTCTCCACCAGCCTAAAAGGCAGCATTTCCAGCGCAAGCAGTCGCGAAATGTTAGCATTTAGAACTGTGGCATGTGGGGCGTTGGCAGCGTATTTGCGCCTGCGTTCAAAAGTTTCATGCATGGATAACTGAACGCTGCGCTGGGACAAGGATGTGCTTGATGATGGTGTTATTTGTGTGTGGGCAACTACAGGTGCAGGGCAGGAGGCTTGTTCACATGCAGCATCGACAGGACATTGGCTTGCACGCACACCACCTGAAGACGTAGCAGTGACATCAGCAAGCACTGCTCCTCGACTCTGTTGTACATCCCACAAAGTCAGGTGCTTGGCTGACATGTGCCTGATCATGCTGGTGGTGGTCAGGCTGCTAGTTTTGGTACCCCTGCTGATGCTGGCATGGCAGGTGTTGCAAATGGCCTTTTTAGAATTATTTGGAGCCAACTTAAAAAACTGCCAGACTCGTGAAGACCTAACATTTGTACAGGCACCTTGTGTCGTGTTGTTGTTCCGGGGAACGGTTGCCTGATTTCTGCCTGGGGCCACCACCCTGCTTCTTACTGCCTGTTGTGATGCTAAGCCTCCCTCCCCTTGTGCACTGCTGTCCTTGCTCTGCATCTCCTCCTGCCAGGTTGGGTCAGTTACTGGATCATCCACCACGTTGTCTTCCTCTTCCGCACCTGCTCCTCCTACTCGACTTCCTGGCAATCGTGTCTCATCATCGTCCACCCCTTGTTGAGACACGTTCCCACCGTTGCCTTCGTGAGACCGTGGCTGCTCAAATATTTGGGCATCGGTACATACGCTTTCCTCATGACCCACTTCAACAGGAGCTGGCGAGAAGCCAGAATGTGCGAATGGATACGTAAACAGCTCTTCAGAGTGTCCAAGTGTGGGATCAGTAATGTCCGTGGACGTGTACTCGGCCTGGTGGTAGGAAAGAGGATCAGGTTGTGGAATGTGCGGTGCAGTATCACGGCTACTGACACTTGACTGTGTGGAAGACAGGGTGTTCGTGGTGGTGCCAATTGACTGAAAGCATTATCCGCTATCCAACTAACAACCTGTTGACACTGGTCTGGGTTGAAGAGCGGTGTACTTCTGCGGTCCCCAAGAATTTGGGACAGGACATGCGAGCGAGTAGATGTGGCCCTTTGTTGTGGCGAAATTAGAGCTTGCACACACCTCGGCCTCTGCCTGCACCACCATCACGTCCACTTCCTTGTCCCTTGCCAACGCCCTTGCGCATTTTCAATGCTGTGCTGACAGTACACAGCTAAATGAAGGCGTCCCAACACAGGGTTTTACCTGGACAATCGGATTATAGCTATTGCTACCAGCTTTTTAAGAGCGACAATTAGAGATTGAGTCAGACACAGACGGAGACGTGTATTCACTCTACTTGTGCGTTATATCCTAGTTTGTGCAAAACACACAAAAGTGCACCCGTACGCTGCCACCAACGGGCACACACTTGCAGTTTGTAAATGCACGCACTAAGAACCTAACAGCTTTTTAGGAGTGAGAATTAGTGAGAAGTCTGACACTATTGCATGCTGCTGACGTGTATTATTCACTGTACTTGTGCATTATATCCTAGTTTGTGCAAAACACACAAAAGTGCACCCGTACGCTGCCACCAACGGACACACACTTGCGGTTTGAAAATGCACGCACTAAGAACCTAACAGCTTTTAGGAGCGAGAATTAGTGAGAAGTCTGACACTATCAGGTGCTGTGCAGACGTTATTATTCACTGTACTTGTGCGTTGTATCCTAGTTTGTGCAAAACACACAAAAGTGCACCCGTACGCTGCCACCGACGGGCACACACTTGCGGTTTGTAAATGCACGCACTAAGAAGCAAACAGATTTTTAGGAGCGTGAATTAGTGAGAAGTGTGACACTATCAGGTGCTGTGCAGACGTGTATTATTCACTGTACTTGAGCGTTATGTCCTAGTTTGTGCAAAACACACAAAAGTGCACCCGTACGCTGCCACGACGGGCACACACTTGCGGTTTGTAAATGCACGCACTAAGAGGCAAAAAGATTTTTAGGAGCGTGAATTAGTAAGAAGTCTGACACTATCAGGTGCTGCTGACGTGTATTATTCACTGTACTTGTGCGTTGTATCCTAGTTTGTGCAAAACACACAAAAGTGCACCCGTACGCTGCCACCGACGGCACACACTTGCGGTTTTTAAATGCACGCACTAAGAACCTAACAGCTTTTTAGGAGCGAGAATTAGTGAGAAGTCTGACACTATCAGGACTGTTTTAGACTGTGTACACCAGCCCCAGATATGATGAAGGCTGGTATACTGTCACTAGGAATTGCTATATACCCTGCCTGCCTGCCTACAGCTACAGTAGTCCAGAGAAGCCAACCACTAGATCCAGTGGAGGAGCCTTGTGAGTATATTGGCTGCAGGTCTCCCCTCCCCCCTTCCTGCAATCAGTAAAGTCCTGAGAAGGATTGTTGTGGTCACTAGAAAGCCTGTACTCCGATCTAGCTACCCTGCCTGCCTGCCTATATCCACCTAGATTAGTCCTGAGAAGGACTATTGTGGTCACTAGTTTGCAGCCCTGCAAAACTCTCCCTGATTCAGCAGACACTCTCCCTGCACTGACTGTCTGGATCGCTGTGTGCAGAGCACAGCGCGGCCGGGTTTTATAAAGACTCGGTCACGCTGTGCGGCCGGCCAATCACTGCAATTCCACAACTAACAGGGCTGTGGCATTGCAGTGGTCTGCTAGCCAATCCCTGCATGTGGGCTGGCTCTCTAAAGAGCGCCAACATGCAGGGATGAGGACCACAAGCACAGCACGAGTATCGCAAGATTACTCGGTACTCGCCGAGTAGCCCGAGTACAGTGATACTCGTGCGAGTACCGAGTAGTCACAAGCGTACTCGCTCATCACTAATGAGAACTTGATACCAATAGCAGACCTTTGAGATTTTCGGATGGCAGGCGCTAGTGTAACAGAAAGTGCCCGAATGCTTGGCGTGTCAAGAGTACTGTCTCCAAAGTAATGACTGCGTTTGAAAGAGAAGGAAAAACGTCCGCAGCAAAGCACAGGTCCGGCCGAAAGTCGAAGTTGACTGAGAGAGACCGTCAGACTCTAAAGCAATTGTGTGAGAGGATCACAAGACCACGGCTCCGAAAATCACTGCTGAGCTCAATGAACACCTACAGAACCCAGTTTCCACGAAAACTGTTCTTCGGGAGCTGCACAAATCTGGATTCCACGGAAGAGCTGCAATTAGAAAACCGCTGCTCTCAATGACAAATGTTTCCAAGCTTTAGAGTGGTGTAGAAACCTCGAGAATTGGTCCCTCGAGCAGTGGAAACATGTGATATTCTCAGACCAATCATCGTTTACCCCATTTTCCTGACCTCCGGCCGAGTGTACGTTTGGAGACAGCCGAAAGAAGCATTCCATCCAGACTGCCTTCTCCCAACCGTAAATCATGGCGGAGGTTCTGTGATGATCTGGGGTGCTATTTGTGGAGATCGGGCCAATGATATCACCTTGTATGAACCATACCTTGGAGAATTGAGGCTGTAATAGCCGCAAATGGTGGACCCACACCATATTAAACTAACTTTTGTGATTTTTCCAGTGTTTCTATTATTTTGTCTAACCCCTGTATATATATATTATAATAAACCCTTGTTCATAAAGGGGTTAAGATATGTTGAATGTTTAGCCTGTTCTTTTCATTCTTAATGTATAGTTTACAAATGTAATTATTATCTATAAAAGTTTTTTAAATACCCAATATGAATTTGGAATAAAATTGCTCTTCACCAAAGAGTTAAATAGTATAGAAGTACATTAATCCCCAGCTCGGAGGAACTCAGAACCAGTCTCTCTTTCCTGTTTTCCCGTCTCTATTTTCTCTTCTCTGCTTTGATTTAAGCTTTAAAGCATTCAGTGTTTTAACTGTTTCTGTTTAATCCAAGGCTATGAAACAGGCCTGCTTATCCCTCTATAGTTTCCAGAAATACGGTTTGGCGGTTTTATTACCTAATTTTTAACATATTGGAGCTTTAAAAAAATCCAAACAGGAAAACTGTTCTATGTGTCTGGACTAAACGCTCGGAATATTCATAATTCGGCGCGGCACATCGGTGGAGCCGGCAGAGTTTTTTTTACATTTGGCCCTATTGTTAGTGTTTCTAATTCTCGCCTTTCTTGCCTTAAAAAAACGCTTGTAATTTGCCTCCGTATATCTAGTCTTTTCCTATTTTCTGCCATGTACCTGAAGATCATAAATGCACAATACCCAGCTTAACTAATGATGCTACCGTACCCTGGAAAATGAGAAGCAGATGAACCAACCTGCTGAACGTATAATGGCCATATTTATACAATGTATTACATTTCAGAGATTTGCGATACTATATTATTCAGGAGGCATCTGGCTTTTAGAAGATTTGCACCTATTTTTAAGCAGGAACGGGGTCTGAATAAAATGCCGATCGTTTTGACCTCCTACTTAGAATTTGTCAGGTTAAATTTGGTTTTGCAATTATTCCATTGACTAATACACATATTATGGAGGGGATTTAACATTTTTTAGGGAGGGAGTTTCATCTATATAATGTGGCTCTGTCTAGACCTCTCACAAGTGAAATAAGAAGTTTCAGCTTTTCTTTGTATTTGTTTTTAGGACGTGTTGTTCTATGCGATCAGCCAAAAATCTATCCGGATTTATGATCACTGCTTCATCTGTCTCAAAAACCATCAAAACTGGCATCTTATGTTAGTTTTGTACTTAGAGGCAAATTGAATAAAGTTGTGACATAAATATAAAGAAAGCCCATTCCCAAAGTTGCATGTTCTTTTTATTTTTTTACAAAAAGTATTGAGGTCAGCAAAAAAATATTTAAAATTCATTAAAAAAAAAAAAAGAGATTCAGCCGGACACCACCTAGAACCTCTCTAAACACCGGTCACACTCATTAATGGTAAACCGCACCTGTGGCCATAAGGGTGCTTTAAAAAAGGAATCGACATCACCCGCATTCATAGGACCTATAGAAGCACCACATGGGCACAAAGCGGTTTGCTGTTGTCTGATGCTTTGTCTGATACTCCCACTCCTCCTCCCAGCACTTTGTGTAACCTGCAACGTTCAATAAAGAGGACTCAATTCCACCTCAGGCGAGTGCTGCTTTACTTCTGTCCTTCTGTAAAAAAAATTACAAATCAAACCGTAGAGAAGGGCATTATGGTTGGGAGAATAAAAGGAGCAAGGCAAAGAGGAAGACCAGCAACCTGATGGTTTGACACTATTAAAGGGAACCTGTAACCCCCTTTAGGCATTTTAAACTGTGCCCACCAGCTTAAACATGATGTAAATGGGGTTCTTGTATCCCCTCTTTGTGCCCAGAAGCATACCTGAGAAATCAACTTTTATTCTCTGGCTCGCTACATCCTAAAAGGTTCAGGAGGCCTGCTCTCTGGTCCCGGTGTATAAGGTCCTCGCTGCCCCTTGTCAGCAAAACCCGCCTTGCATTTTCAAAATTGCCGCCCCCTCCTGTGGACAGCCATTGAGTGACAGGAATACTTGCAATTGCGCAGGGGAGCAGGTCACCATCATCCACTGAAAATAGTGCCGAAGTCTCGCAAGATTTGTGAAGTCTCGCAAGACTTCGGCATTATCTTCAAAGGAGCACGGTGACCTACTCCACTGGCCATCAACAGGAGGGGGTGGCAATTTTGAAAATGCAAGGCGGGTTTTGCTGGCAAGGGGCAGCGAGTACCTTATACACAGGACCAGAGAGCATACCTCCCGGACCTTTTAGGATGCAGTGAGGCACAGAATAAAAGGTTATTTCTCAGGTATGAGGGGGATGTCTGGGCACATAAAGGGGTTACAATAACCCCATTTACATCATGTTTAAGCTGGTGGGCACAGTTTAAAATGCCCAAAGGGGGTGACAGGTTCCCTTTAAGATAACGGTGGAGAAGACTCTGGTGGACCTATCTAGACTACACAAGATCGATCTTCCTACATAGCGTTCATCCATCAAGTCTCTATGGCTCCAGAACGAGCTGAAGGCCAGTAAATAATACTACTAATAACTTTTATGTTTATAGCTCCAATCTATTTCTCTGTACTTTAAGTTATTTTAAAAATGACAGCATCACAAAAGTTGGTAGGAGTTAAACACCATTTTTCTAGGTTGAATTCCTTGATAGATTCCCCCATTTTTGTGATGGAACACAATGTTGATTTCGAACTTCTACTTTGATTGTTGGGTTCCGGCTATCGACCATCTAATTTATGGCTTCGGTAATTGAAATATTGGATTAAAATGAGCGTGCTATTCTATGTCTTGTCTAGCAAACTATAAGGAGTATTATTGGCAGTGGGATCCCATTTTCTGTGGAGCCCTTATACAGCTGCAAGGGTTTGCATACATACAGTGGTATGCAAAGGTTTAGGCATCCCTGATCAAAATTACTGTTATTGTGAACAGTTAAGCAAGTTTAAGATGAAATTATCTCTAAGAGGCATAAAGTTAAAGATTACACATTTCCTTTGTGTTTTAGGCAAAAAAGAAAAAAAAAGTATTTTCATCTTTAACATTTTAAAAATACAGAAAGGATGGAAAGAATGGGCCAATGCAAAAGATTGGCACCCTGCATGGTTAGTACCTAGTAGCCCCCACTTTGGCAAGTATCACAGCTTCTAAACATTTTTTGCATCCAGCCAAGAGTCTTTCAATTCTTGTTTGAGGGATTTCATCCATCTCCTTGAAACATCTCCATTCTGTGAGATACAGAGTGGTCTTGCATGCACTGGTCTAGCCACAGATTTTCATGAGTTCAGATCAGGCAACTGCATGGCCATTATAAAACTTCAGCTTGATCCTTTTGAAGTCATCTATCCTGGATTTTGATGTGTGTTAGGATCATTTCTATTTAGAGAATTCATTCACTTTAAACTCGGCTTTTTTGCAGAAGGTGTGTGCCTGCATCAAGGATTGTTGAACTTTCATTGACTCCATTCTTCCCATTACCTGTGAAATATTCCCCGTGCCATTGCTGCGATATATCCCCAAATCGTGATTGATCCATCCCCATGCTTAATGGTTGGCGAGATGTTCTTTTCCTGAAATCCTATGCCTTTTTTTCTCCAGACATACCTTTGATCATTGTGGCCAAAGAGTTCTATGTTAATTTCATCAGTCCACAGGACTTGCTTCCAAAACGCATCAGCCTTATTTAGAAGTTCTTCTGCCTACATTTTATGCTGAATTTTATGTTGAAGATGCATGGGAGGTTCTTTTCTGATGACTCTTCCAAAAAGGCCATATTTGTGTAGGTGTCTCTGAACAGTAGAACTATGTACCACAACTTCAGAGTCTGCTAAATCTTCCTGAAGGTTTTCTTGCAGTCAAGCGGGGGGTCTGATTTGCCTTTCGACCAATCCTATGAGAAACTATCACTGAAATTTTGCTTGGTCTTCCAGACCTTATCTTGACCTCCACTGGTCCTGTTAACAGACATTTCTCAATTACATTCTGAACTGTGAAAAGTGAAACTTGCAAATGGATTGCTATCTACTTATAGACTTCTCCTGCTTTGTGGGCCTCCACCATTTTAATTTTCAGAGTGCTAGGCAACTGCTAAAAACAACCCACAGCTGCTCTTTTTTGGCACAAGTTTAGAGGAGGCTGAGTTTTTATAAAGCTGTGAAATGTTCATCAACTGACCTTTCCTCACGATGATAGTGAAAAAGCCATAACCCTAACAGGCTAATTAAGGTCTAAAACACAAAGGCCTGTTACACAAAGAAAATGTGTCATCTTTAACTTTATTCCCTTTAGAGATCGTTACACAGGGGCGTAGCTACAGCTGGTGCATGGGTTGAAATCTCACCCGGCCCTGCTGCCTAGGGGGGCCCCAAACATCCCTTTGGCCCATAGAAAAAGACTAATACTATTAAAGATTTGCAATAATTGGGGCCCTGTTGGAGCTTTCATATCAGGGCCCCAGGGCCTGAAGTTACATCTTCAACTTGCTTAACTGTTCGCAATAACAGTAGTTTTAGCAAGGGGTGCTCAGACTTTTGCATACCTCTGTAGTATGTCTGCCATTAAATTCATGTTATCTCAGATGAAGCTGGCAAAATAAAATGGTTCTTATGATTACTTTTAGCTCTGATCTCCTGATGCAAGAATATGAAAGAACCTGTAGTAAAGTGGTCGCCTAACTAAAGGTAAATTGCTAAATAAAACTAGAAATATTGGGCCTAGTTTATTCCATTGCATGAAGCTTTAGAAAGTCTACCAGGTTTGCTGAAAGTACGGTGATTTTCAATGTCAGGAGTAATTCCATGAGAGCAAATGGAGGGCTATCGGGTTACATGGGCAAAGATGTTAAACTGCACATGAGTTTCTGTCAGATCATATCAAAGACATCTACAATGGTGAAAATGGTGGGTCTGACAGATTGCACTGTGACCTTACAGTCAAGAGTAGCAGCTGTTGCCCAGGACAAAACCTCTATGATGATTTGGTCCTTTATGAAACATCTGTCTACATGTAATGTAAGTTATATGAACTATGATGTGACTATTGTACACTGACACACAACATTGTTCTTGCTCACTTCTATAGGAATATTCTCCAAAACCTGTCAAAAAATAAAAAGATATCAAGCATTATGGAAAAATTGCAGCCATGACAAAGCCCCATACATATTATAGAAGGCCAAACTTGATTTTGGTGGGCTAGACGTATGTTATGATATAACCATTTCTCACTTTGAAACTACAAAAACACTTACTGTTGCTCTTATTCATTCTCGTCTGGACTACTGCAACTTGTTATTGATTGGTTTCGCTCTAACAAAACTTTCTCCTCTCCAGTCCATCCTTATCACAGCATCCAGGGTTGTTTTTCTGTCCAGCTGCTTTACTGATGCCTCTGCCTTATGCCAGTCATTACAGTGGTTGCCAATCTGTTACAGGATACAATGCAAATTTATTTATCTCACCCACAAAGTCCTCCAGAGTTCTGCTCCCCTCTATATCTCATCCCTCATCTCTGTCTATCATCCTACCCATGCCCTCCTTTCTGCAACTGATCTCAGACTACTATCACCCATAATTTGAAGCTCAAACTGCGTCTCCAAAGTTTGTCTCGTGCTGCACCAGTGCTCTGGAATACACTACCCCAAACGTTGTGAATATTTTCTAGCCCCCATATTTTTAAGCGTGGTTTAAAAACATATCTCTTTACACATGCCTATCACCTCAACCCCCTAACATAACTGTCCTCTCTTCCCTGATCCACCCTTCTATATGTTAAACACAACCTGCTCCTTCCTACTCACCTGTCTTTACATCCTCCCTAAAACTAATAGCATGAAAGTACATATAGATAAAACTGGCTAATGACTGGAACATGTGGCCTCACATGAAAAACCCTAATCATGACTGAACCAGACCCTACCAACTGTGTCCTCACCCTCACCTCTTCTGTAACTGATGAACTATGCAATACTTAGTTTTGTTGTTAACGTCTGTACATTGGCCTTGCTCTCCCCCCCCCCCCCCGCTCGATTGTAAAGTGCTGTGGAATATGTTGACGCTATGTAAATAAAATTTATTAATATTCGTGTCCCTCCTGGATAACCCCTACCGGATGGTGTCAGAAAGAGACAGATAGGATGTTTTTGGAACCAAGTACTAGATAGTTATGATATCCATGGAGACAAGCCATTGCCAGAAGTGTCTGCTAGAGGTTTACTCTCCTCTGCCCATGAAGAACAAAGGCACGCTCTGCAGCTTTCATTACATGTGTATCGGTAATCCAGAAGTCATAAGAAAGTGTATGGCCACCTTCAGATCATTTCATCTACCTCTATGTTACTATATTTTAAGTTAGAAATAAAATAGAGAACTGAAGGAAATGAATTGGACTATATGTTTGTATACATGTAATGTGTAGAAGCATATTCACTCTGGTCATTATAAGGCAACACCCCCCTACACCCCCCTCGCCCGCTCCTCACTATGGCTGCACCAGGGCCCTTCGGGATCACGGTCCGCCATCATTATTATGATTCGATAATCAAGACATTTAGATAGACTATAAAAATAATTCATAACAATAATATCAAGCACATTCTGCATTGAACTACTGTACACAATTTATTATATATCTTAGGAGTCGAAGTCGGTCCATTTTATAATGACTGCAACTCCGACGCTGACTCCACCAAAATGGGCTCCGAATCCAACTGCACGACTTCTTACTCCATGACTCCGCCTCCACATCCCAGGTAGCAACACTCTCAAACACTAAGGCTGGTTTCACATCGGTGTTCGGTACGCCTACATCTGGTGCACAAACTCAAACACATTGCTGAACGCACTCATCCTGAGGTACACGCAGCATTGGATATCTGCATGCGTTGAGAGAGAAATGTCCGTAGGAATGCATTGTAAATTGGCTGGACATACGAGCACATTGTGGTTGGAGGGGAGAGAGAGAGAGAGAGTGAGAGAGAGAAAGAGAGAGAAAGAGAGAGACTTTGCATCTTCTTGCAGTAGCATTTGGATGGCAGTGCCGCTCAATTCACTTCAAAATTGTATTTGTGCGCTTACGCAGGCTTGCTTCTCAATCAATTTTCGAGTATTAAAAAAACGCGTTCGTACGCAAACGCATACAAACGCATCCAAACGTAGACACCCTGCGTCCCTATGTTAAACTGTGGGATGCAGGATGCATGCCTACCCGCAAACAGTGCCCCGACACTGTACGCAGTGCAGCCAAACACCAATGTGAAGCCAGCTAAGACATCAATTACATATCAGTAATTTTACATGGATGTTTGAAAGCCAGGAGTGGAACTTGCTGAGAAAGACTATGGCATTGTTCACACACAATTTGCGTTTTTTTTAGCACTCTTAAAAGCACTTGCGTTTTTTTAGGAGTGCTAAAAAATGTCTCTTGTGTGTCTGAAAGGAAATTTTGCCTTTTTGGACTTTCCTCAAAAACGCAGGCAAAAACGCAAGCGTTAACGCAGGGTGCATAAATGTGCCTTTTAAAAACACATGCGTTTCCCATAGGGCCCCATGTTATAGAAACGCATGTGCGTTTTTTCCAAAAACGCATGCGTTTTTTTAACATGGGCCCTATGGGAAACGCATGCGTTAACGCAGGGCACATATAGGCACTTGCGTTAACGCATGCGTTTCCCATAGGGGCCCATGTTAAAAAAACGCATGCGTTTTTGGGAAAACGCACATGCGTTTTTTTCCAGCACCCAAAAACGCTGCATGCAGCGTTTTTTGGACTGGAGGAAAAAAACGCAAATGGAGCTGAAAAACGCATGTACACTCAAATGTACCCTGCGTTAATGCACCTGCGTTTTTTTTAACAGCTCAAAAACGCAGGGATGGGCAAAAAAACGCATGTGTGTGAACATGGCCTATAATTTAAAATATTATTAGGGGGCTCCAAGTATGGCTATGTTCACACACAATTTGCGTTTTTTTTAGCACTCTTAAAAGCACTTGCGTTTTTTTAAGAGTGCTAAAAAATGTCCCTTGTGTGTCTGAAAGGATTTGCCACGTTTTTGGACTTAGTCATTTTTTCACCAAAAACGCAGGCAAAAACGCAAGAGTTAACGCAGGGTGCATAAATGTGCCTTTTAAAAACGCATGTGTTTCCCATAGGGCCCCCATGTTAAAAAAACGCATGTGCGTTTTTTCAAAAACGCATGCGTTTTTTTTAACATGGGCCCCTATGGGAAACGCATGCGTTTTTGAATGGCACTAAAAGGTACTAATGTACCATGCGTTTTTGCATGCGTTTCCCATAGGGCCCATGTTGGAAAAACGCACATGCGTTTTTTTACAGCACCCAAAAACGCTGCATGCAGCGTTTTTTGGACTAGGGGTAAAAAACGCAAATGGAGCTGAAAAACGCAGCTACACTCAAATGTACCCTGCGTTAACGCACCTGCGTTTTTTTTAACAGCCCAAAAACGCAGAGATGGTCAAAAAAAACGCATGTGTGTGAACATGGCCTATAAATTATTAACGACAACTTTATTACTTCATTATTAATTAATACTAGATTACACCTAATGGTTTCTGTTGCTTTACCTCCTTCAAACATATATATATTAACAGCTACTAAATGAGAAAAACCTGTGTACTACTTAAAGAATATTTATGATATATATTGTTTATGGAGAGCAGAGAAAACAGTCTACAGACAAAGAGGAAGGAAGCACAATTCTGTAGCTGAGCAATGAAGACACACATCCAGCCTACATTACTGAGAGAGACATTCCCATAAGAAAACAAGCGAAAAATTGGATCAGTGTGCAAACTGCATATAAAGGGGTCTGAAAATAAACAAAGGAATAAAGATTGCAGACTAAAACTTTGCAAAATTTTATTATATGTACCTTTTTATACCTGAAAATCCTATTGAATTTTTCTGTGTCTTATTTGTCAGTTTTATTGATGTGATATGCATTGATTGTTTTGATTGCTGCAATATGATACAAGATTTTCCACCATAATCCATGAGTTAGTCTGGAAAAAAATAATTTCAAATCTAATTGTCATGAGAGGGTTGGCATCCAACTAAAAAGGACTTTTAGTATAATTATACAACGTGCAAACAACACAGAACAGACATTCATGTGATGTAGCCCTGTAAATCATTCTCTTAAAGGGAACCTGTCCTGTCCTTTTTTGTTTTTAAACTGCCCCCAATGTTATTTATATCATGCACTGAGCATCAATAACTTGGATTAAAATTAAAAATAAAATCCATGTATTTATCATAAAAAATCACTTTAGATGTTTAGGTGTTTGCATTGAATACCTGCACGAACAGTCATCGGAGTGGATACTTCAGGCTGGCATCAGTCATGTCAATCCACTTCTGTCATGAAGCTTTGTAAATGTCGTCACAGCCCCCTCCATTGTAATATATTATCATTACTGAAGGACCTGCAGAAATTCAGATGCTGTAGAAGAACTTGTGGTGATGTCACGACCTTAATGGGCGGGGCTAATCCTACATCTCCTTCATTTCAGGCCTGCTTAACTCCATCCATTATGGTCACATGGTCGTGACATCACCACAGACCCTTCTACAGCATGTGAATTTCTGCAGGTCCTTCAGTGATGTTATTATATTACAATGCAGGGGGTGTGCCTACATTTAAACAACTTCATGACTGAATGTGGATTGACTTGACTGATGCCAGCCTGAAGTATCCACCCCGATGACTGTTTGTGCAGGTATCTAAAGCAAACATCTAAGCAACTAAAATGCTTTTTTATGATAAGTACATGGATTTTATTTTTAATCCAGGTAAGTGATACTCAGTGCATGATGTAAATAACATTGGGGGTGGTTTAAAATTAAAAAACAACATGACAGGTTCCCTTTAAGGCACTGCTAAAGGGGATAATAAGAACACTTTCTTTTTTTCATCAATACCTATTGCTTGAGGATATGATCAATAATTGACTTAAAATTATGTTATTTATGCTACCATATGTTCTTTCTGTTAATTTCTGAGTTTTTTAACTCTAACGGCATAATAGGTACAAAAAAACATAACATTTGATGGACTTTTTCAATTTTCTGATTTGTTTTATAAAACTATTTATTTCTCTCTTTTTCTTTTTCTGTTTCTTTCTTTTTCTCTTTTTTTAATATTCTCTTTCTTTTTCTCTTTCTTTCTAATCCTTTCTTTCTGATACTTTCTTTCTCTATTTTTTTCTTTCTTTCTTTCTTTCTTTCTTTCTTTCTTTCTCTCTTTTTTACATATTTTTCTCTCTTTCTTTTTTTCTTTCTTTCTTTCTTTCTTTCTTTCTTTCTTTCTTTCTTTCTTTCTTTCTTTCTTTTTTTCTCAGTCTTTCTCTTTTTCTCTTTTCTTTTTTCTTTCTTTTCCTCTCTTTTCTTCCTTTCTTATGTTTCTTTCCTTTCTTTCTTTTCTTTTTTATATATTTTTCACTCTTTCTTTCTTTCTTTCTTTCTTTCTTTCTTTCTTTCTTTCTTTCTTTTCTTTCTTTCTTTTCTTTCTTTCTCTTTTTCTCTTTTTCTCTTTCTTCTTTTCTTTTTCTTCTTTCTTTTCTTCTTTCTTCTCTTTCTTTTCTCTTTCTTTCTTTCTTTCTTTCTTCTTTTCTTTCTTCTTTCTTTCTTTCTTCTTTTCTTTCTTTCTTCTTTCTTTCTTTCTTTCTTTCTTCTTCTTTCTATCTTTTGCTTTTCCCTAAAGTTTTTCAATGGCTTTGTATTTTTTTTTAAGTCCATATACAAATTGAATACATTGTCATTGTTAATGCTTGCATTCTCCTAAAAACAAAGTAATTTTGAGATAAAGTAAAGTATTCGACGTATCTAATACAAGAAAAATTTAAAAATACTTATTTTTTTACTTATAAAACATCAGACAACTGAAGATCTGGACACACCCAGATTCCCCCCCGTACCCACAGATCTCAGATATAACGTACATGTGGTTCTTTTCCCCGAGGTCACTGGGGACTTGTGTAGATAAATTATTTACACAAGTATCCCCTTCGAATATCCCATCTGTCGACTAGCTGTTTCTGTTTAATCTCTATGTTTTCAGTAAAGTTAAGACTGTAAATGAGATGAGAAGTTCAGGGCGAAATGTTTTGCCAGGTTTAAGAAAAACTGAAGTGGCAGATTTGGTGAAAGAAATATTTAAAAAAAAATCCAGGTCTTGTTCTATTGAATGCGCCATTCATAGCACGGTATCAAAGGGGAACTGTGTTTGTTGAAGGTCTATTAAGTCAGGGCTCCTGTTTGCTTCAATTACACCCACAGCCAATTGACCATGTCCAACTTTTTTGTTATGTCTTCAGGTCACTAACCATAAACCTTTGGTGTTCTTTTGTTTGGAATATTATAGCAAAACTATCAGAAAACCAAAATTTCCCTAAGGGCTGTGTCAGTATAGCAGTGTACAACGGTCTACAGTTCCAATATCCGGAGATTTGCAACCTCTGTATACTGCAAGTACAGTATGAAGACATTCTTTGCAAGAATGAACTTGGCATGCAAAAGTAGAAGCCCTGCACCTCTCTATATGGATCCGGCAAATAGAGCTGTATTACCGTCACATGCATAAGCCATTAGGTAGTTTCTCCAGTCAATGAGAAAATACAAGGTTCTCATGTCTCATTGAAGAGAATCTGTCAGCTGATTTTTGCTAACTCATCTGACAGCAACATAATGTAGGCAAAGAGACCTTGATTCCAGTGGCGTAACTTGAAGATCATGGGCCCCGATGTGAAAGCACCAACGGAACCCCCAAATAATACAAATATTTAATAGCATTAGTCTTTTTCTATAGGCCAAAGGGACTTCGGGGGCCCCCCAGGCTCCAGGGTCCAGATGCAATTGCAACCTCTGCACCTGTTGTAGGTACGCCCCTACCTGAATACAACTAGGTGTCACACAGATAACTGGCTGAAGCCATGCTCACACAATTAAAGAATTTAGTTTCAGGAACACAGCAGAGCTGGGATAGCTGATACCGCCTACACCAGGCTCTCAATAGACAATGTGCTTTGACTGTTAAGTGTCCATCACAGCAGGCGGGCGTGTCAGACTGCCATGCGGATTACTTTGTAGTCCTGCAATGTTAACCACAGGGAAATAAAGCCATTAGTTTAGTAGACAATCACACACACTGATAAGAGTACAGTTGATTTTTCTTTTTAACTCTCACATCATGCTGTCCTCAGCTTACATAGCGAAAACCTGCTGACAGATTCCCTTTTGCAAAACAGCAAAATGCCCCACAAATGACCACATTTGGAAAACTAGACCCATAAAGAAATTCATCTAGGGGTGTGCTGAGCATGTTGAACCCATAGATGCTTCACAGAACATTTTATAATGTTTATGTGAAAATGAAAATTATGTTTGTATGCCCTAGATGTTGTCAGAAGCTACTGTTTTACCACACCGCAGGTCTGAGGAGGAAAGAGCGCTATTTGGTCTTTCAAGTACAGATTTTGCTATAATAATTGCAAGCAACATTTGCCTAAGTGCTAAAACAGCAGAAAACCCACCAAAATGACCCAATTATGGAAATTGCACCTCTCAGTGATTTAGTTTATGATTGCTTTGATTATTTTGTAACATCCACGCCACTTTTTTTTTCTGGAGAATTACAGACATGCCAGCCTAGTGCCCATGAATTGTACACAGCTTGTGCTTCGTTTGACATGCACCCAGTAAATTGTTAGTTTGGCTTTCCCCACTACTGTAGTGCAAAACATACACCTGCACCTACTTTTCTTAATGTCTGAAATATCTGAAGAAGATGAGAGTGAAGTGGCCCCTGATTGGCTTCAGGGCTTGTGTGACATAACAATGTCACGTGAGCCATGGGAGTAAAAAAAACGTAGTTTATACTTATATCTTTTTAAGACGGCTGAATCTAGGAATAGTCTAAGGATTCATAAGTTTTCTCTATTAACAGTTTGGCAATGTATGTATTATTCCCACCTGATACTTGTACATTTTATTTTAAAACTTCGTTAACTAAAAATTTTGTGTCCTAAATTTCTATTTACGGCACTTAGAATTGACCGTCTCGGTCTTCTATAAAACACAAAAAAACACTAAGCAGGGCAAAGAAATGTCAGTTTAGTAATAGGAGAATAGTGGACATATTTCTCCCTTTTTAGGATAACGCAAAAGTGAGGATGACAGACATCAATAAGACGAGGCTCACATTGCATTTGGTGCTAGGTTCAGAGGGACTATCACAATATATTCTGCCAAACCTAAACCCCAGAGGTATGTAATAGTACACTCTGCATATACCCAACACTGACACTCACTGAGGGGAAAGAAACTCCAGTATGATATACACTTTTTTTTATCTGTGACCATGAATTTACAATTACTAATCAGTTAAGCAAATAATTATAAGAAAAAGTGAAAGGTTTCTAACAGTTATGCCAAATAAACGTAGTCTCCAAACATGGGGTGAAATTAGCCTGAATGAGAATGACAAGCAGATCTTCATAAAAGCTTAAAACCGACCTGGGATGGACATAGCTATTCAAGTATTTATTCTCATTAATTATTATTATCATTATTCAATTAACCTTCAGCTCGATTTGGAGCCATGGCAACTTGATGGATGAACACCCTGTAGAAAGACCGAACTTGTGCAGCCTAGATAGGTCTACCAGGTTCTTCTCCGCCGTTACCTTGACTGTATCAAGCCATCAGGTTCCTGATCTTCCTTTTTCACCTTGTTCCTTCTAATCTTCTTACCATAATGTCCTTCTCCAGTGATTGCTCTTTTCATATAATGTAGACAAGCCACAGCTTGGTGATCTTTGCTTCAAGTGACATGTCTGGCCTGATTTGTTCCAAAATTTATATTTTTTCTTCTTGCCATCCATGGTATTGATAACATCCTTCTTCAGATCCACATTTCAACGGCGTTGATTCTTCTTCTGTCCTGTTCCTTTCTCGTTCAATTTTAATTTCCATATATACCCACTGAAAAAACAGACTTTGGACAAGCTGTGTCTTCTTCACCAGTGAATTGTTCCTTGAGTTGAAGACCATGTCCAGTGACTTCGATGTTGATTTTCCCATAGCTATTCTCCTATTGACTTCCAGTGTCATCGATGTATCTTGAGTGGTCATTGATCCGAGTAGGTTGAAGTCCTTTATAATTTCTAGTTTGTCACCATCCATCTCAAATGTGTCCTTGTCGTTCCTGGCAGTAGTCAATATGTTCGTCCTCTTTTAGTAGCAGTCTCATTTTCGAGCTTTCCATCTTGACACTCCATAATAAGTCTCTATTAAATGCTGTTCATGGTGGACATACTCTGTAAAGCACATTTAATCCTGTATACCTTTTTAGCTAATGTGCTGTGATGTCCCAGTTGGTAGAAGTTCAGTAAACTTTGAGTAATTAGTATATCCCAAAAATAACATTTGGTATCATATTCAGAACAGACTTATATAAGGTCTTGCTAATGCTAATTTTATTTTTGCTAATTCTAAATATCTTTATACATCCTATGCAAATATTTACATATTATATACATAGAGGTTTACCTTCCCTGTTTAAAGAAACAGTCAGGAATAGATAAATGATCTTTGCTTTTCCTAAAGGTCACCAACTTCATTTTTTAACACAATGGTTAAACTATTCAGCCTATATCTTAATGTCAGGATGAATCCCGCTTTACTGAAGTTTATGTTCCAGGGAGGTTAAACTTATATATGTCTGTAGCTCTAACAGCAATATATGTAAGCTCACATCACAAATCGCTAGATGAACAATTCATCAGACAGACCCTTCTGAGAAGAGCATCTATAAAATAATGATATTAATCTGCCTATATATGGTCCCTGCTACCACATTCAGTATATAAGTGATCACACGCAAGGGCGGAAATTACACTGTGAGGCCTGCATGCTGTGAACTACGCCACAGAAAATTATTCCTAATCTAATAATTACGGTAGATATATCAAAAACTGAGAGCACAACAGTGCAGTGCTGCCCCATTGTTTTTTCATTGTGATATTCATCATTTTATAAGGTGCAATTTGAGTCCTATGATGAAAATCTTTAGAACATTGCATGTATAAAAAGCTGAATTGTGTATACATTAAAGGAGTTGCTCGCAATTCAGATAGCCCATTCTTAATTTCTATGTTCCCCCCTTATAGAATAATACCACCTATGCTGACCTCCGGTTACAGCACCATTCCAGCAATGTCAGCACTTGCTCTCCCATGGCTCACATGACATTGTTATGTCACACAAGCCCTGAAGCCAATCAGGGGCCACTTCACTCTCCTCTTCTTCAGGTATTTCAGACATCCAGAGGAAGTAAGAGCCGCTGTTGCTCTAATTTCCTTTGAATGTCGAATTTGTTTGTAGAAAGGGAGAGTGAAGTGGATGCTGGTTGGCAGCATGTCTCATGTGACACAAAAATGTCACGTGAGCCCCGGGAGAGCCAGTGATGACATTGCTGGAATAATGTCTACATCGGAGGTGAGAAGGCTGTTATAAAGGGGGAGACCCCTAATGATTGAGTAGTGGACAAGACCTCTAAAGGAAATCTGTAAGCATGTCAGTACTCACAAATTATCTAATCCGTTAGGTAACTGTAATGCAGATTAATTCTGTCCCCTTCCTTTTGTGTCGCCCCTGCGGTCTGGTCGCCACAAAGGGGTACTGCACCCATCCTAATGGTGTGGTATTCCTGTTCTCAGGGAAACGGGATGGTAAGTCCAGAGACCCACAAAAGCACCCAACACAACTGGTCCCAGGGACAGCGGGCGGACCCTATAGAGGGAGGGCTCAGTTAGTCAGTGGAATAGAGGGAATAAAGGTGGAGGATGGGAAGTTAGTTGAGGCAGTTGAGATGAAGAAGTGAAAGGAGGAGGATCCGGAGGACTGGAGCAGCAAGGAGCTTGTCCTGGCTCCCGGAGCAGCAGACTGCAGGAGGGACAGAGGGAGCCCTAGGGGCATTGGCAGTGAGCGATCCATCCATGCACCCAAATCTGAGTGAAGCATAAAGGCACATTGAGTACCAGGGGACCGGTCCGAAGGTAGCGAGGAGACTCTACACTTTACTCATGGAGCCGGAGGCCACAAGATCTAGAGGAGCTGTGGCCAACTCCCATACTAGTGTCAGGGTATTTGGTACCAGTTGCCCGAGGAGACCTGTGGCTGCTGGATTGGGACACTGTGTAAGGAGGAGCGAGCAGGAGAGAGGCAGACAGGCAGCTCTGAGAGAGAGAGCAACCCGTGAAGGAAGGAACATAAAGGGGGTGTCTTGGACGAGCTATCCCGTTCACTGAGGACTATTCAGACTGAAATTCTTCAAGGACAGTACCCTTTACACCTTACAAAGGGATATCAGTGGAGCCTAGGCCACACCAATATCGCCCCCAGTGAATTAGCACAATAACTCCTCTTTTGACAAATCATTAAATTCTTTATTATTAAAAAAAATTTCATAAAATTAATAAACACTTATACATGTTTACAGGGTGCTCAATCCCCCTATGCACTTCTTAAACAGGGTTGGCATTACAAAACAAAGAACCACGGTTATTTATACACACTTAATTACAGCACCATCACTTTTATATCTGATTTTTAAAATACTCCTATCATGGGCATACAACTGCTCACCATTCATATGCAGTCCCGCTGCATTCATTTATCAATAGTCACATGAATAGGTTAAAGAAATTTCAGACAGTACCTGGTGCCTAAAGTGCTCCTTGTGCCAAGTCCCTCTGGTCCTCTGTTGCCACTGTGTCCCTGGAAATAGCCTACGTACGTTTCAAAGTTTCTCTATGTAACTTCTTCCTCAGGGCGTGCATGAACATAAAGGGGGTGTCTTGGACGAGCTATCCCGTTCACTGAGGACTATTCGGACTGAAATTCTACAAGGACAGTACCCTGTAACACCATCAAGTGAAAAGAAAAGTAAACGGGTATAGAACTCAGAACTGTGTTTGAGACTGTTCATTTTCCACCTGCGGAGCGGTAGACTGATAAGACGCGCAGGCTGCCAGAGACCTGCCTGCAAGCTGCCCCAACTCTCCTCTCCTGCCCGAACAGCCCCGCCGACCTTCCCTCACTGAATATTCTCACCGGTAGTTCTGGGGAACTGCTCCACCCATGGGGAGCGAAACCACGAAAGCTGCAATTACATCATCACCAGAGGTCCCGCACTGCAGCGTCGGCCATCAATAGCTGAACACCACGGATGTTGTCACGATCAATATTCCTAAATCCCTATTCCCAAACTTTTATTGACACCGCCAGGGCCACGAAGCTGGGTCTCGACCCCCGTGACTCCCCAGCAGCACTGTTGCCCGGTTGCGAGTACCCCATGGCCCTGAGGGAGGTCATTTTTTCAATCCCTTATTCAATTCCTAAGTAATCACTTTTCCAATTTTTATGCAAGTAAGCCACAGGTGCTCGGGACTTGGCCCCACACTTTTATTTTTCTGGCCCCCTCTCCCTGTTTACTCATCTACTGCCATTCTCTAGTCATTTAATGACAGGTCACTCTTGTCTGAATGACCTACCCTCCATAACAGAGGTCTTATGCCATCACTATCTGAGATGGCGCATGCATGGATCTATACGCCGGCTCTCAAACCATCATGAGGACTTGATTGTGAATGTGCCGCTCCAGGGCATGATGGTGCCTGACCGAGACCTCCAGCAGGAAAGGCAGGTAACTCAGACAAGACTGACCTGTCATTCAGTGACCGGAGGATGGTGGTGGGCGGGGAAAGAGAGAGATAGACCAGAGAGTACAACCAAGCCCCTTTAGTTATATTTATGTTTAGAGTGCCACAGTTTCTTCTATACTGTGTATTAAGGAGTGGTATCCTACCCATGCATTGTTATATATGTACATGGAGTACCATTAATCTCTTTGGTTTATTATTTACATTGTGCCACCGAAACAAATTACACTGGTCAACAGCATTTTTGGTGCCAAAGATATTTCATTGAATTTAGGGTAACTTTGGGGTGCTGATTCTGAATATGTCATCAGTTTTGCCAGATTGGCTCAAGTTTTTGAGATTTTTCGTAAAATGTGTAAAAAAAAAGACGTAATTTGCTACACGCGCATTAACTTTATTGATATTGTCATGAATACAATAAATTTAACAAAGTAAATGTTGATTTTAGTTTATTTTAACTAGTTTTAGAAAGTAATCTTCAAAAATGAACAAGACATGAAAGATAGACATTTAATCGCTGGAAAAGCGCTTTTTATATGATTTTCTTCTATGTGAGCTATTGGGGCAGTCACGCTGTAGATTCCAGCAGTAATCAGCCATCATATGTCTGTCCCATCTGCCTTGGTACCTTTCCTCCATCACCATAATATCCTGATGAAATCTCTCCCCTTGTTCTTCGCTAAAATCTCCAAGGTTTTCTGGAAATCTGTCCAAGTGACTGTGAAGATAATGCAATTTAATGCTCATGTGTACACCCAGATTTCTAAATCTCAATAGCATGTTTTGTACCAGTTCTTCATAATTGTCTGCCTTTTGATTTCCCAAGAAGTTCTTCACTACCAACACAAAACTACACCATGCAGCAGCTTCAATGTCATTCATTTCCTTAGGAAAATTTGAATCTTTAATGAGTTTCCGAATTTGAGGACCATCAAAGATTCCTGCCTTCAGTTTTTCGCTACTAAGACCAGGGAAAGATCTGCAGATGTACATGAAGCAATTACCATCTTTGTCTAATGCCTTGACGAACTGCTTCATTAATCCTAACTTTATGTGAAGTGGTGGTAGAATGATTTTTTCCCTGTCCACCAAAGGTTCGTTCACTATGTTTGATGCTCCTACTGTCAAGGTGTCCCTTGGAGGCCAATTCAGTTTCTCCCAGTGCTGATGTTTTGCTCTACTATCCCACATGCAGATGAAGCAAGGATACTTTGTGTATCCACTTTGCTGTCCAAGTAAAAAGTTGACCATTTTTAAATCAACACCTATCAGCCACGAATGTTCATGGTAGCACAGTTTCTCCAAGACCATTTTGACATTTTGGTATTGTTCTGCAAGTTTAGTTGAGTGAGCTACTGGAAGAGATGCACACTGATTGCCATTGTTCAACAAAACACATTTCAAACTCCTTTTAGAACTATCTATGAAAAGCCTCCAGTCTACAGGACGATATACTTGTAAACCCATTTGCAGCATCAGGCCAGGAATATCCTTACAATATACACGTAGGTCATCTTCACAGAAAAATGGAAGAAGTGCTTCTTCTCTGGTCCTGTAAGATGTAATTTTAGTTCCAGGCGTCAGACAATTTTTTTCACTTAGCCTTGAAGCTAAAAGTTCGGATGCACTTTTTGAGAGGTTGAGGTCTCTTATTAGATCGTTGAGCTCTCCTTGGGTAAATTGCGTAGGTGTTCTGAAACTTCCTTCATATTCTAGTTCACTTCCAGAACTAATGCTTAGCTCCATACCCTGCATTTCATCATCATCATCAGGTGGGGGAAGGTCAGGTAACATGGTAAACACAGGTACAGGCACATCTTCACAATGAGGGACAGGCCTTCTTGCAGATTCCATGTTAGGATACTCCCATTTTCGTTTCTTATGCTTATTGAATCCTTGTACTTGCACTGCACAGAAATAACAGTCATCATGATGATTTTTTTGCTCTCTCCACACCATTGGAACACCAAATTTGAAGCTTGTTCTTTGTCCTTTGCTCCATTTTCGTAATAATTCGATACATGCTTTGCACACTATGTGTGGTGCCCAAAACTTGTCTTGGTCCCCAAGCATAACCCCAAAATAGGCAAAATACACTTTTTTAACGAAGTCTGTTATGTTTCTTCTATGTTTTGTCAGTGTATATTCACCACAAATGTAACAGAATGAGTCTGGATCGTTAAGACAACTTCTTCTTGATGAGTTCATGCTTTTCACTGGAAAACAGACAACAACATAAAGTTAGTGCAAAAATCAAGCTATGAACAAACTTTTAGAACACTAATTAACACAAAACTATATTGAGAACTGCTCAGTTCAAGTACTAATCCAAAGAAATTAATGAGATGATGCGTCGCATTTACCAACAAGTGCTATAAATAAGATACCAAAAATCTCAAAAACTTGAGCCAATCTGGCAAAACTGATAGCATATTCAGAATCAGCACCCCAAAAATACCCCAAATTCATTAAAATATTTTGGACACCAGAAAAAAAAATTTTTTTTGTTGACCTGTGTTATTATATATACTGTGTGCCTGAAATAATTATAATACTGTTCTCCCCAAAATAATTTATTTCATCCACATTTCCACCAGTACCAACCAATTCTTGTCATTGGATATATGCTTAATGTTGCCAATCCATGGTGCCTTACCTACAAAGTCTCCCAGTGTTGTCTTCTAATGTGGCGTCTTCTAATAAAATATTTTAGTTTCCTTAAATCTGGGGTCAAACGCTACCTCTATTTGGCAGTATTATTGAAATAAAAGGACATTATGTTAATAGATCTTTGTTCATTTGCTTACGTAAGTCTTGCAATTCAACAATTCAGTTTTATAAATCCTGTGACAAATGGCTGAGTGCTTTATTATTGCTCATCGCATTAGGTACAAGTGTTGTGCACTATGTAAATTGCCTTTAAGACAGGTTTCCAAGCACACTTTAAAATCCTGCTGAGAAAAAAACATTACAAAATAATGAATATAAGTAAACAGAATAAACACATTGGTTTTAGACAAAAATGTTGATCTCCAGCGTCTTAATAAGGGAAAATGCATTTGATTAAAGTGCATTAGCCCCAGTGGTTCGCTTTTTGATGTGAGAAACCAAGGGATCCAGTCTGATTGGCATATGTGGCAGCAGGCAAGCTGATCTAACCCTATGTTTTAATCAAAGCATGCTGAAAATAGAAAAATGCAAGCTATAAAGTTTCAAAGTTAGATTTTTATGAGGACATCATTAGAGATGAGCGAACCTTTGGAAGTTCGGGTTTGGGTGGTGCGGCTCAACTTTTTGGCGCACTATTTGTGACCCCGAACTTGACCCGAACCTTAATAGAAGTCACTGATTGGCAGTTGAGCTCTCCGTCCACATACAGCCAGTCATAAGTAAAACACTCACTTCCAGGGTGTGAAGGGCGGGTTTTGTTTTTTGTTAATTTTGTGCTCACACTACACTCTGCTTTTAAGCCCAGTGTGAGCCAATCAGACATTGCAGGCAGCTCGCACTGGGCCAAACACCAACTGTACCTGACCACAGCAATGCTCGCTCCAGTGCTTTGCAAAGATAGAGTACCCGAACTCTGAATCCGGTTTGCTCAATACCGGGAAGTTTTGGGAACATACATGAACCGAACCTTGAAAGGTTCGCTCATCTGTAGACATCATCATGAGGAACCCATAAACTAGCAGATGAGTCACTAATTACAGATTTGATTTTTTGGGGGGGCCAACTAGAGTAAATGATTTATCCATGTATACAGAATATATAGACAGTCAAATCAAGGTTATTTGATACTCAACTAACAAGAAATATACTTAATGGCAAGTGATTTGTTATAAAGTCACCACCAGCAGGGGTTACAATTAAACATAAGAATATCTGTTAAAATTTAAGCTTAGCACATTACCAACAATTTAGCTGGGAAGTTTGAACTACATCAAATTTATTCAATGTCAAACGAATGTGCCATATTGTGCCCTGAGTTCCCTCTAAACTCCATAGCGTAAGAGGTATAGGGGTTAAAAAAATACACACCTCGTCATGGCACTCTCTCGTACCTTGTGCAGCTTCCTGCCCTGTGCTCCACAATGCTAGCTCGTACTTAATTAAACATGAAATTTTCATTGCCATAAATAATCCTGAAGAAAACAAACAGAAAACAACAGCCTTGTCTGGCACATAGGAATACAAATAAACAAAAAGTCCCTAGCAGGGCTGATCACACCGAGAGGAGTTTCCAACTCTACTTCCAAGTACAACTGTGGCAGCTCACCTGCCTCAGATAGTCCCACCAAAACCTGGACTGGAAGTAATGGAACAGCCAGACCCACCAAGCTCTTTGGCCGTTCCTAAATCCAGTACCCAAAACCTTGGCCAATTACCAACACCTCTCATCACTATATGTGCTGGAGCCTGCTTCTCTGAGTCCTATATCACTGAGGCGTGCCTCGTCAGTGACACATACCTCCCACCCAGGACTTGTCCAGCTGCAACCTTACACCCTTTATTTTTGCCTTCTCTCTCCTGATTCCTAGTTTAACCCCTTAACGACTAATGATGAGTATACTCGTCATGAAAAGATGTCAGTTCCCGCATCATGACGAGTATACTCGTCATGGCTTTGAACTGTCACTGCTCCTAAACGAACAGTGACAGCTCAAATCTAAAAGCTGTCAGTGACAGCCAAGGGTTAGGGGCAGAGGTGTGGGCACCCCTGTTAACCCCTTCACCCCCCTCCCCCACCGCAATCACTCTTATCTGCGGGTGGGTTGCACCGCAGCCGCCGGCCATGAGCTGATGCTCCAGCTCCCCCTGTGTCCTGTCCCCGCCCCCTGTGTCCAGCTCCCCCTGTGTCCTGTAGCCCCCCCCTGTGTCCTGAGCCCCCTGTGTCCTGTCCCCGTCCCCTGTGCAGCCCCTCCTGTGTCCTGTCCCCGTCCCCTGTGCAGCCCCTCCTGTGTGCGGTCCCTGTCCCCTGTGCAGCCCCTCCTGTGTCCTGTCCCCGCCCCCTGTGTCCAGAGCCCCCTGTGTCCTGTAGCCCCTCCCTGTGTCCTGAGCCCTCTGTGTCCTGTCCCCGTCCCCTGTGCAGCCCCCCCTGTCTCCCGTCCATCCCCGCCCTCCACCTTGCACAGTTTGTTTGCCGGCGGGCTTCTGCGCCCGCCGGCAAAGCTGCAGGGCCCCCTCCTCCTCCCTGCTGGTCCCCAGCCCCCGGGACTCGGTCCCCAGCCCCCGATCCCTGGTCCCCAGCCCCGCTCACCTATCCCGATTCCCGGCGGGCTGCACGCTCGGTGCACCCGCCCGCACCGTCGGGCCTCCTCTGCAGTGTGGCTCCTCCTCTTCTCAGGGGCTCCTCCTCCTCATCGCTGGGTAAGTATGAATGAATGAAAGAATGAATGAAAGAATGAAAGAATGAATGAATGGATGGATGGATGGATGGGTGGATGGATGGGTGGATGGATGGATGGATGGGTGGGTGGATGGATGGATGGGTGGATGGATGGATGGATGTGTGCGTGCGTGGATGTGCTTGTGTGGATGTGTGTGCGTGGTTGTGTGCATGCGTGGATGTCAGCACGTGGATGTGCGTACGTGGATGTGCGTACGTGGATGTGCGTACGTGGATATGCATGTGTGGATGTGTGTGTCGTGGTTGTGTGCATGCGTGGATGTGCGTACGTGGATGTGCGTACGTGGATGTGCGTATGTGGATGTGCGTACGTGGATGTGCGTGCGTGGATGTGCGTACGTGGATGTGCGTGTGTGAATGTGCGTGCGTGGAAGTGTGCGTACGTGGATGTGGATGTACGTGGATGTGTGTGTGGATGTACGTGGATGTCAGCATGCGTGCGTGGATGTGTGCATGCGTGGATGTGCGTGCGTGGTTGTGTGCATGCGTGGATGTGCATACGTGGATGTGCGTGCGTGGATGATGGGTGCATAGGTGGATGGATGGGTGCAACAAGGGATCAAGTGTCCTCTTGTTATAGTCTCTGGGATCATAGTCATGGTGCACTGTATAACTGATCATTGTCATACAGTGCACCATAACTCTGACCCCTGAGACTGTAGGAAGAGGACACTTGATCCCTTGCTGCAGTCTCTGGATTGAGCAGAGGCGATCGAGCGTCGTGGGACCTTCGTTGTGGACTACGTCGGAGGCAATCGAGCGTCGTGGGACCTTCGTTGTGGACTACGTCGGATCTTCATAATAAAGATGGAGTCCGAATTTTGTTTGTGTTTTTTTTTCAAATAAAAAGATTTTTCTATGTGTGTATTTTCTGACTATTTACCAGAGATTCCTAATGGCGGGTCTAACATTGGCCCTATATTATGAATCTCGGGCTTAGTGCCAGCTGCCAATAAAAGCTGGCATTAACCCCTTTATTACCCAGTTCGCCACCGGCACCAGGGCAACTGGAAGAGCATGGGTACAGCGCCAGAAAATGGCGCTTCAATGAATGCGCCATTTTCTGGAGCGGCTGCGGGCTGCAATTCGCAGCATGGGGGGCCCAGAACGCTTGGGCCTTTCCATGCTGAGGATTCCAGCCCCCAGCTGCCTAGTTGTACCTGGCTGGGCCAAAAGTATGGCGGAGCCCTACGTCATTTTTTTTTTCTAGAATTAGTTCTAGAAATGAAAAAAAATGGGCTTCACTGTATTTTTGGTTGCAGCCAGGTACAACGAGGCAGCTGGGGGTTGCTGGCAGTCTGTAGCTGCCAAGTTGTACCTGGCTGGACCAAAAATATGGCGGAGCCCTACGTCATTTTTTTTTCTAGAATTAGTTCTAGAAATAAAAAAAAATGGGCTTTGCTGTATTTTTGGTTGCAGCCAGGTACAACGAGGCAGCTGGGGGTTGCTGGCAGTCTGTAGCTGCCAAGTTGTACCTGGCTGGACCAAAAATATGGCGGAGCCCTACGTCATTTTTTTTTCTAGAATTAGTTCTAGAAATAAAAAAAAATGGGCTTTGCTGTATTTTTGGTTGCAGCCAGGTACAGCGAGGCAGCTGGGGGTTGCTGGCAGTCTGTAGCTGCCAAGTTGTACCTGGCTGGACCAAAAATATGGCGGAGCCCTACGTCATTTTTTTTTCTAGAATTAGTTCTAGAAATAAAATAAAGCCTTCGCTGCATTTGTAGCCAGCCATGTACAACTTGGTAGCTGGCTGACTGGAATCCTCAGCGTGGAGAGACTCAAATGTTGTGGGTCCCCCACGCTGCAAATTTCAACCCACAGCCACCCAAGAAAATAGCGCATTCATTAGAGGCGGCATTTTCTGGTGCTGTACCCCAACTCTACCAGTTGCCCTTGTGCTGATGGCACACGGGTTCTCCATATGCGACATAGTGTCCGCTAACAATTTCAATAGAAAATTAGCTCCAATTGTTAGCGGAAACCATGTCGGGTATGGAGAGCCCCTCCCTGTGTGCCTGAACATTGGAGCTCCCCCACAAGTGACCCCATTTTGGAAACTAGACCCCCGAAGGAACGTATCTAGATGCATAGTGAGTACTTTGAACTCCCAGATGCTTCACAAATTCATCCATAAAAATGAAAAAGCACGTTTTTTTCCACAAAAAGTTTCTTTTTTCAATTTGTGAAGCACCTGGGGGTTCAAAGTGCTCACTATGCATCTAGATACGTTCCTTGGGTGGTCTAGTTTCCAAAATGGGGTCACTTGTGGGGGAGCTCCAATGTTTAGGCACATAGGGGCTCTTCATATCCTACAAGGTGTCCGCTAACAATTCCAATTGTTAGCGGACACCATGTCGCGTATGGAGAGCCCCTGTGTGTCTCCACATTGGAGCTCCCCCACAAGTGACCCCATTTTGGAAACTAGACCCCCAAAGGATTATATCTAGATGCATAGTGAGCACTTTGAACCCCAGATGCTTCACAAATTGATCCGTAATAATGAAAAAAGAAATTATTTGTGGAAAAAAAGTGCTTTTTCATTTTTACGGATGAATTTCTGAAGCACCTTGGGGTTCAAAGTGCTCACTATGCATCTAGATACGTTCCTTTGGGGGTCTAGTTTCCAAAATGGGGTCACTTGTGGGGAGCTCCAATGTTTAGGCACATAGGGGCTCTTCATATCCTACAAGGTGTCCGCTAACAATTCCAATTGTTAGCGGACACCATGTCGCGTATGGAGAGCCCCTGTGTGTCTCCACATTGGAGCTCCCCCACAAGTGACCCCATTTTGGAAACTAGACCCCCAAAGGATTATATCTAGATGCATAGTGAGCACTTTGAACCCCCAGATGCTTCACAAATTGATCCGTAATAATGAAAAAAGAAATTATTTGTGGAAAAAAAGTGCTTTTTCATTTTTACGGATGAATTTCTGAAGCACCTGGGGGTTCAAAGTGCTCACTATGCATCTAGATACGTTCCTTTGGGGGTCTAGTTTCCAAAATGGGGTCACTTGTGGGGGAGCTCCAATGTGGAGACACATGGGGACCCTCCAAACGCGACATGGTGTCCGCTAACAAATTGAGCTCATTTTCCATTCAAATTGTTAGCGGACACCATGTCGCGTTTGGAGGGTCCCCGTGTGTCTCCACATTGGAGCTCCCCCACAAGTGACCCCATTTTGGAAACTAGACCCCCTAAGGAACGTATCTAGATGCATAGTGAGCACTTTGAACCCCCAGATGCTTCACAAATTCATCAATAAAAATGAAAAAGCACTTTTTTTTTTCCACACAAATTTTCTTTTTTCATTTTTACAGATCAATTTGTGAAGCACCTGGGGGTAGAAAGTGCTCACTATGCATCTAGATATGTTCCTTTGGGGGTGTAGTTTCCAAAATGGGGTCACTTGTGGGGGAGCTTTAATGTGGAGACACACGGGGACCCTCCAAACGCGACATGGTGTCCGCTAACAATTTGAATGGAAAATGAGCTCAAATTGTTAGAGGACACCATGTCGCGTTTGGAGGGTCCCTGTGTGTCTCCACATTGGAGCTCCCCCACAAGTGACCCTATTTTGGAAACTAGACCCCAAAGGAACATATCTAGGTACATAGTGAGCACTTTGAACCCCCAGATGCTTCACAAATTGATCCGTAATAATGAAAAAATATTTTTTTAGTGGAAAAAAAAGTGCTTTTTCATTTTTACGGATGAATTTCTGAAGCATATGGGGGTTCAAAGTGCTCACTATGCATCTAGATACGTTCCTTCGGGGGTCTAGTTTCCAAAATGGGGTCACTTGTGGGGGAGCTCTAATGTGGAGATACACAGGGACCCTCCAAACGCGACATGGTGTCCGCTAACAATTTGAGCTCATTTTCCATTCAAATTGTTAGCGGACACCATGTCGCGTATGGAGGGTCCCTGTGTGTCTCCACATTGGAGCTCCCCCACAAATGACCCCATTTTGGAAACTAGACCCCCTAAGGAAGGTATCTAGATGCATAGTGAGCACTTTGAACCCCCAGATGCTTCACAAATTCATTCATAAAAATTAAAAAAAACACTTTTTTTTCACAAAAAAATTCTTTTTGCCTACATTTTTTCAGTTTCACATGGGCAAAGGGATAAAATACATCCCAAAATTTGTTGGGCAATTTCTCCTGAGTACACCGATACCTTATATGTGGTCATAAACCACTGTTTGGGCGCACGGCAGGGCTCAGAAGTGAAGGAGCGCCATTTCACTTTTTGAACGGAAAATTGGCTCTAAAATTCAAATTGCGCTCCTTCCCTTCTGAGCCCTGCCGTGCGCCCAAACAGTGGTTTATGACCACATATGAGGCATCGGTGTACTCAGGAGAAATTGCCCAACAAATTTTAGGATGCATTTTATCCTGTTGCCCATGTGAAAATGAAAAAATTGAGGCTAAAAGAACATTTTTGTTACAAAAATTAAAATGTCCATTTTTTCCTTCAACATTATTTTAGTTCCTGTGAAGCACCTGAAGGGTTAATAATCTTCTTCAATATAGTTTTGAGTAGCTTGAGGGGTGCAGTTTTTGGAATGGTGTCACTTTTGGGTGTTTTCTGTCATGTACACCCCTCAAAGGGACTTCAAATGTGATGTGGTCACTAAAAAATTGGTTTTGTAAATTTTGGTGGAAAAATGAATAATTGCTGATGAACTTTGAACCCTTATAACGTCCTAACAAATTTTTTTTTTTCTTCCAAAATTGTGCTGATGTGAAGTAGACATGTGGGACATGTTATTTATTAACTATTTTGTGGCACATAACTCTCTGGTTTAGCAGAATAAAAATTAAAAATTTGAAAATTGCTAAATTTTCAAAATTTTTGCCAAATTTTTTATTTTTTCACAAATAAACGCAAAAATTATCGACCTAAATTTAATACTAACATGAAGCCCAATATGTCACGAAAAAACAATCTCAGAATCGCTAGGATCCGTTGAAGCGTTCCAGAGATATTACCTCATAAAGGGAGAGTGGTCAGAATTACAAAAAATGGTCTGGTCCTTAAGCTGCAAAGTGACTCGGTCCTTAAGGGGTTAAATACTCCAACAGTCCTGCTAGAATTCTATCCCCCAGCACAACAAAAACTCATTCCATTTAGGTTATCTGCAGAATACAGCATGTACCCCTATAGAAAGTCCGCCCAGTACTCTAGGAAACTAATTTCTGCGCTGCACCATGATTTGATCTATGCATTTAAATTGCCTACACTCCCACTTCTCTCGTGTGATTCGGCAGAATTTGAATATACCATCTTGAAGGTCGTCAAACAGGAAGAGGAAATAAACCAGCACATCGAGGTATAACAAACAGATCCTTGAAAAATGTATTCCATATCTTTAAAAGGGTAACATAATGACCTGGAAGATGCTAGACACAGCTCACTGACGCGTTTCATAGAATGACTAAGGATGCTGTTACAGTAAAGAAAGTGAGCGAGAGCTGTGTCTAACATCTTCCAGATCTACTATGTAACCATTTTAAAGATATGGAATACATAAAAGGACCTTTTTATTATATTTGAATGTGCCATTTTATTTCCTCTTCCTGTTTCAAAAGCTAACTGTATGAGCCCCAGTGGAATCGAGCACTCCGAAGTTATTGCACCAGTTGGTGCTTGTGGATGGCAACATGATTTGGGCATTCCAAGTATGATGAGCTCTAATTTTTTTCTTTTCTTCTATCTTGGAGGTCCTTTCCTTTAGCATGCAACTAATTCTTTAAAAAATTTGTAAGAATCCCTTACCATAGCCATATATATTTTAAGTTGTAGGAATTTTTTCTAAATTGCTCCCATTGCTCAATTATTTTATTCAATTATTTGAGGTACATCCAACTTTTTCCACTTCAGTGCTCTATCAAAACTTTTGAAGAAAATATATACTATAGAAATGTTTTTAAAAAATTGCGTGACACTCCAGTCCTGGACTGGAGGAGAAAACCTGCAGAACAGGTTTAGCCGGTCATGTGGCACACTATCTTTTACAGCACAAAACATGGGTAAACATTCATAAATTTAATATCGATTTGCTTCTGCCAAAAAACATGACCTTAGGAGAAGTTCTAGGAACCTCTTACAAATAACCTTTATGATAATTATATACAGACTGTTGATATGAAATTTTTACACGTCAATGTCATTTTATGAAGAGAATCAGTATTATGCCAATCACTAAATCATAACTTTATCAAATAATGATTCTGACTCTTTTCTCTTGACATTTACAAAAATAAGGGTTCTATGGGTCTGGTTCTCAATCTAAGGGGGGTCTGACATACCTGGTAGTGGTATTTCAAGTCAGTGGATACCTTTAGTGGTTGGACATCCACTGTTTAGAGTTACATTGCATCTCCTACTCCCCAAAAAAAGCAAAAGGAAATACATCCATAATAATCAATGCTATGAGAGTAATTAGAAAATGTCTAAGCCCTGCAGGATACGTTGGTCCTGCGGTAAGGAGATAAAAAGAAGTACTGTATATACTCGTGTATAAGCCGAGTTTTTCAGCCCAAAAATTGGGCTGAAAAGTCCCCCCCTCGGCTTATACACGAGTCATACGGTATGCTGTGGGGGGGGGCTGTGACCGGGGGCTGGAGGAGGCAGGAGGGGGCCGCAGTGACCGCAGGCGGTCACGTGGGGCCGCCTCATTAGTGCAATGAATATGCACGGCATCCCCCCGTCCATCAGCGGCGGGGGGATGGCGTGCATATTGCAATACACAGCCCCCCCTCCTTATTATGGTTCCCCCAGAGTAATAAACAGCCCCCCCTCCTTACCTTGCTCCCCCCAGGCTGCGGCAGCTGTCAAAATAACAAACACTTTAATACATCACCTTCCGGCGCAGCTCCTCCGGTCCTCCGCTCCTCCGCTCATCGGCTTCTTCTTCCTGCTTGTGCCGGTGTCATGTGACCGGGCGCAGGAGATGACGTCATTTCCTGCGCGCGGTCACAGAAGCCGGCGAGCGGAGGAGCGGAGGACCGGAGGAGCTGCGCCGGAAGGTGATGTATAAAGTGTTTGTTATTTTGACAGCTGCCGCAGCCTGGGGGGGGGACATGATAAGGATGGGGGGCTGTTTATTACTCTGGGGGAACCATAATAAGGAGGGGGGGGCTGTATATACCTCTGGGGCTGTATATACCTCTGGGGCTGCTGTATACTACCACTGGGGCTGTATATACCTCTGGGGCTGCTGTTTACTACCACTGGGGCTGTATACTACCTCTGGGGCTGCTGTATACTACCTCTGGGGCTGCTGTATACTACCACTGGGGCTGCTGTATATACCTCTGGGGCTGCTGTATACTACCTCTGGGGCTGCTGTATACTACCTCTGGGGATGCTGTATACTACCACTGGGGCTGCTGTATATACCTCTGGGGCTGCTGTATACTAACTACTGGAGCTGCTGCTGTATACTACCACTGGGGCTGCTGTATATACTTCTGGGGCTTGTATTCACACATCTGGGGTGTACACCTGTGTGGGGTCCACTGCTTATACATGATCTATCCAATAGGTAATTACTCCATATACTGCTTGGGTAAAAAATGTCTAGCTCGGATTATCAGTGGTCGGCAAGAGAGTATATAAGGTAATTGTCATAAAACTTAAAAAAATTAGCACTAGACTTCCACCCATAGCTGTTAGCTAGTTAAATGCAACTGTCAATCAATGACAGCGACATTTAACATGCGCCGAAAGGGAGCGCATCACTCATTCAGCCTATCTTCACCCCCATTATGTGATGGCAGGGTGCCAATGGGTATTCATAACAGCCAGGGGTCAGCTGATGACCCCTATGTCTGTCACCATGATCCTCATCATGATGGCATTCACAGGAGATGATGCTTTCTGCTATACATGAAACAGGAAAAAAGTACAGAACACACTTCCTGAAATTATTTTAAAGGGAACCTGTGAAGTCCCTAATGCCAGTGTCATGCCAGTGATAACATAATCACCTGCACTGGTGATAATTCCAACATCTGTCCAATACTAAGGAACTCCTTAAAACATGACCTGTTGGTGGCTCTTGAGGACTGGAGTTGAGGAACACTACCTCATGCCCTCCAACCTAGCAGTACTCAAATGTGTGTGCTAACCCGCCCTGTCTAATGCTATTTGCTAAAATCAATGTTTAAAAAAACTGTATACCCTATACTATAACTGTATAACCCTATACTAATTAGGCCTTTGACTAGTCGATCGGGTATTTTTGCCCCCAGACTAGTTGGCCACTTTCTATGTTATCACACCTATCAGAGCTTTATAACATGATTTCCAAGAGTTGGCGTCATTACAGCTCCTGGAAATATTGCGCATGCGCATGGCTCATTTTGGCAATGTTAGTGCTCCTCTGAAGCTGGGTGTACGCATCAAGGCTCCAGAGAGGCACACTGCACATGATCGGGAGACTATCTTCTGCAGTTCATGCACACTGAAGCCTGCCTCATCGACTATTCAAAGTCAAAGGTCTCATTAGCATAGGGAAAAGATGCTTTATAAATGCTTTTTATAAACTTTCATTTTATCAAAAAGAATTAGATAGCAGTGGTTAAACAGGGAATTTTAGAATACACATATTAATGCTGCTAGGTTGGGGGCACAAGGGACTGCACAGATTCCTATTAAAACTTTGTACATAAGCATGTGTTGGTGATGAAAGCTTCAAGATGTCTCCTGTATGGAGAAATCAGTTGCATGCATTTGTGGCTCCCCTGAGGGGGATTGCCACAGGATCCACCGTGGCAAGGAGGGAATTACACCCTGGTTCGAATAGCACACACCACCGTCCACCCCAGACCAGAAGGGGGAGCTCTACTGGCTGCCTTAAGTCAGTTCCCCTTTAAGAACATCCAGGCCTGAGGGGAGGAGTTAGTCAGTCCCAAGAGTCAGCCTAGAGTTGGAGTTGGAGAGAGGAGGGGTGAGGAGCTGGTCGCTGGGAGAGATTCAGGCCCAGGACCAGGGACCACTGACCGCTGTGTCGCACCCTAGGGAAAGGGTCAGAGGGAAGTGGAGAAAGAAGGGAACTAAGAAAAGGGAATCAGTTACTACAGCCCTTTAGTACACCTGGACACCAGAGTCCGAAGCTGCCAGCATTTAGTGCCACAGCAAAAGCCCGGAAGACTCAGGAGGAGTTCAGCCCTGAGGAGAGCAAGTAGGAGACGCTAAAACTGACCAAGCACAGGACCAGGGGCCATAAGAGAAACAGGGACCCCGCAGAAGGACCTCATTGTCAGTTTAGGACAAAGCCCAGAGAGGGAGAAGAAGCGGTGGGTTCGGGCTCAGGCAGGACAAATCCCACACAGCAGAGCACAGACACAGAGGAGGCCTCATAACTTTCTACGGTGGAAATCCCAAGTTGCACCGGGGACCTGGTTAATGCTCTGGACTGTACCTGTCACATTGTCACCAGTAAAAGGTACCGAAACAACAATCCCTGTGTGCCTGTCTAACCGCCGCAATTCACCATCTTGTCTGCAGCGACGCAACTACTACTCCCCTCACTCATCCCCGCTGCCCTGAGGTAAAGCTCCACCTGTGGGGAGCTGTTCCACACTCTGCTGCACCCACCATCACCTCAGCGGCCGACTGCAGCGCTGGTATACCCGTTACCAGGTACCATAGGTGGCGTCACGTTAACAATCCCCTTATCCCTTACCGTTCCCCGCCATTGAGGGTCCAGGGCACGGGACTGGGGATTGACCAGCCGTGATCCCCCATTAAAGCCGCCATCAGCCCCGATACCCGAGTACCCCCTACCCTGTCGACCACCTCACATTGCTCAGGTGTGGTTTTGGCTTTTACTCCACACAAACACTTTTCAAATCCTGAAGGTCCCATTTGCTCCTTCTATGAACTTTGAGCTTTGTTTCCTTCCTTAAAGTTCTTGTTGGATTCAGGTCAGGTAATCGGCTCGGCCTTTCTAGCAGCTTTTTTTAATTATTTCTTTGAAACAAATTGAGTCTCCTTGACTGTGTGTTTGGGATCATTGACTTGCTAAAATGTCCACCCTTCATTTTTCCTTTATCATCTTGGTAGATGGTAACTGCTTTTTATTAAGAATATCACCTTACAATTTCATCCTTCCATCATTTACATGAAGTTTGCCAATGCTGTATGCTAAAAAACAGCCCCACACTATGATATTCTCACCTCTAAAATTTATGGTTGATATGGTGTTTTGGGGATGATATGCAGTGCCTTTTGGCCTCCAAACATGGTGTGTATTATGGCATCCAAAAAGTTACATTTTGTTATCATCTGAACAGACTGTATTCTTCCAGTATTTCACAGACTTGTCTTAATGTCTTTGAGCAAACTTTCTAGTGTGGTGAGCATGCATACAGGCCATGGAAGCTGAGTATTTTGAATTTTGTTTTTTTTAAACAATTGTACCAACTGATTTCAGGACTTTCTGTAGCTTTCCTCAATTGTTTCTTGGACAACTCTTCTGATAATTATTTTCACTCCTCTCTCTGAAATCTTGCAGAAAGCAAAAGGTTGTGGCCAATTTATAGTGAAATGATTGTGGAGAAATGTGGTCAGTGGGTGCTCTTGGCCACTGGCCCGGCCACCTTTAGAAAGACAGCATGTACCAGTGTTCATCCCAACTAAAACACCTGAACTAATTAAAGAGGACCCGTCACCCACTGCTGCATGGCAATCTAAATGCAGCACTGAATGCAGCATATCAGCTGCATTCAGGGAAGAGGTCTCCCATGTGTGCTGTGTACCCGAGATATAACCTTTGTAAAACTCACTGTTAAAAGTCAGGAGGGCATTTCCTGGTGCTGGAGTGAGCTCAATTCACGGGGACCATTCCCTCCCCCTCTGCCTGTCTGTGCCGCCTCCTGCTGTGCTGATTATGCTTTGTTCAGACACCAGGGCAGGAATCTAGAGCAGACCTCAGGACAAATGATTTGCATCCACTGTGAGTGACAGAGAGTAGGAGAGAAGGAGAGGAGGAGGACAGAGCCTGCACAGCAGAAGCAGCACGTAGAGGCAAAGGGGGAGGGAATGGCCCCCATCAATCAAGCTGGCTCCTGCACTAGGGACTGCCTTCATGGCTTCTAACAGTGAGTTTTACTAAGGCTATATCTCGGGGTATATGGCACACAGACACATGGGGGACCCCTTCCCTGAAAGTAGCAGACATGTTGCATTCAGTGCTGCATTTAGATTGCCATGCAGCAGGGGGGTGACAGTTCTTCTTTAACCATGGGCAGAACACTACTCAGACAACACAGGGTGAGGGAACCATAATATTAAGGCTTTATTGGATCCCCAAACAGTTAACGGCATATAACACATAACCAAGCAAAACATAAATTGTATCAGGAAATAGAGTCTCACCCTCTGCTAGCTCAACAGGGATTAGAATCTGCATGCCAGGACCACTTACTCCAATCTAGCAACACCCTGCTTTTGGCGGGTACCCACTGAGAAAGAAATAGCAACAAGCGTAAGAAGCTAACCAAGCGCAGCAATGTCTGTAGCCAGGTGACCGCATTGTCCCAACCTGGGTTTCTACCTTACATAGTCTCTTTTATCCCAGCCGAATACTAGCTACGATGCTGAAGTCCATGTAGTTATATAATCCAGGTTCTGATCACCATAGCAGGTGCCTAATAGTCTAGGCCTTCACGATTGGTGAAATAAGACTGTGCTCTCATTGGCAAGATTTCAAACCGCATACATAATATCCCTATGAGTCATGAGATTCTGGCAAAGGGGATGAGAGGGTAAAGATGGAGAGGGGTGAGTGGGATTTACACTGTGTGCAGAATTATTAGGAAACTTATATTGTAGAGGATTATACCCAAAAGACTCAAATATCAAAGCTTAATATTTTTGGAAGTTGGAGTGTTTTTTTAAGATATGGCTATCTTAGGAGGATATCTGTTTGTGCAGGTAACTATTACTGTGCAGAATTATTAGGCAACTTAAAAAAAAACAAATATATTCCCATCTCACTTGTTTATTTTCACCAGGTAAACAAATATAACTGCACAAAATTTAGGAATAAACATTTCTGACATCCAAAAATAAAACCCCAAAAAATTAGTGACCAATATAGCCACCTTTCTTTATGATGACACTCAACAGCCTTCCATCCATAGATTCTGTCAGTTGCTTGATCTGTTTAAGATCAACATTGTGTGCAGCAGCCACCACAGCCTCCCAGGTAAAATATAGAAAAGTGGTGTTCAAGTTGCGGCGCTAAGGAAGGACACTGTGCAGGTAAAAGCTTCTGAAAGATTACCTCCTGATTTATTAGACAAAAATAGTTAGGATTCCTCCTGCCACAACATGTTTCAACGCCCAATGCGTCTTCCTCAAGTGGATGAGGAACCTTTGTTACTCCCCTCCTTTTATTCCTAAGAGCCTACATTTTATTAGTTGGGGGTGTGTGTATACATTAACCATTTCATACACCTAACAAAAGGGATCTCATATAAAAACAATACATGAATGAATTAATTGATTAGGAATAAAAGGAGGGGAGTAACAAAGGTTCCTCATCCACTTGAGGAAGACGCATTGGGCGTTGAAACATGTTGTGGCAGGAGGAATCCTAACTATTTTTGTCTAATAAATCAGGAGGTAATCTTTCAGAAGCTTTTACCTGCACAGTGTCCTTCCTTAGCGCCGCAACTTGAACACCACTTTTCTATATTTTCCCTGGTTTTCGCCTCCCTATGGGGAGTGTGGTGGTTGCGAGCTGCTCTAGTTGAAAGGACCTTGCTAACGTGGAAAGCACACGACCGGTCATGGGATCCGGATAGAAGCAAGTTGTTCCATCACGTTGTCAGCCTAGAATCAGGAGCCGACGGGAGAGGATCTACAGCTGCTCTCTCACCATTGAGCCTACAGTCTTGTTGTGCAGATTTGGCACAACAAGAAAAGGTGAGTGAGCATAAGAGTAATAGTAATCTCGATAGGCTCTTTTAAAACAGTGTGGCACAATGATTATTTTTTATATTCACATACCACAGCCTCCCAGACACTGTTCCCAGAGGTGTACTGTTTTCCCTCCCTGTAGATCTCACATTTTAAGAGGGACAACAGGTTCTCTATGGGGTTCAGATCAGGTGAATAAGCGAGATGTCATTTTATTTTTCTTCTTTTAGACCTTCACTGGCCAGCCACGCTGTGGAGTAGTTGGATGCATGTGATGGAGCATTGTCCTGCATGAAAATCATGTTTTTTTGAACAATACTGACTTCTTCCTGTACCACTGCTTGAAGAAGTTATCTTCCAGAAACTGGCAGTAGGTCTGGGAGTTGAGCTTCACTCCATCCTCAACCCGAAAAGGTCCCACAAGTTCATCTTTGATGATACCAGCCCATATTAGTACCCCACCTCCACCTTGCTGGAATCTGAGCCAGAGTGGAGCTCTCTTCCCTTTACTGATCCAACTTCTGGCCCATCCATCTGGCCCATCAAGAGTCACTCTCATTTCATCAGTCCATAAAACCTTTGAAAAATCAGTCTTAAGGTATTTCTTGGCCAAGTCTTGACGTTTTATCTTATGTTTCGTCGTATGTGGTTGTTTTTCAGCCTTCCTTACCTTGGCCATGTCCCTGAGTATAGCATACCTTGTGCTTTTTGATACTCCAGTAATGTTGCAGCTCTGAATTATTGCAAAACTGGTGGCAAATGGCATCTTGGCAGCTTCACGCTTGACTTTCCTCAATTCATGGGCAGTTATTTTGCGCCTTTTTTGCCCAACACGCTTCTTGCGACCCTGCTGACTATTTGCCATGAAACGCTTGATTATTCGGTGATCACACTTCAAAAGTTTGGCAATTTCAAGACTGCTGCATCCCTCTGCAAGACATCTCACAATTTTGGACTTTTCAGAGCCCGTCAAATCTCTCTTCTGACCCATTTTTCCAGAGGAAAGAAAGTTGCCTAATAATTAAGCACACCTTATATAGGGTGTTGATGTCATTAGACCACACCCATCCTCATTACAGAGATGCACATCACCTGATTTACTTAATTGGTAGTTGGCTCTCAAGTCTATACAGCTTGGAGTAGGACAACATGTAGATAATGATCAAAATACTCATTTGCCTAATAATTCTGTACAGAGTGAACATTAATTTATCAATACACATCCTTTGGACAATAGAAGGCTGACATCCTAATTGTCTTTGAGTCTCTGACCTTCTCTGACAAAAGGGTAAGATAATTTCATTATTAAACACAAACTTTTGGACATTGGTAGACTCCTAAGAATCTGGTAGAAACAATGATTGGCTTATCACAAGTTAACAAACAAAATACCAACATGTCTGGCTAATATAAGAAACTTAACTCATGATGAAAGAGTCCACGTCGTCACAATGATATTGTTTCCATTTCTGGAATATGGCACCAACAGTGCTCCCTGGAAATTTCTGTAGTTTATAAATTCTTCTGTAACCAATGCCTGAAGTATGTTTTGCAACAACAAGGTTGGGAAGGTCTTGAGTCAGCTCACTTGTTTTACTAATTATGAGACATTTCTTGTGTAGCATCTTGGTAATGAGACACTTTTTAATAAGTCATTAGTTGAACCAGCTGATATGATTTTTCACAACGTGGCAGGATTGCTTTCTATTTACTGATAGATTTCAGCTGCTGTCATGACTTTTAATAACTTTTTGCACATCTCTTTCTTGATGTGTTCAATACTTTTTCCTTGTGTCATTTCACATTATTACACTTCACTATAATTATGGACCACTATGATTTGAATTTTTTGACTGTGTGGCTTGGAGGGGTTCTTACCAACATCTGGTGAGAAATTAATATCAGTAGCTTATTTAATTAGAAAATTGGTGATGTGCTCAATACTTATTTTAGCGGCTGTATATGGCTTGTATATGGTGTACAGATGAAAAGTCTATTTAACTCCTTCCAACAGTGAATTTAAATTTCTACACTGTTCATGACATGAATGTGGTTACACAGGTCACAAATCGCAGCCTTTTCTGTGAATTACACTTGCATCTATGGCTGTTCAGCATCACAATTCAGAATTGTCTACATGGTTGTCGAGGATAATCATTGCAATCTGCCGATTTTATTCTCTACTTTTCTTAATTTAATTTTAGAAGTTATAAAGTGTTTCTAAAAATTGAAAATCAGACTGACGATAAAAAAAAATATCTCAGCTACTTTTATTACTGATTATTCAATTTAATTGCTAAATTGGGCAATTATTATTTTCGTATCATTAAAGCTTTCACTATTGTTTGTTTTATATTTTTAGCTTTGTTCTTATAATTATTAGGATTATGATAATTATTAGTATTCTTCTTTACTATAATAGGCAAATTAGAAATGACTATTAGTATTTCTAAAAATCTAATTAAAAATATTTATTATAATAATCTTATATTTTTCTATGTACTTTATGACACCGTTGATTTATATGTCAAAATATTTTAAATCTTATAGACACTACAAAGTGTCAATCAGTGTAAGTTTTGGTCCTGATACCTCCACCAGTTGCTTAAAGCATCACTCCAGCATTTTCAACTTCTTTTTTCATTGCTACAGTCGTGCTTTTAATCCCAGGTCCCTAACCCTACTCAGATACTCACCCTCCGGTGTTTTCACCTTCTATGGCCGCAGCTCTTGTCGGTCTCGGGCAGTTTATGACCTGCTGGACCATTCTATTGTTTCATGGAGCAAGCCAGCAGACCATCTTTAATGCAAGTCTATTAGAGTCATGTTCAGGCCTTGTTCTGTATCTCATAGACTTGCATTGAGAGCTTGAGGCGTAATTTCTAACTTCCAGCCAGTCAGAAGTCGTGGTCACAAGTTGACACCATAGGACTGGAGCAGCGCTGATAAAAGACGAAGAAGGCAGCAGGTGAGTATATAAGTAAGATCAGGGATCTTATATTAAAAGAACCACTCCAACACTGAATTAAAAAACCCTGTTGCAATGGTGTATACATGAGAACGCACAGAGCATTATATTGGACCACTAGAAACTATCCAGGTCCAAACATCATTCCGTGAGCATAGAAAACTCATCATTGAGCCTGTAAATAGGCAGATGGTGAGTTTCCTGGAGCACCATGCCTATCCTTTTACAGTGCATGTGTCGTAGGGTTCACTGACACTAGCATACAGTGGCCAATGATTCTCTCATGTGAAAGAATTGGATGCATTATGTAAATGACACACGGCTAAAACTCTGCTCCGAGCTTTAGCCGAGTGTCATTTTATTGTGCTTAGTGATAAGCGGACCTGTCAGTGTTGAGGTACGCCGGGTTTGATCGGAACCTGAACTTGATCTTAAACCTGGACCCTGAACACTTATACAAGTCAACTGGCACCTGAATTTCTGTGCTGAAAAATAGCTGTAAAATGGCTGTAGAAAAGGGTTGGGGGGCTGAAAAATAAAATAAATAAAATGGGGACATATGGTCTGCAAACAAATGTGGATAAGGAGATGATAAGGAGATAATAAAAAAAAATTGACATAGGCTCCCACCTATTTTTGATAACCAGTGTAGGAACTAAAGACAGCTGTGGGGTGCAACCCCCTGCGGTCAGGTGAACCTTGGCAGGTAATAAAAAATAGCGGGGACCCCACACCATTTTTTTAATTATTTATTTAAATATTTTTTTTTTTAATTGTGTGGTCCGTCCTATTTTTGATAACCAGCCAAGATAAAGCAAAAAGCTTTATCTTCGCTGGTTATCAGCTGGTATTATCAGTGCGGGAAAGACATAGTTATTTGGCCCTTCCCAGCCTAAATATACCAGCCTGCATCACTCAGAATCACAACACATTAGAGGCATAAATTCTGGAGCGTTATCTTGCTTTTTCCAATTTCCCTGGGGTGGTGGCATTCAGCATTGGGTTAACAGACTAATGGGGCTGATGTCAGCTGTGAATTGACAGCTAACATCAAACCCTGGTGTTAGTAATGAATAGACATCTATCAAACATCTCTATAAGGCTAGGGTCACACTTGGCATGCGTTTTTTAAGGTGATTTTTTCCAGCCTGCGTTTTTGCATGCGTTTTTGCTGATAGGTGTGGGGCACCCTTAAAAAACGCATGCAAAAACGCATGTGCCATTTAGTGCCATATAAAAATGCATGCGTTTCCCATAGGGCCCCATATTAAAAAAAGGCATGCGTTTTTGAAAAAGCACCAAAAATGCCGCTTGCAGTATCTTTTGGTGCTGAGGCAAAAACGCATCCCAAAAATGCATGGTACATTCAGACATGCGTTTTTGCTATTGGGGCATGTGTTTTTTGCATGGGGGCCTATGGATGCATTTTTGCATGCGTTTTCACAAAACGCAAGTCTCAAAAACGCATGTAAAATCTGCACAGTGTGATCCTAGCCTTACTTAGCTGGCAAGTATAGAATTAAAAAAGATACAGGCAATGGGAAAAAAGTTTCTTAAAATAAAGAGTCCCCCATATGCCATCATTCACCAAGTTATTACTTCAAAATAAATCCTGGAAGTTCTGACATAATCCACGTAGTAATGTCCCACAACACCCATCAATTCCCATGGAGCTTTGGTCACTGCCGGTCACTGGCGTGGAACGTAATTTCTCATGAACATAACCAGGAATGCTGACCAGCAGTGACCCTCATTTATACTTTTAACCCTTTTTTGACCTGTTTTTTTAATGTTTTCCGATGCATTACTGTGCATTTTTTTTTGGCGCTACATCATTTTGATCTTAAAGTGAATTTACAGTTGTGCTCAAAAGTTTACATACCCCGGCAGATTTTTTGCTTTCTTGGACTTATTTCAGAGAATATGAATAACAACACAAAAACTTTTTTCCACTGATGGTTAGTGGTTGGGTGAAGACAATTATTGTCAAACTACTGTGTTTTCTCTTTTTAAATCATAATGACAACCAAAAATATTGAAATGACCTTGATCAAAAGTTCACATACCCTGGTGATTTGGGCCTGATAACATGCACAGACGTTGTCACAAATGGATTTGAATGGCTAACCTGTGACCTGTGACCTGTTTGCTTGTAATCAGTATGTGTGCATAAAAGTTGAGTGAGTTTCTGGGATCCAGACAGACTCTTGCATCTTTCATCCAGCCACTGATGTTTCTGGATTGTGAGTCATAAGAGCAGGAATTGGCATGTAGGTAATAGGAAGTTGAATAAGATGTTACCATGATATGTGTGGTATGATTTCAGAGAAATCAACCTTTATGTAAATGAGCTGTTAAGATCTGTGGGCCAGACAGAGATCTCCCTGAGAACTGCATCCAGAGATAATTGCAAATGAATGGGAGAGTCATGTAATGACTGACGGTCTGCTCTCCTGATCTACATGTCTCACACTGGTAATTCCTTTCTTCCAGTTATAATAAGCACTGGAGGCAGATTCTCATGGAGATCTATGTCCGGGCCATAGATCTTAACAGTTCATTTACATACTAAAAAAAAAAAATAGATTTCTCTTAAATAAAACATCAGATCTAAGATATCAAGGTATAATTATAGTCAGTTTCCTATAACCTACATGCCCATATAGACAGCCTGCGACAGTTGATCATATGACAGATTCCTTTTAATGAAAAAAGTGCTGCAAAATGCTGAATGAACTAATTTGCTGCTTTTTCTGTAAAATGTTTTTTTTTTAGCATGAAACTAGTAAAAGGACTCTCAAAAACACTTTGTGCGAACAGCCTTAGGCTACGTTCACACATTTGCGTATTTTGCTGCGCTTTTCAGCGTTTTTCGTCCGCGCAAAAGCGCACAAAATACGCAGGGGCTTTCACAAACTGCGCTTTCTTACTCCAGAAAGCGCAGTGATGTCACAGAGGGAGGAAGAATCTGCTTCCTCCTCCTCTGTGACAGCCATTAGATTTCACAGTGTATTAATATACACTATGAAATCTAAATTAAACAGAGGCAATGTATGTAAAATAAAAAAGATGAATACATCACTCTCCGGTGCCTTCTCCGCTGTCTGGGCTTCTAGCGCTGTCCGGTCTCCGGTTCTAAGTGAGAGGTCTACTGATAAGACTGTGGTGACGTCAGAGGGGGGGCGTTCGGGGGCGTTCCATCGTGATTGGCTTTCGCGGTCATGTGATATGCGTAAAAACGCGGCAAATATGCAATTGTGAATGCAGCCTTAGTCTGATTGTGAGTGAATATTTATTATAATTGTGATTATGTTGAACTAGATGGATCCCTTTGAGGGTGGTGACATCACGATGGGGGCAGGTTCTGTGTCGCTGGCGGTGGCGGCTGTCTCTCCCGCTTGTGCGCTCTCTCTCTCCCCCTGTACACTGTCTCTCTCCCCGCGTGCTCTCTTCCCCCTGTGTGCTATGATATCATAACGCTGCACTATGATGTCATAAAACCCAGCTGAGATGGCATAATTCCCTACTATGACATCATAATACCCCATAGCGATATCATAATACCCCATTATGATGTCTAACACCCCACTATGATGTCATGATACCGCCATTGTGATGTCACAATACCCCATTGTGATATCATACCCAATTGTAATACGAGGACAACAGTAGGCGATGACAAACGCCACAAGGCAATTATATATATAGATGTTCCCATCACTGTTATTATTGTTTAGTTCTTATTTTCTGGATCTTCTGTGTGATATGATGTCATACCCCCCACTATGATGTCATAATAACCTCATTGTGATGTCATAATACCCCATTGTGATGTCATAATAGTTCATTGTGATGTCACAAAACCCCATAGTAATGTTATATACCCAACTGTGATGTCATAATACCCTATTGTGATATCATAATACTCCACTATTATATTATAACTAGATGGCAGCCCGATTCTAAAGAATCGGGTAGTCTAGAATCCATATATAGTTTATTTACTAATAGTTACGGGAGTGCGGTGAAATGAATTGTGTGTATACAGGCGGCTCTGTGGGTAGCACAGTATACAGCGGCTCTGTGGGTAGCACAGTATACAGCGGCTCTGTGGGTAGCACAGTATACAGCGGCTCAGTGGTTAGCACTGCGCGGTGGCTCAGTGGTTAGCACTGCGCGGTGGCTCAGTGGTTAGCACTGCGCGGTGGCTCAGTGGTTAGCACTGCACGGTGGCTCAGTGGCCAGCACTGCGCGGTGGCTCAGTGGCCAGCACTGCGCGGTGGCTCAGGGGATCAGAGGAGAGCGGAGGGGAAGCTGGAGGGCAGGGGAGAGCGGAGGCTGGGGGGCAGAGGAGAGCGGGGGCAGGGGAGAGCGGAGGCAGGGGAGAGCGGAGGCAGAGGAGAGCGGAGGCAGAGGAGGGCGGAGGAGAGTGGAGGCAGAGGAGGGCAGAGGAGAGCAGAGGCAGAGGAGGGCGGAGGAGAGCGGAGGCTGGGGGGGCAGAAGAGAGCGGAGGCAGAGGAGGGGGAGGCTGGAGAGTGGAGGCTGGGGGGGCAGAGGTATATAGTTTATTTACTAATAGTTACGGGAGTGCGGTGAAATGAATTGTGTGTATACAGGCGGCTCTGTGGGTAGCACAGTATACAGCGGCTCTGTGGGTAGCACAGTATACAGCGGCTCTGTGGGTAGCACAGTATACAGCGGCTCTGTGGTTAGCACTGCGCGGTGGCTCAGTGGTTAGCACTGCGCAGTGGCTCAGTGGTTAGCACTGCGCGGTGGCTCAGTGGTTAGCACTGCGCGGTGGCTCAGTGGTTAGCACTGCGCGGTGGCTCAGTGGTTAGCACTGCGCGGTGGCTCAGTGGTTAGCACTGCGCGGTGGCTCAGTGGCCAGCACTGCGCGGTGGCTCAGTGGCCAGCACTGCGCGGTGGCTCAGTGGCTCAGGGGATCAGGGGAGCTCGTGGGTCTGCTACTTCCGGTTCCGGTGTTTTACACAGGGCACAGACCATCACAGAAGTTGGCTGGATTGCCCGGAAGTGGCCTTCGGGTTTTATATATAAGATACACCATTGCCATGTCATAAAACCCCATTGTGATGTCATATACCCCATTGTGATGTCATAATATCCCGTTGTGATATCATCATACTCCACTATCATGTCATAATAAGCCAATGTGCTGTCATATACCCACACTGTGATGTCATAATACCTTATTGTGATATCATAATACTCCACTATGTTGTCATAATACCCCAGTATGATGTCATAATACCCCACTGTGATAAGGGGGCAACCGGACACAGGAGGTGAAGACAGACGCCACAAGGCAATTATATATATATACGGTAGATGTTGCCATCACTGGTATTATTGTTTTGTTCTTATTTTCTGATTATTGTTTTATTATTGCAATGTTTACTAATTATTAGGAATAGTTCATTTTGTTTTGAAGATTTTTTTAATGATAGAAAGGAAACATTTAATTGACTTTATGTTTCTGCACAGGAAATCTTTTTGCCTGGAATAGACATGTCTTTCCATATCTTAATATCTTTGCAGCGCTGAAGTATTAAGAATAAAACCATATACCAGGTGTTTCACTTGAGAGTGACAACTGTTTTTAAAACATCAGTGACCCCTTAAGCCCATATCCCAATATAGTTCATGTTTACGTGACTCAGTACAAATAGGAAGAGAGAGGATACTGTAAACATTAGTCTAACTGTGTATTTACTTAGACTAAATTGTACTAACATGACAAGTTAAAGTTGGAGCTGCTGTGAAAAAGAAATGACATAAATGTACTAGATAAGTGAGCGGTGCCGTCCTGGCAGGTATGTGCGCCCATACGGGAATCACACAGTAGTTTATACTCTAAATTTAGGCTTTTTATATAAATAAATGAAAAATGAAATCACTCAAATAATGTGAGAAATTCATCTTTTCCCAGACTTTTCAGTAGTGGCGCATTGCCTTCTTTTGCAAATATACATCAACATCTGTAACGGGGTCTAGGGTTCTGACACCCCCACCCCGACGGCTACATTGTCTTTATATTCGTGCCTAAGAGTCATATATTTAATTATGTGTATATGGCCACCTAGTGGTTAAGGTGAAGACTGCTCCCTGATCCCCTTGAGTTCTGAAAGTTTTTAATAGTGATTAGTGATATTCCTTAGGGGAGGGGCCTAGTCACCAAAAAGGGCCTGCAGTGTAGGCTCAGAAGAAGAGTCCCAAGAGAGCAAAATAGGAACAGGAACTGTATCCCCATGTTAGATTCGGCTGTACCCTCTGGGTCACACCAAGATTAGAGCACGGCCATCGGTGGTTATAAGTGAGTATGCTCCTCCCTGTGTGGGTGCTTGCCCTTTGCCTCAGGTAGACCCCCCAAGTAGCGACCAACTCCTCCTTTATCCTTTCAGTCAACCTCAGCATAGACTTGGGCAAACAGGTCATCACAGTGTCAGTGTTGAAGGAACCTTTCTCTAACGGTGGGCCTGATTGTTTCTCTGGATGGATCCCTGTGGGTGTGAAAGCGCTAGAGCCAAGAGAGACATTATAAATTTACACTGGGCTACCGTGGTGCTGAAGGGAGAGGATGAGAGTCAAGGGATAGTGGAATGAAGGGAGCAGTGTGTGACAAATTGCATTGATGTCAATAACCCTAATAAAGTAACGTTTAAGTTGAGTTTCCGTGTTTCACGAGCTGTTTAAGTAAATCTTGAAAAGCTTAATTGACGCTGCGTGTGATTTAGCCCACACCGAGAGAAACTCTGGATTTGACTGTTGCGCTGGAGAGCCAACCGGGGTATGTGCTGCAAAACCAAGGCTGTTCTGCAGTCGAGGTCCTGCCTCACCAGTGACTTCCAAGGTCCCATACGACCAGCCCTTCAACATAGTTCTATGGCAAATGTGATTTGTTAGGCATCTAAGGTTCTATTTACATTAAATTGCCTCTTTTAAAAGTTTTCCTGCTCTGAGCTAATAACAAAAAGATGTTACTCCCTCTCTCTGGGTTCAGCGCTGCCCCTCTACCTAGTCTCTGATCTGTATTAACCAACATTAGAGTGAAGTCACATCTACAGAGCTAATAAAGCAGCAGTGAATCAATGTAGCCACTCAGCCCAGTGATTGGCTGCAGCAGTTATAAGCACTGTAGACATGTTGTTATGTTACCACTGCAGCCAGTCCACAAAGGCCAGAACAGCTATAGGGAGGCAGTGGAAGACCAAGAGATGGATGCGGCCGCTTCTAGCAGACGCTGTCCTTGGTTACCCGATGTGTATCGTGGTAACCAGTTCAGACAGCAGCCTGCATAGTCACCGCTTATTGCGAGCGCACAGGGAAACGCTGCTTGCAGCGTTTCCCTGTGCGCCCGGGATAAGCGGTGACTATGCAGGCTGCTGTCTGAACTGGTTACCACGATACACATCGGGTAACCAGGGACAGCATCTGCTAGATGCGGCCGCATCCACGCACCTGCGCTTCTCTGCCAGGCCTTGTTCACACACAATTTGCGTTTTTTTAGCACTCCTAAAACCACATGCATTTTTTAAGAGTGCTAAAAAATGTCCCTTGTGTGTGAAAGGATTTTCATCCTTTTTGGACTTTTGTCAATTTTTCATCAAAAACGCAGGCAAAAACGCAAGCGTTAACGCAGGGTGCATAAATGTGCCATTTAAAAACGCATGCATTTCCCATAGGGCCCCATGTTATAGAAACGCATGCGTTTTTTTAACATGGGGCCCTATGGGAAACGCATGCGTTAACACAGGTGCCTATATGTGCCCTGCTTTTACGCATGCGTTTCCCATAGGACCCCATGTTAAAAAAACGCATGCGTTTTTGGAAACAACCCCTGCGTTTTTTTTCCAGCACCCAGAAAACGCTGCATGCAGCGTTTTTTGGACTGGGGGGAAAAAACGCAAGTGGAGCTGAAAAACGCATGTACCTTTAAATGTACCCTGCGTTAACGCATCTGCGTTTTTGAAAAACTGCAGGACAACGCAGAGAGTGCCAAAAACGCAGGTGAGTGTGAACAAGGCCCCAGAATCTAAGTATTTAGCGCAAGAAGCGCTAAATACTGAAGCGCAGGTGTGTGGACAATGCCAAGTCTAACGCAGACCTGTGAAAACCGGCTATTACCTCGTCTGTGTCACTAAAACAAAATGTCCTCACTTATACCTGCCAAAAAGTGCGTATGCGGGGCCCAAACTCGGGGACTTTCTATTTTGTTGTAACTCCAAGGGGAAAAAAGGTCACCAAAATTCTGTCATGCACACTGGTGGTAGAAGAGCAGTTTTCTTCAGCAACCAAATTGCCATGAGCATTCTCCTGACACACGGAGGGGAACATCTGTACTCTCACTGGAAACACATGGGAAAGTCCCTCTCCAAGCAATCTTCCCTGTGGTGGCACACTTCTGCTTCTTCTAAAGTGAGGAATGTCACATTCTGATACAGCTAACACGCAGTGTCAATGAGTCTCACCAATGATGACCAACAAAAAGAAAGGTGGCCATCACAAGTCCAAATGTTACTAGCTGTCTGTCCTTTCTGCCTTGGGCATGCCTGAGCAGAGCCTTTCATCCAATCCATGACAGAGCTCCCCTGTCAAAGGAAGACCCTGCAGCTTGTGTTATCTGCACACTCTCTCCAGTGACTGCTATATTTGCTAATATAGACTCCTGCAACTCTATTGCAAATAAAAGTTTAAAAGGGGCGACCATTTTATTGACCTCAATAATTCTAGATCATAGGCACTGAGCTAATGAGGCTATTGAGGTGTCAGTTGACTTCAGTTACCATAGGCTGAAAGAGCCGAAAACTCCACTGTCAAGCATAAGGATACCAGCAGTAACCATGACATATGTTAGTTTCTTGGCTCTGTGACAGATTTAGCATTAGGTCCAGGATCTTCCAGTCATGCTCAATTCTTTTTCACAATGAGCAAGAGGATTCCAACAAATCCCACATAGGGTCAGTCAGATTTCCATTCAGGTTTTGGTAATTTTAGGCTTTTTGATGTTGCAGAATTTCTGCACCAATTCTGCACTTATTAAATAAATTAGGTTACTTGCATTGTTTCATTGCGGTTTTGTGGGTGATTTTTACAAGCGCTTTGAACCTGCGTTTTTTGTCTCTTGTTGGTATGTCTTGCTTTAAGGCAAGGGTCAGACCTGCGTCTGCCCCTAGCCTGGCGCATCCGTTAAAAACGTAGTGCCTGGCAGGAGCAGCGCATAGCGCTATGCATCTCTATGGAAACCTGATGTTTACTGCAGCCAGCGGCTCTACAGCGAATCCCTGATATGCGCTTTTGCAGAGCGCACAGGAAACGTGGTCTGCAGCCTTTTCCTGTGCGCTCTGCAATAGTGCATATCAGGGGATTCGCTGTGGAGCCGCCGGCTGCAGTAAGCATCCCGCTACCATAGTGATGCATAGAGCAGGCGGCACATAGCGTTACATTCCGTTAACGCTATGTGCTGCTCCTGCCACAGACTAAATTTTTAACGGATTCCACAGGCTAAGGGCAGACGCAAATTTGACGCAAAGAAAAGCTGCTTTGTTTTTCATGGTCGCAGGTATTTTGCTTTTAGAAAACTTTATTGATACAGACATGGATTTATATTTGTTTTTGATGCATTTTCACTGCAGAAATGCACTAAAAAAACTGCAATTTTTCTGCATCTAATGCAGTGTATGGGGAAAATCTGCACATAAAACTCAGTGTACCCGCAAGAGAAATTGACATGTTGTAGATTTGAACCATGCACTATGCGTCAGTTTACACTGAATAAAAAAGAAGCACAGAAAGCAGGAGATTTCCATAAATCCTATCCTCTTTGCTGGAGCTATAAGACTGTAATGCCTCAATTTTGTGGACTCAATCCAGTGGATTCTTGCTTCGTAGCTTGTTTCCTTTCCTACTGAGCCACAGCCTGGTTGGTCTCTCCCCACATGCTGATGGTTATTTTATATTTGCTTTTCTACTTTGCTGTTAGTCAGCTGTTCCCACTTTCCCATTTTATCTCTGTCCTATCACATCCTCGGTGGGGCTATTTATACTATTATTTCACCAGCCTTCTCTGTTGGCTATATTTTCTTGGTTGATATCTGATAATGATTTCAAGCCCTACTACTAATTGATTTTGCCTGGTAGACTGAGACCAGGGATGTATTTTTCTGAGTTTTTTTCATTTGACTTCCCTACACTTATCTTCTTTTCTCTATTAGGGTTGGTAGGAGGTTTGCCCTTGCTTGCATTTCGATTTTCTTTTTCCTCTTTTGCACATGTTTTATGTTTTCTCACCTTAGGTTTCTGTCTATCCCTGCACACCATTCTTATCTTAGTACGTTGTGCATAGCGACCACCCCTCTGGTTCCTCAGAAGGACTGAGGAACAGATCAATGGGCTCTTAGTGAGACAGGTCCGAGCTGTGGATTTGAGTTGTGCAGCTCATGGCAATAGAGTCTATACAGGAACCAGTAGGGTATGGGTGTATCTTCAGTGTTTTAGGCTTTCTAACTCGCTGTACCCATGTGTAAGTTGAGACGTGTAATAACAAAGACGCTGCGTTTTTGATGCAGAGAAAATAAAGGCAACAAAAATGAATCAAAAACTCATCGTAGGCACACAGCCTTAGTGGCAAGAGTACTGCCACAGGTTAAACCATTCTTGTCATTAGTAGTAGTAGTAGTAGTATTTATACTCTATTCGCACTGCTGTTTTCTTGTGGTTTCACCATTATTACAGCATGCACACAAAATGTTGTGGAATCTCAACAGACACCATTAAAGCCAATGGTGTTCCCTTAGCACTTACTGGACATAACAATTTATCATGGTTTCATTGATATTGAAGCCTTATTAGGCAACCAAATGACAATGTCTAGTATGGTACCAAATAGTGTGTCACGAAGGTTTATGGGGACTGTGCGGATGTGTCCATTGAAGTAACAGATGCTACGTGACATGGTGTTTTCTGTAAGCACTGAAGTACAATGCATACTATGTTCTCATACATGGCTTATGAGTGATAATAAACGGGATGGATTATCTTTTATAGAAACGGTTGTTATGAGATTGAATTTAGCATCTGAGTGTTCCCCAACACGTACAGCGAGCGCTACCTTACATGAGGTAGATGAAGCTGTAATACTTGACACAACCCATGGACAAAACTGTTTGAGGAAAAATAGTAGACCCTTGTTTAGTATAAAACGGAAAATAACGCATCAAATTATGAGGGTTTTGGCCAACTGACCCTTGACCACACTGTCCCAATGGCCACTTTTCTTCTCCTGTCTGCCTCTTTGAAGCGGTCATGATGCGACTAACACCTGATAGAATCCATTCCTGGATACACCGTAGTGAACCGTCAATGTTACAGGAGTCACAATGATTGCATGATGTCATGCGAGCATGTTTAAATTATCAACCAAAGTCTTGACCAAAATGAGATGGAAATGTAGAAGTGGAGTGTCCTCTGCCTTAATCCGAGGGTGCGATGCTGAAAGCTGTGAGATTTATGGCCTATAGTAGAATATTTTGATTTACATGAAACCGTCAAAGGTTAAAAATGCACAAAATTTATTGTGCTTTCTTCACTATGGACGCTTTGTAGTAAATTGATCTCTTTCATATGCTCCTGCAAAGTAGTTACTCTGAGTTAGATTTCCATTCCGCATATCCTCTCCTTAGCATCTGACTGTCTTCTCTTAATCACCTCCATGTTTCATTGGGTTTGTTGTAACAGAGAAATTTATTACGCCCTCTGAAGGGAGATCAGCCTACAAGTCAGCAATCTAATTCCTTTTATTTAACTTGCACACGGCTTTGCTTACATCGTATTTCTTCAGGAATAATATACCTTAAAATCTATGTAGTTCACAGGTTGCCTGAGAAATTCTACCATCAGCAATTATGAGACAGAAATATTGGAAAGCTTGAGAGTGATGTTCGAGGAGGACATGTCAGCCGTCCTGACGTGTCTGTTTTAGTAAATACTTGTATTCTCTAAGATATACCAATTCTGGAGCATCTTTTCTTATAACTTTGCATTGTGTCATCCTTCTATTATTTCTCCTAGAAATGTATGAATTCATTTGGCAACTAGGTGTTACTAGTTGGGAGTGTAACCCTACAAAATGTTACACCAACCAATTGGTGCTGACACCGTGATTCTGTACAGCAGGGGCGGGAACCTTTCTTCTGCCAAGGGCTATTTGGATATTTCTACTATTTTTGGTGGCCGCAGAAAACTATCAACTTGAAAATAATGCTGGGTCATATACATCACAGGAGAGGCTGGGGACGTATACATCACAGGAGAGGCAGGGGATGTATACATCACAGGAGAAGCTGGAGGCATATACATCACTGGAGAGGGTTGGGGCATAATCATTCCTAGGGAGGACTGGGGCATATACATCACTGTGGAGGCCCGGGGGCATATATTATATATATATATCACTGGGAGGTTGCAGACATAACCATTACTAGGGAGGCTGGGGACATATACATCACCGTGGATGGCTGGGGGCATATATTTCACTTGAGAGGGCTGTGGACATAAACATCACTAGGGAGGCTGGGAACATGTTCATCAGTGGGGAGGGCTGGGGGCATATACCATCGCTAGGCAGGCTGGGGGCTTATACTGCACTGGGGAGGCCTTTGGTCATATGTTTCACTGGGGACTATGAGCATATGTTTCCCAGGGAAGGCCTGTGGGCATATATTTTTCAGTGGAGGGCTGGGGCATATATTTCCCAGGGAAGGCCTGTGGGCATATATTTTACAGTGGAGGGCTGGTGGCATATACATCACCGGGAGGCCTGGGGACATAAACATCACTTGGGAGGCTGGGGCTACTTTCTTCATCTCTGGGATGGGAGTGCATCACATGCTAACTTCACCCACAAAGTACATCCTCAAGCAGCACTGCCCAACATGAGGACATAATCCTTAAGCACATGCATATACAGTGTTTAGTAGTGATTGCTGCATGGGTGTGCAGTGCATGTGGGGGACAGCAGCTGATAAAACACTGCTGCCAGCCCAATCTCTGCGTTCCCTGGGAATATGTTCGGGGGATGACAGTAGAGGCTCAACTCCTTTGACAAGGGAAAAGTAACAGCTGTTAATATATTAATAAATTTACATGAATTACCTTTAGAGCAACAATGTAGCGTTTCTCGAAAAGATGCTCCAGAATTAAGAGATAAGCGAATCGATCCACAGGTTCAGAGGCAACATCAGTTTTTTGTGAACAGAGGATGAGGGCCCTGAAAACTGCCTCCAAACTACATCCCCAGCCCATCTTTGATTAGCCGAACTAGCACAACATCATCAATGTATTGTGATACAAACATGACATCATGCCGGTTCCTTAAAGGAGGTCAGGATGCCGGTGGGTAAGAGACTTCGAAGAGCTCCAGGTATATTGACATGGCTGGCCCTACACCAAGGTTCTGTGATTTACTCATCTCTATCCTGAATTATTGTTTCATACGGAATGTACCGGTATTTACTAAACTGACATATCAGCAGAAAAGTTATCTTTAAATGTGAAATTACACAAAAACCCAATATTTTCTCCCAGGACAGCTACAATTAAATATGGTAATCACTAGCATTGTTGAAATCAACGATATTAGACACATGACTCCATGACCAATAGAGTTGAGTAAATCTCCAAGATTAGATTCCGGCATATTCAATCTATTTTAAATTCACATAAAATAAATTTTATATGTATCAGATCTGCTGGAAAAGGGTTTAAAAGCAATAAATTCCTGAATTCACCTTTCTTGGGCCCTCCACATACCATGTCTTATCACTGCTCGCCACCTGGTCCTAACTAGTTCTATATTCCTGTGGTTCAAGATCTTCTGATGCTTTCACTGACTAGGTCCACATCATTTATATCAATGAGGTATGTCTTGACCCATGTAACCAAGTGGGGGCAAGTCAGTGGTAGGTCTGGAAGACACAAAATGAAAAGGAGACTGAAGACCAGCAATCAATGCACAAGGCAAGGAGCTGTAGTGGCAGACAGGTATGGAAAGGGTCTAGGAGAGGTAAATATAATACCTTATTGTATTTTAACTCCTCAGAACCCTTCAGATTTGCAGCCATTTTGCTGAATTTGGGTACCCCAAAAAATTGAATAAATTAAAATCCAATACTGCTTGGAAATTCAAAGTGAAATCAATTCACTCAACTATACTATCCACCCTACTTGTGCTCGCAAGCTCTTTTATTATCCAAATGCATGCTATTCTCGCTCTTATTGGTATTATGTTTCTCACTTGGTTACCTACAGCTACCACCATATGGAGCGACAAAGCATACCGCTTGCTGTTTTATTAAAAAATGCAATGAATGATCATGGAACTTTCCGTGTGTTTTTAAAGGGAGCCTGTCAGCACAATTTTGTAGGTTAAGGTTAAAGGGAACTTGTCAGCAGTTGTTTTGTATTTAATCTGTGGCCACCACCAGTAAGGCCCTGTATACAGCATTCTGGAATCCTGTATATAAGTCCCCAGGCAAATCTGTATAACATGAAAACAGCTTTTATTATGCTCATCAGGGGGGCGGTCCAGTCCGATGGGTGTCGCAGGTTTTTGTATGGTGCCTTCTTTCTTTCTATGAATGCCGTCCACTTCTTTTCTTTGTTGGGGTGACACGTGTTACCTCACCTGCATAGCCTCCTCAATTGTGCTTTAGTGCACACGTACTTTTCTCTGCCCTGCTGAGGGCAGAGCAAAGTATTGTAATGCACAGATGCAGGTAGTGCGCTAGTGTTGTTTGACCTTTCCCCACTCCTGCACAATACATTAATTTGCTCTGCCCTCAGTAGTGCAGAGAGAAGTGCGCATGCACAGGAGTACAATGGAGGACACTGTATCTGGATTACACAGGACACGTTGCCACAAGAATCAGTGTATTCCTACTCTGAAACAAATGTCAGGGTGTGCCAGTAACGTTATCTTACATTTTTTTCTTCTGTATAAATTGTTCATTTTACTATCTATAGGGATAATAGTATTTTGCACTTACTTTGTGTGTTCTGATGATCTAACAGTGCTGTACTTACTGCACTAGGAGACAAAATATCATCTATATATTTGGATATTTAAAAAAACCTTTTTCTTTTCTATGAGTGAATATTTTGCTTTTATTTTGCTGTATCTGAGAGGGATACATATACTCTCCTTTAGGAACCATCTTATTTGTATATACACTATTATTTTGAATATATATTTGAGCCCATTTCTATGTGTTAATATAACATTTCCCTTTTACCTGTGATGTCTTAAAGGGATATACACATTCTTCTGTGATGTTTAAGGAAATATCCAATTTTTGTGAGCTTTTGTCATTATACTGTCTTAGGATATACGGTAGTTATATTTCTCTAGTATAAGCTTCGTTACCTCCAGTTTGGTCCTTTTTCTGTAGTTTGTTTAACCTTTTAAAAATATTTCCATATGTATATTAAATAAAGGTATGAAATGTAATTTTGGATACTGGAATTTATCTCTTTTTGGCTTTCATTTTTCTACAAAGCCTCCTCATTTTGCATTTTGGGGTTGAAACTTAATTGGACAAATATATTTTACCATGAATAAAATGTTCATTTTCAATACTTCACAAGCATATAAGGGAAGGTAAAAGGGGAGACAATGGGTGCAAAGTCTGAGTGTAGGTGTATGTTTACATCTGTCGCAACAGATATTCTTTTTAACACTCGCCCTTTGGATGTCTTGCATTAGGGATGGGCGAATCTACTCGCTAGGACTCGTTACTCGGCGAGTAGTAAGGGACTCGCAGGACTCGGTACTCTGCGAGTTTCCAGTGATTACTCGCACGAGTCCAATGCAAATCAATATCAATCCTAGTTTTGTCAGAAACGCTGACAAAACTAGGATTGCCATTGTTTGCATTAGACTCGGCTACTGTGCCAGTGATAGCAGGGAAACTCGCAGATAACTGCTGTTTCTTTGCAGCCGAGTCCAGCTGTCTTCTCTGTGCAGCTCCAGGGTCCTAGAGCCCGCCTGCTCACAGACATTATGTAGCAGTGCTGAGATTGTTTTTCAGTCTGCTCATTCCCTGTGTACAGACATGAATGTCTGTGCACAGAGATGATTTTAGCAGTGCTGAGATTGTTCTCAGTCTGCTCATTCCCTGTGTACAGACATGAATGTCTGTGCACAGAGATGATGTAGCAGTGCTGAGATTGTTCTCAGTCTGCTCATTCCCTGTGTACAGACATGAATGTCTGTGCACAGAGATGATGTAGCAGAGCTGAGATTGTTCTCAGTCTGCTCATTCCCTGTGTACAGACATGAATGTCTGTGCACAGAGATGATGTAGCACAGCTGAGATTGTTCTCAGTCTGCTTATTCCCTGTGCATAGACATCTATATTTATGCACAGGGGATGTAGCAGAGAGGACATCGCGTTTTGGACTGCGTCGGACGGAAGAGGATTTTTATAATTAAAGATGGAGTCCCTAATGGCTTTTTTTTTTATTTCTAATAAAAAATTTTCCTTGTGTTGTGTTTTTTTTAAAACAATTTAATAGAAATTCATGGCGGTCATGTCTAATATTGGCGTGACCGCCATAAATTTCGGGCTTAGGGCCAGCTGATAATACAAAGCTGGCCCTAACCTCTTTATTACCCAGCGTGCCACCGCTACCAGGGCCGCTGGAAGAGCGGGGTTTAGCGCCAGAGGATGGCGCTTCAATGAACGCGCCATCTTCTGGGGCGGCTGCGGGCTGCAATTTGCAGCGGGGGTGCCCAGAAACCTTGGGCATCCCTGCGCTGCGGATTCCAGCCCCCAGCTGCTTAGCTGTACCTGGCTAGACATAGAAATTGCGCGGAGCCGCACGCATTTTTTTTTTATTATTTCATGAATTTCAGAGTCAGAGTCTCAGAGTCAGAATCTCAGAATTTCATGAAATAATTAAAAAAAAATGCGTGGGGCTCCGCGCAATTTCTATGTCTAGCCAGGTACAGCTAAGCAGCTGGGGGCTGGAATCCGCAGCGCAGGGATGCCCAAGCTTTCTGGGCACCCCCCGCTGCAAATTGCAGCCCGCAGCCGCCCCAGAAGATGGCGCGTTCATTGAAGCGCCATCCTCTGGCGCTGAACCCCGCTCTTCCGGCGGCCCTGGTAGCGATGGCACACTGGGTAATAAAGAGGTTAGGGCCAGCTTTGTATTATCAGCTGGCCCTAAGCCCGAAATTTATGGCGGTCACGCCAATATTAGACATGACCGCCATGAATTTTTATTAAATTGTTTTAAAAAAAACACAACACAAGGAAAATTTTTTATTAGAAATAAAAAAAAAAGCCATTAGGGACTCCATCTTTAATTAAAAAAATCCTCTTCCGTCCGACGCAGTCCAAAACGCGATGTCCTCTCTGCTACATCCCCTGTGCATAAATATAGATGTCTATGCACAGGGAATAAGCAGACTGAGAACAATCTCAGCTCTGCTACATCATCTCTGTGCACAGACATTCATGTCTGTACACAGGGAATGAGCAGACTGAGAACAATCTCAGCTCTGCTACATCATCTCTGTGCACAGACATTCATGTCTGTACACAGGGAATGAGCAGACTGAGAACAATCTCAGCTCTGCTACATCATCTCTGTGCACAGACATTCATGTCTGTACACAGGGAATGAGCAGACTGAGAACAATCTCAGCACTACTACATCAGGCAGCAGGCAGGCTCTAGGACCCTGGAGCTGTGGCAGCCAGCACACTGAGGAGACAGGACTCTTATCTGTGCGAGTTTCCCAGCGATTACAGTTGCAAAGTAAACGAGTCCAATGCAAATAAATGGCAAAACTAGGATTGCTTCAGGCTGAAGCTTCCGAGACACATCTGCGATTTGTAAATCTCACACTACTCGCTATTACTCGCTTCCCCATTCATTAACATTGGACTCGCTAGACTCGCAACGTGTAGCGAGTCCTGTGCTCGGACTCGCTAGAGTCAAGCGATTCCGAGTAATTTAGGATTCGCCCATCACTATCTTGCATCTTCAAATCAAATGATCCCTATAGTGGATCAGTTCTTTGTAATCCTCCGGTCTGCAGCACAAATGCGGGAACTATGCCAGCCTTGGAGCAAGGCTCGCATGTGACTATTGTAGTAGGTAGAAGATTTCCCTTTTCGGCGCTTCCGGAAGATAAGGATGGTTAGAGAGGAAATATTCTTCTCAATATCAAATTTATTAGGACACTTTACTTTGTTCTTAGTAAAGTGTCCTAATTCATTCGATATTGAGCAAAATATTTCTTCTCCAACCATCCTTGTCCTCCGGAAGTGCCGAAAAGGGAAATCTTCTACCTACTACATTTTCAATACTTGTAGATAATCCTGTGCAGGCAATGACTGCCTGAAGTCTGGAACTCCAAATGCTGGAGCCTTTCCGTTTTTAAGGCTGATAAATGGTTTGCACCTTGTGTTGGACATTTTGTATTTGCTATCGTGAAGTCTTCTCTTTATGGTAGAATTAGACACGGAACACCGACCTCCTGGAGAGTGTTCTTCACTTGGGTGGATGTTGTGATTGAAGGGGTTTTTCTTCACCATGGAAATGATTCATCCACCACTGGATGTCCATACCTTTTTGATTATTCAAGCTCACCAGTGTACTCTTTTTTTGCAGGATATGAAAAAACTGTTGATTTGTCCAATTCTAACATTTCTGCCATCTCCCTGATGGATTTCTTCTTTCTATCAGTCTAATGATGGTCAGCTTCACTTCCATTGAGAGCTCCTTTGACCGCATGTTGTGGGTTCACAACAACAGCTTCTAAATGCAAATGCCACACCTGGAATCAGCTCCAAATCTTTTACTTGCTTAATTGATGGATTAATGAGCACATGTAGCCAATAAAAAACTTTTGTGATAATGCTTCAATTGCTCTTTGCCCTTTTAAAAAGATTTAAAAAAACAAGGCACTCCTGATTTTTGATGCGTTCAATGTAGTTGAGTATATCAGTGTGCTCAAACACTTTAGTCAATTGTAACTTAACACTGAGAGTTATAAAGCTTGAGCCAATCTTGTGTGCCATGTACCCCTTTGGCACTAATCTTCATGTGACATAGTGTGCATGTGGACTGTAGTGGTATCCATCACTAAATGAGGGTGATTTAAAAAGAGGCAGCTACTATATAAAAAATAAGTAATTCCTAAACTCTTACTCTATTTGGGATATGAATATCTTCAAATTAAGTCGAGAGTGTTCACTTTAAACTCATGTGTATATATATCTACTATATAACAGTCTACGGTTCTCTGTCTGTCACGGAAATCGCGCGCCAGCACCAGGGCGCTCATTGGTTGCCGCCAGCGGCAGACACCAATGAGCGAGGAGTATGCAATACAGCTGCGTGCATTCAAAATGCGCGTCAAGCTGAAGCCTGGGAAACATCGACGCTGTGGCGCCGCTATCGACGGGATACAGGAGTCCGGCCGCGGCCGCCTCTACCTGCCCGAAGCATGCAGGGGCCACCGGAACCGCCGAGCTCCATGTCAGCATGGAGCGGGGTGGGGGGAGCACACAGGCAGATGAAGAGACTGAGCCGCAGTGAGTGTCCCTGCAGCGTGAGGGTTCCTCACAGCCTCCTCCATCTCCTCCAGGCAGACAACGCAATGGAGCAGCGGTGAGTGCCCACACACAGCGTGCGGGCTCCTCACAGTCTCCTCCATCCCCTCCAGGCAGATGACGGAATGGAGCGCCGGTGAGTGTCCCCGCAGCCTGTGGGCTCCTTACAGCCTTCTTCATCCCTCAGCTTCCCATACTCACAACTCCCCATCCTCACAGCCTCCCCATCCTCAATCCTCCTCCATCTCATCAGCCTTCCCATCCTCACAGCCTCTCCATCCTCACAGCCTCCTCCATCCTCACAGCCTCCCCCTCACAACCTCCCTATCCTAACAGCCTCCTCTATCCTCTCAGCCTCCGCCATCCTCACAGCCTCCTCCATCCCCTCAGCCTCCCCCCATCCTCACAGCCTCCTTCATCCTCACAGCCTCCTCCATCCTCACAGCCTCCCCATCCTCATAGCCTCCTCCATCCCCTGAGCCTCCTCCATCCCCTCAGCCTCTCCATCCTCACAGCCTCCTTATCCTCACAGCCTCCTCCATCCTCACAGCCTCCTCCATCCCACAGCCTCACCATCCTCACAGCCCTCCTCCATCCTCACAGCCTCCCCATACTCACAGTCTCCCCATCCTCAAGCCTCCCCATCCTCACAGCCTCATCCATCCCCTCAGCCTCCTCCAACCCACAGCCTTCTCATCCTCACAGCCTCCTCCAATCCTCACAGCCTCCTTCCATCCTCACAACCTCCAGATCCTCAAGCCTCCCCATTCCCCATCTGCCTCCTCCATCCCTCCAGCCTCCTTCATCCTCACATCCTCCTCCAACCCCTCAGCCTCTTCCATCCTCACAGCCTCCTCATCCTCACAGCCTCCTCCTCCTCACAGCCTCCCCATCCTCACAGCCTTCTCCACCCTCACAGCCTTCCATCCTCACAGTTCCTCCCATCCTCGAAGCCTCCTCCATCCCCTCAGCCTCCTCCATCCTCAACATCCTCCCTCAACCCTCAAGCCTTCCCATCCTCACAGCCTCCCATCCTCACAGCATCCCCATCCTCACAGCCTCCTCCATCCTCACAGCTTCCTCCATCCCCTCAGCCCTCCTTCCTCACAGCATCCTCCATCCTCACAGCCTCTCCATCCACACAGCCTCCACTCCACACAGCCTCCCCATCCTCACAGCCTCCCCATCCTCACAGCCTCCCCCATCTCACAGCCTCCCCATCCTCACAGCCTCCCCATCCTCACAGCCTCCTCCATCCTACTCAGCCTCCACCCATCCTCACAGCCTCCCATCCTCACAGCCTCCCCATCCTCACAGCCTCCTTCATCCCTCAGCCTCCTCCATCCTCACAGCCTCCCCATCCTCACAGCCTCCTCCATCTCACAGCCTCCCCATCCTCCACGCCTCCTCCATCCTCTCAGCCTCCCCATCCTCACAGCCTCCTCCATCTCACAGCCTCCCATCCTCACAGCCTCCTCCATCCCCTCAAGCCTCCTCCATCCCTTAGCCTCCTCCATCCTCACAGCTCCTCCATCCCATCAGCCTCCCACTCACTCTCACTCACAGCCTCCCCATCCTCACAGCCTCCTCCATCCCCCAGCCTCCCCATACTCACAGTCTCCCCATCCTTCACAGCCTCCTCATCCTCACAGCCTCCCATCCTCACAGCCTCCTCCATCCCCTCAGCCTCCCCATCCCTAGCCTCCTCCATCCTCACAGCCTCTTCCAAACTCCACAGCCTCTCATCCTCACAGCCTCCTCATCCTCACAACCTCCTCCATCCCTCAGCCTCCCCATCCTCACAGCCTCCCCATCTCACAGCTCTCCTCCTCCCATCCTCCACACAGCCTCCCCATCCCCTCAGCCTCCCCATCCTCACAGCCTCCTCATCCCTCAGCCTCCCCCATCCTCCAGCCTCCTCCTCCTCACAGCCTCCCCATCCTCACAGCCTCCTCCATCCCCTAGCCTCCCCATACCTACAGCCTTCTCCATCCTCACAGCCTCTTATCCTCACAGCCTCCTCCATCCTCAGCCTCCTCCATCCTCACAGCCTCACCATCCTCACAGCCTCCATCCTCACAGCCTCCTCCATCCCCTCATCCTTCCATCCTCACAGCCTCCTCCATCCTCACAGCCTCCCATCTCACAGCTCCTCCATCTCAAGCCTCCCCATCCTCACAGCCTCCTCCATCCCACAGCCTCCTCCATCCTCACAGCCTCCCATCCTCACAGCCTCCTCCATCCCCTCAGCACTCCCCATCCTCAAGCCTCCCCATCCTCACAGCCTCCTCCATCCCTCCAGCAGACACGGTATGGAGCCCGGTAGACTTCCCTCCTCACAGCCTCCTCCTCACCAGCCTCCTCCATCCCCTCAGCACTCTCCATCTCACAGTCTCCCCCTATCCCGCAGCCTCCCTATCCTCACAGCTTCATTCATCCCCTCAGCCTCCTCCAACCCCACAGCCTTCTCATCCTCACAGCCTCCCAATCCTCACAGCCTCTTCCATCCTCACAACCTCCAGATCCTCAAAGCCTCCCCATCCCCTCTGCCTCCTCCATCCCCTCAGCCTCCTCCATCCTCACATCCTCCTCGAACCCCTCAGCCTTCCCATCCTCACAGCCTCGTCATCCTCACAGCATCCCCATCCTCACAGCCTTCTCCATCCTCACAGCCTCTTCCATCCTCTCAGCCTCCCCTTCCTCACAGTCTCCCCATCCTTGCAGCCTCCTCCATCCCCTCAGCTTCCTCATCCTCACAGCCTCCTCCATCCTCACAGCTTCCTCCATCCACTCAGCCTCCCCTTCCTCACAGCAGTCTCCATCCTCACAGCCTCCCCATCCACACAGCCTCCACATCCACACAGCCTCCCCATACTCACAGCCTCCCCATCCTCACAGCCTCCTCCATCCTCACAGCCTTCCCATCCTCACAGCCTCCTCCATCCTCACAGCCTCCACCATCCTCACAGCCTCCCCATCCTCACAGCCTCCCCATCCTCACAGCCGCCTTCATCCTCTCAGCCTCCTCCATCCTCACTGCCTCCTCAATCCTCTCAGCCTCCCCATCCTCACAGCCTCCTCCATCCTCACAGCCTCACCATCCTCACAGCTTCCTCCCTCACCTCAGCCTCCTCTATCCCTTTAGCCTCCTCCATCCTCACAGCCTCCTCCATCCCTTCAGCCTCCCAATCCACACAGCCTCCCCATCCTCACAGCCTCCTCCATCCCCTCCAGGCAGACAACAGAATGGAGCGCCGGTGAGTGTCCCCGCAGCATGCGGGCTCCTCACAGCCTCCTCCATCCCCTCAGCCTCCCATACTCACAGCCTCCCCATCCTCACAGCCTCCTCCATCCCCTCAGCCTCCTCCATCCTCACAGCCTCCTCCAACCCCTCAGCCTCCTCCATCCTCACAACCTCCCCATCCTCACAGCCTTCCCATCCTCACAGCCTCCTCCATCCCCTCAGCCTCCCCATACTCACAGCCTCCCCATCATCACAGCCTCCTCCATCCTCACAACCTCCTCCATCCTCACAGCCTCACCATCCTGACAGCCTCCTCCATCCCCTCCAGGCAGACGACAGAATGGAGCGCCGGTGAGTGTCCCCGCAGCAAGTGGGCTCCTCACAGCCTCCTCCATCCCCTCAGCCTCCCCATACTCACAGCCTCCCCATCCTCACAGCCTCCCCATCCTCACAGCCTCCTCCATCCTCACAACCTTTTCCAACCCCTCAGCTTCCTCATCCTCACAGCCTCCCCATCCTCCTCCATCCCCTCAGCCTCCCCATCCTCACAGCCTCCCCATCATCACAGCCTCATCCATCCTCACAACCTCCCCAATCCTCACAGCCTCCTCCATCCTCACAGCCTTCCCATCCTCACAGCCTCCCCATCCTCACAGCCTCCTCCATCCTCACAGCCTCCTCCATCCTCACAACCTCCCCATCCTAACAGCCTCCTCCATCCCTCAGCCTCCTCCATCCTCACAGCCTCCTCCATCCCCTCAGCCTCCCCCATCCTCACAGCCTCCTCCATCCTCACAGCCTCCTCCATCCTCACAGCCTCCCCATCCTCATAGCCTCCTCCATCCCCTGAGCCTCCTCCATCCCCTCAGCCTTCTCCATCCTCACAGCCTCCTTATCCTCATAGCCTCCTCCATCCTCACAGCCTCACCATCCTCACAGACTCCTACATCTCCTGAGCCTCCTCCATCCCCTCAGCCTCCTCCATCCTCACAGCCTCCTCTATCCCCTCAGCCTGCCCATCCTCATAGCCTCCCAATCTTCACAGCCTCCTCCATCCCCTCCAGGCAGATGACGGAATGGAGCACCGGTGAGTATCCCCGCAGCCTGCGGGCTCCTCACAGCCTCCTTCATCCCCTCAGCCTCCCCATACTCACAGTCTCCCCATCCTCACAGCCTCCTCATCCTCACAGCCTCATCCATCCCCTCAGCCTCCTCCATCCCCTCAGCCTCCCCATCCTCACAGCCTCCCCATCCTCACAGCCTCCTCCATCCCCTCCAGGCAGACAACAGAATGGAGCGACGGTGAGTGTCCACACAGCATGCGGGCTCCTCACAGCCTCCTCCATCCCCTCAGCCTCCTCCATCCTCACAGCCTCCTCCAAACCCTCTGCCTTCTCATCCTCACAGCCTCCCCATCCTCACAGCCTCCTCCATCCCCTCAACCTCCCCATCCTCACAGCCTCCCCATCATCACAGCCTCCTCCATCCTCACAACCTCCCCATCCTTAACTCAGCCTCCCCCATTCTCAAAGCCTCCCCATCCCCTCAGACCTCCTCCATCCCCTCAGCTCTCCATCCTCACATCCTCCTCCAACCCTCACCTCCCCATCCTCACAGCCTCCTCCATCCCTCAGCCTCCCATCCTCACAGCCTTCTCCACCCTCACAGCCTCTTTCCATCCTCACAGCCTGCCCATCCTTGCAGCCTCCTCCATCCTTCAGCCTCCCTCATCCTCACAGCCTCTCCATCCTCACAGCTAACTCCATCCCCTCAGCCTCCCCATCCTCACAGCCTACCCATCTCACAGCCTCCCCATCCTCACAACCTCCCTATCCTAACAGCCTCCTCCATCCCCTCAGCCTCCGCCATCCTCACAGCCTCCTCCATCCCCTCAGCCTCCCCCCTCAAGCTCCTCCATCCTCACAGCCTCCTCCATCCTCACAGCCTCCCCATCCTCATAGCCTCCTCCATCCCCTGAGCCTCCTCCATCCCCTCAGCCTTCTCCATCCTTACAGCCTCCTTATCCTCACAGCCTCCTCCATCCTTACAGCCTCCTCCATCCTCACAGCCTCACCATCCTCACAGACTCCTCCATCCCCTGAGCCTCCTCCATCCCCTCAGCCTTCTCCATCCTCACAGCCTCCTTATCTTCACAGCCTCCTACATCCTCACAGCCTCCTCCATCCTCACAGCCTCACCATCCTCACAGACTCCTCCATCCCCTGAGCCTCCTCAATCCTCACAGCCTCCTCCATCCCCTCAGCACTCCCCATCCTCATAGCCTCCCAATCCTCACAGCCTCCTCTCATCCCCTCCAGGCAGACGACGGAATGGAGCGCCGGTGAGTGCCCCGCAGTCTGCGGGCTCCTCACAGCCTCCTTCATCCCCTCAGCCTCCCCATACTCACAGTCTCCCCATCAACACAGCCTCCCCATCCTCACAGCCTCATCCATCCCCTCAGCCTCCTCCAACCCCACAGCCTTCTTATCCTCACAGCCTCCCAATCCTCACAGCCTCCTCCAACCCCTCAGCCTTCTCATCCTCACAGCCTCCCAATCCTCACAGCCTCTCCACCCTCAAGCCTCCTCTATCCCCTCAGCCTCCCCATCCTCACAGCCTACCCATCATCACAGCCTCCTCCATCCTCACAACCTCCCCATCCTCACAGCCTCCTCCATCCTCACAGCCTCCTCCATCCTCACAGCCTTCCCATCCTCACAGCCTCCCCATCCTCACAGCCTCCTCCATCCTCACAGCCTCCCCATCCTCACAACCTCCCTATCCTAGCAGCCTCCTCCATCCCCTCAGCCTCCTCCATCCTAAATGCCTCCTCCATCCCCTCAGCCTCCTCCATCCTCACAGCTTCCTCCATCCCCTCAGCCTCCCCCATCCTCATAGCCTCCTCCATCCTCACAGCCTCCCCATCCTCATAGCCTCCTCCATCCTCTGAGCCTCCTCCATCCCCTCAGCCTTCTCCATCCTCACAGCCTCCTTATCCTCACAGCCTCCTAAATCCTCACAGCCTCACCATCCTCACAGACTCCTCCATCCCCTAAGCCTCCTCCATCCCCTCAGTCTCCTCCATCCTCACAGCCTCCTCCATCCCCTCCAGGCAGACGACGGAATGGAGCGCCGGTGAGTGTCACCGCAGCCTGTGGGCTCCTCACAGCCTTCTTCATCCCCTCAGCCTCCCCATACTCACAGTCTCCCCATCCTCACAGCCTCCCTATCCTCACAGCTTCATTCATCCCCTCAGCCTCCTCCAACCCCACAGCCTTCTCATCCTCACAGCCTCCCAATCCTCACAGCCTCTTCCATCCTCACAACCTCCAGATCCTCAAAGCCTCCCCATCCCCTCTGCCTCCTCCATCCCCTCAGCCTCCTCCATCCTCACATCCTCCTCGAACCCCTCAGCCTTCCCATCCTCACAGCCTCGTCATCCTCACAGCATCCCCATCCTCACAGCCTTCTCCATCCTCACAGCCTCTTCCATCCTCTCAGCCTCCCCTTCCTCACAGTCTCCCCATCCTTGCAGCCTCCTCCATCCCCTCAGCTTCCTCATCCTCACAGCCTCCTCCATCCTCACAGCTTCCTCCATCCACTCAGCCTCCCCTTCCTCACAGCAGTCTCCATCCTCACAGCCTCCCCATCCACACAGCCTCCACATCCACACAGCCTCCCCATACTCACAGCCTCCCCATCCTCACAGCCTCCTCCATCCTCACAGCCTTCCCATCCTCACAGCCTCCTCCATCCTCACAGCCTCCACCATCCTCACAGCCTCCCCATCCTCACAGCCTCCCCATCCTCACAGCCGCCTTCATCCTCTCAGCCTCCTCCATCCTCACTGCCTCCTCAATCCTCTCAGCCTCCCCATCCTCACAGCCTCCTCCATCCTCACAGCCTCACCATCCTCACAGCTTCCTCCCTCACCTCAGCCTCCTCTATCCCTTTAGCCTCCTCCATCCTCACAGCCTCCTCCATCCCTTCAGCCTCCCAATCCACACAGCCTCCCCATCCTCACAGCCTCCTCCATCCCCTCCAGGCAGACAACAGAATGGAGCGCCGGTGAGTGTCCCGCAGCATGCGGGCTCCTCACAGCCTCCTCCATCCCCTCAGCCTCCCCATACTCACAGCCTCCCCATCCTCACAGCCTCCTCCATCCCCTCAGCCTCCTCCATCCTCACAGCCTCCTCCAACCCCTCAGCCTCCTCCATCCTCACAACCTCCCCATCCTCACAGCCTTCCCATCCTCACAGCCTCCTCCATCCCCTCAGCCTCCCCATACTCACAGCCTCCCCATCATCACAGCCTCCTCCATCCTCACAACCTCCTCCATCCTCACAGCCTCACCATCCTGACAGCCTCCTCCATCCCCTCCAGGCAGACGACAGAATGGAGCGCCGGTGAGTGTCCCCGCAGCAAGTGGGCTCCTCACAGCCTCCTCCATCCCTCAGCCTCCCCATACTCACAGCCTCCCCATCCTCACAGCCTCCCCATCCTCACAGCCTCCTCCATCCTCACAACCTTTTCCAACCCCTCAGCTTCCTCATCCTCACAGCCTCCCCATCCTCCTCCATCCCCTCAGCCTCCCCATCCTCACAGCCTCCCCATCATCACAGCCTCATCCATCCTCACAACCTCCCCAATCCTCACAGCCTCCTCCATCCTCACAGCCTTCCCATCCTCACAGCCTCCCCATCCTCACAGCCTCCTCCATCCTCACAGCCTCCTCCATCCTCACAACCTCCCCATCCTAACAGCCTCCTCCATCCCTCAGCCTCCTCCATCCTCACAGCCTCCTCCATCCCCTCAGCCTCCCCATCCTCACAGCCTCCTCCATCCTCACAGCCTCCTCCATCCTCACAGCCTCCCCATCCTCATAGCCTCCTCCATCCCCTGAGCCTCCTCCATCCCCTCAGCCTTCTCCATCCTCACAGCCTCCTTATCCTCATAGCCTCCTCCATCCTCACAGCCTCACCATCCTCACAGACTCCTACATCTCCTGAGCCTCCTCCATCCCCTCAGCCTCCTCCATCCTCACAGCCTCCTCTATCCCCTCAGCCTGCCCATCCTCATAGCCTCCCAATCTTCACAGCCTCCTCCATCCCCTCCAGGCAGATGACGGAATGGAGCACCGGTGAGTATCCCCGCAGCCTGCGGGCTCCTCACAGCCTCCTTCATCCCCTCAGCCTCCCCATACTCACAGTCTCCCCATCCTCACAGCCTCCTCATCCTCACAGCCTCATCCATCCCCTCAGCCTCCTCCATCCCCTCAGCCTCCCCATCCTCACAGCCTCCCCATCCTCACAGCCTCCTCCATCCCCTCCAGGCAGACAACAGAATGGAGCGACGGTGAGTGTCCACACAGCATGCGGGCTCCTCACAGCCTCCTCCATCCCTCAGCCTCCTCCATCCTCACAGCCTCCTCCAAACCCTCTGCCTTCTCATCCTCACAGCCTCCCCATCCTCACAGCCTCCTCCATCCCCTCAACCTCCCCATCCTCACAGCCTCCCCATCATCACAGCCTCCTCCATCCTCACAACCTCCCCATCCTTAAAGCCTCCCCATTCTACAGCCTCCTCCATCCTCACAGCCTTCCCATCCTCACAGCCTCCCCATCCTCACAGCCTCCTCCATCCTCACAGCCTCCCCATCCTCACAACCTCCCCATCCTAACAGCCTCCTCCATCCCATCAGCCTCCTCCATCCTCACAGCCTCCTCAATCCCCTCAGCCTCCCCCATCCTCACAGCCTCCTCCATCCTCACAGCCTCCTCCATCCTCACAGCTTCCTCCATCCCCTCATTCTCCCATCCTTAAAGCCTCCTCCATCCCCTCAGCCTCCCCCATCCTCATAGCCTCCTCCATCCTCACAGCCTCCCCATCCTCATAGCCTCCTCCATCCTCTGAGCCTCCTCCATCCCCTCAGCCTTCTCCATCCTCACAGCCTCCTTATCCTCACAGCCTCCTAAATCCTCACAGCCTCACCATCCTCACAGACTCCTCCATCCCCTAAGCCTCCTCCATCCCCTCAGTCTCCTCCATCCTCACAGCCTCCTCCATCCCCTCCAGGCAGACGACGGAATGGAGCGCCGGTGAGTGTCCCCGCAGCCTGTGGGCTCCTCACAGCCTTCTTCATCCCCTCAGCCTCCCCATACTCACAGTCTCCCCATCCTCACAGCCTCCCCATCCTCACAGCTTCATTCATCCCCTCAGCCTCCTCCAACCCCACAGCCTTCTCATCCTCACAGCCTCCCAATCCTCACAGCCTCTTCCATCCTCACAACCTCCAGATCCTCAAAGCCTCCCCATCCCCTCTGCCTCCTCCATCCCCTCAGCCTCCTCCATCCTCACATCCTCCTCGAACCCCTCAGCCTTCCCATCCTCACAGCCTCGTCATCCTCACAGCATCCCCATCCTCACAGCCTTCTCCATCCTCACAGCCTCTTCCATCCTCTCAGCCTCCCCTTCCTCACAGTCTCCCCATCCTTGCAGCCTCCTCCATCCCCTCAGCTTCCTCATCCTCACAGCCTCCTCCATCCTCACAGCTTCCTCCATCCCCTCAGCCTCCCCTTCCTCACAGCATTCTCCATCCTCACAGCCTCCCCATCCACACAGCCTCCACCTCCACACAGCCTCCCCATACTCACAGCCTCCTCCATCCTCACAGCCTTCCCATCCTCACAGCCTCCTCCATCCTCACAGCCTCCACCATCCTCACAGCCTCCCCATCCTCACAGCCTCCCCATCCTCACAGCCTCCTTCATCCTCTCAGCCTCCTCCATCCTCACTGCCTCCTCAATCCTCTCAGCCTCCCCATCCTCACAGCCTCCTCCATCCTCACAGCCTCACCATCCTCACAGCTTCCTCCCTCACCTCAGCCTCCTCTATCCCCTTAGCCTCCTCCATCCTCACAGCCTCCTCCATCCCTTCAGCCTCCCAATCCACACAGCCTCCCATCCTCACAGCCTCCTCCATCCCCTCCAGGCAGACAACAGAATGGAGCGCCGGTGAGTGTCCCCGCAGCATGCGGGCTCCTCACAGCCTCCTCCATCCCCTCAGCCTCCCTATACTCACAGCCTCCCCATCCTCACAGCCTCCTCCATCCCCTCAGCCTCCTCCATCCTCACAGCCTCCTCCAACCCCTCAGCCTCCTCCATCCTCACAACCTCCCCATCCTCACAGCCTTCCCATCCTCACAGCCTCCTCCATCCCCTCAGCCTCCCCATACTCACAGCCTCCCCATCATCACAGCCTCCTCCATCCTCACAACCTCCTCCATCCTCACAGCCTCACCATCCTGACAGCCTCCTCCATCCCCTCCAGGAAGACGACAGAATGGAGCGCCGGTGAGTGTCCCCGCAGCAAGTGGGCTCCTCACAGCCTCCTCCATCCCTCAGCCTCCCCATACTCACAGCCTCCCCATCCTCACAGCCTCCCCATCCTCACAGCCTCCTCCATCCTCACAACCTTCTCCAACCCCTCAGCTTCCTCATCCTCACAGCCTCCCCATCCTCCTCCATCCCTCAGCCTCCCCATACTCACAGCCTCCCCATCATCACAGCCTCCTCCATCCTCACAACCTCCTCCATCCTCACAGCCTCACCATTCTGACAGCCTCCTCCATCCCCTCCAGGAAGACGACAGAATGGAGCTCCGGTGAGTGTCCCCGCAGCAAGTGGGCTCCTCACAGCCTCCTCCATCCCCTCAGCCTCCCCATACTCACAGCCTCTCCATCCTCACAGCCTCCCCATCCTCACAGCCTCCTCCATCCTCACAACCTTCTCCAACCCCTCAGCTTCCTCATCCTCACAGCCTCCCCATCCTCCTCCATCCCCTCAGCCTCCCCATCCTCACAGCCTCCCCATCATCACAGCCTCCTCCATCCTCACAACCTCCCCAATCCTCACAGCCTCCTCCATCCTCACAGCCTTCCCAATCTCACAGCCTCCCCATCCTCACAGCCTCCTCCATCCTCACAGCCTCCTCCATCCTCACAACCTCCCCATCCTAACAGCCTCCTCCATCCCTCAGCCTTCTCCATCCTCACAGCCTCCTCCATCCCCTCAGCCTCCCCCATCCTCACAGCCTCCTCCATCCTCACAGCCTCCTCCATCCTCACAGCCTCCCCATCCTCATAGCCTCCTCCATCCCCTGAGCCTCCTCCATCCCCTCAGTCTTCTCCATCCTCACAGCCTCCTTATCCTCATAGCCTCCTCCATCCTCACAGCCTCACCATCCTCACAGACTCCTACATCTCCTGAGCCTCTTCCATCCCTCAGCCTCCTCCATCCTCACAGCCTCCTCTATCCCTCAGCCTCCCCATCCTCATAGCCTCCCAATCCTCACAGCCTCCTCCATCCCCTCCAGGCAGATGACGGAATGGAGCGCCGGTGAGTATCCCCGCAGCCTGCGGGCTCCTCACAGCCTCCTTCATCCCCTCAGCCTCCCCATACTCACAGTCTCCCCATCCTCACAGCCTCCTCATCCTCACAGCCTCATCCATCCCCTCAGCCTCCTCCAACCCCTCAGCCTTCTCATCCTCACAGCCTCCCAATCCTCACAGCCTCCTCCATCCTCATAGCCTCCCCATTCTCAAAGCCTCCCCATCCCCTCAGCCTCCTCCATCCCCTCAGCCTCCTCCATCCTCACATCCTCCTCCAACCCCTCAGCCTCCCCATCCTCACAGCCTCCTCATCCTCACAGCCTCCCCATCCACATAGCCTTCTCCACCCTCACAGCCTTTTCCATCCTCACAGCCTCCCATCCTTGCAGCCTCCTCCATCCTTTCAGCTTCCTCATCCTCACAGCCTCCTCCATCCTCACAGCTAACTCCATCCCCTCAGCCTCCCCATCCTCACAGCATCCTCCATCCTCACAGCCTCCCCATCCACACAGCCTCCCCATCCACACAGCCTCCCCATCCCCACAGCCTCCCATCCTCACAGCCTCCTCCATCCTCACAGCCTCCCCATCCTCACAGCCTCCTCCATCCTTACAGCCTCCACCATCCTCACAGCCTCCCCATCCTCACAGCCTCCTTCATCCCTCAGCCTCCTCCATCCTCACTGCCTCCTCAATCCCCTCAGCCTCCCCATCCCCCCAGCCTCCTCCAACCCCTCAGCCTTCTCATCCTCACAGCCTCCCCATCCTCACAGCCTTCCCATCCTCACACCCTCCTCCATCCCCTCAGCCTCCTTCATCCTCACAGCCTCTTCCAACCCCACAGCCTTCTGATCCTCACAGCCTCCTCATCCTCACAACCTCCTCCACCCCCTCAGCCTCCCCATCCTCACAGCCTCCTCATCCTCACAGCCTCCCCATCCTCATAGCCTTCTCCACCCTCACAGCCTTTTCCATCCTCACAGCCTCCCCATCCTTGCAGCCTCCTCCATCCTTTCAGCTTCCTCATCCTCACAGCCTCCCCATCCTCACAGCCTCCTCCATCCTCACAGCCTCCCCATCCTCACAGCCTCCCCATCCTCACAGCCTCCTCCATCCTCACAGCCTCCTCCATCCCCTCAGCATTCCCATCCTCATAGCCTCCCCATCCTCACAGCCTCCTCCATCCCCTCCAGGCAGACGACGGAATGGAGCGCTGGTGAGTTTCCCCACAGCCTGCGGGCTCCTCACTGCCTCCTTCATCCCCCCAGCCTCCCCATCCTCACAGCCTCCTCCATCCTCACAGCCTCCCCATCCTCAAAGCCTCCCCATCCCCTCAGACTCCATCCCCTCAGCCTTCTCCACCCTCACAGCCTCCCCATCCTCACAGCCTCCCCATCCTTGCAGCCTCCTCCATCCCCTCAGCTTCCTAATCCTCACAGCCTCCCCCATCCTCACAGCTTCCTCCATCCCCTCTGCCTCCCCATCCTCACAGCCTCCCCATCCTCACAGCCTCCTCCATCCTCACAGACTCCTCATCCACACAGCCTCCCCATCCTCACAGCCTCCCCATCCTCACAGCCGCCTCCATCCTCACAGCCTCCCCATCCTCACAGCCTCCCCCATCCTCACAGCCTCCCCATCCTCACAGCCTCCTCCATCCTCACAGCCTCCCCATCCTCACAGCCTCCTCCATCCTCACAGCCTCCTCCATCCTCACAGCCTTCCCATCCTCAGAGCCTCCTCCATCCCCTCAGCCTCCTCCATCCTCACAGCCTCCTCCATCCCCTCAGCTTTCCCATCCTCACAGCCTCCCCATCCTCACAGCCTCCTCCATCCCCTCAGGCTCCTCCATCCCCTCAGTCTCCTCCATCCTCACAACATCCTTATCCTAACAGCCTCCTCCATCCTCACAGCCTCCTCCATCCTCACAGCCTCCCCATCCTCACAGCCTCCCCCATCCCCTCAGCCTCCTCCATCCTTGCAGCCTCTCCTATCCTCACATCCTCTTCCATCTTCACAGCATCCTCACAGCCTCCCCATCCTCACAGCCTCCTCCATCCTAACAGCCTCCCCATCCTCACAGCCTCCTCATCCTCACTCCTTACTCCTGTCTATAAGGTCTGTCAGTCAGTGTGACACAGTTTACTCCTGTCTACAAGGTCTGTCAGTCAGTGTGATGCAGTTCACTCCTGTCTATAAGACTGTCAGTCAGTGTGATGCAGTTCATTCCTGTCTACAAGGCTGTCAGTCAGTGTGACAAACTTCACCCTGTCTACAAGGCTGTCAGTCAGTGTCACGAATTTTACTCCTGTCTACAAGGCTGTCAGTCAGTGTCACGAATTTTACTCATGTCTACAAGGTTTACTCCTGACTACAAGGTCTGTCAGTCAGTGTGACGAACTTCACTCCTGTCTACAAGGCTGTCAGTCAGTCTGATGCAGTTCACTCCTGTCTATAAGGCTGTCAGTCAATGTGACGCAGTTCACTCCTATCTAAAAGGCTGTCAGTCAGTGTGACGAACTTCACTCCTGTCTACAAGGCTGTCAGTTAGTGTCACGAATTTTACTCATGTCTACAAGGCTGTCAGTCAGCGTGATGCAGTTCAATCCTCTCTACAAGGCTGTCAGTCAGTGTCACGAACTTTACTCATGTCTACAAGGCTGTCAGTCAGTGTGACGAACTTCACTCCTGTTTACAAGGTATTCTAGAATACCCGATGCGTTAGAATCGGGCAACCATCTCATATATATATATATATATATATATATGTATATATATATATATATATATATACTAGATGGTGCCCCGATTCTAATGCATCAGGTATTCTAGAATATGTATGTAGTTTATTTATGAAGATTTAAAAATAATGCAATGAATACACATGATTTTCCCCAATCAGCGACGCGGTTTTGTTCAATATATCTGCATGTGTGACACCTCACAACAATCAGTAAGGTACCGTCACACTTGTTGATGCTCCAGCGATCCTGACAACCGAAACGACCCGGTAGGGATCGCTGGAGCGTCACTATGTGGTGACTGGTTAGATGCAAACAGTCAGATCTCACCAGCGATGTAGCAACGGTATGGCAGTCATTGGGACCCTGTCACTCTAGGGCGTAGTATTGATCTCACAGCAGGGGCCTGGTCGCTGCTGCGTGTCACACTGAGCAAGATTGCTAGTGCCCGTCAGGCTACTTCCGCTGCGAGCAGCCGTGTGATGACCGGCTACTGCCGGTCATCTCCCGTCTGCGTCGCTGATGACGTCTGTAACAGGTTCAGCGATCTCATAGTTGACACCTGGTCGCTGGTGCATGTCAAACTGAGCGAGATCACTAGCGCCGGTCGAGGTACTTCCGCTGCGAGCAGCCAGAAGATGACTGGCTAATGTCGGTCATCTCCCGGCTGCTTCACCGCTGACCTCCGTCTGGCAGGAGATAACCCTCGGCTAACGTCGGGAGATCAATGGCTAGCTCCACTGATCTCCCGATGCCAGTGGTGGCGTGCGTGGTTTAAATCCCACGCCAATTCACGGCTGGACTGCGCCTGTCGCTGATTGGTCGCGGCCAGCCGGGCTCGACCAATCAGCAATGCGGGATTTCCGTTTCAGAGAGAAAGACAGAATTAGACGATTATAGAGTAGATGACGTGAGCCGCCGCGTGTTTATGTATATGTGCATAACATGACTCGCCACGTGTGTGTATATATGTATTTGTTTGTGTATGTACATGTGTATATGTGTATGATGTGACATTGCAGATCACGTAATAGACATACACGTAATAGACATACACATAATAGACATACACGTATACACACAGGTATACACACATATATAAACACTTGTATACAGACACAGACATGTACGGACACATACGTATACAGACATACACATGTACACACACATGAACACATGTATACAGACACACATATGACAAACACACACATATACTGTATACAAACAATAAACATACACACAGACATACACATGTATACAGTCACACATATGTATACAGACACACATGTACACACACACACGTATACAGATACACACAGGTATACACATATGTACACAGACACACACATGTAACACACACAGATATACGCACACATGTATACTGACACACATGTGTACACATATAAACAGACGCAGATATACACACGTAAACACACATACACATGTATACAGACACACATGTACACACATACACACACATGTACACACGTATACAGACACACATCTACACACATATACAGACACACACATGTATACAGACACACACATTAGACACACACACATGTACACACAGGTATAAGCACAAATGTATACACACACAGGCACACATGTAGACAAACACATGTATATGATGTGGCCAGGGCTACGGGGTACTCGGACACCGGGGCTGTTGAATAGGGAGTCACAGGTGGACGGGATCCCGGTGCCATGCCCTGGTGATCATTTGAAGTAGATGGTGGGGGAGAAGGGGGTATTTTCAGGGGATCGTGATGCCACCTGTAGTTCCCAGTAAACTGGTACTGACTCTGCAAGCCGGCCGCTGAGGTGATGGTGGGTGCAGCAGAGTGTGGAGCAGCTCCCTACAGGTGAAGCTATTACCTCAGTGCAGCAGTGAAGGAAGTGTGGATGAGCGGAGTAGTTGTAGGTGTTGGTGGTTGGTGCTGCAGCTCTTACCCCTCTGCTGAGCTGCTGGTGGTGCTGAGCCCTCCGGGCACTGGTGGGAAGTATAACGGAAACCAGTTCAAGTTTAACTCCACTTTACTGGGTACCGTTAGATGGCAAAACGAGATACGGTACAGTTTGGTTTGCAGGGTGATGTTGCCAGCTAAGGGTCCCCCTTATGGAGTCTCTAGATGTCCTCTGTCTTTGTCTTTCAGGGTCACCTTTCTTCCTCACTTCTACCACCCTCGCAGAGCTATCCCACCAGTCCCACGGTCTGTATCTATCAGGCAAGGTTTGTGCCCCACCGATCCGGATAGGAAGCCCGACAGCTAGAAGGCCTCCATCCGGCACCGCAATTTATGGCCCTTCTCCTGTAGTGTCTTGAACTGGTTCTCGATCCTGAGGCGTGAGTTCCTTCGTGGTGCTGTCAGCAACCCGGTTTCTATGGGCCTGCAGCTCGTCTATCTGCAGATAGAGCTGAACTGCTATCTGCCTCGCCTTTCTGCATTGCCTGTGTTCCCTCAATGCGACCAGCTGGCTCCAACCAGTCCTGGTCTGTTGCCTGCTGTTCTGGGCCCCCACTTAAAGATGGGGCTCCGTCTTGTCAACTGGGCTGTCAGGCCTGACCTTCCAACCTGCTTTCCCAGCACCGTCTGACTAAAAACTATCACTCACTTCTGCATCTACCCCAAGGCTCCACTCCCTGTTGGGACCTACTAAGTTATCGGTCCCCCCTATTCTAGAGGTCTAATTCTAGGTGTGTGCACTTACAGACTCCACAGGTTTAACCCTGAACTGACAACTTTACAGGGGAAAACACATTTAATATTAAAGTGCAATACCACCCTCTGGCGCCTAGCCGCAGGGGTGCCACATACACACACAGAGACACATATGTATACAGCCCCACACACGTATACACACATACACTCATATATATACAGGCACAAACATATACACACACGCATGTCCATCCCCCCTCCTTGCCGCTCTGTTCTCACCCACTCCCGGTGTTCCCATTGCCAGTGAATAGCTGGAGGAAGAAAATCAGCGGGTCATGTGACAGGGCAGGCTGATGTGACATCACACAGAGCCTATCACATGACCCGCTGATTCTCTTCCTCGAGCTATTCACTGGCAATGGGAACTTTGGGAGTGGGTGAGAACAGAGTGGCAAGGAGGAGGGATGAAGCAGAGAAGAAGGGGAAGAGGACAGAGCGGCAGGGAACACAGAGCGGCAGGGAGGACAGAGTGGCGGTGAGGACAGAGCGGTGGGAAGGACGGAGCGGCGGGAACATGGAGCGACGGGGAGGACGGAGCAGTGGGGAAGACGGGGCTGAGTGGGCCAAACTGCTGGGGGCGGGAGACTGGGCATAGAGGGGTGCATGTGCAGCAGCACCGCTAATGGCTGCCATCTACTATGTAATCGTGTAATTCTGAAATCCCAGATCGCTGATTGGTTGCGGCCGGTTGGGCGCAACCAATCAGCGACGCGGGATTTCCGTTACAGCGAGACAGACTGAAGTAGACGATGATATAGCAGATATTAATTTATTTTTCGTCTCTTTTCAGATCTAGTCATATTCACTTGTCTAATTTTCTTGTCTACAACTTCTTCCATGTAACTCTGTAGATGAGGAAACATTAATGTTGAACACCAGCAACACAAGAAATATTTGAGAAAGGCCAAACTACAAAAGTGTCTGCCGCCGGAACAAGACTTCTGAACCTGCTCTTCTATGTTCTCCTGACCTTGGGCAGATATTTTGGTAATTGCAGTCAATTGTAATGACAAATATGTACATTTCATGTTACCATACTGTATATATCTCTACAGAGCCACTAATTATAATTTCACTCTTTAAACAAGGTTTTACAAGTAACTTGACACACAAGGTCAGAGATCAATCAAAATGTCTGTCCCCCGAGGTCTGTTCATAGGAGTTCACAAAGAAAGACTTTCTTTTGATGTTTTTGTTTCACTCCAGGTAATTGGGCCAAATGTTTTTGTGCTTTGGCTTTCTATTGTACGTTTTACAACTTCCTCAAATGTTTTTGTACTACAATACTGTTCATTTTGATATATATATATATATATATATATATATATATATATATATATATATATATATATATATATATATATATAAATATATATATAATATTAGTGCTGGTGCATCTCAGTGAATTAGAATATTATCAAAAACTTAATTTCTTTTAATAATTCAATACATAAAGTGAAACATATTATATAGAGTCACTACAGAGTGATCTATTTCAAGTATTTATTTCTGTAAATGTTGATGATGATGGCTTACAGCGTATGAAAGTCCAATAGTCATTATATCAGAAAATTAAAGTAGGGAGAATGAAGGGTTAAAAACCGAGCTGTCTTATTCTATGAGACATCAAAGGGTGAATATAATATTGATTTATTAGTCAACGCGTTTCAGTGCTTCCAGAAACGTCCTGAAACATGGCAATATTACATTGATCTTTATAGCATTCTAATTCATTGGGATGCAATAGTATAATCCCATCCCGCTGCACCCAATTTCCCTTTTTGCACTTTTGTTTTTTCCTCCCCTTCTTCCGAGAGACTTAGCTTGTTATTATTTTGCTAGGAATAATTTTTACTGTGTTCATTGTGTGATAAAAACTATTCTCCTCGTCAGCACAATTGCTAAGATACCAAAGTTGTATAATTTTTTATTACACTAATTGTGGAAAAATACCTGAACTTTGTAAAAAAAAAATGTTGTCAAGACCCATTAAGTAAGGCTGCTTTCAGATCAGTGTGCTTTGCCGATCGCGGCAGATCCAGCGATTTTGCCGCATCTGCCACGTAACGGCTGACTTGCAGCAAGCACCATTCATTCCCTATGGGACTTGTGGTCAGGTGCGACAAGGGCGGTTTTGCCGGATCCAGCAGATCTGGCACTTGCAGTAGCGCAAAAAAACCGCTGCTAGCTGCATTTCTTTGACCTGCCTCAAGTGCCGGATCCAGCAAAGTCACAATTGTCGCACCTGACCGCAAGTCCCATAGAGTGAATTGTGCTTGCCGCAAGTCAGCCATTGCCCGGCAGATGCAGCAAACCTGCCGAATCTGCTATGAATCCGCAAAAACGCAGATGTGTAAGGTTCCTTAGGGTTTATTTTTTAAGGTCAAGATGACGTTTGTGTTGATACCATTTTGGGATAAATATGACACTTTGATCACTTCATTTGTTTTCTTTGCTCTGTTGCAGTGACTTAAAAAATTACAATTTTGGCATTTTTAGTTTTACCATGTTTATCGATTGAGAATTCAGGATAACTAATTTTATATTCTAATAGATCATGTGTTTATGGATGCAAAGATACAAAATATGTGTACATGTGTAATATCTTTATTTTCAATGAGTGAAGGGGGGTGATTTAAACTTCTATCTTTTTTTAAAAACTTTTTTAATCTTTTACTGTATTTGTCTATTTTCATCTGAGTGCTTGTAATTCATTTTCTGCTTTTCAAGGAATAAAGTAAGGATCTAGCATGTGCGCTGCTGGACAATGACATGGTAACAGTCTTTTTTTCTTTCTAGGACACAATATTAAGCCTACGCGTTTTGTGGCCCTCTGGCCACTACCTCAGGGCATAAAAATCCCCTTAGGAAAAATGCCCTGAGGAAGTGCCTGTGTGTTGTGGATAACTGCTGTCATCCTGACCATACTCAAAACAGCACAGTGAATAAAGGACACTCCAATACAGACCGCTCTGGGTCACAACACTACGAGTGGCTACACTAATTGTGCAAGACTCACCAAGATAAGTCAGTGGGTGCAAGAACAATACGGACAGCGCACGGAACATCTGTTTTTTACAGACACATTATCATTCTGTACAGTATAAAACTGTAAATGGTCCTGTAAATGACTGTAGAAGTCAAGGAAAAAAATGCACTGATATCCATGTGCTGTCCGTATGCGAGAAAAAAAATCACACACTCGCATACCACTCACATGACACACAGAAGACCATACAGATTTCACTCATCCTACTCTACTTGATTAAAAACAGTCAGATTTTAGATATCCTATTGTGTTGCCAGGTTAACCCCTTCCCGACCTCTGAAGTTGTAGAACATCATGGGCCGGTAAGGGGTGTTTGATGTGAGCTCCGGCATGGAGCTCATGTCGAGCCCAGGCTTTGGGGTACTCGGGAGTCAGGCACCAAGGAGTTAACTGTGTCACGGGGAGTGGTGGCTGCGCCTGATCCCGTGTCCTGGGCCTATCTTCAAAAATGGGGGTTATATTTACAGGGGATTATATACAGTTTGTCGTGATGCCACCTGTAGTCTTTGGTGATGTGTCACCAGCACCGCCAAAGACCGCCGGAGGTAGATGGTAGTGCGGCTAGTGTGGTAAAGTCCTCTACAGGTAGGGCTGGACCTCTGGGGCAGCGTTCCTGTATGGGAACAAGTTCATATGAAGGAATACAAGCAGAGTCAAAAGTCACTTTTCCTCCGGGTACTTTACTGTTCACTTGCATGTATACAAAGCTACAGTTCAGCACTCCTGATATTATGAGGACAGGTAACTTATCGGGTGGCTGCAGGCGGATCCCAGGTGGTATGGTGAAACCCTTGGCATGCCTTCTGTCTCCAACCCCGTCTGTTCCTTCCTGCTTTCCAGTTTGTGTCACCAGCGCCGCCACAGTCCGCCGGAGGTAGACTGTGAGCCCTCGTGGACAGGGTCCCTGCCCCTCCTGTACCTGTACGTCCTGATCGCCTAGATTTAGTGTACTTGTTCTTGTCTCCCTCATCCTCATGTCAAGCGCCATGGAACCTAATGGCGCTATATAAATAATAATAATAATAATAATAATAATAATAATAATAATGGTATTGCGCTAGTGTGGTAAAGTCTTCTACAGGTAGGGCTGGACCTCTGGGGCAGCGTTCCTGTATGGGGAACAAGTTCATGCAAAAGAAATGCAGGCAGAGGCAAAATCACTTTCCTCCGGGTACTTTACTGTTCACTTGCATTGGCATCATACAAAGTTACAGTTAAGCACTTCTGATGTTATGAGGACAGGTAGCTAACAGGTGGCTGCAGGTGGATCCCAGGTGGTATGGTGGAACCCTTGGCATGCCTGCTTTCTCCAACCCCGTCTGTTCCTTCCTGCTTTCCAGTTTGTGGTGTGAAGCCTGGTGACTTGAAATCAACCTGACCTCCTTTTCTCTCTCATCTTCACAGCCGTTGGGTAACCCTCTACTGGCTGGCCGCTCGTTCCTTTGGCGGTGACGGGTACCCTCTTTCGGTCTGTTCTGGTGCCCGGGAGAATTAAAGGCTCCACGGGACTCCGGATTCTCTGAGGTCCTAAAGTATCCCACAGGTGCGGGCTTCGGTGCCCGGTAAGCTGTCTGGGATGAACTCCCTCAAATTCCTCACTCCCTTTAGGCTATCTGCTCCTCTGGAAAGCTCCTTTCTCCTTATACCCTTTCCTACTCTTCCATCTCTCCCTCCTGGTCCCTCAGCCGAGTGACCTAGCAGCAAGGACCGTAAAGGTCCCAACATAGAGGCAGAGACCGACTCCAAAGCTCTCAAAGACTCAGCCCTTCTTGTTCCCCCTAGAAGTGTTTTCATTCCATCCTGGGTAACCTCCCATCCTTGAAAGCTAGTGTGGGAGTGTTGGGATAGGGTACCACCCACCATCCTGGGGTCCACCTGCAGCTGGAGCATCTGCACCTCTTTTACGGGTGCAGTACCTTTCTGTGACACCTGCTTGGTGGGGGCCACACTCACATCAAAGCCCCGACATCTCAGCTGACCTCATCAGCTGAGATGTCAGGGTAACAGCACCGATCGGATCCGGGATCCAATCGGTGCTGTTTACCCCTTGGATCCCGCTGTCAATCACTGACAGCGGGATCTAAGGCGGCCATGGCAGGGAACACGTTGTTCCCCACCTGCCCCTGGAGATCCCGCAATAGTATCACGGGATCTCTGCGCTCACGTGACAGGCAGGGGTACTGGCTAGACCCCGGAGCTGTCACTGAGCACTTCTGGGTTGTGGTTGGCAAGCGCTGCCAACCACAACACATCCGCAATTCTGGGAGATACTGATGAGCTGCAGCTCATCTGTATCTCCTAGAAGCGATTGGACTGTGCAGCAAGGTGCCTCTTAAAGGGGCAGTGTAAAAAAGAATCAATAAAAAAATTAAATTTTATAAACCTGTAAAAAAAAAAAAACATAAACGTTCAAATCACCCCACTTTTCCCCCATTCACAATAAAAGTATTAAAAAAATTTACACGTTTGATATCGCCGCATTCAGAATCGTCCGATCTATCAACATATAAAATCAATTAATGATAGCCCTAAACTGCGTAACGGAAAAAATGGTCCAAACACCAAATTACATTTTTTTTAGTCGCCGCAACATTGCTATAAAATGCAATAACGGGCAATCAAAACAGCGATCACCCAAAAATGGTATCAGTTAGAAAGGTCAGCTCAAGATGCAAAAAATAAGCAATCACACATTCCCAGAATCCCCAAAAAATGTGGACGCTATCGGCTCGCAAAACATGGTGCAAAAAAATGTTTTTTTTTTCCAAACTTCTGAATTTTTTTTCACCACTTAGATACCAGTAAAGGTATACATGTTTGGTATCTACGAACTCGTACCGACCTTAGGCATCACCCCGTTGAGTCGGTTTTACCATATAGTGAACATGGCGGCTAAAAAACGCAAAAAAAAATGTGCACTTTTTTTTGCAATTTCACTGCACTTGTAATTTTTTTGCAATTTCCTTTTACACTATATGGTAAAATAAATGATTGCATCTGAAAGTACAACTTGTCCCGCAAAAACAAGCCATCAATATCTATATTGACAGAAAAATAAAAAAGTTATGGCTCTTGAAAGCAGGGGAACAAAAAACTAAGAAAAAAATTCCAGGTCGTGAAGGGGTTAAGAATGAGAAAATAAATCCATTCAGTTAATTATGCCAAGCAATTAAACAATAAACTAAAAATATGTCTTACCCACTTTGATAGGGTTGTCCAACACTCTAATATGAGCCTCAGGCAATTTATTTTCGGGGAAGATATCGATGACTTATGCCCGATCTCGGACTGCCAATGTATTTGTTTTCCCAGAGAGAAGCCACCATCAGACATATCTGTTAGTGACTTATAGAGAACATGGCAACGCTCTGACGAATGAGTGCTCCTGTGTATGGGGAGAGAATTTCAGTTAAGGGCCCATTAAGAAATCATTTTTCATGTACGTGTTCTATCCATATTATTCAAAGATAAAACTCATACTTACTATTCTGTTCACAAGGCCGGATAGTAACAGTGAAGGGTCCCCATCCATCAGAAGTCGCAATTTTTTTCCCTTGTGTACAGCCCTACTAATAAGATAATGCTATACATAATAAAGCAGGGGTGGCAATTAATTTTCCCAAAAGGGCTACATGAGAAATCGTGACCCAATAAGAGGATGAAATTAATTCTTCTCAATATTAATATTAACATATTAGTTTAAATTATTATTTTATATTAATTGCATCACTTAAGAATTAAGCAGAATTAAAAAGGCTAACATCCCCCTATACCCAGTATGAGCCCCTATATACAACATAAGCCCATCCCATTTTAAGAGAGATAGCTCTCTACATAGGTACCCCCATATAACAGTATGAGCCCTCAATAGCACCTATTATATTACATGCCTATGATGAGCCCTCATATAGCTCCTATATACAGGTTGAGCCCTCACATTGCCCCTATATTAAAGATGAGCCCTCACATAGTCCCTTTTAAAAATGAATCTTACATAGCCCATATACATATGAACTCCCACTAATAACCTATATACAGGATGAGCCTTCATATAGTCCTATATATACAGTATGCACCCTCATATTATTCTATTTATACAGTATGAGCCCTCAAACAGCACTAAATATACAGTATAAACCCTCAAACAGACCCTATATACAATATAAACCCCCATTGTAGCCCCTATAGTTAGAACTGAGCCCTACCATATTCCATACACCAATTACAAAAAAAACACATACTCACCTCCCTCTCACTCCCCTGCTGCTTTGCTTTGGGTCCACTTCTTGTCATCAGGCGGCGCATACATGCAAGTACGCACCAGCTGATGATGTCACATTGCAGGAGAGGTCGATAGAGCTCCCCTGGAGTTGTGTTGCTATTCTGACTGCAGCATAGTTCCAGGAAAAAATAATGAGTGCAATCTAGCCATGGTCACCATCAGACGTGGTAGCACATATTCACTCATTATGATCCCCCAATAGCTGAACTAAAAAAAAAGCTACTTTATCTTTTTTAAAAAAAAACGTTTAGAAAGATCTCCAAAGGCCAAACTAATCCTGCACAAGCTAGGTGCAAGGAGCTTAACAAGCAGGAGCTGTGGGCAGCGCTGGTGCACTGTGTAGATACAGCAGCCACTCACATCCTTTAAATAGAGGGAGTAGCTGCTTACATAAATGCACACTAACGAAGCTGCATAAAGAGTCAGTCATATATATAAGTGAGAAATAACATAGTGTCTGAACACACGCTTTTTAGTGGTGCTAGGTGTGGCGGGCCAGTTAACACTTCATGACAATATGCACCGTGTCTGAACAATGGCATATTTGTTACGTTGAGGATGGTGAGAAGGTTAAACACTATGCAACTGTACCCCATATGACAGCCAAATCAGAAAGCTCCAATTCACCCTGAAAAATGATAAAATGTGCAAGGAAATAATGTGAGGCATTGTTGGTATTTTGAAAAACACAGAAGCCTGCTCCTACATGGTAAGTTCCTTGCACCTAGCTTGTTCAGCATCAGTTTGGCCTTGGGTGAGCTTTCTAAAAAAAATTTTGAAAAATATATAAAGTAACTTTATTTCTTAGTTCAGCTATTGCGAGTGTAGACAGGGACCTCCAAACGCGAGAACCCTTGACGCTTTGGGTTGCAGGCTTCTGTAAAATATCATTAATGTTACGGTACTTTATTGCGAAAGAAGAAAAAAAAGGTGAAACGCGGGTGTAATGTGTATATATATAGTTTAGGCTGAGTTCACGTGTCCTAGCGCAGAGATCTGCGGGCCAAAAAGTTGTGCGCATGAAGTGATGGCCACTATGCAGAGTTCAATTACGGGACACAAGACAAGGTTGCAGAAACAAGGGAAAAGGTTTATTAACAGGCAGGAAAGGTAAGGATAAAGCAGATTCACAGGGGGTATACTGTGGCAAAAAAACAATTAGCAATTACTCCAGTCCTGGCTTGGATGCTCACAAACATCCAAGCTGTAACAAACAGATATTCAACAGCAGATTTGCAAAGCAAGAAATATGCAAAACTACTCTACAACCTTAGTGGTCTCTGCTACTCAGGCCCACCGCTACTGGTCTGTGGTTATGGAGGCTTATGCTATGCACTACTGTGTACACACAGTAAAGACTAACAACAACGCTGAGAAAACAAGTCAAGTCCCAAAGCCCGATGATGTAATACTCTTCAGTGCACACTTCTTTCCTTGCTGAGCAGGGTAGAAACTCTTTTTTCATTCACAGTTCCTGGATCATGTCTCTGGCGAGTCCTGTGGTAACTGTCCCAGAGTCCTCTGGTAGCCATCCCTGGGGCCTCTGGTACACATCTGTGGTCTTCTGGTACACATATCTCAGATAGCAGACCTCTATTGCTTCACTTCTTTCAGCTCAGCTCAATTACTTTCACTTTCAGCTTCCCTTTTTCTAGCACTTTTCAGCCTGGATTAGTCCAACAGCACACTTTGGAGAGGGGTGAACCTCTAGTCATCAGCCTAGTGTACAGTTTGAGCACAGTCTCTGAAAGTCATGCATGCCTTAAATGTTCATAGCGGCTGTGAGGAGCTATCAGCTTTTTCAGGACGGATAGCTAGTAATAAATTTTACTGTTCACAAGCTAGGGTGAAAGGAGATGTACCAGAATGTCTCTTCCAGCCTGTTATCATAGACCATAATTAAATCAGGCTACATTACCATTGAAGGTACTTGATGGTTAAAGAGACTGGGTGTGTCTGTCTTTGCTCATATAATGAAATAAAAGAAGACACGTGTTTGTGGAGAGGTCAGTTGGTGTTGATTTGGAAGCCAGAAGATCAGAGGTCAGATACTGAAACCCATGGATGGACTATAGAACTTGGAATTTAATTCATGTGCTATAGTCGTGAGATCTACCTCCTGGAATTTTGGAATTATCCATGGACTATTTTGCCTACTGGTTTTGATCCTGTTGACTGGGGGCATTGCATTTTGGTCATCTACCTGAAGTTGCTGAAATACCATGCACAGATACAAATAAAAGATGTTGCATCATTAACCTGCCTTGGTGATTATTATAACCACAACTTCAGATCCCCACAGGGGTAGCACCCCCTAAACAAACACAAACTACTGATTTCTGCATCATCTTTTTTTTTAACATTGGAGTCTATGGAGAGCAGATTGCTATTTATATTCCATTTGAAATGGATGCTGTAAGCAAAAAACGGATCCTTTACAAATGATAAAATAATGGATACTCACGCCAGACAAAACAGAAAGTGTGGTAGAAAAGGAGTTTTGGCCTGACTCTTTCCTCAGGGAGCACACTGAGGAAGGAGTCGGGTCTGACTCCGAAACGCGTAATAAAAGAAGCCACTTGCCACATACTACTTCTTGGCCGTCTCCTTTACTAGCCGCGCGGGTCCAGTATACACAGTCCTGTTTCCTCCTTTTCTACTACGGTTTCCGTTGATGTGTGGACCCTACTGCAGCTATTTTGTGTTCATGCCGGTTGTGTGCTGCACAACCTGTCCAGGTGAGCAGTGCTGATCTATCCTTTTTGATACTTTTATAAGCTTACTATTTAACATCGATAAAATCCATCCGGATGTATCACATTTTTAGCATTTGAAGATAGCAACTCCTCTTTTTGTGAATTGAGGGCTTGGGGCTTTTGGAGGTTTAAAATGTGATTCTATCTTCTACCTGTACCCCATGTAAAAATTAAAATGATTAAAAAATCAACAAATTAAAAAAAATCTATTTTATACACATAGTACAGCATACAGCTAGAAAATAAAACACATAATAGAGGAAAATGATACAAGTAATAAATTATGTAGTTCTCCCGTCTTAACCCCAATCTCAGGTTTGATTTCTGGATAAAAAGACAAAAAAAAACAGGTTACAACAATGAACCTCAGCCATTTTTAGAGTAATTTGCGGATGGCTACTCACAGATTCCTATGACAATGGCACAGTGTCAGGCACAGCAAGACCACAAAGAATAGCCCATGATACAAGTGAATAGATGGGGACGGGTAACGGCAATTAAGAGACTGAATTTGACACAGTTCGTCTTCAGATATCAAGTGCTGTGATGATTGCTCCTAATTATTTCTCTTATTGCTTTCTGTAACTTTCAGAATCTTTACAAAATTACCTCTTTATTATTTTCCACTGTTGATTTTTTGCTATTTTCATGGTCGTTGCTTTAAGTTTATAAGGTATACGTTTTCTGTCTTTTTTATCCAACACAGTGAGAGATGATGAGAGAATCCAGACATAGACACAAAGGATTCCCATCTCACTATTCTAACTAGCAAAGTACCAACAACATCGTTCAAAAATATCAATGCGGACCCAAATTAGAAGTCTTTCTATGATCTCAATGAGTTTTATTTATACTTTAAAATGGCTATAAAAATAACTGCAATTTTTCATTTTAAGGCTGGCTTCACACCACGGTGTGATCCGATCCGGGGCTGTCCGGGATGACCCAGACAGCCCCGGACCGGATCAGCACACAGAACCGGAGGGCCAAATGTGCCCTCCGGTCCTGTGCGCAGCCGGATGCTGCTAATTGCAGCTGCTGATTTTTCAAGACCGTGGCTAGCCACGGTCCTGAAACAACAGTGGCGTGCAGCCGCCAGTGTCCGGTGCCCGGATCCTGCCCCGGCTCCGGGAGAATCCAGCTGAATCCGGGATCCGGCAAATGGGAGAGATTTTTCTACCCGGACAAAAAAATTATGCAAGCATCATTTTTGTGTCCGGAGAGAATAATTCGTATTCCCCCGGATTGTCCCGGAGTGATGAGACCTTATGGCAGAGAGCTGCCATCCGGCTCCATCCGGCCCCATAGGCTGCTATTGGGTCAAAAACCGGTCCGGGGCTGTCTGGTTTACACCGGACAGCCCCAGATAAAAAAAAACGAGGTGTGAAGCCAGCCTAAGACCCTCTTCAAACAACAGTTGGATCAGGTCGGGGCTGTCCGGTCTAAAGCCCCGGACTCGATTTTGAAACTGAACAGGAGGGCAAATATCGGTTTGCAGCCGGATGTAGCCGTGCCCAGCTGCAGCTGCTAAGCAATTTAGGGAAAGACGGTGTTTTCCGGTCCGCGCTGCCAGGTTCATTCACATCAAAGAAAACCAATAATCGATGTTTTGATTCAAACCCTCCTTTATTCTCCTCCTACGCGTTTCAGTGCCCACCTGGCACCTTCATCAGGGAGCTGCAGCTGCTGGAATTTCAAGATCGGTCCTGAAATCTCTGCAGGGGACAACTCATGGTGCAGATGTTTAGCAGCGCTTTCTGTTAAACTCCAGTACTCGGTGTCCGACTCCCGGATCCAATTTTTTTCCGGATCCAACACCCATAGACTCCCATGTTATGGTGCGCTGAATCATGGGAGGATCTGGGAGGATCCAATTTTTAGCGGTTTGGCCCACTAAAAATGCTGCTTGTTCCGATTTTGTGTCCGTTGCCAAAAAGCAAAAGCTGCCAGATACTCCTGGACAGCACAAAACCAAAGGGCAAAGCAATGCCATCCGGTGCAATCCGGCCCCATAGGATCACCGGACAGCCCCGTATCCCAAAAAAGTGGTGTGAAGGGGGCCTAACACTTTTTTTAGCTGTAACTTTTTTTTTATTTTTCCATTGACCCACCCATGTGACGTGTTATCTTTTGTGGGACAAGCTGTAGTTTTGAATGACACCGTTCAATTTACCATACATCGAATGGAAAATGGGAAAAAACTCCAAATCAAAGGAGAGGGTGAAAAAAATGCAATTCCGTTTTTTTGGAGTATATTTTTACACCAATAAATGAATGGTGAAAATGAACTGGGAATGTTTTTTCAAGTCAGTACAAATCAAATTTGTAAAGTTTTTTATTATCTTAGTGATTAAAAAAATTTGATTTTTGTAATAAAAAAAGACAAAATAGCTTTTGTCACCATTTTCTGAGACTCTTAACTTTTCTTGAGCTGTATGGCCCTGGTTTTTTTACCTGACTTGATGATTTTTTATTAATCCCATTTTGGGACACATACAACATTTTGATCACTTTGTATTGCATTTTTTAGCCATATAATGATATAAAATTGGTGTTTCCTTTTTAATTACTCTTTATTGCATTCCCCATACAAATTAATAACCTTTTGAATCAAGCAAATAAAGATGTTTACTTAGTTTAATTTTTACACTAGAAAAACCTGGGATGGTTTGCATTTTTATATTTTACTAGCTGTAGAATCAGGGCGTAATGCCCATATATGGTTGTAATGCTTACATATGGTAATATCGTCTATATATGGCAAAATCGCCCATACATGGTAATGTATGTGTGTGTATGTATCATAACCCCACCCCTCCCAGTTCCTCCTCTTCTTTCATAGTACTGTCCATGTATAGATCCACCCCTTCATAGCTCCACACCTCCACATAGTCCCAAGGGCGGAGCTATGTGGAGGAGATAAGGATATGTGGAGATGCAGGCTATGGATTGGGTGTGGCTATGCGGAGTGGACGAGGCTAATGCTACAAACACACATATATACTTACACTCACCTTTATATATTAAATATCTTTGTTTTTTTTTATATTTATTAAAACTATTTTTAAAAAGGCCTTTGGGGACTATAATCTTTAGATTGCCTGATCTACAATATAAAATCCCATGGACTTTCAACAGCCCACGAAAACCCATGTGCACCCCCCAATGGGATGTGAGCCACTGCATTTATCCATTTTAATTGCTGCTATGAATAGCTGACAGCAGCATCTAAATGGTTAACCAGCAGTGCTCAGAGCTAGCTCCAATGTCTGCTATTACAGGCAGATGCCAGCTGTATAAATCAGCTGGTATCTGCTTCTCATAGATCGGGCTCAGCTCCTGAGCCTGATCCACACATGCAAATCCTTTGACTTGGATGTATATCTATCTGCTCCAAGGCCTTAAACTGCTAAATACATTGGAAACTTCATCATTTCTCAATTAGTTGCGACTTTTAAATTCATTGTGGCCTGTCATCTACATTGATAAGTGCCACATAACGTGTATGGGGGACAGAGGTGTAACTAGGTTTTCTGGCACCCGGGGCAAGGATTTATTTTGGCGCCCCCCCCCCCACCCAGTGATAAATCCGGCGATAAATCCGGCGATGTCGTCCCGTGTAACGGCCCCATCAAAGTAGCGGTTCTGCAGGTGGTGACCCCAGACTATTTCCGGAGCCCTGCTGGCCCTGGAGAAGGGGGGGACACTAAGCAGTGAAACACATAATACACAGAGCACAGCTGTATATAGAGGACAGGCTGCACACACAGAGCACAGCTGTATATAGATGACTGTCATCTATATACAGCTGTGCTGTGTGTGCAGCCTGTCCTCTATATACAGCTGTGCTCTGTGTGCAGTCAGTTCTATATATATATATACACATTATATATACAGTGTGTCATATATACAGTATATACACCTCATAGTGTGTGCCTAATATATATACAGTATATATACACCTCATAGTGTGTGCCTAATATATATACAGTATATATACACCCCATAGTGTGTGCCTGATGTATACATATATATACCTGAGGTATATATATGTATACATCAGGCACACACTATGGGGTGTATATATACTGTATATATATATTAGGCACACACTATGAGGTGTATATATGTATACATCACCAGGCAGGCACACACTATGAGGTATAATATTATACCTCATAGTGTGTGCCTGCCCCTGATGTATACATATATACACCTCATAACTCCCAGCCGGGTCAGCCACCATCCCCCCTTCCCTCTCGCCTGTTTAGGCTCTTCTTCTTCTCCAGTCCTCTCTGTCCCACTGTGCGGTGCCGGGTGACGTCAGCCGGGGGGGTGGTAACTGCCAGGGGGCGGACCAGCAGCAGGGCTTGTGTGTGCACACACTTCTCCACGGCCGTCCATGCTAATATGAGGCAAGGAGGAGATTAGTTCTGGCAGCGGCGCTGCGGTGCCAGCGCCGGATGCCTGATCACCTGATGATGGCACCGGCGCCCCCCACTGAGCGGCGCCCGGTGCAAAAAGTCCGGCTGCCCCCCCCTAGATACGCCCCTGTTGGGGGAATTAGGTTCTCTTTAATCCAGAAAACAAAATTAATACCTATCACCCCTTCAGCAGACTCCCTAAAGTCCCCCTGAAGGGGCCTAACTTTCTATAGCAAAAGTAATGTTTGAACTTTCCGGTTGTGATATTCCAGCATGCAGACCTTCATTCCATTCTACACCCATTCTAGTGCTGAAAAAGCAAGATCTTCTGTGATATGGCTGTTAGCACTAACTGAATGTCTTCGCATACTATACTGATCAACATTAGAGTTGTTACTAGAGATGAGCGGATCAGGCAGATTTAGAACTTGACTTCCTGCAATGATTTTCCCATTAAATTCGATTAACGAGAAGGTATTCTCTGCAATGCAATGTCCTGTATTATATTCTGGCGTCTCTTTAAACCCAAGAGCATCATAAAGGTAATATGTAAAAAATAAGAAAAATCCCTATACTCAAATTACTGCTCAGTCCTCGTCCTATCATCTAATCCAGGGGCCTCAAACTCGGCTGGGTTAGTGGGCCGCACATAGAAAAAAATTGATATTGGTGGGCTGCATTACTAAGTGACATTTTTAGTAATTCCAGAATTTTTCGCTCAATATAGTAATGTTCAAATCCTGATCTTCTTTTAGTAATGTCCCCACCGTGGCTCCCTTCTTGTAGTAATGTCCCTATCCTGGTCCTCATCTTGTGTAACGTTCTCATCCTGGTCTTTCCTTGTAGTAATGTCCCCATCCTGGTCCCCTTATTGTAATAATGTCCTCATATTGGTCCCCATCCTATATTAAAGTCCCCCATTATGGTCCTTCTTGTAGTAATGTCCCCATCCTGATCTTGTAGTAATGTCTCCATCTTGGTCTTCATCTTGTAGTAATGTCCCCATCCTGGTCCTCATCATGTAGTAATGTCCCCATTCTTACCCTCATCTTGTAGTAATGCCCCCAATCCTGGTCCTCTTGTAGTAATGTCCCCATCCTGATGCCACTTTGTAGTGATGTCCCAACCTGGTCTCTCTTCTTTTTGCGTACACACACACACAGTCTCTCATACACACTCACTCACACACACGCTCATACACACACTCTCATACACGCACATACACACTGACACACACACACACTCTCTCATACACACACTCTCATACATATACTCATACACACACGCAGATACACACACTCATACACATTCTGATACACACACACTCTCTCATACACACGCACACTAATATACACCCACTCTTATACACCCACTCACTCTCTCACACACACACACTCTCATACACACACACTCTCATACACACAGTCTCTCATACACACTCACACACACACGCTCATACACACACATACACGCTGACACACACACATAAATACACACACATACACACTCTCTCATGCATACTCTCATACACACACAGATATACACACTCACACACGCACACTCATATACACCCACTCTTATACACCCACTCTTATACACCCACTTACTCTCTCACACACACACACTCTCATACACACACACACTCACTGTCAAACACACATACAGACACTCACACACTCACTCATACACACACTCACTCATACACACACACTTTCTCATACACACTCACATACTCTTACACACTCACAGACACAGATTCTCATACACACTCATACATACACTCATACACACTCGTATACACACACTTTCTCATACATACTCACATACACACTCTCATAGACATACTCATATACACACACTCTCTCATACACACACTCTTATTCATACACACTCATATACACATACACTCTCACACACACTCATACATACACTCATACACACACACTTTCTGTGTAAAGGGCCACCACGGTGAGCTGTGTAATGAGGTGGCGCTTCGGTGCATATCTAACGACTTCTGCGGCGCTATATACTCCGACCTCCTCCGCAGCTACTGATGAAGCTCGGGCCCCCATTCAGATCACTAGATCCTGAAGTGGTCAGTGCAATCAGATCACTGAGGTCGACCGCATACTGTGAGTCTGTGATCTGATTGGCCTGCCAGCTTCCACTGATGTAGCTGAGGGAAGGAGGCTCGGAGCTTGTCGTAGCGGCCGCAGGAAGTGATAATAAAGCCGCAGTCTCCAGCACACTGCTCCGCGGCGGCCCCTTGCACAGCGCACCATGGCTGTGTAACCTTTGGGTTTTCATTGGCTGTAACCCATAATCATCAACATTAACAAAATAAACACTTGAAATAGATCACTCTGTGTGTAATGACTCTATATAATACAGCATATGTGTTTACATTTTTGTACTAAATTATTGAAAAAATTAACTTTTTGATGATATTCTAATTCATTGAGATGCACTAGTAGGACAATGCTTCATGTTTGCACAAGGTCACGGACACATGTGAATTTCAGCACTAGTGGGAATCTCAGTAGGTGCCACAAGGACCAGACGGAGGATGATGAATGGAGAGGACAGAGAGATGAGCCTGAAAGTGAGTTTACATATTTACATATATTCATGACCTAACACCATTATATTGCACTTAAAAATTATTAAAAAAATTGTTTTTTGGCGAATGTGGATTTTTGTAAAATTCATGTAGAATTCAAACTCTACTCTTATTTTTTTGCTCTTCTCCAGTTGTTACTGTTCAGTAACAGCTTGGTGGAGTACGCAGTATTTCTCACAAATGCAAAGAGCGAGATCTCACGAAAGTTTGCTCTTTTGTTGAGAGAGCAGCTATGAAAGGATGGTGGAATGTCACTCTCAATGCCTGGGTTATACAACCCGAAAGTTTAGGATTGACTTCTAATAGAGAGTCAGACTCTATTGGGGAAATTAGGGATCCATTTTGAGTGATTTTTTGTACTATTATATTCCCACTCTTCTATTAAATAAAAAGTGTCAGATAAGTGCTATATACCAATGTGAATAAAGTGCTGGTTTTAATTCTGCTCAAGGGGTTAACAAAAAAAAAATTCACCAAATGTTCAATAGTGGAAAATTTGTATTATCATAGGCAAGCAGAGGCAATTTGTCTAGATATTGCTGTTATGTATTGAAAAGATGTCCCCTACCCCCTGGGGTGCTTGGTTTTCACCCTTCTCAGTCACAGAAAGTGTACATAGCACAGTAGTGACACATGCTCAGTAGATAAACCCCATTGTATGGATCTAGTCAATAGGAATCCGTATACTAAAAGCAGCCTCTTCCCACTAGCACTGGACATATAAGGTAGAGAATCAAAAGAACCTTAGAGGACAAGATAAGAAATATGTAATAATAAATATCAGTTTTTTTTTCATATTTGCCATCTTTTGGAGAGGGTTAATTTCTCACTGCAATCTTGGATTTTTGTCTGTAAGAGGTTTAACTCTACTGCATAGATCCCAACCGTGCCAGATCAAGCAGGGCAGTCCCGATTTGTGTGAGATGTCCCACTGTCCTGGAGGGTCAGAGCTGTATCCTAACTTTCACTATGTTCTGCAATGTTTCTGATGCCACCAGCACCAAGAGCAGTTGATTCATGGAGAAGCCAGGTGTTAGACCCTGGCCAATCAGATGTTGATGACCAATCCTTTAGAATATATGGGCTGAGAGCAGATTACTCGAACAGCCAATCACCGATGCCCATTCTGTGTGACAGCGTCTGTGATTGGCTGTTGGGCCCCTCACACATATAGTAGTATAAAAATAAATAATTTTAAAACATTGCATGGCGCTCTGCTGCATTTTTGATTCTCAGCACAGATAAAGTGGACAGCTACAGCTTGGATTTACCTTGGCTGGAATCAAAATACAAGGGAAAGAGCATTTTTACTTTAATTATTTAAATAAATAATTAAAAGAAAAAATGCGTGGGCTTCCACCATATTTTGATTGTCAGACAAAGTAAAACCCAGGCAGCTGGGGGCTGGTATTCTCAGTGTGGTAAGCATTCTGGCTCCCCCACACTGAAAACCGCAGCCCGCAGCCACCCCTTGAAATGGCGCATTTTTCATAGCGCCATTTCCAGGCACTTTACCTGGCCCTGGTGGAGGATGGCATGCTGGGTAATAGCGGGATTATTACCAGCTTTGTATTGTCAGCTGGTACTATGAACGAAACTCATGGTGTCAAGCCAAATTAGACCTGCCACCATGAATTTCTAGGAAATAGTAAAAAAAAACACAACACAGAGAAAATGTTTTTTATTAAAAGTAAAACACAAAACACATTTAGGGACTCCATCTTCATTAGAAAAAACAACCTCTCTCCAACATATTCCTGGTCTTCTTACTTCACCTCTGCTATATCTCTCTGCCAACAGACAAACACCGTCTGCTGGCAGAGACAAGCAGGCAGGTACAGAATGACACAACCAAGTGCTGTGTGTGGAACTGAAACCAGTCCATACATTGCACCATACTAGAATGTTTGGGCTGATTCTTGATTACTGGAACAACCAATCACAGATGCCCATGCTGTGTGACAGCATCTGTGATTTGCTGTTGAAGCAGACAGTGAAGCGAATATCCCGGAAGATAATGAGCAGCCCCGGAAGTAGATGTGGCGCCGCGGGACTTTGGTAAGTATAATGATAAAATTTAATAATAATATGCTTTGTTTACAGTCCCCGAACCCATACTGTAAATAGGGTTTTCCAGGGAAACCAGTGGTCAGGATCTGTGCATGAACACTAGGTTTTCGGTACAGATCCTGAATTTTACAGTTCAGGTTCGCCCATCACTATAGAAAATCACTGATGGTAAAACCTGACCCAATGATGAACATTTGATCTAAAACAAGGATAAATCGGTCCGGTTTTGGCATACAAAATTTTTTTTCAAATGAGACCTTAAATGGATATTCCAATGTAACCCATTATCAAATGTGATAAAATATAATTTTAGTTTGCCAAGATAGCTAGTTTGCTAATTGCTAAATGACGTCATGTGCACTTACAGGAAATTGTATTATTTCCTAAAATTTCCTTTTATTTCAGCTTCCAACATATTTTATTAATTATATATACAATAAAATAGCAATTTCTTAAATATGGGAGAAGTGAGGGCTACTTGATAAGCATTCATAGACATAAGGGAATACTTTATAGGCATTCACAAATATAAGAAAATGTGGTGATCCTTTCATTTTTAGGTAAGTTAAATTTTAATTGGCCTCTTGGGAATATTAAAGCTTTTTTTGTAACGCAAGAAAAGGTCTGGGAAATGTCACACATTACTGTGCATTGTTACAAATATACTAAACCAGTCAATAGACCAAGAATCATATTTATTTCCTATCAGCATATGTAAGGAACCAAAGAGGAACCCCAAAGACTTTGTAGACCAAAGTATGAGTAGGAAAAGCAATGTATTAACCACATGTTTAATTGTTCAATGTGATTTATTAAGAAAATTCTCTTAAATTAACAACTTTTGGGGGAAAATAGTTTGAGAAGGTGAACACTTTGGTTGTAGCTTTATTACAAACTATGTTTCAGGAAGGAAAAAGGAATATAAAGACCACCAGGAAGGTACGTATATAATTTATAAGAACGAACAAAGTCATGTAAACAATTTAGATATTACATAGGTATAGCTCGATCCTTTGTCTCCTTAATTAGTTTCACACACTGAGTAGTTTTATCAACTTTAAAATGCGTTTTTACATGCGTTTCCATTAAAATCAATGGGGCCAAAAACGCTAGCGTTCTTATGCGTTTTTAGCGGTAAAAACGCAAATTAAGCAAAACGCACACCAACCTTACATGTGAAACAGGCCTAAGACTTTTTCTATGAACACAAAAGGGCTTTTTCTCCCAAATCTTGCTTATACATTTTCTTAAATCTGTGTAAGGCCCCTTTCACACTGGTGTTTTCGAAATAATGTGGTAGATCCGGTCAAAAAAACACATCTGTCGCATTTTCCGCCTAACGGCTGTACTTGCGTCACAGTAGCGGCAAGCCCGTGCATTGTCTATGGAGCTTACGGTAAGTGTGCGGCAGATGCAGCAAGTGCGGTTTCAATTGTTACGGCAGATGCGGCTGCGAAAAAAACAGCGGTCACCAGAGCTGTTGGATATGAATTGAATGTTCATCTCTCTATCATAAGCCCTCTCCAAAGAGGCTACAGAGATTTGACATTATGTGCAACCGGTCTCACAACAGCAGACCACGTTTAGCCGCACCAGCTCAGGACCTCGACATCTAGCATTTCCACCCCCAAGATCATCTGAGACCAGCCACCAGAACAGCTGCTTCAACAACGGGTTTGCATAACTAAAGAATTTCTGCACAAACTGTCAGAAATAATCTCAGGTAAGCTCATCTGCTCATCGTCCTCATCAGGGTCTGCTCCTGACTGCAGTTCATCGTCATAGCCAAGTTGGGTGGGCATATGCTCACATTCAATGACATCTGGCAAGTTGGTGAGGTGTTCCCTTCATGGATGAATCCTCGTTTTCATAATATCGGGAGATGACAGATTGGAAAAGGTGGTCATGCCAGATACTGATTGGTTTTATTACCCCTAGGATAGACCCACTGCTGTAAAACTGCACATATTGGATGGCCTTTTATTATGGATTAGGAGATCCGGAGCCACTAGTCCATGATAAGAAGGTTACTTTATTCAAAGATTAAAATCATAATAACGCCGGACACGTTTCAGACACCGTCCTTACTCATCGGCAGCTATGTACAAATGTAAAACATCACACATATATAAGGACAAACTTCCTAATTAGCTAGTAAATTAGATTCATACCATGGGGGCTTCTCACATCCAACCGAAGAATCCATAGCTTCTCCCGATCATGAAATTTTCGTTCCCAATTCCCACCCCGTGTTGTTCTTAACACACGTTCAATACCCTGTACCCTCAAAAAAGTCCCCTCACCCCCATGTACATCTCGAAAATGTTTAGTTAGACCAGACAAACCCTGCCTGAGGGACGTGGAAGCAGAGGCAGACACATGTTCGGAAATCCTCTTTTTGAGAGTCCTGGTCGTGCAACCAACGTAAGATTTATTGCATCCCACACAAGTGGCCAGATAGAGCACATGTGTGGTATTGCAGTTGATATACATTTTAGAAGGAAATATTTGACCAGTTACGTTATTAAGAAAGGTCGAGGATACCTCTATGTGTGTGCAGAGGTTACACCTTAGACCACCACATTTAAAGGTTCTTTTATGCCTGAGCCAGGTGGAAACAGATTTACGGCTAATGTATAAGCTTGGGGATAATGAGTGACCCAAACTCATAGCCCTTTTTGCCACTGGGCGCCAACCTCCAGACAAGATTTCTCTCAACACGGGATGCTGGTACAGGATAGGAACATTCTGACTATGTCAGTTAAATCAACACTGTATGGAGTTGAGAAGGTGGGTATATTACCCTGGTCATCCACCCTCTCTCCCCATCTGTCACCCAATAACAGGTCCTCACTCTTTATACTCCTCATTTTCCTCCCTGCATCCACCAAAGATTTTTTACTGTATCCTCTCTTCATAAGTTGTCTTTGAATCACCTGTTCTTCCAGCCTATAGTCTGTACTAACCGAGCAGTTCCTCCTAGCTCTGGTTAACTCCCCCAGGGATAAATTACGTGTAACGTGGGATGGATGGCAACCGTCAGCCCTCAAAATTGAATTACCCCCCAAGGGCTTTCTATATCATTTAGATTCTATCTTATCTTATCTTTTATTATGGCCAGTCTATGGCACACCTGTGCAATAAAAACATAGAAGGCATAGATCAGCCACAAGTTTAATCCATGTTTTTAATATTGGAATAAAAGGTATACTTTAATATATCTGCGGTTGCTGGAATATTTAATCACACGGATTATTTGCTGCACTAATTATCCAGGAGCCAGCCTGCAGGTCTGTGCACCGCACCCTAATTATGCTTTGTTGATGTGGAGATCTGGTTCATTTATTAATTTGTCTCCTCACACCTGTGCAATAATTATACTGTCCAATCAGCATCTTGATATGCCACACCTGTGAGGTGAATAGATTATCTCGGCAATGGAGAAGTGTTTACTAATACAGATTTAGACAATATACCATATTTTGCAGATTATAAAATGCACCAGATTGAAAGAGGCACCCCAAATTTAGAGGAAGAAGATCAGAAAATTACATTTTAATATCAAAAAGGGGGTTTGTCTCAAAATTCAAGTATATTTTATAATCCCAATAGTTTATTAGGCGGTTGACAGGGTAGGGGGTACTCGGGTACCGGGGCTGATGGCGACTTGGATGGGGGATCACGGCTGGTCAGTCCCCGGTCCCGTGCCCTGGACCCTCAATGGTGGCGATGGTGGGGAATAAGGTGATTGGTTACGTGACGCCACCTGCAGTTCCTGGTAAAGGGTATAGCAGCGCTGCAGCCAGCCGCTGAGGTGATGGAAGTGCAGCTCAGTGTAGTACAGCTCCCAACAGGTGGAGCTTTACCTCAGGGCAGCGGGATGGTTGAGGGGAGTTGTAGTTGCATCTGTGCAGTCAATGCAGTGAATAGCGGTGGTTAAGCAGGCACACACACACACTGTGATCTTTGTTTCAGTACCTTTTACTGGTGACAGGGTAACAGGTACAGTCCAGAGAAATAACCAGGTCCCCGATGCAACTTGAGACTTCAGCCTTAGAAAGTTGTGAGGCCTTCTCTGTCTCTGTGTACTGTGGTTTGGGGTAATTGCTGCTTGTGACTGAACTCACCGCTCCTTCTCCCTCTCAGGGCTTTGCTCTAAACTGACAATGAGGTCCTTCTGTGGGGTCCCTATTCCACCTATGGCCCCTGGTCCTGTACTTAGTCAGTTTCAAATGTCTCTTAGGGTACCTTTACACGCCGCTACGACAGGATGGATACAATCCGCTACTTCACGTGCACGAGCACGCCCAAACGGTTACAAACGGGAAACGCACCCTCTTTATACGCCGCCACAAGGTGCGCTACGCTACGCTACATCTGTAACTAGCTACATTGCCGGGTGTCTCAAGTAGCCATCTGTAGCTCATCTTAGCTCATTTACACATCGCTACAACCAGCTACTATGGGCGGACCTGGTGCAGCAGGGACAGCACATAGGCGTGCTCCAATTGTGGATTACGAGACGTCCGTACGCTGATAGGACAAAGCAGTAATACCATGATTGGACAGGCATCGCAGGAGGCTGATTAATACTTGACGCTCGAGCAATTGTGTAGTGTGACTCGTCAGCTCCTTAAATATGCCGCCCTGTGCGGCGACAACCAATCGCAACGCAGGAGCTTCCTCCAATGATCGCTGAAGGGGGCGCGGAAACCCGGAGCCTGTGTCACGCCCCAGCTACATAGCATGGTCTAGAAACAACCCTTCTGTTCCTTCTTTACACGCCGATACAGCTCGCTACAATCGGCTTTGTAGCCATCTGTTTTCGAGCAGTGCTCGGAAACAGATGTATCTGTAGCCGGCTGTGTTGTCCCGTCTTCACACGCCGCTACTACGGGCTATATTGACGCTACAAGCTACATTTGTAGCCTGTAGCAGGTTGTATCCATCCTGTTGTAGCGGCGTGTAAAGGGCCCCTTACTGTGCTTTCTTCAGGGGTTAACTCCTCCTGGTCCTTCCCGGCTTTTGCTGCTACAATAGATGCATCGGACTCCGGTGTCCAGGTGTACTACAAGGAACCCTTAACTGGTTCCCTTCCTTGATTCTCCTACTCCTCCACTGGCCTCCAACCCTCTCCCTGGGGTGCAGCACAGCTGGGTCAGTGTTCCTTGGTCCTGGGCCTGGATCTTTCCCAGTAACCAACTCCTCACTCCAGCTCTCTCCACAGACTGGAACTAACTGCTGAGACTAACTGGAACTAACTGACTCCTCCTCTCAGGCCTGGATCTTTTAAAGGGGATCTGGATTAAGGCAGCCAGTAGAGCTCCCCCTTCAAGTCTGGGGTGGAAGGTGTTGTGTGCTGTGTGAACCAAGGTGTAATTCCCTCCTTGCATCGGTGGATCCTGTCGCAATCCCCTTCAGGGGTGCCACATTTACAGGGGGAGGCAGCGGTGGTGGAGAGGGGTCACAAGTGACATTGTCGCAAGCAATGATATGGGTAGTGCGGCGGATGTAACCGGTGGTGCTGTGGCGGGTGTCGAAGGCGTCGCGGTTAGTGTCCCTGCAATGCTGCGGGCAGTGTGAGGCAGGTGCCATCCCAGAGGCTGTGTGATAGTACCCTTAATCAGAGGTATTACTGCTGTGTAACCCTACCTGTGATTGGCACAATGCAACTGACAATATTGCTCAAAAGATTATTTTATGAAACAAAAGAGCATGTTAAGTGTTCATCAGGTGATTGTCAGTCTGTTTGTACTGCAAGAAAATAGTGAAACAAATGTAAGTAAAAATGCTTCTTCATGGAAAAATGTAGCTAATGAGCGGTGGAGAGACTCTTATTTCAGGCTGATACACTGATACATAGAGCTATATTGGGATTCAACATCCCTAACTCAGCCAAGAAAAGTGACAGAATCTAAACGTATCCGAAGTGTGGGATGGCGAAAACTGAAATGTTTAATGTTATATGGGAGTGTGGTGAGGTGAGGAAGAGATAGGAGAAAACATGCAATTATAGTCTAAAAGTATTTCACAAAAGATGGATCTTCCACCATAGCCTACAGCCTGCAATGACCGCAGTGCCACCCCACCACTACTGGACCTGGCGCTCCACCACCACTGGACCCGGTGCTTCACCATCACAAGAGCAGACCCAACCTACTGTATCCATTGCCCCGTAGAATGTAAGGGCAGGGTCCTCTCTCCCCTCTGTATCGGTCTGTCACTGTTCATTGTATTTTTAACTTGTCCGTATGTAACCCCCTTCTCATGTACAGCACCATGGGATCAATGGCGCTCTATAAATAAATAATAATATTAATAATACTGAATGACTTGCCCATTGGTAAACACCAAACAAAACTACATATGGTTGCGATGGTGTACAAAAGGCTACTATTGCGTGATTGGCTAGATAAATTGATCCTGACTGTGACAGAATTGATAACTGAATTGAGGGGGGCTCCAATCATGGAGAAGATTGAGACAGAATGCCACAGGGATGGGAAAGCTGCCAAACATTTCTCAAAGTGGAGCCAGTTCATTGTTTCACATCTAGCTAAAGAGGAAATCTCACACATAGTTACTCCTTGTAAAGAGGACCTGTCACCAACCATCCATGGTGATCTAATTATGTCTGCTGCATCCAGGCAAGGGGTCTCCCAGCCCTTGAGCCCCGCTGTACCCCGAGATAATACACTTTGAAAACTTACATTGTGACTAGAAATTCCAGTTGCATCATCCGGAGCATTTGCCATTATACCATCTACTGCATTGCTGAGCTGTATGACTTTGGAGAAGTTTCAGTAAAGTTACCCGGTGAAGTGAAGTCCTGACTCTGCTGCATCCTTTCCTTTATAAACTGTTTTATTACAGTCCGCCTGCGGGGGACTAATCCATCGAAGCTGCAATACCATATGACAACCGGAGAACTGTGGCAGCGCTGGTGAGCATCACCAGACACTGCAGGTGGCGTCACGAACTTGCATATACTTTATTTTCATTTTTAATCACTGGCTACCAGGGCCACAGCCTCGGGCAGCCACCCGTGACGTCCCAGGTCGAGCCCGAGAGCTGAGTAAGCTGCTCTGGGTGAGTCATATCGTTGGTGACAGGTCCGCTTTAAGGGTGTGTTGCAGTATATTTTGGAGGATCTTCATGGTACCTTGGGTAAATTAAAGCTATATATGCTGGGAAGGTAGGATGATGCTCAGATCATAATTAAAATGATACTGGCTCATCATTTAGTGTGACAACTCTATCTTGTTTTAGCAATTTCTCTAAACGTTCGCGTTAAGTGGGGGGGGGGGTTGAGGGATGGGGAAGAACAGTTGAGGCGGTTCGTTTAACACTGGTTGCATTGATTAATGTCCAACATCATTTCTTCTACGTGTGCCATTATTGCATTGTGTGTCAGCTTGTATGATGTAACTGGATAATTTCAATAAATAGTTTTGGTTACAAAAAAAAAGTTTATTCATTATAATCTCGCAGTGTAACACAAAATGACTTTTAATTTAAAACAAGGAGAATAAGATGAAACTTTAAGCATTACCATCTAATTAGTTAGCGCCCCCCGTGGACAGTAAGAGAACTACAGTCTGAATATTTATGGGTCTAATCACAAATTTATAGATAGAAATGTTAACGTGAAACAGGATGCAAAACATTTAATTTCTACAATAAGCTGCAGCCTTCTAGGCTTCAATTATAACATATTTATAAGTTTCAAAATTAGCGCAAAGTTTCAGAGCAGGCACTTTACTGTCTATTCAATACTTCTGTGTAGTACTGGCAGATCCTGTCTGTGCAATTTCCTTTTATTAATGCACAAACAAAACATGATGAATTAAACATGCGACTGCATGTACTTTTTGGCAAGCGCTGTAGATGAGGTAATTGAAGACAGTTATTATTTCCATCTGTACTACTCAAGCATTTTGTGACATTTGAATAATACAGGAGCCAGTAGGCAAGTGTGTTGCTCATAGAATAATACAGGTAAGGTACTTATTTATTTATATGCAGTTTTACTCTTGATTATGAAATTGTTATCGAGTTGAAGAGCTGGAAATGTCCTTCATGTTCACTTTACTGGGTACGAAAGGAAAATAGCAAATTAATTCTCTAGATCAGATATACAGTTCCAGATATAAGGTTACAGTAAAACTGAAACAACCTTGCTTGCTCAGGACTACAATGGTGTCAGTAATCTCTTCGACATTTTTATTGTCCAATCCAAATAGGCCACAATTTACCATAAAGAATAAATAAACTCTTTTTTTATTATTATGCAATTATTCTTCAGCCATTGAAAAGTCATGTATTTTTATAATAGACATTATTACAGTATTTTGCTTCCTTTTTAGTATAGTTTGAGTAACCAGATCATGCTCCTTTAAAAGGTGCCTTCAACTGCTATTCCTCAAGAATCTTTATACTAGAGTCAAACAGCCTGTTTACAGGCTTTCCCCTGTCTAAACATTAGATTGGGGAAAAGAGAAGCTCAGAATGGGAAAGTCCCATACTCTGATTGTTTGAATATAGTTTACAAATCTTTGCTGAGCAGCAGTTGAAAGCAACTGTGCTTTGTGGATCCAAATATTGGGATGCACAGGTGATGATAGCCAAGTTGGTGACTGGATGGAGTACTGAAAAGGGTTTGTTAATTCAGCAATCCCAGAAAGGTGAAATAATAACTTTTTGGGGATGCTGGTGTCCCCGCAGAAATGCCGAATACTCATCGTCATGGTCTTCCTGTTGTCTCCTCCCACCACGGTCCCCTGCTTCCAGGAAGCTCAGAATGGGAAAATCCCATACTCTGTTTTGAATATACTTAGTTTACAGATCTTTGCTGAGCAGCAGTTGAAATCAGCTTTTAAAGAATCCCTTTAACATGGTGTTTGGGAGAGAAGTAAAAAACTAGAGTAATTCTACAATGTCTCAAGAATAATTAAGATAAATGTTTAAACATTCTTTATAGTTTTCCACCTTTTAATTGCTACATTGTAGTTGTGAATTTCACTCATCATTTTATTGTTCTAGACTACATTTGAGAATTTGACATAAAGGGAATAGCCAGGAATTTTTTTATTTTCCTAACTGGGACAGGCACTTATCAACACATGGAAAAAGGGAAAAAAATACTTAGCAGCTCATCTACAGTCTGGATCCAAACATTGGAAGAAGGGATGCAGAGGTGATGAGTCCAGCTAGCGACTGGATGGAGTACTGAAAATGGATAGGTAATCCAGCAATCCCAGGAAGTTAAAAAAACAAGTTACAACGCTGTCATCCCCTTAGGGACGCCGACATACTCACTGCCACAGTCGTCCTGCTGTCTTCTCCCCAAGTGTGATTGCTCCCAACACTGTCCCCTGCTTCTAGGGCCTGGGCACATTGTGCATGTCTCCTGACGACACCCTTAGGGTGCATGCACGTGTTCCTATTTCTTAAAGGGCAGCGCTTGCGATCCCGACGTGTCCTCATACTATTGCTGGGATGCATTAGGTTTTTAAGGCACCTTACCATAGTTTCTATATTCTTAGTCATATCATATCATATAATATGACTAAGAACCAGTGTGATTCGAAACGCGTCATTCTATCCATGCAAATTTATGATTCATTTTTTTTGTCTGACCGGTTTTTAAAGATTTGGAAATAAAACTTATTTTTTTTACTTTCCTTGGATTGCTGGATTTTCTAACCATTTTCATTTATCACCAGGCAGTTGCTAATGACCTGCCTGTTCTGCCCTGTGCTGATCTCTCCTAGCTCAGAGCAGTCAAGGACTGCTCCTGCTGGCAATTCTCCTGATACCAATAACGTCATGTCAACTAAGCAGTTTCTTCTCTTCCAACTTCAATTTGTTGATGGGGTGTCACTGATAGAGATGAGTGAACCTTCGTAAGTTAGTTCGAATTCGGTTCAGTTCGCTGAATGAGCAGCGTTCATTGAGCAAGTTCGAACTGTTCGACTAATATCCGAACCCCATTGTAATCAATGGAGGCAAAATCAAGAGCCTAGAAACCACCTTGAAATGGGCTCAAAAGTTACCAAACACAGCTCAAATAATTTTACAGTGGAGCCCCACTGTTTTGGCACATACATTACCTTCCTACACTATTACTTAACAAGCTTCAGCACCACTGTCACACTTACCATGCTTATGGGCTGCTCATGACCTCAGACATCCTCATCTTGACTTCTCTGAGATTGTCTCATGTGAAACAGCGGGTATCACTCAGCAGGGAATCCCGCTGTGCCCATGGTACGTTGTTTGATGCATTTTTTAAGCAGAATTTGAGAATCTACATCAAAATCTGCATGTCTATCCTGAGACAACCTATGAGAGTTCTTTAGTGCTATGCCAACGTGTTTTTTTTCCCTTGCAGATTTTGTGCAGATTTTGGGGCAGAAAAAAAGAAGCCCCATCTCCACTTTCTCTTTCTTGGATTCCTATGTATCGGGGACTGCTGAAAGCCATGGCAATCTGATACACTGGTATCATATGCATTGATTAGTGTTTGTGACTCTTCACAACCCCCTCGCAGGTGAGCGCGACCATCTTTTTATCTTCTATATTTTATCATAGGTAACCCTACTGTGTGCCTTCTGTTTTTTCTAGTGTTTGCATATTATTTTGAAAGGGGGAAAAATACAGATTTATAAGGACTTGTCCAAGTAGTGCACGACCCATTTAAGGTCGAGTTCAGACATCCATCAATCACAGTGCATGTACGGACCATAGTGCAGGGATTGGCTGCTTGTCTCCCAATCCTGAATTCATGATCTTCATACATGCCTTTGAGGCTGTCAATTTCAGGTTATGAGTCCGAACACCACAGTCTGTACATGATCGTTCATGGACCTCTGAATTCTCCCTTACATCGTATTTGAAATCCGAACAACTTGCTCCTTTTCTCATTTCCCCATCTTAAATGCTCATAAATACAGGAACAATTTCATAAGGTCTGATTTTGGGAAAACAGAAAGAATTCAAAATATTGAGAAACTTTCCTTCTTCTTCAAGGGAATTGTGTTATTCCAGAGCTCCAAAATCAGGAAAGAGCCTGTATGGCATTTGTGTAATGTTAGATGGAAATTCATTTTTATTTTTCCATTTTAACTGATTAGTTAACGTAACAGTAATAAATATTATTCATATATCTGAAATCTAACACAACTGATACTAATAATCCAGACCCGTGAAACGAAAACTCAATCCGGCATCCAGCTTTTTAATGAGCGCTCCAAATGAACAACTTTCTCAATTGGCCTTGAAGGATATAGTGCTTTATAAATTAGAAAGTCATAACTCATATCACAAACTTTGTATACACCTACAGAGCAACACAGTCCCGCTAATTATTGTGTTTAGAATTTTAAGTAATCTTACATTACAAATTATCCTGGGATTTTCTAGGATTTAGCCTGTTCATAATATTTATGATAGTATAATAATATATATCACCGGTACACTGCAGTTGACTCTTAAGGTGTAGCACGTACTTCTACGGAAGGTTTATGCGTTTCTAAATAATGAATGAATCTTGATTTTATTTTTTAATACAGTAGTAAATTTGTAGCCTTATTCACCTGAATAATGATGTACAATAGAAAATAAATTCTGGTACCATGTAAGCCCGAAAAATTTACGTAAATACTTTTATGCCAAAAGTTACTTTGATTTTTCTGGCTAACACGGTACCGCCATATAATGTTGGAATAAATGTATTTCAATTGATTCACCTGAATAAAAATACATCTATACCCGGAATCTATAAGGGCCGCTTTACACACACCAACTTATGTGTCCAACTTCTGAACAGATCTCTGGTTGCAGTGAAATCATGGACACATTGTTCTATTTTGTGGCTGTGTACAAATGTAACAATGTGTCCATGATTTCACTGCAACCAGAGATCTGTTCAGAAGTTGGTCACAGAAGTTGGTGTGTGTAAAGCAACCCTAAGTGTGTGTGAGCAGCGGAGGACAGAAAGGATAACAATAATGATCTTTGGACTTTTACCGACCACCATAGTTCTGAAAAACATTAGCTAACTCAGTGCTTAAAGGAACAAATGTAGGGACATTATTCTTATATATACTATATATGGAAATATTAAAAAAAACACAACACAGAAAAAAAGATTTTTATTACAAAATAAAACACAAAACACATTTAGGGACTCCATCTTTATTAGAAAAAAAACAACCTCTCTCCAACATATTCCAGGTCTTCTTCCTTCACCTCTGCTATATTCTCTGCAGGCAGGCACAGAATGACACAGCCAAGTGCTGTGTGGGACCTAAAATCAGTCCATACATTCTACCATACTAGAAAGTATGGGCTGATTCTTGATTACTGGAACAGCCAATCAGAGACGCCCATTCTGTGTGACAGCGTCTGTGATTGGCTGTTGAAGCAGGCAGTGAAGTGAAGGTAATGAGCAGCCCCGGAAGTAGATGTGGCGTCACGTGTCTCAGTAAGTATAGTGATCATATTTATTAATATTGTGCTTTTTTTTACAGCCCCTGAACCCATACTGTAACACAGGTTTTCCAGGGAAACCCTTGTTCAGGACCTGTGCAAGAACACTAGGCTTTTGGTACAGACCACAAATTTTACAGTACAGGTTCGCCCATCACTATAGAAAATGACTGATGGTAAAACTTGACCCAATGATGAACATTTGATCTAAAATAAGGATAAATCGGTCCGGTTTTGGCATACAAAAAAAATTTCTGAATGAGGCCTTAAATGGATATTCCAATATAACCCATTATCAAAAGTGATAAAATATAACTTTAGTTTGCCAAGATAGCTAGTTTGCTAATTGCTAAATGACGTCATGTGCACTTACAGGAAATTGTATTTTTTCATAACATTTTTTTTATTACAGCTTCCTACATATTTTATTAATTATATATACAATAAAAAAGCAATTTCTTAAATATGGGAGAAGTGAGGGCTACTTGATAAGCATTCATAGACATAAGGGAATGTGGTATGATCAGACCATGTCCTTGTATGGTCAGACACATCAATTACACAGTACATAGCAGGGACACATACATAAGATTATCTCAGCACAGGAGATGTGGTATGATCAGACCATGTCCCAGTATGGTCAGACACATCCATTACACAGTACATAGCAGGGACACATATATAAGATTATCTCAGCACAGGAGATTAGTATGATCAGACCATGTCCTGTACGGTCAGACACATCCATTACACAGTACATAGCAGGACACATATATAAGATTATCTCAGCACAGGAGATGTGGTATGATCAGACCATGTCCCTGTATGGTCAGACACATCCATTACACAGTACATAGCAGGGACACATATATAAGATTATCTCAGCACAGGAGATGTGTATGATCAGACCATGTCCCAGTATGGTCAGACACGTCCATTACACAGTACATAGCAGGGACACATATATAAGATTATCTCAGCACAGGAGATGTGGTATGATCAGACCATGTCCCTGTACGGTCAGACACATCCATTACACAGTACGTAGCAGGGACACATTTATAAGATTATCTCAGCACAGGAACATTAATTTTAAACATCCAATTGTGGAAATTATTATTTCAAGATCTATGATTAAATTGAACTTTGTGGAAAAATCCCTTTAAGGCCTTCCTTCTATAAATAATCAAGCAATTGTTTGACCAATAAATGATCGTTTGTAGGTCCATTTCCATATAATATATATGGTGCAGCATCTATCTTTTCACTTTTGTTTGTTGCACACATTGCACCTTTGTGCTTTCATTTCTAAGGGCCTGATGAAAATTCTCCCTTAAGAGTGCTGCACATTCTTGTGAGCCCTGCATCTATCGGGCCATATCCAGGATGGGGGAGCCATATCCCAGGATGGGGGAGCCATATCCCAGGATAGAGGAGCCATATTACATGATGGGGAGCCATATTACAGGATGGGGAGCCATATTACAGGATGGGGGAGCCATATTGCAGGAGGAGCCATATTACAGGATTGGGAGAGCCATATTTACATGATGGAGGAGCTGTATCACAGGATGGGGGAGCCATATTACAGGATGGGGAGCCATATTACAGGATGGTGGAGCCATATTCCCAGATGGGGAGCCAAATTACAAGAAGGTGAGCTATATTACAGGATGGGTGAGCCATATTTCAGGATGGGGGAGCCATATAACAGGATGGGGAGCCATATCACAGGAAAAAGAGCCATATTCCAGAATGGGGACATTACCTGGAAGGGGCCCAGGATGATAACATTACCCCTGTAAGTGTCCACAGCAGATCCACCCCCCATAACGATGCATTATAACCACATTTTTTACTTAATTTTTTTCCTATTTTCTCCCTCTAAAACCTTGGTGCATCTCTATAGTCTGTTGCGTCTTATAGTCCAAAAAATATGGTAGATCAAACACCCAGTATGAATGTACTCGCATTCCCAATGGCATGAAAAAATCTCTGATTTTATTTTATTAGAATTAAAATCCTCAAAATAAAGAAATGTTTCTACCTGATTCCCCAGACTTTCTTCGGACACAAGAAATGTATGGCACTAATTGGTATTTCAAAGCAGGACAAGGTTCATAGTATAGGGGCTTCTGCCTCCATGATTTTTTATCATTGGCAAAAAAAGTGAATATGGTATTTGAATTCTCCTTATATTATAATGTATATGTTTTCTTTACGAGGCAGGAGCACCCATATTATACACTGATTATCAAAATAGAGAACAATGTATGATCACTTGAATTTACAGACAGAATGTAATCTACATTTTTGAACATTTGGTGGTTTTGATGTAAGGGGCGCACCATGACCCTAGAACAGGGTTTTACAAAATAACCAAAGTTTATCAACTTAAAACCTTTATTTTACACAAAACGTGATGATCATAATTAGAGAACAGCAATGACTGTAGACAGAGAAAGGTTAAAACTAAATTCTGTGAAGGCTTAAAACAGTCACCAATCAGTAAAAAGTGTACAGGCCTTTGCTTTTAACCTCTTAAGGACCTAGCCTCATTTTTGCAATTCTGACCAGTGTCATTTTATGAGATTATAACTCTGTAACGCTTCAACATTTCCCAGTGATTCCAAGATTAATTTTTCATGACATATTGAACTTCATGTTAGTGGTAGATTTAAGATGATATTTTCTGCATTTCTTTGGCCAAAGAGAGTGTTTACACGCAGTAACAGTTGAAAGCCATGACGGGTATAGCCATCATTGGCCATTAAGGGGGTTTGACCTCTGCACATTAGCAGCCACAGAACACCACTAGCCTCTTACACTGCTCTGGGGGGATTTTGGTCCACTCCTCTTCCGGTCTCTTCCACAATTCTATGACTGTGGTGGGTTTCTTGTCCATAACTTTGTCACCAAGGATTTTCCAGAGGTTTCCCTATTGGGTTTAGATCAGGCATTTGGGCGGCCATTTCATTGTTTTAATGTTTTCTGTTTCAAGGAACTGCTTTACCTGTTTTTCTGTGTGACAGAGGACATTGTCTTCATGACAATTGCATGCTGATAGAGTGTTGAGCATAAGTAAGGAACCACGTGTTGTTGAAGAAGGTTTTGATACACACTTGTATTCACTCTGCCATGTAGCTGTATGAGAGACCAAACCCCTGCAGCAGAAAACATTCCTCAAACCATGACACTTTCTCCACTTGATGAACATAATGTGTCCCATCAGACCCAAATAAATCAAACTTGCTTTCGTTACTAAAATGAAATGTGGACCACTTCTCTTTCCACACATCGTGCTCCTCACCAAAGATGAGTCTAGCCTTCTCATTCTTTCTGCTAATGAGAGGTTTGGTCACTGCAGAGTTGGCTTTCAGACCAAATGCTTTTACATGTCGTGACACTGTATGACGAGACAGATCCTTAACCTGTTCAGTGCTGAACTGGTGAGCTATTCCAGCTGCAGTATCTCATCATTATCTTCCTCCTCTCTTGATGTTGCCTTTTGAGAGTGACCAGAATTCTTAAGGGACTTGAAAGAATTTGTGATGTTGTAAATATGCAAAATTGTAGAAATCACAGACTTGGAATGATCAACGTCTGTGGCTATGGTTGATAGGGTGACTCATTTGGCCTTCATCTGAACAACCTGCTGCCAGAGGGTTTCAGTCACTTTGGAACAGCACATCATTTTTGGAAAGTGAGCGCAAACTGGAAAGTTAGGCTGCCAGTTAAATAGAGTTTGTCAGATAATTAAGGAAATTAACACCAGGCGCCTGATTAACACTAATAACTTGCAGGTATCGGAAAGTCTTCTCTAATTTTGATCAGGGTTCATTGCTTAAGAGAGAGCAATCCGGAGTGATAATCGCGGCGCTTCCAAAAATGATGAGGTGTCTTCCACTTAGAAGATTTTATTAATATGTTTGCAACAATAAGAGACAGCGTACAACACGTTTCGGCTTTGCTGTATGACATAAGCCTTCCTCAGGTACATATTGGTAGCATATCCAGCCTCTAGATAAGTCACCACTATGTAGGCCAGTGTAATAGTATTATTTTAGCACTAACTTCACATAATTAACCCTGCTGTCTTTTCAGTCAAAATTGAGCAAATTCGATATTTTGTAAAATATTCATTATGCAATTCTGAAACTTGTGGTCAATTGACTTTTTTTTTAGTTTACTTTTTGGTCTACTTGTTTTTTTACACTTGCACTGTTCAGTCAAAAATGACCAGTAGCCTTTTATACTAATATCCAGCCATTTTTTTGAGTAAAATAATGGAGTTATAATCTCATTTTGGACTATATATTGCATCTACTACTATTTATCAATTTATCTATGTCCTCTTGGTAAGTGCAGATTTAAGCTGCTTTCCCATCAGCGTTATTTTTAAATTGCTGCAGATGCGGTGAAAAAACCGCATCTGCCGCGATTACCGCGTACCGGCTGCACTTGCGGCACAGTTGCAGCGAACCCCATACAATGTATATGCGGGCTTGCGGCAGGTGCGGCAAGTGCGGTTTTGGCACTTGCGGCAGGTGCGGCCGCGAAAAAAACCGCACTTGCCGCACCTGCCGCAAGCCCGCATATACATTGTATGGGGTTTTCTGCAACTGTGCCGCAACTGTGCAGCCGGTACGCGGTAATCGCGGCAGATGCGGTTTTTTCACCGCATCTGCCGTGATTTAAAAAAAACGCTGATGTGAAAGTACCCTTACACATGCATATATTTTCACATTACGATACTGCAGATGGATTCGCTTACAGCATAGTTATGTGCAACATTTTTTCTCTGTATCTTATTTACCCTGCTGTTCATATAGAAATACTTCAATTCAGTTGTTAACATTTCACATTATAAAAGAAAAGATTGCCTTATTTTGTGTTAGCTGGTTTTATTACTGAAAAATGACCATGCTTGGAAGGGTTAGAAAACATAAGCCAGAACTGCCGCAAGGTATCCTCAGTTAGAGAGACGTTAACTGTTCTATGTTTTATATTACAGAGGATACAACAGTAGTTCCTTACGTTCCCAAAAAACACAAACAGGTCGTTCTGATGAGCACAATGCAGCATGATAGTGCAATCAGTAATCGAGACGAAAGCAAGCCGGACATGATTTTACATTACAGTGCCACAAAAGCGTCAGTTGATACTCTAGATCAGAGGTCCCCAACTCTAGGACTCGAGAGCAGCCAATAGTGCAGGTTTTCAGGATTTCATTAGTATTGCACAGGTGCTAATGTGATCATCTGCACAGATGATGATTCCAACTCCTATGCAATATTGCACTGTTGGCGGCTCATGAGGCCTGGAGTTGGGGACCTCTGCTCTATATCAACTCATATTCATTTACACCTGTAAACGCCAAACAAATCAGTGGCCAATGGCTGTTTTTTACAATATTCTTGATGCGTCGGCATACAATGCATTCGTGTTAAAGCGTTAAATAAACCCGAATTGGAACAAAAACAAACTATATCAAATAAGAATTTTTATAGAGGAGTTGGGAAAATCACCAGTTAGCCAATATATCGAAGAAAGAAAAGTAACACCAGAGATGATGGAGCGGCAGCCATTGTCCACAGGATCCAAAAGCATGCTAAAGAAAGTGAACCAATGTCTTCTACTAGCATTACTACGATACCCACAACCTCCACTAGCACTGCAACGATACCCACGGCCTCCACCAGCACTGCTATGATACCCACAACCTCCATTAGCTACGATACCCACAACCTTCATTAGCACTGCTACGATACCCACGACCTCCACCAGCATTACTACAAAAGCCACGACCTCCACCAGCACTGCTACGATATCTACGGCCTCCACCAGCATTACTACGATACCCACGACTTCCACCAGCGTTACCACGAAAGCCACAACCTCCACCAACACTGCTACGATACCTACGGCCTCCACCAGCACTGTTACGATACCCTCGGCCTTCACCAGCACTGCTACGATACCCTCGGCCTCCACCAGCACTGCTATGATATCCACGGCCTCCACCAGCATTACTATGATACCCACGGCCTCCACCTTCACTGCTATGATACCCACAGCCTCCATCAGCAACGCAAGCAACCTAAAACGGAAACCATGCGTCTTTTGTCCAACATCAAGTAATCACAAAACAAATGTGATATGTTGCAGTTGTGCAAAATACTTATGCAAAAGACATGTAAATTATACTTGTGACGGATGCAAACAGTAAATTTATCACCGTGAACCTTATTTACAATTTTATATAGAAAAAAAATGAACGTTTTATTTTTTTGTTCTTTTTTAAAAAAAAAAAAATGATTTACAAACAGTTTAATGTTATTAGTTATAGTTTACAGTTATATAAAGAATATTTCTTTATGTACTTATGGGCAATATGCATGAATATTGCAATAAAGCCATATAACATTTTTTTACACAAAAAAATAAAAATTCAGTTTTTGATTTCATTTTTCATTTGTTTATAAACATTCATGTTCATATACAGTATAATAATGCAACAGGTATTCAAATAAACTAAATTAGATAAAAATTAAGACATTAATAGGTCCGATCAAAAATGACCAGCACATTATAAAGGTCCTGTCACACGCATCAATATCGCCTGCACGATATCGGCTGCACGTGACGTTGCAGCGATATTGATGCGTGTGACATACTGAATCAACCAGCGATAAATCGCTGGTTGATGATCGCCAGGTTTTAGAATCTGTCCTAAAACCTGGCGATTGTCGCCCGGTGGACATGCAGCATCGCTGCGTGTGACACCGGGAGTAGCGATATTCCAGCTCCCAGCGCCTCTCACAAGCGCTGGGAGCTGTTATCCAAGGTAAACTGGGGGTATCTAGGCAGCGCGCGCTGCCTAGATACCCGACGTGTACCTTAGTTACCAGCCTCCTCCGCTCACCGGCTGGTATCTAAGGTACACAGCGGGTAACTAGGGTCCCTAGTTACCCGCTGTGTACCTTAGATACCAGCCGGTGAGCGGAGGAGGCTGGTAACTAAGGTACACGTCGGGTATCTAGGCAGCGCGCGCTGCCTAGATACCCGCAGTTTACCTTGGAGACCAGCCTGCTCCCGCTTCCAGCAGGCTGGCAGCGGGAGCAAGACATCATGGAAACGATATTTAAATCGTTTCCACGATGTTTCTGGTCAATTGATCGCTGGTGAGTCTGTCTGTGTGACAGCTCACCAGCGATCAGCCGTCAATGTCGTCAGCGATCAGATCGCTGACGACATTGACACGTGTGACAGGCCCTTAAGTGTATAGTAGATATGAGGGTTCTTTTTTATTTATCTCCTTTACATTTTGTGTCTATGTTTTAGAATATATTCAATTTATAAAAATAAGCTTAAAATTCTGCTATTTTAGACATGTTAGGATATTTTCACATAGGACAACACAATGACCTTAACTTTAAGGAAATTGTGTGTTGTTCTCTAATTTTGATCGCCAGTGTATGGTTTATCCTGTCTTTGGAAAAACCATTAGTGCCATACATTCCTTTTGTCTGAAGATGGTCTGTAGATTCTGATAGAAACGTTACTTTATTTTGTGGATTGTGATTCTAAATAAATAAAATTATATGAATCTTTTCATGCCATTGGAAATGCTGAGTAAATTCAAAATGCATGTTTGATCTGAGTGACAAATCAAAAAACAAAGATTATTATTATTATTATTATTATTATTATTTATTTAGCGCCACTATATTCCATGGTGGGTTACGTGCTAAAAGGGGCAGACTAGGACAAGTAACATAGTAACAATACAAGTAACAATAAATGTGGACAATTCAGTCGTACAGATACAAAAGGGGAGAAATCCTGTCTGCGAGGGCTCACAGTCTATGAGGGGCGGGTGGGGATTCAGTGGGAGGGGGGAGTTCCAGTCGTGAGGCGGTGTGGTGGACCTGGTCTTATTGCAGGTGGTAGGCTTGGCGGAATAGGTGAGTCTTCAGGCGTCTTTTGAAGGTTCCCAGGGTAGGAGAATGTCTGATGTAGTGGGGCAGTGAGTTCCAGAGTATGGGTGAAGCACAGGAGAAATCCTGTGTGCAGTTGTGCGAAGAGGAGATGAGGGGGGGTAGAGGAGGAGCTCTTGGGAGGATCGCAGGTTGCGTGAGGGTAGGTATCGGGAGACCATGTCAGAGATGTATGGAGGGGACAGGTTGTAAATGGCTTTGAATGTCATGGTTAACGTTTTAAACCGGATCTCTGGGAAGTAGGGAGCCAGTGAAGGACTTGGCAGAGGGGGGAGACAGGGGAGTAGAGGGAGGACAAATGGATTAGGCGGGCAGCAGAGATAAAACACTGACATGAAAAATGTCTGAACCAGGCCTCATGATAGCACAACGAATGGCAAGAGTTAACAATAAATAGGTACTAAATACAATACAATATGATACGATACGATATGATACACTTAGTACACAAGGTATCCCAGCAGTACAACATAAATAAGAACATGAACAAGTATCATGATCATCACACTGTCCTTGTCTGCTATGTTACTATTGTGTGGAAGCTGTCAGTCTGTTTTGATTGTGCTGGGTCTGTGCTGCAATTATCTGTGTTCACTTCACTTGATTAGTCCTCTACTTAAGCATGCCAACTCCTCCATCCAGTGTCAATCGTACACTTGTTGCTGCCTATGCAAGACTGATCCCTCTGTGCTCTGTATTCTGACCCAGCCTGACTTTATTCCCTTACCTGCACTTTGACCATTTGCCTGTGACTCGACTACTCTTTTGCCTGCTCCCTGCAAACTGTCTCATCTCTCTGGTTTTGTTGACCCCGACTTGTGAATTGGATTTCGTCTCTGACTTCTCCTTGTTGTACTGTGCAATTTCCTGGACCTAACCTCGGATCATTTGATTTCCCTTTTCTTATCTAGTAAGTAGTATTATTATTATAATAACTATCTGTAATTGTAGTCTTTCTCTGCACTTCTGGGACTAGTTATTACTGTAGTGACTTGTGTCACAACAAGACAGTACAGTGAACAGAAAAAATATTGTAAACTGCATTACAGGTCATACACAATTGGTAAACTATTAAAACAACTTTCAGTTTGATGATTTCACAATTAGGTAATTGTTGTAAATACCCATAGACGTTGGCAAGAATAATTTCCTGTATCTTCCTTTCTTACACCTTAGTAGGATTAGCCGGTTACTGAAGGTGATCCTGTGTCTCATGAACAGCTCATGTAATGGATGCACATTATGGTTCATTATCACCATACATTTCTTCAGTGTTCCTTTCTCCACTCCCTTGTCAAAAGTGTCAAGATGGCGGCCAACAGCCGAGCTTGCCTTCTTGATAAGCTTATTAACATCAGACATTTGCACGCTACTTCCCCAGCATATGATTGCAAAAAAGATGGCACAGACTGATAGGAGATTTCTAACATTTTGCAATAGAGAAGAAAATACCGGGCACCTACCGGGTTCAGGCTTAGATGTCTTCCTTGGCTTTGAGGAAAGCAATCCTGGCTCAGGGTGCCTCTCGGAACATGCCATTATGGGAGATATCCAAATATCCGAGAAAGAAAAAGCCAGGCGACACTCACCGAATTTCTGGGATCCTTTTATGCATCCAGTAATTCACAAGACATAATAAAGCGGGGAGAGTGAGTGGCGGGCTTTCTTGGATATTTCTAGCATTTTGCTGCACACATAAAATGGCCTTAGTTTTCGTAGTAGGAAGTACAGTTTGCTCATCCCCTTCTTGTAAACCCTCTCTGTATAGCACCCCAGTCCAGTTTGCCAATATTTGCAACTCTCCACCTGTTCCACCTCCTGACCAGCGATAGTGACCAGTAAACCTTCCAGCTTTCTCCTGCTATAGTTCACCAACTCCTCTGTTTTCTTTACATCTTAGTTGTAGATCGTTAGCATGGCATCAATCCGCAATATCCGACACTAGCCTTTCTATATCACTCATGACCCTTGTCCTTCTGATACATCCAACTTCACAGAGTCATCCGAGAAATTTTGGAGGTGACAACATTAAGATTTATATTGAAAATCTGCTGTATCAGTGGGACCAGAAAGGGCTGGACTGTTCATTGAGTGGCACCTACAATGATCAATCACTGCTCAAATGCAAACTATAAATTCCACATCCTAACGTAATTTCGACATAAAAGTGGATTTTTGCAAAAAAAAAAATCAATTGTAGAATATTGTTTAGTTACAAACAAACTGCATTGGATGTATACATTTTTGTAGAGAAAAAAGGGCAAAATGCTGCACACTTAATGAATCTTTCTTAATAACATTATTGAAGTCACGGCCGGAAGAGCTTGATATATAACCTCTTAAATTTTCTTGCAGATGACAAGCAACAATAATCTTTTGTCTGATTATAGAATCAACAGTTGCATTGATTTGTAGGAGCGAGACAGGTGTTGTCAGGACCTATTTTTCAAGTCGGTCTAAACACTTTTCTTTTTTCTTTTAGATGACATTAGTGCATAAATAAATTCTCCTAGGTAATGAAAATGAGAGCGCAGACTTGACAGAGAATCTGAAAATAACCTTGAGCCCTTCAGCTCTAGACGTAAACGTTCATGTATCTGCAACTTTCTTCCGTGTTGTCCCATCTTTCACATATTCAAAGCATAAATAACCTTGAGATGACCTTCTAGTAAAACACGATCCCTTAAGCTTTTAGGACTTTTTACTTTTATTTTGCCAAAGTGGACATGCAAGAACACGCAGTGTATGAGCTTCTAATGAAGTTGGCGCTTTGAAATTCATGTGACTAAAACTGTTACAAATTTGTGCTTATGGAACCTCAGATATTGTAGAATGAAATCTAATCTTATTGCACTCAAAAATTCCATCACCAACTGTATTTTATTTCATAGAATTTGCAGATTCTCAAATTAAAAGCACCAAAGTAGCTGACTGAGCAGGGCTCTTTAAAATGAATTAGCAGTTTAACAACTCTGTTCTCTAAATACATTGACACACAAGGATCAGGATTTGGGAGAGAAATTGCACAGGTTGAAAAGTTTCTTCTACAATTGTGCCAAATTGGAAATAGTTGCATAAAGTTATGCAATATGTGTCTTACTTCATAAAGGGGACCTCCTTGGAAATGTTAGTACAGTCACTGCCCTGCTACATTATGAAGCAAAGCTGTACACTGCAGTTCTAAGATCTATAAATTGCTTATAATTCAATAAAATCATACCTACTCCTTTTTTTCTCCCCACTCCCTCATGGGATAGAGAATTTCAGCCTGAGAACTTCAGCAGGAGCAGAGAACAGGAGGTGTGTCAGGGGCATGGATGCTGGGAGCTGCAGGCCCATACTACATTCCAGTGATGATGCTGATGATCCACTGAAAGTTGGAGGGATAGGAAGCTGTCATGTTTCTATGGGGAAGGGAAGACTATGCAGAGCTGAATCGATTAATTTAATGATTTGCCTCTGCTCCTAGCCTCTCCATAACAGTACATATTATGCATCATCATACAGCAGAGGATCAAGCGTTTATTTGTGTCTGCTTGGTGACATGATTGCTATTTCAAGTCTGGACCCCCCTGTCACATAGGATGGTATATAAGGAACAGGATTGTAGTGTGAACTTGGGGATGTTGGCCATGCCCCCTGCAAATACCCCTCCCTATACAGTCATGTGAGGAGGCTGGAATGTAGGCTGATTCTGCAGCTCCCAGGCTCCATGCTCCTGCTCTCTGCTCCTACATGAAGCTGACATGCTGAAATTCTCTGTCCCACGAGATAGGGGTGAGAGTTGAGGAGCATGTATCCATTTATAAGGGATCTATAGATCCTAGAACTGTAGTGTACTTCTCCGCTTCATCATGTAGCAGGACAGGGACTGTACTAAAAAGTTTTCTCTCACTGGAGTTCCCCTTTAAGGAAAAACTGCAGGACAAGTGAATGTGGGTAACCCTAGAATGTGTGATGCATAGGGGTTTCCCAAAAAGGTATTGTTATACCAAAATGCTTATCACATAAAATTATATGAACTACTGGATATTACCAACAATGATTTATTTGAGGAATACCTAGAGTTTTAGAATTCTAACTAAAGTAATTTTCAAGAAAATTAGGAAATAACATAAGCTACGGGGCCTAACAGCCTGGGTTGCGCATTCTAGGTTTAATCTGTAAATTTACTTTTAATCTAATCTAGAAAATGCTAAAATAAAATGGTGCTGCACATAAAAGAGATACATAGAAATATAGACCATTTCCAATTAACGAAACTTCCTAAGAGGTGCCTACCTTTTAATCGATGAAGCACAATACTTGATAATTGTTCCCTCCAATTTTGTTGTTGTAGTACAATATTATTGAAGGAGACATTAAAACATATCTTGGTACAGGTCTTATAAGGTGGGTATTGTGTCTGTGAAACTAAACTTAGGGATAATGGTTATCTATGGCACAGGAGGAATAACTGCATGGTTTAGCCTATGTGAAGATGGCCAGTCATTGTAAATCCGGAAATACCACTATATCATCATACAACCACAGTCTACTGTATCGCTGAGATAACTGGGTCATTCCATGTCAAGTGATCCAAAAATGAATATTTTTTTTCCCTGACGTCCTCAGATTTTTAAAAAAAATTTTCTATCTGAAGAACAACTTTATCTAATTACAAAAAAAAAGTTTTGAATTTTTTTCTTTATCTGTTAATTTTTTACAGATTTTTAAAGTTTTAAAAAAGTGCGAATTTTGGCATGGTATGGCTTTACATTTTCTATCATATCTCGGGCTAGAAATAAGATAGAGAAACAAAATAAACACCAATCTACTCAGAACTGTCCAGGCTTTCATCAGATATGTCGCAAGAGGATATTTGTTAATATTTTACCCATGTGATCGCAAGCGCAAAACTTTAAAATGCATTTCCGAAAAATCGGCGCGCTTTAAATATTTCAAAAACTGCCCATGTGTCTGCTATGCTCTTAGCCACATCTGTACCAAATTTCAAGTTGGGATCGCAATGGGATCATATTTTAACATATTTTACTAGTAAGAGCGTCAATGGGTCATTCCATATCAAGTGATCTAAATATGAATATTTTTTTTTACCTGACGTCTTTAGATTTTTTTTTTTTTTTTCCTTTATGAAGTACTACTTTAGTTAATTACAAATTAAAAGTTTGGAATTTTTTTCTTCATCAGTTAATTTTTTACAGATTTTTAAAGTTTAAAAAAAGGGTGAATTTTGGCCTGGTACGACTTTAAATTTTTTTATCTCAGGCTAGAAATAAGATAATGAAGTGGGAGAGGCATCATTTTACTCAGAACGGTAACAGCTTTCATTTGAGATGTTACAAGACTATGTTTCTTTATATCAAATTCAAACTATTGACGGGCAATTGTGAAAAAATGACTGTGTTCTTGGTGACTTTTGAATTGACACTATAATAGTTAAATATTTTGCACTTAGGTCCAATGAATGCGTCCATGGGGTCAAGCTGGGACAGAGTCATCACAAATTAGCCTTATTTGCAGATGACCTGCTACTTTACATCTCCCAGCCCCTGGTCTCCATCCCTTCGGTCTTAATGGAGTTTGAACGGTTCGGACAATTGAGCAACTTTAAAGTGAATTGCTCCAAAACCGAGGCACTCAATATTTCATTGCCTGGAGAATTGGTTTCTCATCTATCTAAACAGTTCCCATTTAAATGGAAAGTAGAAGCCATTAAGTACTTGGGAGTCCTTATACCAAAAGATCTTAAACAAATATTCAATTTAAATTATCAACCCTTTTGACTAACGCGGAATCGGCATTTACCTCCTATAGACAATTAAAGCTATCCTGGTTCGGGAGAATAAACGTAGTCAAGATGGATGTCTTGTCCCGACTCTTATATACTTTTCAGACAGTTCCTGTTCTATTGGATAGAGGTTTCCTCTCCAAAATGCAATCTATGATCCTTAGATTTGTCTGGGGGGGCAAGAGGTCCAGATTGCGAATGAATATCCTATCCTTGCCCGAGACCAGAGGAGGGGTTGGACTACCCAACATACGAGCGTACTTTGAGGCTTCCTCTCTTGTTAGAGCTCTAGATTGGCATTATCATGCGTCCTCCAAGAAATGGGTAGGGGTGGAGCAAGAGGGTTTGGGGATTCCGCTGAAACACCTGCTTTGGATTTCCCCTAAAGACTCCACAGACCTAGTACCTTTGACAGACATGACCAGAAACACCTTGAAGGTATGGCACCTAGTGACGAAAACCCTCCGCTTAAACGACAGACTTAGCCCTTTGACTCCCCTTTTTTCCAACCCATCTTTCCCACCCAGATTTGACAGGCAGAGATTTTTATGTTGGCGGATTGTGGATGACACCCGAGTAGGACAGACTCTGTCCAGTGGTGGTTTGCCCCCGATGGCAGAGCTACAACTCAAAGAACCTACGAGACCTCTTAAGTGATTCGAATTTCTCCAATACAGAGCATAATTATATTCAGCTGACCACTCTTGCAGGGTAAGATTGACGCCCAACGTATTGGAGAGGTTATTCCAACTGGAGGCTCCACCGAGGCGCAAAATATCATTTCTATACCAGGCCTTAGGGTCCATGAGAGAGCAGGGCACCCTTTACTTCCAACGTGCTTGGGGAGGGAATTGGGGGTTTGTAGCATTTCAGAAGCTAATTGGCAGAAATGCTTTATATTTACTCACTCACTAGCTAGCGCTTGTTCTGCACAAGAAAGAAGCTATAAGCTGCTCACTAGATGGTACTTGTGCCCGACGACACTCCGGAACATGTTCCCTAGAACCCCTGATACCTGCTGGCGCTGTGGGGAAGAGAAGGGTACAATGATACACATTTGGTGGAGTTGTGGGGGAAATCCGGCGGTTCTGGTCTGAGGTTTTCAATGCATACGCCCGGATAACAGGTAAACAAGCCGAATGCTGCCCAGAATCGGCAATGTTATCCATTTTTCCAGGTCCTATTGGGCTACAGAAGAGGGATATTCTCCGCTTTTGCATCTCGGCTGCTCGTGCTGTGATCCCGAGGTTCTGGAAATCAAGCCGGGCTCCATCTCTACTTGATTGGTTCAAAGAATTGATGGACACATATCGAATGGAGGAGCTCGCAGCTGATGCGTCGGGATCTCGGAACAAATTCTTAGGGATTTGGGTTGAATGGATTCTTTTTCACGACTCTGCAGAATTTAGGAGTATCTTTTCCAGCACAGATAATATGGCTCGACCTCTGGCTGATGGGGAGCCAGTGGGATGAGTACCCTTTCTCCTTCCCATACCTCACCCGTCCCCCCCCTCCTTTTTTTCTTTTTTTCTTACGTGGCTTTTCTTTCCCAGTATAACTTTTTCTAATGGTTTTTGTTTCTCTTCTCTCTCTCTCTTCTTTTCTATCTCTCTTTTCTTCCCATCTGATACATTCAGTCTAGGTATTTCCTTTCTACGCCTATACCTTCAGAATTCTAGTGAACATTAGACAGGTATCGAAAACTCTGAGCTGTGAGTAGATCATTAATATTTCGGCCTTCCTTTCCGGCACACCAGTCGATAGACTATTCCAACTAGGCCTCAACGGGTAATGACCCACTTACGTGGTCAACCTGTTAGAAGGGGCCAAGTAATAAAAATCATTCTGCTGGGGCTGCTTGTCCCCTTGACATCAGAACATCTCAAAACCCTGAGAAAGGTTGTATACTTGAGTGTTTGGAATTATATTTAGATTGTAGTATATATTGCACCAGAGATAAGCGCAAAAGTAAATTTGCAGCTTATCTTAAAGTTACTAATAACTTTGTGAATTCTCTTTTTGTATATTTTATATGTCTCAAGATTTTGTTAAAAGATTGAATGTATGTCTTTCATATGTTTTTTCAAAATTTAATAAAAATGAGATTAACCATAGTTAAATATTTTAAAATATGATCCCATCACGATCCCAACTTGAAATTTGGTACAGATGTGGCTAAGAGCATAAAAGACACATGGGCAGTTTTGGAAAATTTTTATTAAAATGTTTTTTTCGGAAATGCGTTTCAAAATGTTGCGTTTGCATTCGCATAGGTAAAAAATTAAAATTAACAAATATACTCTTGTGACATATCTGGTGAAAGCCTGGACAGTTCTGAGTAGAATGGTGTTTATTTTGTTTCTCTATCTTATTTCTAGCCCGAGATAAAAAAATTTAAAGTCGTACCAGGCCAAAATTCACCCTTTTTTTAATCTTTAAAAATCTGTAAAAAATTAACTGATGAAGAAAAAAATTCCAAACTTTTAATTTGTAATTAACTAAAGTAGTACTTCATAAAGGAAAAAAAAAAAAAAAATCTAAAGACGTCAGGTAAAAAAAAAAATTCATATTTAGATCACTTGATATGGAATGACCCATTGACGCTATTAATAGTAAAATATGTTAAAATATGATCCCATTGCGATCCCAACTTGAAATTTGGTACAGATGTGGCTAAGAGCAAAGCAGACACATGGGCAGTTTTTGAAATATTTAAAGCGCGCCGATTTTTCGGAAATACGTTTTAAAGTTTTGCGCTTGCGATCACATGGGTAAAATATTAACAAAGATCCTCTTGTGACATATCTGGTGAAAGCCTGTATAGTTCTGAGTAGAATGGTGTTTATTTTGTCTCTCTATCTTATTCCTAGCCTTAGTTATGAGGAGAAACGTAAAGGCAGGCAACAGCGAAATTCACACTTTTTCCGAACTTTGAAAATCATTTAAAAAAAAAATAAATTTTTTAAAAAATTTTTCTCTTCACATTTTGCATTGTCTGACATGCTATTATCAAATAACAAAATCTCAAAAGAATTAAAAATATAGAGGTAATAATCATTGGTTCACTTGACATGGAATGACCCAACTGCAGCTTCTATAACATGCTTTGGCCACCACACTGACTGATTAGATCAGAAAGTTTGATCCGCAATGTATTCATTGTCCTGAGTTGTTTGCTAAGAAATAGTTCAGGAGTTGTTTAAGGTTCTCATGTCCCAATGGTATCAAGGTATGTGAGTAAGGATCTCTTCTAAGTAGAGATGAGATGGTTCAACTGAGAAATGAGTTTGAATCAAATTTCCTGCAGAAACAAAAAAGAAATTACCAGACACCATATCTCACACTGCATCAGGCTAATGTCCCCTTGCCACATAGGCTTCCCTATAATTCTCTAAAGCTATGACATTTTAGATTGGTGTTCAGTACTTGGGCCATCTATTGTAGAGTCAAGTGTCACTGAGTGTCTCTCTCTCCTATGGAGTGTAACTCTTATAGTCAGTTAAATCTTCTCTTTACTGAAGAGTATAAGCTCTTATGATCAGTAATCTCTCACCTGTAGATCATATTTAGCAGATTCCTACCTCTAGTCTTTCTATTTCTACCGTAGAATGTAAGCTTTTATGGTCATCGGCTTCCTCTGTCTGTGTATATCTATCTCTCTTTCTCCTGTAAAGTGTAAGCTCTTAACAGTCAACTGGGTTCTTTATCTTTCTGCTTCGACTGAGCCCTCCCACTCACATAGTGAGTAGATGTTAACCACACTTCCCTATACAGACTAGAAGTACCCTAAACCTGACCCTGTTTTGTTCCTGCCTAACTGTAAAGGTTGCCACTCTAGGGTAATGTTATGGCAATGTTGGCTTACCATGAGTGTCCTTAACGGCACCCTAAACTATAAACCAAGTGCAATCTAAAACTCCAATGCATAAAGAGATTCAAATCCGGCTCAAACATGTGGCATAAATTATTTATTTTTAGTCATGGTCACGACTAAGAGTGATTTTGGGTTCAAAACATATTGACATGGGTCAAATTCACTCTGCACTGTGTCTCCTGTAATGATTGCACCTTCGTCAACTTGATTAAAACAAAATCATTTTTGCCACATGTTTGAGCCGGATTTGAATCTCCTTATCCATTAATGTGGTCGTAGCTGGACTGAATGATGAGTTCCATGTGGACTGGAGACTAAAAACAGTGAGCTGGATACCATATTTGCTTTACAAGACACCAATAAAACATAACAGAGGTGCATACAGGATGAGAATAATACAAAGGACTAAAGATGTGTCCATACAGTTGTACAGGGAAGATGGAAGAAACTGAGAGAAACCCAAAAACGCTTGTGCATGAAGAGGAAACCCTCTAAATCCCAAATGAAACAGAATGGGAGAAGATTGGAAAGGGAAACATACAGACAAACTGAAATTAAAAACAAAACCAATAACTCAACAAAGCTTTCCTGAGCTGAGACCTCAAACCTTCATCCACCACAAAATAAAGCTAACATTGAGGCATATGCATATGCATGGTGAGTATAAATAGCCCCTCCCAAGATGTGATAGAGCAAAAATAGCAAGGAAGTGAACAAACCTGAGAGTAAATGACACAGAAAGGCAAGATAAAGGAAGGACAGGAGAACAAACAGTAGTTGGACTGATATAAAGCATGCTGTTGTCCAAAGGACAGAGAAAACCGACCACGAACAGAGGTCACTTGATCGAGGCCCAGAGTTGAGCCATGACAGTCTCTCTATCTCCTGTAGAGTGTAAGCTCTTACGTTCATGGGGATTCTCTCTACCTTTTTCTCTTTGGCCTTCCACACTCCCGAATATTTTCTGAGCAATTACAAGCTTTCCACTATCAAGGTTCACAAAAATGTATTCACCGCGCATCACATTTTTAGAGAAAGCTCAGCAAAGCCGGCAAATTTAAATAAAAAAAACTACTCTTCTTTAGTTGTAAGGGGTAAGTTGAACTCTGCTTTGCTTATATTTTTGTGTGCAACACAAAAGGGATGGAGAGGTGCAATTGAGGAGAGGTAGTCATCTGAGGAAGACAGCGGGCCGCTGTCAAAATGCAGTGTGTTATTGGTCAATAAACAGGTCTGTAATAATATCCCTTGAGCCTCCCTGCCTCATAGTGCTCCTTCTATTAACCACAAAATATTACTTCTGTGTTGCTTATATTTGTGATATATTTAATTAAATATTACCTTTTAAATTGGAAACTGGTGCGACTTGTTGCTTTTGCGTATCTGCTATGTGATCGTACATAGCCAATAGGTTACCTGCTGAAAGCCTTCATCAGCATATAAGTGATTGAACTATCGCAGGTTCAAGAGATATATAGTATAGAAATGTAAAATATTGAGAGAAGTCTATAAAAGCATGAAGTTCAAATCACCTCCATTTCCTCATCGAAAATACATTAAAAAATGAAATCGCCAAAAAAAAACAAAAGCGCAAAAACAAAACAAAAGGTTAAACCCTATGACTGTAAATCCTTTACCTGATGAGATCTCTTTAATATCAAACTGTATAACAGCATAAAAATGAAAAATGCATTTTCTCAGACTTGAGGCTGACGAAGGTTTAGGACTCCTCTGTAGCCTAATCATCTATGCCAACTAGGTGGAACAACAATTGTGTAAAGGTTTTAAAATAAGGTTGAAAATCAGTAATTTATATGTCGCCCATTAGAAAAAAAAAAAAGCATTTGTAAGTAACTAATTAGAATGAAAGGAATAATAGCTGGATCAGTATGTCAGCTGTCTTGCTTGGCTCCATTAC